>OX411819.1:8369411-9619411 GCA_948253155.1 Leucoma salicis | reverse complement strand
CCCTCACATTACGTTCGCATGGATAATCATTAAACAATATTTTAAAGAATCATTAAATACAGTGAAATTGACGAACAATTAAGGTGCATAGGCTATAATTCTATCTTAAAAACAAGACATACACTGAGTCGGCGGGAAACATAATTATATATATACATATACATAATACATACATCGTACAGCAACACAAAGATTCACACTGCGACGAGTATGCTATGGGTGAGATGGCAGCTGCAGAGTACAGAGTTTCCGTATATATTATTATATTCTTTGGTACGGGTAACAGTTTTTGATATAGGCAGGCCCTGTCAGCTTTGTTCTACAAACTGTTTATAGGTAGGTTCGGTATTAGTAAGAGACAATGCTTTTAAAAAGGGGCAATGATATCAAAGCAAAAGATAATATCCGCTGTCGGCACCGGAACGCAGCAACAGGCATTAACATATGGGGCCCTAGATGTCGCTATGGACAATTTTAAATGTCGCTATCATTGTATGCAGTTAACTGTTTATAAGATACAGCCATATTATTGCGACTTTACACTTGGAAACTAGCGATATCGATTGATGCGAGTAACGCCATCTTTTTTGGATAACTAAGAAATATTTAAACAAAGTATAATAATTATACTATCTTAGTAACGTGTATTTACCGCTCTCGCGGTTCTAATTAGTTCGGAGGTTTCGACCCAGATGGCGCAGGTCGGTAAGAAAAAATGTCCTCAAGCAAATGTATGAAGCCGTCATTCTTCTCGTAGAGTAAAAATGTTCTGTGGATGTAGGTCTTTAGCTGAAAGAAGGAGTAGCTGTGTGGGGTCACATAATGAAGACAAAAAATTAAAATGTGTAATTTTTACCTTATAATAGATGCCATAGCAAACCTATTCATAATAAGTGTGACAGAAAGCGTTTCCTTTTATATAAATTCCAATGATCAGTATCAATAATCAGACATAGTAATAAATGTTGCTTTATAAAACCGTAATACCTTTTATAAGAAATAATGATTTTGATGTATTATAAGCAATAAAACTAATTTTTAATATCTCTGAAAATATTTTTATATCGATTAACAGACATAATTGAAAACTTTCTTGGAAATAAAATAAATATGGTGTTTTGATTCACGGCGTAATAAATGAGTGAGCGTACTAAGTGATTCATGTGAAAACTTTGTCTCTTCACTATTTTTTTTTTTATCAAAAACTGGTAACGCAGTAAACGTTAATTTACTCCACTGGATTATTATTGATCGTACTATTGGGGCTCCAGAAATTCACGCAACATTCCTGCTGCTAGGCTTAAAGTGTTTCTATTGTATTATTGTTCCAAAGTTGTAAAATTATTACTGACCCCTATTTATTTAGGTCAGTGAAAAATACAATCGGTGAAAAGCTAATGCCATGCCATCTCTTAGTTTATATCGGTACCTACTTTACATTTGCTACATGTACAGAGTTTAAATTGAATGTCAGAATGTGCCACTACGTAGTACGAATTCTGTCACGAAGTAATACAGATAGGGGCTAATAGGTAGCGTTAATAATGTAGCGAGTACAATATGCGAATGTATTGTATTGCAACATAAATCCCTATAATAAAAAGTACTCTGTGAACATAATGCTGGTACTGTATGGATTAAAACCTAGTGAACAATTATTTTATCACTTCAACGGATTATTGACGTGATAACGTTTTATAAATTGATGAACGCCTGCACGCACGAAAGTGTAACTTTCCGAAAAATGTTGGCGATCGATGCATTGTTTGTGAAACTCAAAAAACATAATTATTATTATACTAGCCTTTGCGCCGCGGCTTCGCCGCAGCCAAAAGCTAGTTTTTGGGTCCTATCTCAGGTCGGTTAGTAGCGAGATAAAATGTGTACCAGTTATTAAGTCTAATCGAGAGCTATCAAATAAAAAAAGTTGCATCAAAATCCGTTCAGTAGTTTTTGCGTGATGTGCGAACAAATAAACAGACAAACAGATAAACAGACAAACAAACAAAAAATCTAAAAAAAATCGTTTTGTGCTTAGACACGCCTATATAGCCTATTACAGTAATTTTTTCTCAAATATCTTAAATGTACAGACAGCTACGTTACCGTTTTATAATAGTAGGTATAGATGACGTTATCACGCAAACCGACTTTACAGACAGTCATATATTTAATAATTCCTCGTTTATTAGAAAGGCCCCTCTCCACCCATGGAAGTCGTAAGAGCCGACTGAGGAAAACAGAGGGAGTGGGCAGCAGCACTCCCTCAAGTATTAACAACATCCACTGAGATCGCCAACCCGCCTGCCAAGCGTGGCGATTACGGCGCTATCTCCCATTCCTTGGGGAGGCCTATGTCCAGCAGTGGACGTCGTAAGGCTGATGGATGGATGGATTATTAAAAAGAGGAGACCTGGTACCTACTTACCTAATCTATAGTTAAGTTAACATAATGTTTTTTTTTATTGCATATAGTGGCAGACGAGCCACGGCCCATCTGATGGTAAATGGTAACCGTCGCTCATGGACTCAACTATACCGAGAGTATTGTTAAGCCACTGCTTACCATTTCATTTCACCGATATGAAATGAAAGAATAACCGGCTATCTCCTGCTACAGCCAAAACGCAACGATGTGCTTCATGGCATGGCATGACATGGGAGATGGTGGTACCAACCCGCTCGGGCCCGCTACCAAGTGAGTACTCCCACTTGGTACCCAGCCCTACCACCAGTCATGCAATGGATGTTAATTGCTTACTTCCCTTAGTCGCCTCATACGACACCCGTGGGAAAGAAAAGGGTGGTGACACTTGTATTCTTAGTCCGTCACCATAGGGAACAAATGTCGGGAATTACTAGGTACGCAAGAATTAATGGACCGATTTTTATTATCTTTTATTTGTTGGTTTGTCTCCACGCGGAATAGCAGAATAACCACCAAAATAATGCTAAAATTCACGAAAAAAGCATTTTGGAGAAAATAAATTTTCTCATAGGTACATTTCAGCTAAAAACATAATTTATTGATTCTGAGACGTTACAAAGTTCGCCGGGTTATGTTATCGTATAAAATAATATGGTGGCTAGGTCCTTGGGGTTTGATATCTTGTCCGTGTGGTGACGGACTAAGACTACAAGTGTCACCACCCCATTCTTTCCCAAGGGTGTCACACGAGGCGACTAAGGGAAGTAAGCAATTATCACCCGTTGCATTATTGGTGGTAGGGCTGGGTACCAAGTGGGAGTAATCACTTGCTATCAGGTCCGAGCGGGTTGGTACCACCATCTCCGGTGTGACTGGCGATAAAGCACATCGGTGTGTTTTGGTTGTAGCAGAAGATAGCCGTTATTTCGTTCATCCTAACTATTATAAAGCTGTAATAGAGCTGTGTCTGTACATTTAAGATATTTGAGAAAAAATGACTTTAATAGGCTATAATAATATAGGCGTGTCTAAACACAAAACAATTATTTTTAGAATTTTTGTCTGTCTGTTTGTTCGTTCGCGCATCACGCAAAAACTACTGAACGGATTTGATGTACCTTTTTTATTTGATAGCTTTTGATTAAACTTAAAATCTGGTATACATTTTATCTCGCTACTATACCGGGAACAGACAACTACACACATCTGAAATAGGTACTTAGCAGTGCTGTATAGTTACAGCACTGCTAAGTAAATGCTAGTGCATTTTATGCGCCCGGTGCGAGCTTCTATAAAAATATAAGCGCCCTTAAAAACTATTCTAATCTTACCTTGATCTCACAATAAAATCTAATGTTTTTAAAAATAAATCTATCATCTAAAAACTACGTTTTTGTATACTTAATTATGAGTATTTGCACACAGCAATGTGATACGGGTGTACCATATTACGCTATAAATAATAGGTATTCTTTGTTATCTCTGGTCATTTTTGCGCCCCTCCAGGGTCTGCGCCCTGTGCCTGGGCACCGCTGGCATCGCCCTAACCCTAGTTACGGCACTGGTACTTAGTACTCTATGGTACGTACTTTTTAAAGCTTTCTATATATTTAAGTTTCCGATACCGAGATTCTAAGGTGTCGCACGCAGACTGCAATTTACCACTTCCCGTCTCACGTTTCTAGAAAATCTAATAAAAGCAGTTTGACTCGCCCTGTTTTCTCCCCCGCTTTAATAAAGTGAGCATTGAAAATTTACCAACCATTATTTAAAATATAAGCTTAGTGACGGTGAATGACGATGTAATGCAAGCGCAGTAGAATACAAAAGAGGTTAATTTTTTTGTACCTAGATAGTTCCTAAAAAAACTATTCATCTAATAAATCTATAATCTACCTAGGTATACCTACTAATAAATAAAATTGTGTCTGTTTGTAATGTCTAAAAAACAGCTTTTTACTAAATGTATACGTGAGAACGTAACTACAACAAATTACCAATTTTTAAAGCTTTTGTATGTCTGTCTGTCTATCTGTTTGTTCCGAATAATCTCTGGAACAACTTATTTTTAAAAAATAATTAGGTTTCCGCGCAAAAAACAATACCATGAAATTGTGAACTGTTGTTAAAAATAGTAACTTAACTACTTTTATTTTAGAAAAATAATTACGGTACCGAAAGAGAGAAAGAAATCTACACTTCACGCGGAAAAATGGCCGGTTGCAGCTCGTATATAATAGATAATTAAAAACTGTAACAGAAATTATGTCTGTACATTAAAGAGAAAAATTAATATCTTAGGCTAGTTAGGCAGATCAAAACAGTTTCATGATAGTATATACCTTTGTACCTATTTAATGGGCTTTGAATTTTTGTCTGTTTGTGTGTTTGCGAATTATGCCAAAGGTACTGAACAAATTTTGATGATGGTTTTGTTTCATAATCATTATCTTCCTAGCCTTCCGCTAGCTAGCTGCTTTAGCTGATCATTTGATAATAGGCCTCTGACATTCTGTAATGACAACCCGGAATGGTATTTAACATTCAGTGGGATACACTGTTTAACGTGCTTTCTGAAGCATGGAAGAGGTCAAGAGTACACAAAAAGGTGTCACTGTTTGGTCTCCTTCCGATGCCGACTGAGCGAAAGTTTCTTTACTTTGCTGATCGTTCGAGCGGCTCGTATACAATTAGGCCACGACCTCCTTCTGAATTTTATTTACTTACATCCCTTCCAAATCAGTAACGGTAACCTACCTACTCGTATCGTACCTTTTTTTTCCTTGTTAAGGCGGGAAAAAATGTGCCTAACTGCACACCCCGTCAATGTCGGGGCAATGAACAGGGTAGTGTGGGGCCTTCACCCACTAAAGAAACCCGCCGTGTGCTATTTACCATCTCTCCGCCTTTATTGCGGCGTGAATATTTACCATCTTTCCGCCTTTATTGGCGGGCAACCGGAACCATATTACTTTCCTTCAGTGGTCACACGTATACCTACTCGTATTTAATATTTTATGCTATGCTTTTTTTCTAGCTTGAATGAGCTGGGGGCTCAACCGGGGAAGTAAGTAGGTGGTACCTACTTACACCCAACTTACGGCCACTTACAGAAGATTGTCGTGAAGCATTGGTAGGTGTTAGGATTCGTAAGTTTAGTGTGAGCGCCGAAGGCCTAAACCACCTCAACCTGTAATAATATTACCTAAATCCTCTTTTGTAATATTACCTAAATCCTTCTTTTCTAAATAGATTATAAATTATAGGCCTAAAAGAAAAGAAACATTTATTTTAAAATTCAAAAGTCTGAACCTCGAACAGTCAAGTTCGAAGAAAAAGCTATATATACTGGAACATAGACGTTGCGGAGGCATTCTGAGGCATTCTGAACTCGGATGACGGTATTAAGATAGCTATCAAAGCTCCTATTCTGAAAATTGTCTTAGTTTCTTGAAAAGTTGTCATAACTATTCTGAAGATTGTCTTGAAGTTTGATTCTTCACTTGAAGATATTTCAGATATTTCAGGTGTGATCTCAACAGCATATTACTGTTGGACCTCAAGGTCTGGTCCTAAGACCGGGTCTGACCTTCCAAGACAGAAGGGATTATATGAACTCCTAAAAAGTGAACCTTCGTACAAGATCGTCTATAAACTATCTAAGTGTTGCTGTGAATGATATCTCGAGGTAAAGAGATTAATAACTCTCAACTAAACTTGTGTACCTATTCCTAATTGTTTCTGTACATTTTATTCCCTATCATCATTACTGTCCTCGTCATCTCATCTTTATCAATCTTCTCCTAGGTAGGTACTTACGCACAGAGGGTATTGTACTTTGTAAGGCAATTCTTACCTATTTGTTTCATGAACGCATCTAAAACGTTCAAATTCAAAAGTCGAACAGAAATGGTGGGCGCGAGTGCGTGCGAATACGAACGAACAAACATTTGCACTAGTTATTGCGTGCAAGCGTTGTTTGTTGTTACATTGGCGGAAACTTGTGTTTGTTGGCTGTAAAAAAGATATAAATAACTGGACTTAACTCTGACCTAGACGGTCTAGAAGTCTTTATCTATCTACGAGCCCCAATGCAAAATAGTACGTCTAGTGTGAAATTTTCTCTGTGAGATTTTTTCTAACATCATTATTTTTGTATATCTATATAAAATATTAAGCTGTTCTACTATCACATGTTGCGTTACTTTGCCATTTTTTTATTATGAAACAGTAAACTATTTTAGCTTTTTAAATTTATACATATCCTGTTTTAAATTCGAAGAAGTTATAAGCAAAATAGTTCGTCTAATTGTTAATTGATGCAAAAGAGTTCGTCTATCGGTGAGTTAATTAAGATTATTCCTTCTTTGTACAATTATGTTGCATAATTTTAATTTGTAAAAGTAATTCTGTATCATTTGTCAAGTGAGACAGTATAAATTCTGAAAATTTCAGTTTTTTTTTCATTAGTTTTCAAATAACAATGGGTCGTGGCAAACCCGTGTGTGAAGAGCTTCGAAAGCGAATAGTTTGTGGGGTCGATGCTGTCAAGTTACCAAATATCTAAAGACTTGATACTTCCCAGGTCTACAGTCCAATCTATCATTCAGCACTATAAAAAGAATAGAACGACTTCTTGTTTGAAGACAACTGGTCGACCACGCATCACAAGTGCAGTAGAAAACAGAATCCTGAAGAAAATTATCAAAAATAATCGTCGTGCTCGAGCTGGAGAACTCACGGTGCAAAAGAACATGATTCACAAAGACGTCTCAGTTGATACTTGCAAAAGAGTCCTAAAAAGAATGGGTTACGGATTTTACACCACTAAGGAGAAACCACTGTTGACTGCTGTACAAAAGAAAAATAGGTTGAAGTTTGCTCGTGATCATTTAAATTGGACTTCCGATCAGTGGCGTAGTATCATTTGGAGTGACGAGTCCAAATTTGAAGTGACAGTCGGCGACGAAAGGAAAAAAGTGATTCGAAACAAAAATGAGGCATTTCATACTCAATCAGTATCTCAAACGCAAAGTGAAGTTTCCGGCGTCTATGATATGGGGCTGTATGTCTGCACAAGGTGTTGGTGGTATGCAGTTTGTGGATGGTTCTATCAATGCTGCAAGGTATCAAAACCTTTTGGAAGAAAATTTACTGCCCTCTATTCCGTCACTTAAGCATCAAGATTCCTTCATTTTTCAACAGGATGGTGCTTCCTGCCATACTGCAACGACAACAAAGACATGGCTACTGGCGAAAAGCATCCCTACAATCGAATGGCCATCTAACAGCCCGGACTTGTCGCCGATCGAAACCCTATGGTGGAAAATGAAAAAAGTTCTCCGTAAAAATCCATCAAGATCGAAGAGTGACTTAAAGGCTTAACTCTTGGCTGTCTGGGAGTCAATTACGCCTGAGGAGTGTGCAGCGTTGGTTGCAACCAGGCCTATTCGTATTAAAGCTGTCATTGAGAGCAAAGGCGACACAACTAAGTGGTAGACGAACTACGAGTATTTTGCGTGAGTGACAAGGGTAGACAAATACTTTTGCGTTATGTTGTTTAGAATATTTTTTAAAAATTTTTATGTTATGTAAAGTCATGAAAGAATTTCAGGTATGTTAAAATAAACTTTAAAATGTTCCTCAAATTGTGGTTTATTAAACGTTCTTAATTATTTTATCATTATTTGCTTTCTATATTTTAGGCTTTGCACTACTTTCCATACAAGACGAACTCGTACTACTACTACTAGACGGGCTCGTATTACAGAAGCTCACAGTTGGATCTGTCTCATAGGTGTCTAATCAAATCCTATCAAACGAAACTTTAATCGAAATAAGTTCAGTAGTTTTTGCGTGATTCACAAACAGAATCGCTTGTAGTCTTTTATTAACAGGTCTAAGATAGTCTATGTTATTGCAACGGGTTTAAACGTATGTTATTAGGTATACATATCATTATGTTATTAGGTATACATCTACCTGGATTCCTATCATGGTGGACTATAGGGGAGAGGGGTAATGGGAGCTAGCGGGTAATAGGAGCCACTACAATATACTCAGATAGGATTGTACAATTCGCGCTAATATGACACGAATAGCTTCGGAAACATTCGGTTATATCATGCAATCGCCGCTGGCCGGGTTAGTAGCGCACGCATGGCGGTGACAAGACTACGTCGGTTTTGTTACACTTTGTTATTAAAAAGTGCCAAATCTCGCAACCAAAGTAAGTATCTAAACTTTTATTATTCTGTTGTATTTTGTATCTATTATTTGCATTATTTCATAAACTTCAAGATAATAGTAAATAATAGATAATTTAGCAATATTCTTTTTAGGTTAGTTTCATTATTTTGAGATGTTTACTATTCGGGTAATAGGAGCTACTCACGCTCCCATTACCCCACCATGGCTCCTTTTACCCCTTTCGAGAAGCAAAATTCGAATCTAATGTATATTTTATTTTTAGATGCCATGAACTAGGAAGCGAACGATATCAAAGTCTAGTTGGACTTCGGCTATGTTTGAGTCTGCAATAGAAACATATACAATATACAACTTAAAGGAATATTAGTTAATAAAGCAAATATCCTATAGCACGCTGAAGAAACGGTGCAGTTTAAGAAATAGTAATGATATTACAAGCTTCTACAAGTTTTGCTGATATAGTAAATGTTTTAAGTCCTCGCCCACAAACATTAACAAAATCAACAAATAGTAATAGAAATAAGCAGCATTCACAAGTCTTGACAAGTAGAGGAGAAGAATAAAAAAGAGAATAGACCAAAGAAAATTCTTAAATGTAATCTACAAACACTAAATTAAAGATTAAGGATAAATCATCTCAAAAAAAAAACATAAAAAGCAACAACCAAAAATTTATTCCAAGACAGTACCACTGAGGAATCATCTGACAACGAAAGTAAAGTACCTATGTGACAATGGTTCTGAACCCTCAGAGGAAATTTTCTTCAAAAATGCTGTATTTTTGTTTATTATTATGTTATGTTGATTACTTTATAGTTTTGAATTGTTTAAGTTTCTGTTATGTGGATAAAAAAAAAGTTTAATTTTGTTTAATATTATGTGATGGCTCTCATTAAAAAACCTTCATATGTGTGAAGGTTTTTTGGCTCTCATTACCTAATGTATGGGGTAATGGGAGCGAAAGTAAACTCTATAAAAAAGGTGATTTTAACTAGCTAAAGGTATATTTTTTTAATTTTTCTTAGTAAGTACTGAAATAAAGATAACTAAATGACTAATTAATGTCAAAAAAAATAAATCATTGTAACTTTAGCTGGTATTTTTTTTTACTTTTCCTTACATGGCTCTAATTCCCCCACTCTCCCCTACTTTTTCCTAAGAAGACTCTGATCTATTTAAAAGACGTGGTGCTCTGGCAGAGTGCTATCATTACCTTCAGACGTCAATGTTAATATGCGTATCAATAGAGATTATGTTCTTTACCCAAAAATGTCTGAAAATATGTTCTTTACCGAAAAATATTCGTTCGCGAAAAAAGCCATGCAAAGGTATAAAAAATAAATAATATTTAATTGATTGAATTCAATGCGTAATATTTTTTTACCTAGGTACGCGAGTGGCAAACCCGCGTTGCCAACTCCAAGAAAAGGGATAGGAATGGTTAGAGAGAGGATAGGAAGAATAACAAGGATATATAACGGCTTTAGGTCTCCTGATTTCTCAATCTCATTATGAAACATTCATAGAAATACCTATCGTTGTTTCAAGCTGATCTTATGTGAGAGGGTGGAATTTACTTTCCCAATCAAGCCGGCCCATTCATGCTGGGATAAGCAACCATTTGTAACACAGAAATCTTCTCTCTTTTTCCAAGACTCTGAGGTATTGGATACAAGATTTCTATGACTAGGAAATATGTGGTGTTAGGTACCACCATTAGGGTACCACATGCTTGTCTATATGACTATTTTTTTTTAAACTAAGACATGCATAAATGTAGGTGTGAACAAAGTAACATTTTGTAGCCGTCCACGCATGTATAACGCAATGTTATTATGATCTCCATGAAAAAGCAATCAAATCGCGAGTAAGCGTCAAACCAACGTTACAAATAACATTGGATGTATTTTTAAGGAGGCGGCGTGGGTCTGGGGTGACGCTAGTATTTCCATACAAATGTTGCATAATTTAAAAAGGCCTTTGAATGTCCCTCTCGCGTTATAAAACTCGTGTTTTATACGATTCATTATGTAGACCGTCATACTGTTATTATGTGAGGCGTGAACTTTACATTGTATCTAAGCGATATTCGCAATCTAGAAACGGCATGCCAATCATTTACAGAGCAAACTAAGTTAGTAATTAAAAAAACATACCTACGATTTTTACTTGTATCCACAGAACTTATCCTTTTATTTAAAGTTATGTGGTTGTATCACACTAAGTTCATTTTCGGCGACAAATTCAAGCTGAGATGCCATATTTATTTCCTAGTTAAGATTGTAAATATTATGTTTAAGTGAGATAATAGTAACTGCTATAATATCGAACTCTGAATAATAAGACAATCTGAATTCTGTGACTATCAACAAATATGCCATTATGATTATGATACAAATTTAAATCTCCAATTCCTTACCTAATCCTTAATAATCCTAATACAATTAATATTAAATGAGAAAGTATTTTTTACGCTTGTTTTGTAACGCTTTCACGCCTTAACTACTCAACCGATCGTCATGAAATTTAGCATACATATAGCCCGGAACCCAGAATGTAACCCCTCCTAATCACTCCTAAAACTGAACCCTATTTATCCAGGATAATTGGACGGTTCCTGTGGGACAGCAATTTTTGTGCAGTATAGTAATGCATTTATAAGTATTGGCTCAATTCTGAAGTGTACACGGACGAAAGCCGCGGGCAGCATTCTTGGAAATAGATGATTTACTTGAATAAATTCTATGCACGTATACATATGTCCTGTATAATAGATCTCGCAACAATTAGGTGCTACGTATTGAATAGATAGAGTGGTCAAGTGCTAAAGACAGGGACTGCAATAAGAAGACGGTATTGAATGCGATCCCCAGTTCGAGGTCCAGAACTTGTATGGTACATACCTCTGACTTTTGGAAATTATGTGCATTTTGTTTACAAATTATCATTGCTCAATAATCGGGTCTTCTCTTAAAGTGAGAGCAATTTAGTCTGTAGTCCACCCTACTGACAGACATAACAGGCCGGCGAGAAAATCTCTCGGCCAAGCAGCTTTCCTCACGATGTTTTTCTAGTTTGTATTTTTTGTTAAACAGCTAACACCGATATTATACATAGCCATAATTATATACAGATTAGTAGTCGTCCAGTGGTCAACCAACCCCACCGTGCGCCCTCACCCGCCCTTGCTACGGCGGATCACGAGTACCGCGTCGTTACGACCGCGATCCGCAGGCGGCAGCTCCTTCGGGCAGGGTGCCCTTGAGCGACGCCCCGCGCACTTGGGCGTCACACCTTCACAGTAGGCTTCCGCAGACGGCCGACCCCACCGTCTGCAGCCTCGGCTAGGGCGGCAACAGGCGCAGGTAAGCGCGTGCACGCCGCCCCACGCGCCGGCGGTGAATCGGGTCCGCGAAGGAGGATTCCTCCCGGGCCCTCTCCGCCACCTCCTTCCGCGATATGACAGCCTCGCAGAAGGTGGCGACCGCGGTACAAGCCCTGTCACTGCCAACGCTCGCGCAACGGCCGGCAGCGACAGGTCCACGCCTATGACTGCAACGAGTTCCCGGCGCTGCACATCCCAGGCCGGGACCGACTCGAGCGTGTGCTGCGCCGAGTCCTCATCGCAGTCGCAGTAGTGACAGCCTGGGTTCACCAACCGGAAGGTGAGGACCCCGTGCTGCCGCCCTGACCATTCTTCCAAGATCGGCTGGAGCGCCCCCACGGGCCTGAGACCAGCCCGAGGCGTCTCCAGCTGATACTTCCACTTTAGGACGGTGGCGCAGCAGGCATCTTCCCGCCACGATGAGATTGCGCTCGGCGAGGGACGGCCCCCGCCCGCGCCGTCGACGCCCGCCGATAGAAGACGGCGAGCACCTCCGCCTCCAGATCCCACGGGGGAGTTCCGGCCAACGCGCAGGCTGCATCGGTCGAGACTGTGCGGTACCCGCGTATTGCCCTGACCGCTACGACCCTCTGTGGACGCCACAGAAGGGCCCAATTGTGAGCGGCCAGGGACTCCATCCACACGGGCGCGGCGTACAGTGCCATCGACCGTACTACCCCTGCGTAGAGTCGTCAGCACGCGAGACTCGGTCCACCCAAATTCGGCATCAGTCACCCGAGGGCGGACGCCGTGTCAACAAGCTTTGGCGCAAGACGGCGGAAGTGCTCGTCAAAGTGCCACCGTCCATCCAAAACCAGGCCCAGATATTTGATGTGGGCCTGGATCGGAAGTCCCACACCCATTGACCGTTATCGAGGCGCTGGCGGGTGGGCCACGTCGGCGCGCCATGGAAGAGTTTCAAGGGCCACCCTAAGCCCCAGCGCCTCGATCCGCCTGACCACCTCCGCGGTACCTGAGGTGGCCAGCGTCTCCGCCTCCTCGAGGGTCCCGCCCCGTGCTGTGACGAGCGTATCGTCTGCGTAGCAAATTACGCCTAGCCCGGGAGGGAGCCGGCCACGGAGGACCCAGTCGTAGCCGATGTCCCACAGGAGTGGC
The DNA here is from genome assembly GCA_948253155.1 of Leucoma salicis. Lineage (NCBI taxonomy): Eukaryota > Metazoa > Arthropoda > Insecta > Lepidoptera > Erebidae > Leucoma > Leucoma salicis. The sequence continues at coordinate 9,606,272 of OX411819.1, read as the reverse complement.
CCAAGAACCGAACGCTGCGGGACGCCGCACGACATAGCCCTCCTTACAACGTGCCCTTCCCGGTCCACGAAGAGGACGCTGCGGCCGTCGAGGTAGTCCGCCACCACCGTACCGGAGTGCCTCCTTGATGCAGCCGAATGGCAGACTATTGAAGGCGTTGGCGATGTCAAGCGACACCGCCAACAGCACTTCCCTCTGACGGCCTCCACAGCCGCGGCCTTCAAGCGCAGAATGGCGTCGACCGTAGACCGACCCGCCCGAAATCCAAACTGGGCGTCGGTCAGGTCGGGGCCGACCACTCCTAGGTGCCGGACGATGCGGGCAGCGACTACCTGCTCGAGGAGTTTGCCCGCCTCGTCCAGCAACACGGTGGACCTGAAGGCCACGACTGTATTCGGAGACCGTCCCGGCTTCGGCAGGAGCACGAGCTTCCCCTCCTTCCAGCAGTCAGGGAACCATCCGGACACCAGGCAAGCGCCGAACAGTCCCCTGAGGCGGGCCTCAAGGTGGCCGAGGACCAGGGCCAGCACACAGGCGGGAACCCCGTCTGGCCCGGAGGCGGCGCCTCTCCTCATACGCGCTGCCGCCGCCCCCATTTCCGTCGTCGTCACGGGTGGTACCACCCCGTCGTCGGCCTCCCGGTCATCATCTGGCGGAGCCATGACCGGGGGCGTGTGCACCGCCCGTGAAGGGAAAAGTCCCTCGACCACCTCAGAGAGGAAGCCCGGCTGGAGGGTCACCGTAAGGGGGGGGGCCCTGGGCGCGGAGCTTGTGTGTTGACCCTCCAGCATCTCCTGCCTATTCGCATCTCTGGCATGGCCAGCTTAAATGCGGCGCGCGCACTGCTGTACGCCGCATACAGCCGGCCCTCCCGCTCATCGACGCAGATTCGGTGACGTCGGCTGCGGGTGTAGGACCTCCGGGCACGAATACAGGCCGCACGGAGGTCCGCCAGCTCCGGGGACCACCAGTAGACCCCCTTCCGTCGAGGCGGGTGTTACACGCGGGGCATGGTCGCATCGCAGATCTGCGTAAGCGTGTCGCAAATGCGGCCAGCCTCGGCGCCCACGTCTTCCGTCAGGGGGGGAGGCAGCCAAGACTGAAAAATGGCCGCCTCCACTAGCAGGTCCCGGTCGAGCCTACCCACAGCCCATCGCAGAAAAGCGGGAGTTCTGTCCGCCGCGTGACCCCTGCTGGCACCCTGAAGGGTCCGGGAGACCTCTATCTGAATGTATCTGTGGTCAGATAGGGTCTCGACCTCCTCCAGGACTCGCCAGCTCCTTACACGTGCGGTGATACTTGGGCTAGCGAACGAAAGGTCCACTATCGACCCGCCCCAGGGCCGCACGCACGTTTGGGCGGACCCTCGGTTGAGCAACACGATGTCCGCCGCTGCCGTCCACTCTTGGACCGCCGCACCTCGGGCGTCCGTCCTGGGGGAACCCCACGCCGTTGATTTGGCGTTAAAGTCCCCCAGCTCGAGCACAGGGCTCGGTGCTATACGCCGTATCGAGGTCTCCAGGCTGTGCAGGAAAACCTCGAAAGCCGCCAGTCTATGACTAGGGGAGAAGTACACGCCATACAGCGTGACCCCTCCCCATTTAGCCACCACATATCCCGTGCCCTGGTCTTTGACTGACAAGGGCGGGAAATGCGGCGCCGCCGAACCGACGACTGCCACGGAATCATCCCCGCCATGCACTTGTAGCACCTGGCAGGCCGGGGCTCTAACGCGATTACCCGCGCGGCGCTCCAGCCCACCAGAAGTCTACCGGCGGCGACCAAATCCTTTGCCGCCGCGACAGGGCACGAGACCCAGACGGCACCCACACTACCTGGACCTGGGCGAATGGTGAGATCTGGTTTTCGAGACGATTGCCTCCCGGATCTCTTCCGCTGTCACGGAATCGTCCAGCCCGAAAATGCGCAGTTCCGCGCACTTCACGCGTCTGGCGACCCGGACACCACTCTTCTATGGGAACAGGCCCAGCAGCCTCGCGGCCATTGCGTCGGCCGTCTTGGCACCCTCTAGCCCCAGGTACTCGAAAATCCCAGCACCTGTCCGGGCTTGGCGGGAGCGAGCGGAAACGTCCCCGAGATCGATAGACGTTTATCTCCCGCCGGGCACGCTTCAAGACGGCCTCGTAAGTCAGGCCCTTTTCTTTTCACTCAGGCAGCACGGTGATCACTACTGCAGCTGCCTTCGGAACCTTCAGCTTCCGCGACTTCTTTCTTCGCTTCGGGGCTTCCCCTCTCTGATTGATTGGCGCCACCTCGCGTTCCAAGGCAGTGCCGCGACCCAGGATCGCCGGGGCCCAACCACCTGCCAGTCCCCGTCTGAGGACGTAGCAGTGGCAGGGGTGGGGGCAGGAGCTTGGGGTGTGACCGCCGCAGCCCGTGAGGGTGCAACCGTTTTTCGCGGCGCAGCAGAACGCGGAAGCGCAGCGGCGCTTGGCAGAGGCGGGAACTCCTCTCGGGGCTGACCCCTCGGGGCTTGTCCCGCCTTGTCCTTTTTCCTAGCCTTTTTTTGGCCCTTTCCTTGGCCTACAGGAGCCAGCGAAGATTTTGCCGCTGGTGGTTTGGCCACCGTCGTGGCAAAAGACACATACCCCCCTGGCACGGCAGAGGTGGAGGACGCTGCAGCACTTCTTTTATCAGCCGCAAGCGCCAGCCGAAGTCTGGGCTCCGGCGGCAATCTTGCGGCTAGGGCCTCAAATCTCAGGCCAAAGACCGCATCCATGCAGTCGATAACCGCGCGGAGCATTTCGTCCTCCAGCCCAGTTACAGGGCCCGACTGAGCGGCAGACGGAGCCGAGGCGGTCGGCGAGGCGGGGCGGAGGCGCGGCGGCGGCGGCGAGGCGGTCGCGGGGAGACCAGGCTCGACCCGCATTACGGAAGCCGAGGCACTCGGGATAGCCTCAGGGAGCCCAAGTTCGGCTCTCATATTGGCCATCCCTCGGTGCAGCTCCTCGACCGTTGTCTCCAGGCGCTCGTTTCGCGCACCAAGGTCGGCTATCTCCGCCACGAGCCGCTCCACCACGTTGGACGTCGGTCGAGATTATGGCCACGCTGTCCGCGGCTCTTTCTAAAATTTTGGCCGCAGTAGGCGGCCCATTGTTATCTATGGGAAAACGGAGCTTCTCAGACAGGAGCGCCAAGCACTCCTCTGCATGTTGTACCGTCTCCGTTCTTTTTAGATATCGCGTCACGGCCTCTTTCGTTGAGGCGGCACGCGGTATCGGCGTCCCGGGTCGGCTGATGCCTCGACCCCTAGCCACTGGGGGTATTTTTGGGGGAGGCATCTCTGTCGAGCTCAGGTTGGACTCCGAGGCAGCGCCCCTCTGAGACAGGGTACGCTTGCGCCAGAAACGCGACTCCGACACCACCTCTGCCGGCCGCGATGGCTGACTTTCGGCAGCCTCCGCCTTGGCCGTCTTGTTGCCCTTGCGGGACTTTTTGCCGCCGCGCGTTTTACGCGCAGCTGCACTAGTAGGGGCCGCATTTACAGCCGGACCCCTTACGGCTGAGGCGTCGGGATTTTCACCCAACTTTGTCGATTTATTTATGTTTTTGTAACAATTGTCCATGTTGTTCCCACGAGTATGGGAGAAAGGAGGTCCACCCGGGCAGAGCTCCCTGTACCCGGGTAAGAGTACATTTGTAACCCAACGCAGGGGGTCCGTAGGTACCCTAGCTGGGGCCGCGCCCGAGACTGAACTACCCATCAGCCATGCATCTCCTAGCCGCGCGCCAGAGCTTGAGATTCGGGGTAATTTTTTATAGAGGTTGTCTTACTCGCGGTCCGGGCGATTAAGCCAAGACCCTCGTTCCTGTATGCCCGCGAGACGTAATCACAGGCACGCGGAGACCCGTCCTGTCCGGAATTTTAGCCGCCGGCGACTGCCGACGTTGCCCGGGGTGCACCACTAGGAGGTAAACCGGCACCACACAGTGGTCAACCATTCCACCATACACCAACCGTACATTATACAATCAATCCTATAAAAAAATATTTTTATTGAATGAATTTATGCATGTTATAGGTACAAAAATATTATTTCTAATGCATATTATATAAAAATATTATATTTCTGCACTCCTTCTCCATTTAAATTTTATCTTTAAATCTCACACTTCTTGGTGCGCGCAATGTGCTTAAAAGGGGTACAAAGTTACGTACTTCTAAAACATTGGGAGTTATTATTAAAGACATATCCTAAGATATTTTGTATACAGAGATACTTAATATTTACAAGAAAATAGGATCTATCGCTAATCTTATAAAAGCCAAAATACAAGCCAATAAATGTGCAATGCGCCTGGAAGACGCCCCAGTGTTAGATTTAATCTGTTTAGAGTTTGCCGTAAAACGTAGCCGATAAAATAAAGTGAGAGGCGCGCAAAAATCTCCTTGTCTTATCGCCACCAAGCAAGATTACACATAAAAATGTTAAATGATCTCGAACGCGTATTGAAAAAATACAGGGGAAATTGCTAGAGAAATTGGATGAAACTCTTACGACATACTACAGTGCACATTTTGGTGGAGAGCCTTTTATATCCAGTTAACTGTTCAGAATATAGCCTTGTTTCTTATAAAAAGGTGGCATTAGTGGATATCTATCGGGCGGACTGATTTTTGGAATTGTGAAACAGTAAATGTTTCTTGGCCTCATAATAAAGTGGTTCGTCTCAGTCATAATATAGAGTATTATAGAGGTTTGCCTTTGTGAAAAGGCAGAATATTTAATCTCTAGATATTTTTATATATCTATATTTTTAGCCATATAAATTAACATAAAGTGTGAAAAATGTGAAATCGAAATTAATAGTTCCAATCCTGCTCGTGACTGTTATTTTCGATTTCACATTTTTCACAGTGTATATTTTATCTCATTTTATTTTATTTAAGGTACAAAACGGTCCTTAGACCATTTACTTGCTTATTTGATTTTTATCTTAGTAAAATAAATCTTATGAAAAGAGTATTATAATATACATATTTCCTATAGGCAATCTTATAAAATACAAATTCTATAACCACTATTTACAGCAAAAGTGTGAGTGAAACATTAGAGAAATATTCGCGATAACCCATGCTTTGTGTCCTTTGAACCCTGACTTATATTTTAGCAGCAGTAGGTATCAATGGAGACTTTTGGTATTTTGTGTAGAACCACAAATGGAAGGTTCATACAAAAATCCTGTAAAATGTCTACTTCTCTGTATTTCCTATAAATATTTGTAGTTATAAATATTTGTCCGATATAAATATATGCCCTTAAAAAGCTACACACTGGTTAAGCGTATAGCTTATATTTGGTAGTCAGTGGGGAGTTGAAGTGTTCGTGACAGCGCGACACACCCGCTGACTTGTCGCCTCTCTTGAAATCTAATCTTGGCGACTAATGGCGATTTTGACACAACAACCATTTTGCGTGTTAGTTATAATCTTTGGTGACGTCATGTATCAGAAGTATTATAGTAGATACCTAATTGATGGCTTAGCAGGCAGGTTACACTGAGACACCGATGATTTCAAAAATATTGACTATACACAGTGATAACAGTATCTACTTTGTTTTTGTTACTAGCCAGTAACATTTAGGTATACCTCTGCAGGACGCGGATCTTGGAAATAGACTATCCACCAAGCTGGCATAATGCCAGTCTTGCAGAAAGAAGTGCACCTAAAGGTACCAAATCTAGGAATTAAATCCCCATTTCTAGCTATTGATGCTATAAATAAAAAATTAGGTAAATAAATAACTGCTACAGATTCGAAGCTTCATTAAAGGGTTGATTGGGCAGCTTGGCTCTGGAATACAGGGAAAAGAACAACCGGTTTAGGAGTTAAAAAAAAGCCTGAACTTATTGACCTTGGTTCTTTTTTTAATAACATAAACGACATCATTTGCCGAATTCATACTGTTCTTATGTATGATTTAGGAAGTAACTAACCTAACAATTTTTTTAAAAGTGTGTAGATGTACCTACTTAATGCTATTAAAATATTGATGCGACTCAAAAGTCAGTTTGGGCGATAAGCAGATGTTATGTCTTAAACACAAAGTGAAAAATGTGAAATCGAAAATAACAGTCAGGAGCAGGATTTGAACCTGCATCTTCTGGATACCGTCCAGATGCTTTACCAATTCAGCCATCCTGACAATTGCTCCTGACTGCTAATTTCGATAACACATCATACTTAACGTCTTTGGGTGACGCCTGCGCCATCTGTCGGACGTATTTTCATACATTATACCGACCAGGTAAACTTAATTTTACAATTAAGATTTTTACCTAATAATGACGCAAACCCTATAAATATTTATATATATTTGTAGCATTTGACATGCTTAGCACCATACATTAAACACAAAGTGAAAAATGTGAAATCGAAAATCAGGATGGCTGAATTGGTAAAGCATCTGGACGGTATCCAGAAGATGCAGGTTCAAATCCTGCTCCTGATTGTTATTTTCGATTTCACATTTTTCACTTTGTGTTTAATGTATGGTGCTAAGCATGTCAAATGCTACAAATATATATAAATAGATGTTATGTCGTTTGGCAAAGGAACGATGATAAGGAAAAATATGCCTCATACAATTACTCATATACAATTAATTGCTATTAGGTAGGTGCTGTTTGTTTCCGCCGGCTGACCACTGAAGTAATCCAACACAGTACCAGTGGTCCGTCAACACAGGCGGGTACACGGCGGGTTTATTTATGGTTATATTTAGTGGGTGAGGGCCCCACACTACCCGGTGTGCGGTTAGGTACATTTTTTCCCGCCTAAACAAAAAAAAAGTGCCGGGTGGGGCCGGCTTTAGAACTGTCCCACCCCCCTCCACCCATGGGAGTCGTAAGAGCCGACTGAGGGATTACCGGAGGAGTGTGCAGCAGCACTCCTTCGAGTATTAACAACATCCACTGCGATCGCCAACCCGCCTGCCAAGCGTGGCGATTACGGCACTATCCCCCATTCTTGGGGAGGCCTATGTCCAGCAGTGGACTTTAAAAGGCTGATGGATGGATGGATGGAAACAAAAAAAAAAGTGCCGTTAGTTCATAAAATGAAAAGTTAAAATGTAAAAATAAAAGAAATAAATGTGTTAGTGAGAATAGATCGAAAATATGACATTCAATAACTTACCCTTACCATAAATAGACATAGGGTGTAGCAATATTAGGAAATCAGAAGGTGTCTACACGTGAACATAAAATATTCTTTACGATATTACCATACGGTAAAGTAATGGTATAAATAAAGGGACTGTCGTGTTTGGCGTTCGGTGGGCCGATTGGCTTCGATTATTGCCCCGCGGAGACTAATATGCCTTTCTTTTCCAAATGTTTTTTGGGGAATGTTATTTTTTGGTGCGTCGGTCGCAGCTGGCGGCAGGCCTCGTGAAATTGCAGAGTATTGAAGTGTCTCGGACTACACAGTGGGGATGCTGTAAGTAGGGTCACTTACGTTAAGTAGCCTATTAGTCGGGCACGTGTTGTCCCGTCATAGTGAGCAGGTGCGTCTCAAAACGTTGGGAGATTGTGATTGAAATTGCATCAGACTTCGAGAGGTTGATCTTTATTGACTATTGAATTGATATTGTTCTTTTTTGTTTGAGTTTTTTTGTTTATTAGCGTATTTATATTGCTTTTGTAGTCACAAAACTTAGGGGGTAAGAAATTATCCCCAAATTATTATAATTACAAAAGTAGGGAATAATTGAGTTATTTTTATAACATTAGTTATAATAATCAGAAATTTATTCAATTACAAAAAAAAACAATATTTAATCTTATGCTTAATATAATTCATCTGAATCACTTACTACTAGCCGTCGGTGCTGAAGGCTGGCAGTTCTGTGACGTTGAATGGCAATGCTAATATTTTGTGATAGGTAAAAGCCGGCCTTCAGATTACGCGAGGCGCCAATTAGTCGGCTCGCAATTTCTTTATAATATTTGCGAGCGTTCGGACCCCAAGGCCAAAGCGTTTCGACCCCAAACAGTTCAAAAAATATAATTACCATTAAGGTAAGGTCAGAAGACAATTTGTATGTTTTTATACATTTTGTCATGTAAGCAAGCTGTGAGTGTTTTATTAATTTTGATATCTTTGTTACAAAACGGCATGTAATACGAAATAATTGTGTTTCAAAAATAAATCAGTGGATTTCCACGGGTAGATAGAGGTTAGCTTAGAGAAAAAGAAAAAGGTTTTCCTAACGGTCAACTCAAACGAAGTCTCTGTACATTAAGAATAGTTGAGAAAAAAGTCTGTGGCGTTTCTAAACATATTTTAGAATTGTATTTTGTATGCTTGTGTTTCACACATCATATGCAGAAACTACTAACCGGACCAAAACTCTAGCTTTTACATGTGGCAGAGCCGTATGCAAAGACTAGTGTATTAATAAATTTATTTTGACTAAATTGGCTCTTTTGTTAAGTATTATCTCGTTTTGTAGGTTTGTGCTGGTGTCGTAATTTTTACCAAAAAGGACTCGATGCTACCTGGTTGCATATTAGCTAATACTCTATGTTAGTCTCGGTCGCCCACTGTACCTGCATGCTTCCATTTTCGAATAATAATAGGTATTATGATATTTTAGATCTATTTCTTTTAGAAATTGACATGCACCGCTACTTTTTAGAGTACAAATTATTTGTGAATAAAGAAAAAGAGATTTTTAGTAGGAGCGGGAATCGAACCACGCATCTTTTCCAATCCGGGGTAGTGCTCTAAACCACTGAGCTATCCTACTGATCTTTCGATCATCCCAAATTCTTAATCACATTTGTCTTACGACTAACGCCATCTACCGGCAAGCATTACATGCATCCAATATAGTAAGTTTAATTTTGCAATTCAAGTACAATGCGTGCATAATTATCTTAAGATGAGTGGTTCGATTCCCGCTCCTACTAAAAATCTCTTTTTCTTTATTCACAAATAATTTGTACTTTAAAAAGTAGGTATATTGGATGTATGTAATGCTTGCTGGTAGATGGCGTTAGTCGTAAGACAAATGTGATTAAGAATTTGGGATGATCGAAAGATCAGTAGGATAGCTTAGTTGTTTAGAGCACTTCCCCGGATTGGAAAAGATGCGTGGTTTGATTCCCGCTCCTACTAAAAATCTCTTTTTCTTTATTCACAAATAATTTGTACTTTAAAAGGTATTAAGATAATTTTTTTAAATTAATTCCGCAAGTGTCCCGCTTTGACACCAAAGATAAATGGTCACGTTATCTATGTTACATTAAATTATAATTACACACAGTGCTTGACTCAACTAATTATAATTACCAACTTAATTATATTACTGTACTATGAATATTCGTAACTCACAATAAGTAAGCAACTACCGCCAACACAATCTCTAATATAAGAACAGAGGCAAAAAGTAAACAAGGAACAGAGGCAGTTCCCGGCAGATATTAAAGGCATATCTCTCTATTATGGCGGGAAGTTCTGTAATTTAAGGGCGAGCTCGCGCCGCGGCATATGGCGGGTATAGAAAGCGTTGTACTCTCGCGACGTAACATATGTCGATGTATCGATACAAGTTTTTATTTAATTTTGATATATTTTTTATAATATTTTTTTTTATTGCATGTGGTGGTAGACGTGCCACGGCCCACTTGATGGTAAATGGTAACTATCGCTCATGAACTCAACTATACCGAGAGCAAGCCGTTGCTTAAAATGTCTTTTTGCGATATGAAATGAAAGAATTAACGGCTATCTCCTGTTAGAACCAAAACACACCGACGTGCTTCACGGCTAGTCACACAGGTGATGGTGCTACCAACCTGCTCGGGTCCGATAGTAAGTGAGTACTCCCAGTAATGCAAAAAGTGATAATTGCTTACTTCCCTTGGTCGCCTCGTACGATACCCGTGGGTGAGAATGGAGTGGGGGCCCTTGTATTCTGCCGTCACCAAACGTATTATTTGCTCGGATACGATGTTACGTACAAATGTCAGCTTAAATTTAGGTATCTACATCATATTCTGCCCCTTGAGGTATGTAAATAGTTATAAATTAATTAATCCTTGGGTATTTATTGAAGTGATTGGTATTTTTTTTAGAAAAATTAACTAGATGTGTGTAGTTAGTATAACAGTCTACTCCTTATTAGATAATGGATTAATAGTGACTTTATTTCACCGATTGACGATTCTGTTATTATAATATACTTGCAAAAGTATGTAGTATTAAATACTCGAGACTGTACATACAGGGTAATTTTTAAATCAGTGTGAAAATTTTGAGAATATAAACTTAAGCCAATTTTAATAAACATGTATTTTTTATTTTGATATGTCTTAGTACTAAAAAATAAAGTTATCGCTAACGAAAGGTTTTATTTTTGAAACAGATTTTACTGTCACACTAGGCGCGCGTCCGTAGATACCTACATCGGCGCTTGGTCAATGCTTGGTCAATATATTCGACAAATTTTGTCGAATATATTTGCATACATTGATCCGACTAAGAAGCCTTAATTATTAAAATTAAGATTTATGCTTAATAATGACGCAGTGGCTGAATTGGCAAAGCATCTGGGATGGTTTTCCTGGGTGCTTTACCGATTTGCACAGGGCCATTCGTTGTGGCACTTTTTTGGGGAGGCCTATATAATATACAGCAGTCGACGATAGAAGGCTTGTATATAGATAGAAAGTTTGGATTAGTGAAGTTATGAATTGCGATTTTGCCGAATACTGAATATTTAATTATATTTGTCTAGGATCTTAGCCGAAGCGCCAAATAATCGGTGAAACTTAGTACATTTCACGGGTGACAGGCAGGCGGTCACAACACGCATTAGTACTTTTTAAACTTTTGCGTTTTATATTCATTTAACGGGTCTATACGCGCATTAAATTCTCAAAATACTATTATTTCGACTAACCTCGACGTTTCGGCTGAGTTGCACCAGCCGTGGTCACGAGTAGACGAGTAGTGTTGTAATGACAATTCGCATTGCAAATTGTGTTACTTATAATGTGGAACATTGTATACCTTCGTATAGTTGATCAAAGTATACCGAAACCCAAATCCATAACGAAGTATATCAGTGTTTGTTCGAGAAAAGCTTTATGAAATAACACCATTTAATAAAAAATCAATTATGGGAATATTATGTTTGTATTGAAAACAATAAACTGCTAGCTTGTTGGTAATATTATGCGTTTTTTTATTTATTTGGTAATCGGTATTCGACCGAATGGTGCACAATATTCGGCCGAATATTGAATAGTAAAAAAAAAACATCCGTATAGGCCAAATACCGAATAGTAGTATACGTGGCATAATGTTTGTTATGCAATCACGCAATAAATACAGATTATTTGGATTAATACATAGAATACTATATATTTTTGTCTCGACTAAATGTTGTGGCTCTTATGGGATAAATTGATTATCATACAAGCTGCAGAACTTCTTTTTAGTACAGATGTGCGTAATGTAGGTATGGCTTTCACTGCGGGCGGAACCGCTGGCAAAAGTCAGTACGATATATTTTACTCATTAAAATATTAGCTGTTATGGCATAAAATTTAACAATATAATAGCCACAATTATATTATGCTCTTACACACGAAGGCAAAGATATACCTATTCGGAAAATTTTCAATATTCTGGCTTGTAGCTTCTAAGCCTCTTTCATATCATAGACAGATCTAGTTGCCATAAATTGAATTCCTTTTTTTATTTTTTTTCTTGTAATTCTTTTTTTCTTGCAGCACTTGTGAATAGTTAATACGCACAACGAATATTTAGATATGTCGATAAATTGCTGTTCGTCTCCCTAATGTCGTTACTCGTTCCACCGACACAGCTGCACTACAACGGACCGGTGCTCGATTATAACTAGCTCACTGAAGTCGGCGGTACACACGTGTTTTAACCTTACTGCTTAATCCATAAAGAAGAGATAACAACATTAAACAGTGTAAAACTTGAAGCCTAAACTCCAAACTTGTAATTTTATGGAAATGTTTAGTTTTTTCACCTTTTGTCTAAGTCAATTAGGGTAAACAAAAATAGTCTTGGTATTTTTTCTTAAGAATGATATATGACTCCAGCAATAGTTGTTAGTTTTATCTATATTATTATAAAACTGTAACAGTAATTTAATATATCAAAAAAAATAACTGTATTAAGCCATTTAAGCGTCTCTAAACACAAAAAAAAGATGAAGAATTTCGTCTGTTTATTCGTTCGCGCATTACGCAAAAAGTATCTACTGAACGGATTGGATTTCGATTTCCCGCTCCGCCGCAAGAAAAGGCTTGTTTTTAATATGAGGAATAACGTTTTGATGTCAATGATGTCTTCATAATATTAAACTGGAAGCATAACCAAATAAAGAGCAAATATCTTTATTTACAACGTATAGAAGTCACGACGGATCTTTGTGTAAAATAACCTATTTACAGTCTTCTTATAATATATAATAATATATATATATATATTTACGTATATATTATCGATTATTGTAAAGTGTAGAAGACGCACATGCCTTGTGACACAAAAATAGCTACTGCGCAGCGTCTTGCAGCCAACTTCAGACACAAAGATCCGTTGTGAATCTACAGTGATTCAGTTTATTTATTGAGAAATAGTAACAATCATATGTTTGTCCCGTTCTCTTTTCTACTTTAGGCAAGCATTGACTAGACAAGGTCTAAAACCTAGCGACCTTATCCTGCAACTAAAGGACTTTGAGGGTGGAGACAGCATATAGCGTCGTTGTAGCTATACTGTCTTCAAGTTATAAGCAATAGTTGTTTAGGCTATATTTTGAAGACACCCTTACACAGTACGTATTAAATACACAAGTCAACAATGCAAACAAGTCAGGAATTGATTGTCAGAAAACATTATGTCAGTGAAGAAGGGTTGGGTTGTGCGCCCTTCTACTATTCTTGACATTTTAAATTGTTTATTTGTGTACAAATGTCAAATTACTTATTTAACAGAGTCGGTGTGATGTTGCGACGTGTGTGATTTATAGTATGAATATCATTTTACTATATTTTTACCAATAATTAAATTTAATGTTATTAAAGAACGGATAACTTAGAAGGAGAGCCCACCACATAGCCACCGATTGTCAATACTGGCTATCTTAACAGACACACACACACACACATAGATAGCTGGGATTGATTGATTGGGTGTGTGGTGAGTTGGTGTGAAAGACTACGGAATGTTCGATCCCAGACTTCTATGGGTCCGAATAAAACTAGGTGTCACCAGGGTCTTCATGGTCGCAGCTTATGCTCCCGTAGGCTCTTCGGTGGCATCGGATCTAGAGAAGTTCTGGGATAATGTTAGGGAAGTTCTGGATTTGGCAGAAGCTAGTGAACGCGTGATCGTATGCGGAGACTTGAATGGATGGGTTGGGACCAAGCGTCCAGACTTAGAGGACGTGCTTGGTTCATTTGGTGATAAGAGAGTGAATGATGCAGGTAGGCTCATTGCTCTATGTATGGAGAGAAACCTTATTGTGTCAAACACATTTTTTCAACATAAGGACATCCATATGTATGAGAAGGAATGAACAGAGAAGTATGATACATTTAATTCTGGTAGACAGTCACCTCCGAAGTAAAATTCTGTATACAAGAGCCTACAGGGGTCCCACTGTCGACACAGACCACAATCTCGTTATTGCGAGATTTAGTGGTCTGTTCAGAAAGTGGAGACACTGGCGAGAGCGTGTCCACTTCGGAGGGCTTGAAAGAATAAAGATTGAAAAGTTGCAAGAAGAGAGTGTAAGAGCAAAGTATGCAGAGGGTGTCCGTGAACGGCTGACAATGGCAAGTCAGCCGGGATCTGACATAGAAGAATGCTGGAGAGTATTGAAAGATAGTATGGTAGATACAGCGAAAGAAGTATGTGGATGCTCAAAGAAGCATAGGAAAGTGAAAGGTGATGCATGTATGTATCCCACATACGGAAGTAGCAGCTTCCGTAGACCAAAAGAAGAAAGCGTGGCTGGACTATGTATCTTCTTTGAACCTGAGTGCAAGTATGAAAGAACAGAAGAAAGAAATATACCGGCAACGTAAGAATTACACCAAAGCCTTAGTGAAAGAGAAGCGTGATAGAGCAAATATGATTGCAGAAGAAAGGCTGACCAAAAACTTCGAGAGCAACACCAAACTTTTCTGGAGGGAGGTGAAGAAATCTCGGAGTGGTTAGTCAGCTTTCAGAATGAATAAAATAAGGTCTAAAGGTGGAGACATTCTTACGCAAACACAAGATGTGTTAAGCCGATGGAGTGAATATTTTGGAGATATGTATGCGGATGTTCAGGGTGATGCTGGTGCCACATGTGATCTAACAGATCAGCATTCGGTACCGGCATCCTCTGATGACATTAGTATGGATGAAGTTGAATGGGCAATTAGAAGTGTGCAAAATGGTAAGGCAGCGGGTATTGATATAGTGTCTGCTGAGATGATCGAGCTTGGAGGCTCATGTGTCTGGGAATCCTTCCTGATGCTTCTCAATTTATGTTGGAGCTCAGGAATAGTTCCCAAGGACTGGAGAAGCGCAGTCATCGTGCCCTTGTTTAAAAACAAGGATTCACGTTATGACTGTGCGAACTACAGAGCCATAAGCTTGACCAGTTTGGTAGCCAAAGTGTATGGTACGATTGTTGAAAGGAGAATGAGGATGGTGTCTGATGAATTTTTGTGTGAGGCACAAGGAGGTTTCAGGTGTGGACGAGGATGCATGGATCAAGTGTTTTCTCTGCGCAACATTGTGGAGAAGCATCTGGCTGTAGGCCAGAGGGTTTTCTGCAGTTTAGTGGATTTGGAGAAAGCATTTGACACTGTTGTACGAAAGGAACTTTGGGACATTTTGCCAGAGTATGGTATTAGCGGTAGACTGCTACAAGCGGTACAGTCCAACTACATCGACTGCAGAACTTGTGTGTGGCTGGATGACGGAATGTCACCCTGGTTTGACGTCAATATCAGCGTAAAACAGGGCTGCGTTCTATCAGCCAGACTGTTTATCATATATCTGGATAAATGTCTACAAAGGTTGTGTTGTGGCGCTCAGGGGTGGCAAGAAGGATAGGCTGGAGAAGTCACCTGACTTTCCTGCGGTTCACCAGAGCTGCCTACAACATTGACGTGTGCTGAGTTGATGGCAAACGGTACCACCAATTTTCTTGAGCTGAACGGGGGTGCAAGACATACAGACACACGCGATACCCTGGCCAGGGGGTTGAGTACAATGTCCGGTATTGCCCTACACAGATGTCTATGAGGGTATTTATACTTGATGGACTCAACATTAGGGCGCTAGGTACATACAACACACACTAAATACTTTTATAGGTTTAGCGCGGACACTAGGGCTGATTTATAATTAATCGGGAGACCATAAGTAACTCCGACGCGTACGCGGTACGAATTTCAACTCGAATGTTCAACCGTCTTTGTATGAATGGTGGCGCTGTACATACGTCACTCAATCATTCATTCGTCTCGCCTTTTGGCGGGAACATCCTGGGCCAGGGTAGTAGTGCAGATTGTAGAGGTGTCCTCTTGAGCTGAATCCAAAGGGAGCCTGGCGAGCTTGATAACGGGTCTTCGCAGACTTCCATGTGCTGTGTCTAAGTCCACAACACGTAGTACTCCATCCTTGCCAGGCAATGTGCGGGTGATTCTTCCTAACTTCCAGTGGAGCGGAGGCAGATTATCCTCCTTGATGAGTACGAGTTCTCCAACTTGAGGAGGAGAGGATGGAGAGAGCCATTTGGAGCGGGTTTGAAGGGTATGCAGGTAGGATTGGGTCTATAGGGTCCAGAAGCGCTGACACATACCCTGGATGAGCTGAAATCGTTTGAGAGCGGATAATGACCGATCATTTAATGACTGCTCGGGTAGAGCTGTGAGCGGACGGCCTATTAGGAAATGGCCGGGTGTTAGTGGCTCAAAGTCTGACGGATCTGATGAGAGAGGACAGAGAGGTCTGGAATTTAATACAGCCTCGACTCTTGTTAAAAGTCTATAGAATTCTTCAAAAGTGAGACGCTGTTCACCAATAACACGATAAAGTAACTGTTTCATAGATTTAACCGCTATTTCATGTATCCCGCCAAACCACGGCGCCGCTGGCGGGTTAAGCCACCACGTTATGTGCTGATTTGATAATTTTTGAGTCATTGTGTCATTATTTGCTGATAAAAAGTTCTGAATCTCGATAAGGTGGTTCTTAGCGCCTACATAATTTGTACCACACTCTGAGCGGATAAGAACCGGTGTACCGCGGCGCGAAACAAACCGTTACAGTACCGCGAGAAAAGCTTCAGTGCTGAGAGAGGAGACAAGCTCTAAATGTATAGCCTTTGTTGATAAACAAACAAATATGCAGAAGTATGCTTTCAAGAGCTTGACATTACGTAATGTGCTGGCTTCAACTGGAAATGGTCCTGCAAAGTCTAATACATACTGTGTGGGATTAGTGGTGAGCTGAACTGATGGAAATTGTCATTGTGAATTGGATCGAGATGTAACGGGTGAGCATGAGGGCCGCGGCGCTAGTGTCACACAGGGCATTTCGCCTAGGGGTGGTGACACTCTCACGGCATGCTTCGAGGGTGGTTGCGGGCGATGCACTGGGCGGCGCTTGGGCTGATCCCGTAGATGCTTAGGGAGGAGGTGAGATGACGAGAAGGGCGGAGACGGTGCACTCGGGCGATGCAAAGAAGTGTGGTTATTAGCACTGCCACACTCTCGGCATACGCCTGTGGACTAGCACTCATTTTCATAATGAGGCCCCAGGCATCGTTGGCAACGGTCGTGGGAATTTATAAAGTCCCAACGGCCTTGAACTGGCTGGTTATTTACTGGGGACAGGCTATGAGTTTGTGCTCCCTTGAACGACAGTATGGGCAGTACCAAATAGATTGAGATGGTTGGGCTGAGAATACAGCCCGTCTTTGAGCTGGTGGTGTACGCGGGTACACCTCGTGGAAATTAGCTGGGGTAATCGGCTTAAAACGCTGAATAGTGGGCGGACGGAGAGAGTCGCCTCTCGGTGAGGTAGGCGATGGGTGACGTGAAGTGCCAGGCGAAGACGTAAGCTGATTAGGAGACACCGGGTTTGAGGTGGCGGAATGGAATGTGCATAAAAAACTTTATCAGAAAGTAGTAGGATGTATATTAATTGCTAACCTTATTTATTAACCAATAACGTATTATTTACCCCGTTATGACGGGATACAGGTGTGAGCCGAGATGAAAACGCAATATGAAACAGTTACCTTATAGTTAGCACAGGAACAGCTGATTATGTTTTATGAAATAAGTAGTAGAAATATTATCGAACAAAGTTAAAAGTATCTCGCACAATCGGGCGGTATCGTACGATAGAAAAATGTTTTATTTTTGCGATATTTTAGATCATTGGCTTAAAAACTAATTATATATGTGTTTATATGTGCAGAATGAAATGGATAATACGTGAAATAACGCAGTATATGAGCAGAAATCGGAACTTTTATTTTTCTAGATAGGAGGTAGTTGGATATATGGGTGAAAAAATTCGTGCTGAAAAAAGAGTAAAAGTGGACTGTATACCAAAGGTAGCGGGAAAGTTGACGGCTCGAAGGTCCAGAATATGTTGTAGTGCTCTGGGGTGGCAAGAAGGATATGCTGGAGAACTCACCTGACTTCCCTGCGGTTCACCAGAGCCGCCTACAACAATGACGTGCGCTGAGTTGATGGCAAACGGTACCACCAATTTCCTTGAGCTGAACGGGGGTGCAAGACACACAGACACACGCGATACCCTGGCCAGGGGGTGGAGTTCAATGTTCGGTATTGCCCTACACAGATGTCTATGAGCGCATTTACACTTGATGGACACAACACTAGGGCGCTAGGTACATACAACACACACTAAATACTTTTATAGGTTTAGCGCGGACACTAGGGCTGATTTATAATGACTCGGGAGACCATAAGTAACTCCGACGCGTACGCGGTACGAATTTCAACTCGAATGTTCAACCGTCTTTGTATGAATGGTGGCGCTGTACATACGTCACTCAATCATACATTCGTCCCGCCTTGTGGCGGGAACAGGTTGAACGAAATGAATGTGGGAGTTCAGATGGGCGACTCAGTGGTTAACTCGCTGCTATATGCAGACGATGCGGTCCTATTAGCGCAGTCTGCGACTGACCTGCAAACCCTAGTCGACGTAATGGCAGAAGATTGTAAGAAAAGGGGCCTACGTGTGAATGTAAGCAAAACCAAAGTAATGGTTTTTGAAAGAGAAGAAGCCAGAACAGATGTTAGAGTAGCAATAGAAAATGGTGTGCAAGAACAAGTGGATGAATTTGTATATCTTGGATGTGGATTCAGTCGGGATGGAAGGTACACCACTGATGTAGAAAGAAGAGTGAATGCGGGGAATAGAGTGAACGGAGCATTGGGACAACTTCTCGGCAGCCATCACCTCAGCCAGAAGGCACGTGTCGCACACAACGCAGTGCTTGTCCCAACGTTATTATATGGAAGCGAGAGTTGGGTATGTAAAAAGGAGCATGAGAGTAAAATCAATGCGGTCGAAATGCGATCTCTGCGGAGAATCTGTGGAGTGAGGCTGACTGACCGCATTCGTAACAATGACGTAAGAGGGCGAGTAGGTATGAAAGAGAGTATTGGTGGAAAGATGCGAAAGGGAATGCTCCGATGGTTCGGACATGTGGAAAGAATACCGGACGAGCGACTGGCAATGCGAAAGTGGAAAGATGTAGGTACAGGGGGAGACCGAGACTTACCTACCTAGACCAAATTGGTCATGTATTGAAGGAAGGTGTAGTCAGGAGTCTCCGAAACCGGCGAGCGTGTATGAAAAGAGTTATGAATATTGAGGAAGCGAGAGATGTATGCAAGAATAGAGCCTCTTGGCACTCTGTTCTCTTTAATTTTGCAATTAAAATACATACTATTTGATGACGCGATTTTTTAAACATTTTTGATCTATATTTTTTAGCATTTTCCTTATTCACAAATAATCGGATCAGATCGGATTCAGGTCGTAGTCTACCACCCTGGCCTAGTGTGGGTGGGCAGACTTCATAAGACGTTGAGAAAATCTCTCAGGCAGGCACGTTACCTCCGCCGCCGGCGGGCCACTGAGGTAATCCAACACAGTACCAGTGGTCTGTCAACACAGGCGGAGAGACGGCACACGGCGGGTTTTTTTAGTGGGTGCGGGCCCCACACTACCCTGTTCGTTGCCCCGAACGACGGGGTATGCGGTTAGGTAATTTTTTTCCCGCCTGAACAAAAAAAAAAAGACACGTTACCTGCGCCTTAAAAAAAAAGTGACAGGGTAGTGTGGGGTTCCCACGCCACGTTTTCCGAGCCGTGATAATTTGTAAGCAAATCTACACATTTTGATATTTTTAAATATTTCTTTAGCAATTGACATTCCTAGCTATATAAATTAATACAAAGTATGAAAAAGTGAAATCGAAAATCCTGCTCGTGACTGTTATATACACATATTCACAAAAAATCTCGAAAAGTCAGTGTGTGCCGTGACTTTGCACTGAGGATCGAACTCGATACCATTGTCTTTGCAGTTCTTGACTTTACCACTAGATTTTAACTGCTACTATAGTAATGCTAAATTTTTAACCCAACCCGAAAAAAAAATGTAGATAGTTTTAGGTTTTGTAGCTCTTTTGTGACATGAAAATCCTTACTAATAGGTATTATAAATGGGGAAAATAAGTTTGTTTGTATTTTAGTTGCGCTTTTACACTGTAATTACAGAGACAATTATCATAAAATTTTGTTTATATATAGGCTGGAACTCAGAAAATAACATAAGCTACTTTTCATCCCGGAAAAACTAATAGTTCCGGAGGGATAGCTATTTTTACATGGAGATAATTAGTAGAGTGATTCTTTTCTGAAGTCCACGTCGACCTAGTCGCGGGCAGAATTTGATGTCATAAATAATGTTTTATTTTTATACTTTGTTAACATAATTGCTACATTAAAATACAAATTATATGTGAATGTGGAATATCTTTTTCCACATTCACAAATAATTTAAAACACAAATGTGATGTGGAGATTGGTTATTGCCGAAGGTCAGTACGATAGCTCAGCGGCTTAGAGCACTTCCCCGGATTGGAAGGGACGCAGGTTCGATTCCCGTTCGCACTAAAGTTATAAAGATAACCACATTCACAAATAATTTGTACTTTAAAGTAGTTGAGCATGTCAAGTGCTAAAATATAGATCAAAATAATTGCTATTTAATTATTGTTTATGTACACTAATAGCTGTTTTTATAGTTTTTAGGGTTCCGTACCCAAAGGGTCAAAACGGGACCCTATTACTACGACTTCGCTGTCTGTCTGTCTGTCTGTCCGTCCGTCTGTCGCCAGCCTGTATCTCAAGAACGGCGATAGCTAGACAGTTGAAATTTTCACAAATGATGTATTTCTGTTGCCGCTATAACAACAAATACTAAAAACAAAAAAATAATAATATTTAAGGGGGGCTCCCATACGACGTCTGTCTGTCCATCCGTCTGTCACCGCGGCAACGCTGGTCACCTCAGGTACCGTGGAGGTGGTCAGGCGGATCGAGGCGCTGGGGCTTAGGGTGGCCCTTGAAAAGTCGGAGGCCCTACTCTTCCATGGGCCCCGACGTGGCCCACCCGCCAGCGCCTCGATAATTGTCAATGGTGTGGGCTTGCCAATACAGGCCCACATCAAATATCTGGGCCTGGTATTGGATGGACGGTGGCACTTTGACGAGCACTTCCGCCGTCTTGTGCCAAAGCTCGTCGGCACGGCGTCCGCCCTCGGGCGACTGATGCCGAATTTGGGCGGACCGAGTCTCGCGTGTTGACTACTCTACGCGGGGGTAGTACGGTCAATGGCACTGTACGGCGCGCCCGTATGGGCGTAGTCCCTGGCCGCTCGCAATAGGGCCTTTCTGTGGCGTCCACAGAGGCTCGTAGCGGTCAGGGCAATACGCAGGTACCGCACGGTCTCGTGCGATGTAGCCTGCCCGTTGGCCGGAACCCCCCTATGGGATCTGGGGGGGAATTGCTCGCCGACGTTTATCGGCGGGCGTCGACGGCGCGGGTGGGGGGCAGCCGCCCCTCGCCAAGCGCAATCTCAGCGTGGCGGGAAGATGCCCGCCGCGTCACCGTCCTAAAGTAGAGGTCTCGGCTGGAGACGCCCCGGGCTGGTCTCTGGACCGTGGGGGCGCTCCAGCTGATCTTGGAAGAATAGGCAGGGCGGCAGCACGGGGTCCTCACCTTGCAGTTGGTGCAGGTTTTGTCGGGGCACGGTTGCTTCGGCAAATACCTGCACACGATCGCTAGGAGGGAGACGACCCCAGGCTGTCACCACTGCGACTGCGGCGAGGACTCGGCGCAACAGACGCTCGAGTCGTGCCCGGCCTGGGCTGTGCAGCTCCGGGAACTCACTGCAGTCATAGGCGTGGACCTGTCGCTGCCGGCCGTTGCGCGAGCGATGGTTGGCAGTGACAGGGCCTGGACCGCGGTCGCCGCTTTCTGCGAGGCTGTCATCTCGCGGAAGGCGCGGCGGAGAGGGTCCGGTAGGAATCCTCCTTCGTGGACCCGATTCGCCGCCGGCACGCGGGGCGGCTTGCTCGCGCTTACCTGCGCTTGATGCCGCCCTAGTCGAGGCTGCGGACGGTGGGGTCGGGGAGTACCCTGTCGTCCGCGGAAGCCTACCGCGAAGGTGTGACGCCCAAGTGTGCGGGGCGGCGCACAAGAGAGGGTGCCCGAAGGGGCTGCCGCCTGCGGATCGCGGTGAAACGACGCGGTACCCGTGATCCGCCGTAGCAAGGGCGGGTGAGGGCGCACGGTGGATTTTTGGTGGGTGAGAGTCCCACACTACCCCGTTGTCTCCCCGGGCAGCAGGGTGTGCGGTAGGACATTATTGCCCACCTAAAATAAAAAAAATAAGTGTAATGTTGTTTACCTAGTCAATGGTACGGCACCCTTCGTGCCCGAGTCCGACTCGCACTTGGCCGGTTTTTGTTATTTTAAATAATGCAGATCCGGCCACGCGTTACTGTGGCACATATCATTTGTTTGGTAATTTTGTAATTAAATAAAGGGACAAAACTATTCCATCTCTCAAGGACCAAACTGCACACATGTACAACATTTCATTAAATCGGTCTATTAGTTTAAGAGTTCATCGCGGACAATGTTGTACGTGACATGAATTTTTTATAAACACAGTAAAACGTATTTATATAAACATTGATGAGGTACTTTAACTCGGATACACATCTCACTCGGAGACACATTATGTTAACGAAGGCGTCTGGAGGAATAATAAAATTAATTTTGCAGATTGGACTTTTGTTATTGGTTTAAGAAATAAACCAATAAAAAAGTATTCGCTGAATTCGGCTTAGCTATGCGGTGGGATACAATTTTAAGTAAACGTAACTTCATGACGTGTAACCAGTAAGTTGGTAGTATGGGAGCGGAGGTCTGGCCACAGCGGCGGTCGCGTGGCTAACCTGCAAATTGTCAGCGGGCAGACCGCGTGATTAGCTCGGTCGTATCGCTCGCAGTTTTGTTTTGATATGCCCGACCCAACAGTCGTGCCGCTGTGGCCACACGCCATGTAAGTTTCGGGTCACGCTACGAGCAGTTTGTGGTTCACCCATACGCTGCTTCAAGTTCACTGCGATTGTATGTTTAAATGTACAACAGAAATTGATTTATTTGTACTGTAATAGAATAAAATAATTTGTGAAAATCGAAAAGAGAGATTTACTGCGAGCAGGATTCGAACTTGCGTCCCTTCCAATCTGGGAAGTGTTCAGGGCCGCTTAGCTATCGCACTTCACATTTATTTTTAGATATCTTTAAGACACTTTTCCAAATATATACTTTGTTCTATTAATGTATCAGAGCATGTTAAGTGCATACAATTTCACACAATTATAGGTAGATAATTTCGTTTTTAAATACCCTTTGAAGTTATGGCAGAGATAATATTTTACTAGCTTAGAAAAAGCAGGGTTTCTTTTATTTTGGAAATACTTTATAATATTTTGATGTTTTGGTTAACTTGGCAAAGCATCTGGGACGGTATTCCAGGAGGTGCAGGTTGAAATCCTGCTCGTGATTGTTATTTTCGATTTCATACTTTCACACTTTTGTGTTAGCGCTTTATAATATTTTTAAAAATATTGTTATCTTAAAATGTAGTATGGTGTGGCTGCTTGTAATAAAGAGTTTTAATTAAAGTGCTTGTAATAACAGGTGTACTCTATGTTCCTTCACTCTCATAATTCAATAGAACTATTAATTCATGGAAATTAACACATAGATTATTTAATCATTGCCCTCTAAAAATGAAAGCAAAGTCATGCATCTTATTCAACCACAGCCGTCGCTTCAAAGTTTCGTGGAGAACTGTCAAAATTGGCGCGCTCAAAATCCTTACTACGCAAGCGTGCAAGAAAAAGACGTAACGATATCCATCTCAGTCTCGCTGAACGAGGTCTGCGGGTCGCGGCTAACCCTCGGCGCTCGGTTTGCGGCGGGAAAAATGTGTGTTTCGGTGTGCCGATAGCGGAGCGCCGCGGCGCCGCAGCCCCGCCCATCCAACCCGCGCCCGCACCCGCGTCCGCTAACGCGTCTAGAGCCACTTAGTCGCTAAGACGACGCACACACTACTACTTCTAGCGATATTCAACGCTTCACATCTGCAATACTCACAAAACAGTATAGGACTCATAGACGTAGAATGGCGAAATAATCCTTCGCATATGATAGGACCTTTTCATTAATCCAAATAAGAGAAATGGTAAAAACAAAAGCTCCCTGCTTCATGGATTTAAAATTTTAACAATACAAAACGTTTTTTTTTTATATTTTATATATTTTTAAGCATTTGCATACTTTTTGTTAATACAAAACTTTCCTTCGTATAAGCGTTCGTAATTTCTATTTACTTGGTTGATTAGGTATTCTTTCTTGTGATTGTTTCATCGGATGTATGGAATTTGCGAGATACATTAATTTATGAACTTACTCGTGCGTGATTTATTGGAGAATGTTTGTGTCAACTCTAATATTACTTCGGGTTTGTTATAGCAAACATGAAAGTTTGTGATCCAGCATAAACCTGTAAGAGAAAAATAAATTTTAGTAGTATAATTAAATTTTAATGGTAAGTAATACCCGTTTTCATGGAAAGTATTTTAGAGTATTTTATAGTAATTGTTCAATAATATTAGAAGTTTATGATTTACATACCTAGTTTGTCAAAGAACTTTAAACCAAGTTTGCGGACTTCATAATAAGTATTTATGATAGAATCAATTTCTTAAACTTCTGTGAACACTGTCTTAGGTTCCGGCCAGATATGGAGCCGCGAGCTGTCAAAATGGAGTGGGAAAAAAGGCGGGAATGTGGCGTCTCTTTATGTGAAGCTCGTCATTGCGCTAGACAGAGAGGACGCTCTAGCGCCGTGCTCAAGAATGGGACATCGAACCCAACGTGGTTTATAAGAAAACCCAAGACGTTGGGCGTGTTTGGCGGGTGGGCGTGTGGGTTTCATTCTTGTAGTGGTAACGCTTGCTAGTGTGCGTGTGTAAATATACCCGTGTACCTATGTGTGTGTAAGATGTGGCTTTATACAGGAGCTGTACTGAAAGCAATCATCCTTTTGTCATTGATACCTTCGTTCTTTAGTTATTAAAGTGCGCCATAAAATCTTATGATGATATAAAATTTGCATTGTAAGCAAGGTAGACTGTTTGAGGTGCCCTATGTGGCAATACACATAATCACCATAACTCAATTTTAATATTTATATTATAAACTATTTAGTTAATCACAGGATGGATTTCTGTTAACTTGAATTGAAATCACTAAGTGCTACGAGCTAGCTACGACGAAGCATTTACTGAACGCTACGCTGCTACGCTCTAGTTAAACGTTTATAAAAAAGCATGACCATATAAATCATAGACCACATAAACGCTACTCTAATAATATAATGAAAGTTACTGAGATGTTAGTACATTGCTAGTAACTTCCAGTACTATTAGAAGTGCGCATAAATTGCCAGCATCGTATTAAACTTTCTACTTGTCTGTAATATACGCCCGCTAACAGTTGCGGCTTTGTATAAATATTAATTTGTTAGGGGAGTATTTGGTAACGTTATGGACATTTACGACAATAATTTATTCATTCTAGACATTCTGAAAGTTTATTAAACATGATTAATTTAGATACTCTAAAACTATAGAATTATAAAAACATAATTTAAATACACTGAAAAAAAAAGAATAATAATTTTAAGTACATTATTTACGTTTGAAAAAGACATACTTAATATTGAGGGTATTTATTTTTGGAAATCGTGACATAAATACAAGCGGTATATAAAATATATGTGTTGTCATAGCTGAAAGAAAGGCGAATGTATGCGGATGTGTAAAGTTTCAGGAACCTTTAGAGGCATACACTGTGCGAGGTGTGAGCACCATATGGTTCACATTTCGCACCTAACTATCTCTTTTAATACTTATTTGTACCCAATACGCACACAGACTAGCGCCCCTCGTGTCGTAATGCATCTTGTCTCTGTGTGAGTACACTTCTTTCGGCCTGCTTCTGTGTGCGGGAGAATTTCTTTCGAGACGTAATAAGGGGACCGTTTCTTTCCCGCTAAGGTTTTAATGTCGACCACGTTTCGGTGGCGGACGCCCGCGCCTTTCCGCGGTTACTACTGTAAACTTTTTTTTTATTCTGTGCGGACTTAGTGCATTGTGTTCTCTGTGGATTCAGTCAAGACATTCTTTTTTGTTAAAGGTACATTTCTATTTCAAATAAAAGCAAACGCATTCTTAAAAAAGTTTTGTTTCAATTTTAAAAGTAAAGTATGTAAGTGAATTGTTGGAAATTAATTAGCAGAAAGTTTGTTTAACTAAACTTGATTCGGTGGCGTAAGGCGGTGGGGTTGACGCACACTTGCGTGTTGTTTTCCCAAAAACCACAGCCTCATTAGCCTCGGCGCACACTACGCCGCGGCGATTAAACTCCGAGATAACGGCACATATTGTGATAACGTTGAGTAAACGTTTTGTTACATACAACCTATGATTTTGATTAGATTAGATTAATTCTAGTCTTGTTTATGTTATGTTACGATCGAGTCTTTTGTTTGATATCAGCTTTTGTATTAAGACGTAATTAAAGTTTGTTCTACATATTCTGTAACTTTTTAGTAAGATTAATATCGCAAACATTTATTTTTTATGTTAAT
This sequence comes from Leucoma salicis, assembly GCA_948253155.1. Lineage (NCBI taxonomy): Eukaryota > Metazoa > Arthropoda > Insecta > Lepidoptera > Erebidae > Leucoma > Leucoma salicis. Next base: position 9,579,906 of record OX411819.1, on the reverse strand, counting down.
CAATGACTAAGGGGCCAAGATAAAGAGTTTTTGTCTTTTAATTTAAAAAAAAAAAGTTAGTTTTTAAGATTCAATACGATATAATTTCATAATAATTTAAATAATTCTCAAAAGTTTATAGAATCCAAATTAAAGACTTGTTGCTGTAATTTCCCCAAAGCCACATATTTTCCAGACTGGCCACATCGTAATACAATTATACCCCATTATCCAAAGCGGAAACTTGTTAAAAAGTGCGTACAAAGTCCCATTAGAGTCGTTGTAGCGATCCCTAAAGTTCCACACTTCACCTGTAATTGTCCCGCAGTCCTACATGCTCGTACATGATAATCGTACGCACACATACGTATAATGAGAAATTTGTATCTGAAATATTATTTTTATCTAATAATAATTGGTTACATTATGTAATAAAATATCTAAATAATAAACAGATCTTTCTTGTATTAGAGGGTGCAATAAGCTGCTTTATCATTAGGTATATATACATACATGTCCTTTTAATATGTTTGACGCTGCAGTAATAGATTATAAAAAAAAACAAACTAAAATTTTTTATGACTCATAATAAGTTATTATACCAGTATAATAACTTAAACGCTTTATTATAAAAATCATATTTTTTCAAAAATAATGACATATTCGTAACGAATTTATACTAAATAATTTTGTTAAATATAGAATGTAATTTTAATTTGTCAAAGAGAAATTGGGTGGAATATTAAGAGACAAACAGATTTAAGTCTCAAAGAACATTTGTGGGTTAGGGAAGCGCGGCAACTAATTATGTAGTCAGTTCGTATTTTGGTAGGACTGAAAAGGGAAGGAGAAGTTACCTACTTCTCATGCTCTAGTACTATATAATATAGCATTCTAGTACTCAATTGAATGATATGGTGTGTTTTATACACCGTCACCATTTGAATTGTTAAGTTAATTATGATAAGTATGAAAGAAATACCTTAAATTTTAATATTTAGAGGGAATGTGTTTTTAATTATATTCTATAAAAAAAATTGTTGTAAAATTAAAGCTTTTTTGACGTGTCTAGATTACAATAGAAGCAACTCACACGGTTGATAAAGAAAAACATTGTTAGGAAACCTGCATTTCTAGAATTTTTTATAGGTTTGATGAAGTCTGTCAATTTACATTTGGTCAATGTAGTTAGTGGATGGCCACAATGCCCACATAAATGGCCTAAATTCTTCTCACTCTAAGAGCAACAGCAGAGTGAGAAGATAACGAGTTTCGAAGAAAAAATTGATAACTTAAACAACATAGCATCACGCCTGTATTCCCTGAAGGGATAGGCAGAGGTTTATTACACACCCACGACTCGCCAGCTATGTTTGAGTCCCACGTAATAGGGGGCGAGTCTATTGACGTCTACCGGGCACACAACTGATAACTTTTGACATATAACGTAGCTATGAATAGCTACGTTGAACTATGTGAAAATTCTGACTGCCAAGTCTCAGGCTTGGCCCTGACCAGATCACAGTATACTATTGCAGTACAGTATGAAATCAGAGCCGGATGATATGAATTTCGGCTGTGTGGGGTCGGCTTTAGAATTGTTCCACCCCTCTCTACCCACGGGAGTCGTAAGAGCTGACTGAGGGAATACCGGGGGAGTGGGCAGCAGCACTCCCTCGAGTATTAAAAACATCCACTGCGGTCGCCAACCCGCCTGCCAAGAGTCGCGATTACGGCATTATTCCCCATGACGCGACCGCTCGTTGTGGCGTTCTCTTGCGGAGGCCTATGTCCAGCAGTGGACGTTGAAAGGCTGATGGAAGGATGGATGGATAGATGGATGAAATCAGAAAAGTTGACCGTGAATACTCCTTTGTCCCGCAGAGAACGCGTAGCCGTTGGTCCTGCATCTGATTTCATAGTGTAGCCCCATCAAATTATGACAACTAGGCCAGTGCACGCACTAGTAACTGTAATACGTGGCACACTGCTTATACATATTTACCTAATTAATAATTATTCAGTGTAGTAATAGATTAGCAGTCCACCAAGGATTGCAAAGACAATAATACTGCTAGAAAAACATTGTGAAGAAATCTCCACGTCTGAGAGATTTTCTCGACGGTTTGTGAAGTCTACTAACCTCCACTAGGCCAGCGTGGTGGTCTTTAGCCTAAACCCCTCTCAATATGAAAAAAAACCCGTGCCCAATAGTGGGACAGTAAAAGGGTTAAAATAAAAAAAAAACATGCGGGGCAGTCTTTGGGGACTGTCGATAGAAGTGAAAACTAAGTAACTTGTGAATTGTATAGTCAAGCTATTAGATTGTTACTTTTTAATTATTTTTTCGTAAATAAGTGTTAATGACCAATTTTGGTCATTAGTTTTCACTTCTATTGGAGCGTTCGGTGACGATGATGTGAGTCCCATGATTTTTGTTTACCCAAAAAGTGCTCAACGCGCCTACATTTTTTTTCGCTTTAAAAAAATTTCTGTTAAAATACTGTAGTTAAAACAGATTTCGAAACATAATATTTAAGTTAATATCGACAACGCAATGTAGATATATCGAGTAGATACATAATTGTTCGTATTAATATGTGGGAAGCGAACCTCTCCCACTTTATACGGAAGATCAGTGCTTATACTGCTACGAAGTAATTTATTAATCAACAATCGATCGCGTCTAAATGTTTGGCATAATTCACGATGACATTGTTTCCAGTTGTTGTTTGCTCGACCTTTGAATTAAGAAAATGGAACGTTTTGAATATTGTAAGACCCTTGCATCACGCGCCGCATGTAGTGACGTTGCTTCAAAGGGGCGAAGTGTCAACGACAAAATTGACAAATTAAGAAACATTTGCTTTTTTTATAGAGACAAATTACGAGTTGTAACTATTTCAACTTCGCTATGTCTTGCATGTAAGGAATAATATTAGTAGTGGTGGATGTATTATGAAAATATTGTCATAAGATATCGGGAAATTAATGTATCAAACAATATGTGTTGTAGAAAATAAATAAGCTATGTTTTAGCGGTGAGCAATACAATACCACCTTGCTGCGGTACATCTTCGTCTCAGATAGGTGGATAGATGTTGATAAAAACGTTAAAAACATGTATTTTTTATTTTATTGCCAACGGTGGCAGACGAGCAAACGGCCCACCTGATGGAAAGTTGCAACCGCTGCTCATGGACTTTGGCAATACCAAGGGTACAGCCAAGCCGCCGCCTACAGTGAGTAAAGTGTTCTTCTCAAACGAGTAAAGAGAGATAAGTCGTAACGCTGGGGAAACACCGCAGCAGGAAGTTTGGATACTAAAAATTGCAATTTTATAAAATTATTCGGAAAATAAGTGTTTTTATTATTATCGCGACTTCATTTACGATCCAAAATTGAGTCAAATAATAAAAAACACGTCACCCTAGGGCACATAAAACATGTCTATAAAATATTACCACCATACAGGTTTAAAAAATACCCTATTTTTTAGTTTTGTGTGTTGTGCGACTATGAAAGACAGAAACAGACATATATTAAAAAAATATAAATTACGTTCGGAGACGCCTCAATAGCCTATTGCAGTATTATTTTAATGAAATATAATTTTTAAATTTTTTCAATATTACGTATCTGATCTCCGTTCCAGTCTTATAGATAGATAACTAAAAAGGCGAAGTTAAAACGACGTCAAGTGTATGGCAACTGTAATATGCTGCTTTTTAGCCGCTGGTTATTACAATAACCGCTTTTAGGAGGTAACCGTTCGGTTACCACTAGATGTTCATCTCAATTGCTTAAAAAATCAAAAACAATGACTTAATGATAATAACTTCACATAAAATTGAAAACTCTAATATGGATGTTCAAATTTGTTCATTGCTTGAACTAAATATTATATTATGGAAATAGTTATTTTTTGTCATTCAGATTTTTTTCTATTTTTTTACATAAGAAGTGAAAAATAAAATCCTTACAGCTTCAATGACTAATCAGTGACTAAGTAGAGCCCATCCTTGTTAATATTATAAATGTGAAAGTGAGGTTGTTTGTGTGTTTGTAGCTTTTTGACCCCGGCTACGGCGTAGTAAGTTATACTTAACTAATAATCATGATAGCATACATACGTTTAAGCCAATGTTTTTGTTAAGGCGGGAAAACATGTACCTAACCGCATGCCCCGTCACTCGGGACAACGAACAGTGTAGTGTGGGGACCTCAACCACTAAATAAAGCTAAGCGTCCACTGGTCCACACCGGCCGCAATGCACGCACGACTCGCAACGGTTTGAACCATAGATTTAGTATATATATAAATCGGCTATAGAGTAATTATGACGAGACCAAAACTGACACGTACCAGTGTGCATGTCATGTGCACTTCAAATAGTGCTGGGACTAAACGCGACTATCGGCACATATTGTGTTGTTTTAGTATCACAAGGTGCAAAGTGAATTCAAATAAATTTTATATTCGAGGGAATGGAAATAAAACTGAAATAAAACATGTTTTATTAATACGTGGGACACTCAGAAAGTTTTGAGAAACTAAAAAACTAACTTCTATGGCCAAAATATTTTAATTAAATATTTTCTAAGAACTCTCCACCAGCCTCTATACAAAATTTCATGCGTCTGAACCAATTTTAGAAACATTTTTTCAGTCCGCCGCAACCACCTCTTCCACGGCCTTCTCGGGCGCTGCTAGCGCATCTTCCGGCGATGAAAACTGTATCCCTTTCAGCTGATTTTTTATTTTAGGGAACAAAAAGAAGTCACACGGTGCCAGATATGTGACAGTGCCTTTCCCAATAATAGACACATTGATGTCATTTTATCGATACCGAAATATCAAGTGTCAATCTCTATAAAAGAAACTAATTGGAAATGAAGGATTTCGAAGGTATTCTGGGCATGCATATGATTTAATGCAATAAAATTCCCCTTCCATGTATGAGCACAGCGTTTGTGGTAGTTCATAAGCTTTGCATATAAATAACAAATTATTTTCATCATCACTTACATGTGAAATGTACAATTCTGTGTGTTTTCTTTCATAAATGAGTTACATCCGGGCACTGCATACGTAACCATGATTACACACTTCAATTAATATAGAATTATACAAGATTGATGTCAGGTTCATACAGGTCCATAGCGTGTATGATAGTGGTCTCGTCTATCGGTCTCGCTCTAACATACGCATAAACTATGTTCTTAATCTTTTGCATCGCCGATCTATCTATATATTAAATATATGGTTTGAACGGCGAAACGGAATTGCAGGCGTTACGGATAGTGGACGCAGTGCTATACAAATTCATACGAAGCAAACAAAAATCCGTAGCGTGCCGTGCGTGTGTTGCGGCCGGTGCGGACCTGTGACGCTCATCATATTGCCGCCGTGTGACGTCTCTCCGCCTATGTTGGCGGACCACTGCAACTGTATTACATTACTTCAGTGGTATATTGTTTAAGCCTGCAGATATAATACCTATGTAAGTCACTCTACGACACTTTTATTTTCCCGATGCAAATACAACTGTCACATGGTACTGTCCATTTTCCGGTGTAAAACGCCTATATACTTGTCTGGGCTCATTTGATCATTTGATTGATTTGCTACAGTATCAGAGAGCAAGGAACAAACTCACTAACACATAATATTAGTAGGGGTAAGTAAGACGTCGTACATACTATTATCTGAACCGTAACATATAATATTAATTCCAGGGAGGCGAAGAATTCATTTTATCTTAAGTATTTGTTCCTCCCAAATATTATACGTTATCCAATAACATGTTTGTTACAAAATTATGTCGCTATTATCACAGTTAGCTAAGAATTTGGAACAAAATATGCAAATTAAATCTATTGAATTTGTAATATGATATTTTGATCTGTATTTTAGCACTTGACATGCTCAGCTACTTTAAAGAACAAATTATTTGTGAAAGTGGAAAAAGAGAGCTTTGGCTGCGAGCGGGACTCGAACCTCCATCCCTTCCAATCCGGAGAAGTGCTTTAGACCGCTAAGCCATCGCAGTCGCCGACGGTAACTCCCAATTTTCACTTCACAATTGGTTTTAGATGTCTATACGACTGTTGCTACCTGTCGGATGCATTTACATACAATATCCCAATATAGTAAGTTTAATTTTCTAATTAAAATACATACTATTTGATGGCGCGATTTATTAAACATTTTGATGTGTATTTTAGCACTTGACATGCTTAGCTACTAAGAGGTTCGCAGGTTCGAATCCAGCTCGCAGTAAAGCTCCCTTTTTCTACTTTCACAAATAATTTGTTCTTTACAATATGATTCCAATAATTTTATGGTTGACTAGAAGTCGTATAAGATGACTAAGAGAAGTAAGCACTTATCACCATTGCATTAGGTACTGGTGGTAGCCTTGGGTACCACAGAAGAAATGTAACATAGTTCCAGTGGCCTGCCAATGAAGGCGGAGAGACAGCACACGGCGGGTTTCTTTAGTGGGTGCAGGCCCCACACTACCCTGTTCGTTGCCCCGAACGACGGGTTGTGTGGTTAGGAACATTTTTTCCCGCCTAAACAAAAAAAAAGGCTTGGGTTCGAGCGGGTCATTACTTTCTTCTGTGTGATCAACCGTCAAGCATTTCATCCATGATTTTTGTTCACCCAAAAAGTGCCCAGCGCGCCTAAAGAAGTTTACACTTCAAAAATAAAATTAACGCTATGACTGCTCGTCTACTAAGCGTGTTCTAGTAGGCCTATATTTCTCACATTGTGGAGAAGGCTTGTGCCCAAAGCCACAAAAATATATTTGAGAAATAAAATATAGAGAGAATTTTTATGCAAAAAAAGCATTGCCAAATAAAACAAACATCTCTCTACAATAATCCAGTGATTGACTTTTCACAATAAGTTCAAACTTAAAATGTCTCTATTTATCATATATTGCACTTGTAAAATAATGTATACACACACATATCAAGAAAAAACACTATTTAAACTCATACCACATGAGTGTTAAACTCATGATATTTCTGACGCCATTTTTGTTATTTAAACTAGTTAAAAAACTGTTTAAAAAAGTTCTGTATTGGACGTCCATGTATTGTAGGTATCTTCGGATAATGTATGTTAACACAATAACGACCGAAATACTTTACTAATCGAGTCTTTTTTTTCTTTTGCGATTTAGTATAATTACGAATAGAACCCTATCACTTTTCACGGTCTGATTCGATGTGGTTTAATTATTATTAAATTAACAAAAAAATAGTGAATATTTACGCCCGACTCGACACTAAAACCAGCGCTATACCTTATTTCGTGAGAACTATTTGTATATACCAATATAGTAATACTTCTTAAAATTGGCGCTAGATGGCGTATAAGACATGAGAACCACATTAGTAGGTACTTTTTGAAATGAGTGCTACCTATGTCATTTATTCAAAACTACTTAGTAAGATCAATACAGTATTAGTTACTTATCAAATAATGAATTTTATTGTGAAAAATGAAGATTATGAGGCGTGCACTTTTGGATTTTCCAAAGTATTTTTTAATTATAAATACAAATAAGTAATGCCAAAGTCTAACACTCACATCTCGTTTGCAATATCAAAGTAAAATAAGGTTTGTAGGCAACGCTATCGTAATATTGGTGACAATAAACAACACAGAACAATCAAGCAGTTAAACAAGAATGCTGGAATGTGGCGGGGAGATGTGACGTCATTTATTAAAATCCCTGCGGGAACTCTGAGGGCGCCTTGAACATACAAAGCAAAGGATTGACTTTTCAATGGATTTTTGTAGAGAGATATTTGTTTTATTTGGCATTATTGGATAATCAAATGCTTTTGCAATCGACTTCCAAAAAGGAGGAGGTTCTCAATTCGGCTGTATGTTTTCTTTTGTGTGTTTGTTACGCGATTATTCCGCCAATTATGAATCAATTTCAATGATTCTTTTTTCGTTTGGTAGGTTCTACATCAGAGGTGGTCCCATTAAAGTTTTGTAAAAATTGGTCCAGTGGTTTAAAAAAAAAACAACAAAAATCTAAAAAATTGCATCTGGACATACATCGATGATGTTTTCGGCCGATTCTCTGGCTCATTGGAGCAGAGCGTTTAGTTGGCATAGCATCACGCCTGTATGCCCGAAGGGGTAGGCAGAGGTGTATTACATACCCACGGTTCACCAGCTATGTTTAAGTCCCACGTAATAGGGGGCGAGCCTATTGCCGTACATTGCCTAGAATTTTTCTTTTTACACACACACTTTTAACACATCCCCGACCCGGGGATCGAAGCCGGGACCTCATGATCAGCAGTCGCACACACTACCGCTGCACCACCGAGGCAGTTTTTTTTAATTTTTTTTTATTGCTTTTAGTGGCAGACGAGTCACGGCCCATCTGATGGTAAATGGTAACCGTTGCTCATGGACTCAACTATACTGAGAGTATTGTCAAGCCGCTGCTCACCATTTCATTTCACCAATATGAAATGAAAGAATAAACGGCTATCTCCTGCTACAGCCAAAACGCAACGATGTGCTTCATGGCCGGTCACACTGGAGATGGTGGTACCAACACGCTCGGGCCCAATACCAAGTGAGTACTCCCACTCAGTACCCAGCCCTACCACCAGTCATGCAATGGCTGATAATTGCTTACTTCCTTTAGTCGCCTCATACGTCACCCGTGGGAAAGAATGGGGTGGTGACACTCCGTCCGTGGTGTGAGTCCGTCACCACACGGAAAGAGATAGTTTAGTTGGCGTACCCATATTATTTTGGGTACGCCAATCATTCTTCACGGTCTTCGGACTCTCGCTGTTTTCTATTTCTTTCTCTACTGTGCTTTAGGAGCTCATATATATCATTTTCAGACTCCTGTGCCCCAAGGAATCATGTACCATCTACTCTAACCTACGCACCTATTTCATAAATAACCACTAAAAAGCAAAAAATAAATTATTTTTAAATAAAAAAGAAACCGATTTCAAAAGACACCTTAAACTAAAAACCAAAAAATAATTTAGTATTTATATACAATTTCCGTGCTAGACACCTACTGATGTGTTTGAAGTCAGTGCCTAGATGATGTTAATGTTATTATAAGTAGGTATTTTTGCAGCTTTCGGCACAAGCCTTCTCCACAGTGTGAAAAATATAGGCCTACTAAAACAAGCCCTGCTAAGCGTAGCAGACGAGCATCATAGCGTTATATTTTTATTTTTGAAGAGTAAACTTCTTTAGGCGCGTTGAGCACTTTTTGGGTGAACAAAAATCATAGATGAGATGCTTGACGTTTGATCACACAGAAGAAAGTAATGGCCCGCTCGGGCCGGAAACCTATGAGTAGGTACTGGGATCTACCTGATCACTTCGTACCCAAGCCTACCACCAGTACTTAATGCAATGGCGATAAGTGCTTACTTCTCTTAGTCACCTTATACGACTTCTAGTCGACCATAAAATTATTGGAATCATAAAGAACAAATTATTTGTGAAAGTAGAAAAAGGGAGCTTTACTGCGAGCTGGATTCAAAAAAATCATATTCATCATTCGGAAAAATCAGTTGTTCTGTGTGAAGCGAGAGTACACACATCAACGCTTCGCTTATGAGGAGTGCAAAAACTAAATAACTATTAATATACTAATTTTTTATCAATTATGGTCCCATTCTGAAACATTCGTTAGTTCTCTTCTACAAATGAGAGATATTCACGTCATTGTTTATGGTGCAAGTTTATATTTTTGAACAAATTGATTTGAAAGTGCGAGTGTTGAGCATTGTGCTTTTACTAGAATTTGAAATTTGCTAATAATTTTTACACAAGGAAGTAATCGATCCGGTGACTAACGATGCAGCGATCGTAATGTATGATAGTCTAAGCTATACATGGGTAATAGAAGATCACTAATTACCATTTGTAACTTAGCTTTACCTTGTATAAAAATGAATACTACATAACTTTTGGTCCTATGTTTCTGATATTTTTGGTGTTTAAGCCTTTAAGCATTGACTCGTGCTTTGTTCAAATTAATTATATTAAGTTCAAGATATTCACAGACAAGGGCAATGACTATGTTCTAACTTAGTCTGTCCGTGTGGTGACGGATTAAGACTACAAGTGTCACCACCCCATCCTTTCCCACGGGTGTCGTATGAGGCGACTAAGGGAAGTAAACAATTATCATCCATTGCATGACTGGTGGTAGGGCTGTGTACCAAGTGGGAGTACTGACTTGGTATCAGGCCCGAGTGTACACCATCTCCCGTGTGACCGGCAATGAAGCACATCGTTGCGTTTTGGCTGTAGCAGGAGAAAGCCGTTTATTCTTTCATTTCATATCGGTGAAATGAAATGATGAGCAGCGGCTTGACAATACTCTCGATATAGTTGAGTCTATGAGTGACGGTTACCATTTACCATCAGATGGGCCGTGGCTCATCTGTCACTACATGCAATAAAAACCTTTGCCTTTGCTTTGATTTCGTTTTGCACTCCCCTCAGTAACTCATCATCTTAGCATTCACCTCTTTCTTTCTCATGTTATGCTCACAGACCATCCATATTTGTTATTCTATTCACGTTCATACATTGCTCTACAACTACTCCAGATAGGCTTATCGTAGATTCTTAACGAATTCCAATAATAATTATATAATTATAAAGCACAATATGCTGCTATAAAGTTGAAAATTCCTTGTGCCTACTTATGATTCGCTTTAAATACATCACGCATCGCGCTTCGACTTCAAAATCAGAGAAAGTCCGTCACCGTCTTACATCTATCCATCTATTTGAATATCCACTGCTCGGACACGGTCGGATATTACATTTGCTAACCCATTTGTATCCGTCGCTGGTCGTCCAACGATCATTATCCATGTCCGACCCGTCTCCAGAGACCACCCTCGGGAATGTCCCCCGCTGTCCTATTGATTCCCTTCACATTCACTCCTCTTTAAAATTGGGCCGATAATAGATGTTATTGGAACTCCAAGGGCTTCACACTTTTTATTATACGCACAGATGCTACACCATTACTGAGATTCTGAAAGTAACGCTTGGAAATTATGGCCTTTGTGTATAGTGATTAAAATGAAATACTTAAATTAATATTATGTTTTATGATAAGCATATTACGCTTATCGAAATCAGAAGCCAATTGATGGGCCAATTTAGTGGTATATTGTATTAGAATATCAAAAATGTTCAAAACTAAATATTGTTTTTTAATTTAAATATTTTGTTTTGTGCCGGTTATATTTTTCCAAAATAAAGGTCTCTACCAAATCAGTCCTGCTATTCCGAAGATTAGTTGGAACAAAAAGTCAGTCAGTTGGATAGACAGATAGACAGCCAGACAGACAGACAAAAATATTTATTTTGTTACCTGTAATGTAATATATATATACTCTCATATGAATTCATTAAAAGGCTGTTATTTAAACATTGCAAACAGACACTTCAATTTTATTTATTTGTATAGATGATTAGGTTTTGAATTCGTAATCTTAATGAACATAAAGACAACCTATAGGTATGTGTACTAATAAGATAAAGAACAATCATCTTTGTTAAAAGTACTCGTATTGTTTACCGTACTATGCCTAAACGTAAACTAGTTTACCGGAGCAATATATGTCTGAATAAATTGCCGAGCATCTCAAAGTACTTGCTTACATAATATTAAGTCCGTATCCGTGTTTGTCTGTTTGGCCGCTTTCTTCGTTGAAACCATGCAACGAATGTTGAAATAGTTTTTTTCCCTGTCGCTTAAATAATTTTCCAAGGAAACTTTGTATGTATGTATGTCATAAAATTCATTTGAAAATTCTACAATTTTCATTGGAAAATTCCAATTACTTTTTTCAAGTAGACAATTGTTTTTATTTTTATTTTTAATCAAGTTCGCTGCATACGCTGGCGACGCCTTAAGATATACCTGCTTTAGACTATTATTTGCATTAGTCAATTTAGGTAATTGTACTGTCTACCAGATCCAGTGGTCCGCCAGTAGAGGCGAAGGCACACGGCAGGTTTATTTAGGGGGTAAGGGTCCCACACTACCTTGTTCGTTGTGCCAAACGATGGGGTCTGCGGTTAGGTATATGTTATCCCGCCTTAACAAAAAATAGTGATACGAGGTTCAGCGGGTCATCTAGTATTATATAAATATTGAAACTAATGCCATTAAAGAACATATTATTTGTGAAAGTGGAAAAAGAGAGCTTAACTGTGAGCAGGATTCGATCCTGCCTCCCATCCAATCCAGGGAAGCATTCTGGATCGCTAGACTATCGCAGTTACCTAACAGTGACCCCCAATCTCTATGTCATATTTGTTTTAGATGTCTATACGACCCACGCCATCTATCGGATGCATTTACATACATTACTCCAATATAATAAGTTTAATTTTGCAATTAAAACTTATACTGTTTGATTACGCGATTTTTTAACTAATGCCGTTACTTATCTATTTTCACTAAATTGATATAAATCATATCCACAACTTAAATATATTTTATGTTAAAACAAGAGAGATATACATTATGTTTTCTATAAATTATAAAATTTATATTCGTACGGTAAATAATGTATTAGAAGTGGTCCTCCACAATTGCAACTCCTAAAACAAAAAGCCTTTGGAGTCTATCGGTGCGTAAAGGTTTTTATTAAAAATATTGTCCAAATGTTACCAGGCAGTGAAACAGAAACGGTCTGTTGTAATGTATCTTTCCGGGATCTTTTGTAGCAGGGCGTAGGGTAACGAGCATAGCCCACTTATACGGAACCCCTACACGGCCGTACATGCTATATTATTTACGAGTTTTACCCTTTATGTATGTTTTTACGCTAAGATTTTATTGCTGTGCTATTCATGAGTAAAACCCGTAGAGGAATCAGTGTTGTGAGGAGACATTGATTGTCTGTAGACCGTGTAATCGTACTATTAACTTTTCATTGACAAGTGTTTATTCTAAATAATAGATATTTCATATGAATGTATTAAGTCAGAGCAATCCTTACTTGCGTACTAATATTATAAATGCGAAAGTGTGTATTGTTTGTTTAGCTTCTTACATTGTAAATACGTCACACAATTTTACATAGGGACATAGATACAGTATGGAACCCAGAAAAAGACAGTGGCTTTTATCATGGACAAATGGAAAGTTCATGTGATATTGTGGTGCCGATATGCTAACAAATAAGCAGACAAAATGACAAACAGATAAAAATTCAAAAAATGTTTTGTGTGCCTAAATAGCCTTTTTTTTTGTTAAGGCGGGAAAAATTATACCTACCCGCACACTCCGTCGTTCGGGGAAACGAATGAGGTAGTGTGGGCCCTCACCCAATAAATAAAACCCCCGTGTGCCGTCTCTCCGCCTGTATTGGTGGACCACTGAAACTGTGCTGCATTACTTCAGTGTGCACTTAAATAGCCTAAAGTAATTTTCCTCAATTATCTTAAACGTGCACACACAGCTCAGTTACAGCTTTATAATAGTATAGATACATAATTGTGAAATGTTCATTTGCAAAAAATTTGTTACAGTAGTTGCTAATTACTACAAAATGCATTTATGATATACTTTATTATTATGAAAAGTATTTAATTGTTACAATTTTGTGTGATACAATTGTAAGAAATTGTCAATTAAACAAATAGGATATTGTCGCAATTTATTATTTACAATCATATAAAATTGGGTGTCGACGTCATGTCATTTTACTTATTCCACAATCTACGTAAAATCCAGGTTGTTTGTCAAATCCATCAAAGCCACGCATGATACTTTTATGAATTCGAATCAAAGCAAACAGTGGATAGGGATAGAGATGCGAAACTGGGGCTCACCCCTTCCCGGAATTAAGTTTAACATCCCAATCGACATATCGTGTTTCGCGAATGTCTAACAGCCTATTTGTAGAGGGTCGGGTCATATCGCTTTAAGTATTATTGTCAGGGTTTTCAGCCATTGTACCAAAATGAGTTAGGTGACGTTTGTGAAATAGGCTTAGAGCAATATCTTTGTATCTTGTTTTTATTGAATAATCTGTTATAATAAAAAATGTATACAATTATAAATTCGAATATAGCTCATAGTTAACAATCTCGCCTATTTAGGTACACTTTATTTACAATCTTAGAAGTACTATTTTATAAACTATACATTTGTTCTTCTATAACAATAAATAAGGACATACAAACTAAACTAAACCTCTTGATCTAAAGTTCGTTCAAGAGATCATAGTAGTTTAAAAGAAAACATAGCATCACGCCTATATTCCCCAAAGGGGTAGGCAGGTATGTATTACACACCCACGGTCCGCTAGCTATGTTTAAGTACTACGTAATAGGGGGCGAGCCTATTGCTGTCTACTGGGCACATTTCCAAACTCCGGGCTGCTACTGAGAATTTTTCTTTTCATGAAAAAACTCAATAACACTGCCCAACTCGGGGTAGGGGGTCCACTCCGTTCCACTGGGTCGAACCGGACTACGAGGTTTCGCAGCTACTAACAGGACATGGATGTTTTAATTCGCGGCTGAACCGAATGAGTCTGCGAGAATCAGCGGAGTGCCCGTGTGGAGAGGAAAATGAGAGTCGCGATCATGCTCTCTGGGAATGCTGCCTATACCAAGGCGAGAGAGTAGAAATGCTAAGAGCGATTAAAAGCCGAATAGTGGGCCCATTAAATCACGAAACGCTGGTGTCGACTGAAGAAAATTTTAAGGCATTCAGAAAATTCGTGCACTAATGGCTCAATATTAGTCAATTTGAATAAGTACCACCGAGTGTAGTAGCCGACGCCAAGCAACGTTTTTGTATTGTTTCACCCCATTTGGGGGTTTTCGCTAAAGACGCCAAGCCCTTATAGGGAGAGTGGCCGGGACAGAAAGAATTTGTAGGGAGTCAAGGAACTGCATGTGGGAAAGAGCCCACGCGAGTACCTTTATTTATATTTATTATAATTTTAGTTTAGTTTGTAACAGTCCGCATACCTGGCCTGGAATAGGGCCAGGAAAAGTCAGGATTCGAGCTCCAAAGAGGAGAAGCGGAAATTTAATGCTGCTTCCAGGTCCAACAAGAGGGCTATTGCCGAAGCCAAGGCAGAACATGTTGCCAGAATTGGCGAGCGACTTGCAAGCTATCCCACTGGGAGTCGAGCTTTCTGGTCGCTCGCCAAGGTAGTGCAGGGCAACTTCTGCCAGTCTAGTCTTCTACCACTGCGGAAACTGGACGGCAATTTGGCCCATAGTGCAAAAGAGAAAGCCGATGTTTTGGGCCAACTCTTTGCCTCAAACTCGACTTTGGATGCCGGAGCGGCCACACCACCCACCATCCCTCAGTGTGAAAGCTCCATACCTGAAATACGCATTACGTAACGTGCGGTCAGGCGGTAGCTGCTGCTGCTGGACGGCCATAAGTCGAGTGGGCCAGATAGCATCCCTGCGGTGGTTCTTCGTACGTGCGCCCCTGAGTTGACCCCCGTCCTTACGCGCCTGTTCCGCCTTTCATACAGTAACGGCAGGATTCCTACTTCGGGGAAGGTAGCCCATATTCACCCGATTCCCAAAAGGGGTGATCGGTCGGACCCGTCGAATTACAGACCAATCGCGATAACATCCCTGCTCTCCAGGGTACTAGAGAGGGTTATTGACCGCCGATTTCTGCAGTACCTTGAGGATCACCAGCTGATCAGTGATCGCCAATACGGTTTTCGTCAAGGTCGATCTGCTGGTGATCTTCTCGTGTACCTCACTCATCGCTGGGCAGAGGCCTTGGAGGGTGGGGGTGAAGCTTTGGCGTTCAGCCTGGACATCGCGAAGGCGTTCGACAGGGTCTGGTATAGGGGCCTTCTATCGAAGCTTCCATCGTATGGAATCCCCGAGGGGCTCTGCAAGTGGATCGCCGGCTTCCTCCATGGTCGCAGCATCAAATTCTTTGTAGACGGATGCTGCTCTGATACCATGGAGATTAATGCTAGCGTTCCTCAAAGCTCGGTGCTCTCCCCAACGCTGTTCATCCTGCATATCAATGACTTGCTCTCAACAGAGAGTATACATTGCTATGCGGATGACAGTACGGGTGATGCGCGATATACCGGCCATCAGAAAGTCCCTCGGAATATGCTGGAGGGGAGGCGGACCCAACTTGTATCTGAAGTCGAGCGCTCTCTAGGGCGGGCCTCGGAATGGGGAAAAAAGAACTTGGTTCAATTCAACCCTACGAAGACACAGGTTTGCGCGTTCACTGCAAAGAAGGACGCACTTGTCGTGACGCCCCTGTTCCAAGGGGTAACTCTCCCGGTCTCCGAGAGTATTGGGATCCTCGGAATCGACATATCTTGTAAAGTCCAGTTCCGGAGTAATTTGGAGGACAAAGCCAAATTGGCGAGCAAGAAACTGGGCGTTCTGAACAGAGCTAAGCGGTACTTCACACCGAGGCAGCGATTTTTGTTGTATAAAGCACAAGTCCGCCCTCACGTAGAGTACTGCTCACATCTCTGGGCAGGCGCACCAAAATACCAGCTCGACCCACTTGACTCCCTGCAAAGACGAGCTGGTACCAACATCGCCGTTTTACCACCGGACCACGAGACGCCGTACTAGGGTTCATCCATACGACCTGGAAACGATCTCGTCCAAGACGGTTCGTTTTCAGCGTTCTTTTCTACCATGTACGTGTAAGATCTGGAATTAACTTCCTGTCACGGTGTTTCCCCAGCGTTACGACTTGTCCCTCTTTAAACGAGGTTTGAGAAGAGCACTTTACTCACGGTAGGCGGTGACTGGGCTGTGCCCATGATGTTGCCATAGTCCATGGGCGGCGGTTACCACTTACCATCAGGTGGGCCGTCTGCTCGACTGCCGACGTTGGCAATAAAAAAAAATCTATTTATGATATTTATTTAAATAAGTATCTTCTGTCTGTGGATTGATTTCATCATCGTATACCGTGCAAGCGTTAGGAAAAAAATACTCATTTTCATTGTTTATAACATTACTAGAGATAGTAAGGACAGGGGCATATCAAATAAAGATAAAAATATTTTCTTTTAACGCGTGGTCTTTAAAATATAAATACATCACTCTGCGGTGCAATAATTCTCACTGTGTCAAATATAGCTGCCCCATAGGAAACATTCATTTTTCAAAATGAAATGTAGCCTATGTCTTTTTCTGATCCCCAGACTATATGTATGCATAATTTCATAGTGATTGATTCTGTGGTTATGGCGTGCACGTCACAAACAAACACATTCACTGTCGCTTTTATAATATTAGTATGGATGAAAAAATATATATATTGGGAAGAAAAAAAACTTATAATGATATCAAATTTGGTCACTAATAGTGGTTCCAATATACATTCATATGGAAGAGCTTTTTTGAGTATTGCCAAAAGGCTGTGTTTGTATCCAAAATGTGCAGACGTTTTCTTTCCCCGAAAGATTAAAGTTAATTAAATTTTTCTTATATTATAATACTTTCAAGTTGCACTACTGAACGTTGGGATTCAGATATCTACAGAGTGTATATCACAATACCGGACATTAGTTCTTATAATGTGACAGAAAAGAATAATTATACGAATACTGTTTTCGAATGTGCAGTGAACCCGACCAATTGCTTAAAAGACTTTTACTATTATCAAAGAATAAAATTAAATAAATCCAAAAACATCAATACTATACGATTCATCTGAGCATCAGCTAATTTTAAATTGCTTCGAGGGACGTAGCGAGTAAACAGAAAATGTTTTAATAAAACGAAACCCATATTAAATTTCCTGCGTAATATAATATCGAGGAGTCAATATTTAGAGTACGGAGTCGAATGTTAGAAAAATACTAATATTTTATTCTGTTCGGTTGATTTGTCACCCCGGTTGTGAATCCTCCCCTTGGTCTGATTGTGCGTGCTGTCGCTACGCGGAAGTCACTTTGAAGTTTTACACACCATTGTCAATAAGTAACTCAGCAGAAGTTCAAAGATTTTCACTCGAATTCTTGATTTTTTGGAAAATTGATTATGCTGAAGGCACAATAATTACAAGTAATCGTATACGAGTCGACAATAATACTTCTACTCAGACATTTTTATAAAATCTACAATGGATAGTTAATTTATAAATAAAACAGCTTTTATCCGCGGCTTCACCATAGCCAAAATTTAGATTTTAGGTTATATTTCAAATTCCCGATATAGTAGCGGGATAAAATTTATACCAATTTTAACTCTAATCAAGAGCTATTAAATAAAAAAAATGCATAACAATCCGTTTAGTATTTTTTTGCGTGAACAAACGGACAAACAGAAAAAAAAACTAAAAAAACTTGCTTTGTGTTCAGACATGCCTATATAGCATAATGCAATTATTATGTCGTCATCCATCCATCCATCCACCAACCCACGTCCACTGCTGGATATGGGCCTCCCCACGAAGGGGCGGAAATGCCATAATCGCCACGCTTGGCAGGCGGGTTGGCGATCACAGAATGGTGTTAAACATTTCCCAAGAGTATGCTGCTGCCCATTCCCCTGGTGCTCCGTTAGTCGGTTTTTACGATACCCGCGGGCAAGTAAGGGGTGGTGACATATCGTATTCTTAAATATTTTAAAATTTACAGACACAGCTCTGTTACAGTTTTATAATAGTTAGGATTAAAATGTTGCCATCTAAATATTCTATCTCTTGAAATTACAGAGACATCCTTCCCAGATAGAGATATCCATCGTGGCCCCGATCTCCACTTTCTTTAAAAAAAAACCAATATGTTGTGCGTCTGTCTGTCTGTTGTCTGTTATATAGAATAATGAGAAAGTTTAACTATTAATTTGTTATTATTTTTCTTTTCAGAGAGCCACTGCAATAATGCCATCTCTATCGTGTTCAAGCAATTCTGCTCAGAAATTGTACAGAAATATGGTATTCAATCAACCTTTTACCAAAATAGTTATGTGACGACTGTGAACTGATATAATATAAAGACTATCTATGTAATGTGTAAGTAATTAGTAAAGTGGACTATATGATGCATCTATCGAGTGAAGTGAGTTCAACTACTAATGGACTGGGCCACGAGGCGCCTTCTTCGAGTTACGGCAGTAATGTTCTGCCAAGTCAGCCACTGACAGCCGAATTACTAGCTGAAAAGACTTTGGAAGGACTTTTAGCTGACCATCCTGGAGAATTGGTCAAAACTGGGAGTCCGCATGTGGTAAGTAGATACAAACAAATAGTTCGCATTCACGTTAAGAATCCTTACTTTTTCCCCTAGAGTCTAATATGTGGGTAGGTGTGCTCATTACGCGGTACAAAAGTTGATAAACCAATTTTCATGATATTTAGATATTTTTATATATATTTTTAGCATTTGACATGCTTAGCAGTATAAATTAAACACAAAGTGAAAAATGTGAAATCGAAAATAACAGTCAGGAGCAGGATTTGAACCTGCATCTCCTGGATACCGTCCAGATGCTTTACCAATTCAGCCATCCTGACAGTTACTCCTGACTGCTAATTTCGATAACACATCATACTTAACGTCTTTGGGTGACGCCTGCGCCATCTGTCGTAAGTATTTTCATACATTATACCGACCAGGTAAACTTAATTTTACAATTAAGATTTTTACCTAATAATGACGCAAATCCTATAAATATTTAGATATTTTTATATATATTTTTAGCATTTGACATGCTTAGCAGTATAAATTAAACACAAAGTGAAAAATGTGAAATCGAAAATAACAGTCAGGAGCAGGATTTGAACCTGCATCTCCTGGATACCGTCCAGATGCTTTATCAATTCAGCCATCCTGACAGTTACTCCTGTTATTTTCCATTTCACATTTTTCACTTTGTGTTTAATTTATACTGCTAAGCATGTAAAATGCTAAAAATATATATAAAAATATCTAAATATTTATAGGGTTTGCGTCATTATTAGGTAAAAATCTTAATTGTAAAATTAAGTTTACCTGGTCGGTATAATGTATGAAAATACTTCCGACAGATGGCACAGGCGTCACCCAAAGACGTTAAGTATGATGTGTTATCGAAATTAGCAGTCAGGAGTAACTGTCAGGATGGCTGAATTGGTAAAGCATCTGGGCGGTATCCAGGAGATGCAGGTTCAAATCCTGCTCCTGACTGTTATTTTCGATTTCACATTTTTCATTTTGTGTTCAATTTTCATGAGCTGCGGGTTCGCTACTCGCAGTTATTTTTTAACTGTTTCCCACAATTTGTTCTAGTAAATCACTGGATATGTTAATATTTTTTCAACCCGCCACTGTTCCATTGTTAGGCACTGAGAATGAGAGGGATTTAGGTTCTAGTTTATGCTGGGCCAATACGGATTGCCAGACTAGACAAGCTGTCGAGAAAATCTCTCAGGTTCTTATGCAGGTATCCTCACGAAGTTTTTCTTCATCGGGCAGTGTTAATTTGTAAGCGAATGCATCAAATTAAAAACAGCAAATAAATGTATAAACACTAACAATTGTTCTCTTTCTAGGTGTGTACAGTGTTACCACCGCACTGGAGGTCAAATAAGACTTTACCAGTTGCGTTTAAGGTGGTAGCACTTGGTGAAGTCGGGGACGGCACCTTAGTCACTGTTAGAGCCGGTAACGATGAGAATTGTTCAGCGGAGCTCAGAAACTGTACCGCTGTCATGAAGAACCAGGTCGCTAAGTTTAATGATCTACGATTTGTTGGAAGAAGTGGTAGAGGTAAGTGGTATCTGTTAGTGTGTTTGTTGCATGTGACTTTCAGTCTTCTTACTATAAGACTCATTACGCACTGTCGACTAGTCGCCGGCAACTCGGTCTGTGCCTGGTCTGGTGCTGAACCCGCCGGGTGCTGTCTTTTCACCTGTATTGGCGGACCACTGGAACTGTGTGATTGCTTCAGTTTTAGAAACCTGCATGCCTAAGAGATTTTCTGGACCGCCAACCAGGACTAGACCAGTATGATAGACTACTGGCTAAATAAGAGTGAACATGTGTAAAAACTTAAATTTACCAAACAAGAAATCCTTTTAACAAAATATTGAACTAATTTATTATATTTTCATATAAAATCATGGATTTTATAAAACACATCTTTCTTAGAGCAACATCCATTTTAATATGTTATTATTACCTACATCTTATTTATGTCGAGTACACCTAACCTATTTAAAGATTTATGCCATAGATTTTCGTACGAGAAGGCCTTAACAGATCAATTACCCCCATTGACTTGATATTCCAACAAAGAGAAGACCTGTTGAAATATTCAGAAGGCAATGCGCCCCTGCCTTTGTTTTTGAGTGCTCACTCAGGGGAGTCAGGCTTTTTTATGAGTAGATGACTGCATTATTGTAAACATCCATATGTGTTTTTAAGTGCGTAGACGAAAATTTTAAAGTATACTTTCATCATCGACAGGTCTCGTGGCGTAGTCAGTAGTGTAACCGACTTCCTTGCACGAGGTCGTGGGTTCGATTCCCACTCAGGACAATTATTTGTATGATGAACACAGATATTTGTACTGCGTCTGGGTGTTTTCTAACTATATGTATGTATGTATTTACAAAAAAATAAAGAAATATATGTATTATATCCGTAATCATACACAAGCGTTAAGCTTAATTTGGAACCAGAGGACGTTCTGTAAAATGTCTGTGAATATTTATTTATTTAATTATCATAATCTTATTTTGTTGGGATCCGCCGCCAATCGGAACATAATCCACCTCCTATCCCTTGAGATGGCAACTCGCGAGTTATGCCTCTGTTGTTGCTGGTGTCTATAGGCTACGGTAACCACTTGCCATCTTATCGTATCTACGCTTGTTTGCCATCCACGTAGTAAAAAAGAAAACAAAAAAAAGGGAGGTCCCACTGACTAACGTGCCTACATTATTTATAACTTAGACTTTGATTTATAATAATGTGATTTTGATATTTTTTTTTTATAATCCATTTGAAATAATTAATAATTGAACCCTTTTTTTTTTTTGTTAAGGCCGGAAAAAATGTTCCTAACCGCACACCCCGTCGTTCGGGGCAACGAACAGGGTAGTGTGGGGCCCTCACCCACTAAAGAAACCCGCCGTGTGCCGTCTCTCCGCCTTTGTTGGCGGGCCACTGGAACTATGTTACATTCCTTCGGTGGTCCGCCGGCGGCTTACCCTTTCGGGTACCCTCTACTGAGCGACGCATCCGCACATGGAGCGTCGCACCTTCGCGGGAGGCCTTGCGGGTGGCGGATGTTCCCCGGTCCATCCACCCGCAGCCTCAGCTAGGGCGGCATGAGGCGCAAGTATCTGCGCCTGCGCCGCCCCGGTCGCTGGCGGCGGTTTGGGTCAGCGGAAGAATCCTCCTCCCTAGCCCTCTCCGCCGCTTCCTTCCGCGAGATAACCTCCTCGCAGAAGGCAGCGACCGCGGCCCAATTCCTGTCACTGCCAAGCATCGCTCTGACGACGCTCGGCAGCGAGAGGTCCCCCCCTATTTCCGCGACGAGTTCACGGCGCTGCTCGGCCCAAGCCGGGCACGACTCGAGCGCGTGCCGCGCCGTGTCCTCGTCACAGCCGCAGTGGTGACAGCCCGGAGTCGCTTCCCTCCATGCGACTATGTGCAGATATCTGCCGAAGCAACCATGCCCCGACAGCATCTGCACGAGTCGAAAGGTAAGGACTCCATGCCGTCGCCCCGCCCACTCCTCCAGCACTGGCTGGAGCGCCCCTACAGTCCAAAGCGGTCTTTGGACTGTAGGGGCGCCTCCAACCGTGCCCTCCATCTGGCCATGGCAGCTCGGCGGGCGTCGCCCTGCCACCTGGCCACCTCTCTGGGAGGGGGCGTCCGCCCCCCTCCCGATCTTGTGACGCCCGCCGATACACTTAAGCGAGCACCTCCGCCTCCAAGTCCCACGGGGGGATTCCGGCCAACGCGCAGGCCGCCTCCGTCGACACCGTGCGGTATCCACGTATGACCCTGGACGCAACGACTCTCTGTGGTCTCCACAGAAGAGCCCTGTTCAGTGCGTCCAGGGACCCCGCCCACACGGGTGCGCCGTACAGCGCCATCGACCGGACACCAATAATTGAACCCTACTCATATGTATTGAACTTAATACAATCACAGTTCTTGGTTTTAGCGCTAGACTATTACTGCGCTTCCACTGAAGTAATGTCTACCAGTTCCAGTGGTCCACTAGTACAGGCGGAGAGACGGCGGGTTTCTTTAGCGGGTGAGGGCCATACACCACCCCGTTCGTTGCTTCGAACGATGGGGTGTGCGGCTAGGTACATTTTATCCCAGCTTAACAAAAAAAGGCTCTCAAAGGTACAAGTATAAAAATACATAATGAGAAATTCATATTATTGCAACGATAATTATGTACTCAATAGTAGAGAGTACATTATTATGTACTCTGATGTGTTAAGGGATTTACTATGAAAGTAAAAACCTTTATGAAATATTTTAAAGGGCAATGCTTAGCAACAATGGTGAATATACGAATATTACAGCCCTTAGCTCTTTCTATAAATCTCTTCACATTTATGATAAACAAGATTCTACCTGCGACTCAGTCTTAGTGGAATCCTTTAAATTACTGTATTAGGCTATATTGGCGTGTCTGAACACAAAACATTTTTTTTAGATTTCTTGTCAGTTTGTCTGTTTATTCGTTCCCCGCATCACGCAAAAACTACTCCACGGATTTTGATGCCACTTTGTATTTGATGGCTCTTGATTAGACCTGGGCTAAAAACTGGTATATATTCTATCCTGCTACTATATCGGGAACCTAAGGTATAACCTAAAAACTATGGATGCGGTGGAACCGCGGGCAAAGGCTAGTTTAATATATAAATACGCCACTCTATAGCACAGTAATTATGTATCTGCAAATGTAACTATCCCACAAGAACTGTAATTTTATCCGAGATAAAAAAAAATCCTACGTCCTTTTCTGCACTCCTGGCTATTTATTCGTATAATGCAACATATCAAGATGGTTCAGTAATTACAGCGCGAAAGCGTAACTACTCACTTTCGCTTTCACACAGAATCTAGTATGTCGGCCTACGACTCCTTCCGCAAGGAATTCAGAAAAGAAACACATCACTCTCTGTAGAGTGGCAGAAAAGAAACATATCACTCTCCGTAGGGTGCCAGAAAAAAAACATATCACTCTCCGTAGAGTGCCAGAAAAGAAACACATCACTCTCTGTAGAGTGCCAGAAAAGAAACACATCACTCTCTGTAGAGTGCCAGAAAAGAAACACATCACTCTTCGTAGACTCCACACAAATTAATTCTATTTAAAAATATGCGATCCCACGGTCCCAATAAATTTTTCCCAGATGAAAAGTAGCTTACGTCCTTTTTTGGGCTCCAGACTATATACTCGTATATCTTTATATATATAATTCTACTGTACGCGTGTATGTTACTGAACTCCTAAACGGCTGGAACGATTTTGATGTTTTTTTTGTGTATGTTTGAGTAAGTACCGGGATGGTGTAGATTCACATTTGGACCCGGTAGCTGGCACTACAATAGGATTTCAGGATTTTTTCTTCAATTTATTCTAATGTAAAAACATACCTACCTAACAACAAAATTTCCCACGCCAACAACCCTACTTTTTTATGAAAATAATCCTTAGTAACTAAAATAAATGACTCCAAACCAAACGTCAATGTTTGGACAGAACAATGTCTGTCGGGTCCGCTAGTCTTAATATACCTATATATTTTTTCTGTACGTGTGATTGTTACCTAATTCCTCCTAAATGGCTGGAACGATTTGGATGAAACTTATGTGTATATTTAAATAGGTTGTTGGATGGTTTGAAAAGATAATTTGACCTGGTAGGTGGCGCTGCTGTCGGTATATCAATTGTCACCAAGAGACCACAGTACACAGTGAGATATAAAAAAATGATGACTTAACAGTTCAATAGGTATGGTGAGATAACAAACAAATAAACAAACATTTATAATATTATAGTAAGTTTAAACAGTATTCACTAAATTACAGGTCCAAGCACTTGAAAGTAATTGCGCGGTCAACCGCCTCTAGAATGTCGCAACGTCTACACTTATAGAGATTCTTCGATTAGTGGCCGATTAAATATGCGTGTCATTTGCACACAGACAAGCTTAGCAATACTCAGTTGTGTCATTTAGTAATGATAAATAATTAAAAATCTCAAAAAAAATACATGCGCTATAGTTATTTTTTTTCTAATAATCCTAGAATTGTATGTTGAAAATAATCAAATAGTAAAAATTTAATATATTTGATATTTATTATAAGGGCTGGAACTAAGTCAGTTAAGTTGAACTTTGACGTTTTAAAAGTTCGAATAATAGAATTCGCTCATTACGTTTTTCGCCTCTGTATTTGACAGAGACACAGTAGTATACTTACTTGTATATACACACAATATATTATATTTAGTTTGCTTGTTACGCTTTCACGGCATAGCTACCAAACTGATCATCTGTCATTTTATGAGCTTATAGATGTTCATATTATGTTCTGCTGACATTTTATGAGCCTGCATATTAATATGTGATGCAAGACTTTAGACATGGATTAATTTTTCAAACCTAATAATCCGATGCCGTAAAATTAAATCGTGTTACAGTGTGATATTTCAATATGAGAAAACTACACACGAGATTAGTGTGTTTTACCAACCCACCTACGACCAGGCAAAATATTACCATATTGTTAAATATTACCATTTTTATCTAAAGAAAAGAAAAAAAAATAAAAATTAGTTTTGGGTTATATAAAATGAAACAGCAACCTTAAAATACTGTAACAACTCTCTTCGCTTACTAAGAACAAATTTTTGTGAAAATGGAAAAAGGGAAATTTTCTACGAGCCGGATTCGAACTTGCATCTATCCCTATTTGGGGAACTGATTTAGACCGCTAAGCTTGCACAAAAAAAAATAAAAACAAATGAATACTCAAAGATCGCATCACTACAGATGGAAGTTGCACTAACTGAAATTTAAAGAAATAAATATTCTAACTGTCGTGTCTCAATTTATATATGAAAATCTGTTGTATGTCAAGAAAAACATCAGAAGCTTTGATAAGTATAGCGACGTTCATCACATTAATACAAGGAACAAAGGCAATCTTGTTGCTCACAGTACTCGTCTCCACAGAATCAGTAGATCTTTCATGGGGCAATGTATTTGCTTCTACAATAAAATTCCTGAAAATGTCCGAAAC
The DNA here is from genome assembly GCA_948253155.1 of Leucoma salicis. Classification (NCBI taxonomy): domain Eukaryota; kingdom Metazoa; phylum Arthropoda; class Insecta; order Lepidoptera; family Erebidae; genus Leucoma; species Leucoma salicis. The sequence goes on along the minus strand of OX411819.1, from coordinate 9,553,629 downwards.
ATGCCACTAAATAAGTTTAAGAAAGCCATAAAACTTAGACTTTGTAATCAAGGTTATTACACTGTTTCGGATTATCTTGAGGATAAAACTAAATGGGCTTGAGCTCCTCATTCATTAATTTTCAAAATTGTTTTATAAGAAATAATGTAATTTTAGTTATAAAGATTATATTAAATTGTAATAAATTTGCAATTTAAAAAAGTGGCCCATGAGTTTCTTGCCGGGTTCTTCTCATGAAAGGCTTTACTACGGAATCCGGCCGCTTGTGGCGATTGCAATCGCCACTTTGTTATTGTGGTTGTACTCGCCTCAGGCGCTCGTGTTAATTATTTTAATTATTAGTGTATTATTGACGATTTTAAGTGCTACTTAATAGGCCTATGAAATAAATATATTTTTGAATTTGAATTTGAAAGTAAATAGTAAATATGTCACGGAAAACTTTGAGACGTGCACACATTATTTTAGTTTATCGCTATTATATTATAACAAGCCTTTGCCCGCGGCTTCGCCGTAGCCAAAAGCTAGTTTTTCCGTTATATCTCAGGTTCCCGATATAGTAGCGGGATAAAATGTATACCAGTTTTAAGTCTAATTAAGGCCTTTCAAATAAAAAAAGTTGCATCAAAATCCATGCAGTAGTTTTTGTGTGATGCGCGAATAATTATTGCACAGACAAACACGAAAATTCTAAAAAAAATGTTTTGTGTTTAGACATGCCTATATAGCCTATCACAGTATTTTTTTCTCAAATATCTTAAATGTACAGACACAGCTCTGTTACAGCTTTATAATAGTATAGTTGTACGAGCAATCAGGACAAACGGGGAATTCGGTGATTTACATAAAATATAAGTTATTTTATGATTATATTTAATTAATGTATTGAGTTTTCCTATCAGGTTAATCCTATTGAGGTGTTGTATTTAATTCTACGGGATTATTGTGTCTTAGCACTTATGGCTCTTCACATTTGCGGATCTGTTTACAGCTTAAATTGATACTTTGCAGGTAACCCTTAATTGTCTAAAACTAATAAGAAAAGTTGCTTGACTAATCGATAACTATAACCCCGAGATGTTAAAAAAATTAAGGTTTCTTACGGAAATTTGTGGCATGTTATTTTAAGCATTGTGTTAAATTTATCATTGACTATTTCGATATCTAACGTCTAATATACATATTAATTAAAATTTATGAAGATGATTTATCATCTTAAAAAAAATGATTTATCATCTTTATTCTTCATCATTGAAGTGAAATAAATATAAGAAATTACTTATTACTTTAATAGCAGCGTTTTACCAAATTACTTTACAAATATTTTTTTTTATTAATCCCTAGCGTTTATCGATTGTTTATCTTACGGAAAATGTAATCTAATTAAATATAATATATCTGATATCATAACTATATTCATTATTAAAGAAAAATGCGTGACAAATAATAAACGAAATTACTTAAAATATTATGTAGAACAGAATTTATAAACGTTACTTGGATCGATCTAAATGAACAGTGAAGCGGGCACAAACTTAAAGTTTGGGGTCGCAAACATTGCTAACATCGGTGAACTGTAAACTTGCCTCACATCTCATATTCAAATAGTGCAGGGGAGTTAACGAACTAGCGGGGGTGGGGAGCTCCGACTTGTAAGAAAATATCAACAGAACACGTAGACATGGATGTGAAAGGGGTGATTCAAAGACAAGAAACTATACTACTCGGTCGTTGGTAAGAATGGAATGCAATGTTTAAAACTATAGATAACTGTAGATGTAATAAAAAGAAATGTGCTTCTACTCTAGTCTCTGGCTCTCTAGCGTTTATATACCTAGATATTTTGACCTAAAGGATATAATTCTCATTCCTCGTTCTATGACTGATGTTTCGCTGACTCATTTGATTATTACAATCATCTTTACTCGTACCATGTAAGGTTGTACCATTACCCTCCAAGTCATACATGTCTGCGGTGTTCCGTGTCGTTGTTTGCAAACAGAGAACAGGAGATAAATTGTGTGTCATGTAAACAATGCTGACAGGATGGGTTGGAATTCTTGTTAATATTATGATTGTATAAAATGTACAAGGTGCTTCCTAGCGTTAAGTGCATTGAAGTACGAGTATATGAGATGATGATGAAATTTTTTTTTCACTGGTATTTGTTGTGTTGCCTTTACCTAATATAAAAATTTATATAAGGCCCTTTTATCGTGGAAACTAGACGATAAACCTAATACGTAAAGGGTTATAACAAGGAAAAATTTATCAATTTAATAACAAAATACTCAGTTAATTAGCCACTTAAATGATCTTCATAAATGCTTGAAATGTTCAAGTAGGTTTCAACTTCTTACAAATATAACCCTCATTAAAATTTCCTTAAACAAACAAAAGCTTTTGGCTAGCGTGTACACGAAAAACCAATATAGCCCAGGGTGGCGGGAAAGTGGAAAAGAAGTTAAGAGGTGTCTATTTGTCACGTTCCTTCCTGAATAACGCTCTGCTTTCCAATTAAGGGTAAGCGCTCTCTTTGTTTATCTTAAATTGCGAGAAAATCTCACTCAAATTATCGGGTAAAAAAGACAAAGGGGGATCGCGGCGGAACATAACTTTTGTTTCGTTCCAGAATAAAAAGTTGCGTAGCTAACACCAAGGGACGGGGCGCGGGGAATTTTTAATAAGCGAAAAATTTAATGAGCAACCCCTGAACCACTTCTTTTTGCTACGGGTTGTCTTGTCAACTAGATAGGAAGCCTGGTTTTATTCTGCTTATAAGACATGAGTTAATAATGATGTAGTCTTATGTATAAAGGTATTTATTTTGTTTTATTGATATGATTGTTCTGTCTAGCTTATCTATATAAATAAAATAATAGAGAGCTGCCGTTGTCCGCCCATCATGGAAAAACTACTGTATAGATTACAATAAAGTTTTCTAAGTTAGAGTACCGTAGATGCGATGAAGTTTTTTAAGATAAAACATATTGCAATATCTTCATTTTATATAATATTTTTGCCTTGATTGCCGTGTGGGGCCGGCTTTATAACCGTCTCACCCCTCTCCACCCATGGGAGTCGTAAGAGCCAACTGAGGGAATACCGGGGGAGTGGGCAGCAGCACTCCTTCGAGTATTAACAACATCTACTGCGATAGCCAACCCGCCTGCCAAGCGTGGCGATTACGGCACTATCCCCCATTCTTGGGGAGGCCTATGTCCAGCAGTGGACGTTAAAAGGCTGATGGATGGATGGATATAATATTTTAAGCGACAACGTTGATAAGTAGTATGTGTTCAGTGATGTGGGTTTTCTGTTAATAAATATAATAAACGGGTATCAGCTAGTTAGTAATAAAACAAAATATTATTGCTAGTTTTTATATTTATTTAGAACAGATTGAGATATATAAGCACTTCCGAGTTCATAGGTGATCGTCCTAAATTTAACGTTACCTTATTATATCCCTAGTAAAAAGAAGAGTAAAAGGCCAATTTATCGCTCGAGTAGTCAAGGAGGGACATCTGCTAATCGATTGATTGGCCCCCACCTTACCTAGACAGATAAAAAATACGCCCTTGGTCTCATTTGTCCCTGAACTCAACGCATTGGATTTTAATTGGCCTTTTACATTTTTCACTCAGAGATTGAAATGCAAGCGATAGGACAATGCTCTTTAGAGTGTATAACAAGTTTATATAGTCAGGTTTTTTCTATATATTCTATATTATACACAATCTGATTTATAAATGATAGTAGACTAAGTTTCTGTTAATAAAATAATTCTGTAGATTGAATATCAATAATGGTAAAAGTTAATCTATAGCACAAATATTAATATTTTAACATACGTCATTACTAATTTGGGAAAAAACTCCACTAAAAACCTAAGTACAATGGCAGGACGGGCAATATTCATCTTACTATCTATGTATTTGCACCTTAGAAATGCATGTTTTCTCCCCCAGAAAATTATTTTTGAATAGAGGGCTACGGCAAAAAGATCTTGGCTTCAACGCTTCACCTTTCATTATTAACTCGAAAGGGGCCTTTGATGCACTGTATACCTTTACAAACTAATGGTTTAAATTATGCTGTATTATTTTTAAATTTTCTCATGTGTTGGGATGATTTAGGATGTTTATTAGGCTTTCAAGAATATATATGAGTATATTGAGATGTATAAAAATTTAAAATATACCCATGGGACTTAGCTTCTTACTAAATTAATATTGCTATGAAATCAAAGCTTGTAAAAACAAAATATTGCGAATTAACTATTTATTATGTACCAGATAATATATATTATGCAAACATGGATTATTTAGCTAGGCATAATATGCGGTTCTATCATAAAAGGTATTTTTTTCTAAGCAACCAATGATTATGCAGTAAATGAATCAACATTACTAGTGCCTACTTGTTTGTTTAAATCAAGCAAATTCATTACATGTGAAGTATTGCCTACAATGTTCAAATAGAAGTGCAAAACACTATAAGAACTTCGAAATATAAATTGGTACAAACTTAACATAATTCTTAAGATCATTGTGAACTACCACCACTGTTTAAAATGAGCATCCATTTGAATTTTTATTAATTTAAAACGAGGACCATCCTGCGAATATTCATAAGCGAAATTGAGACGTGTAAGAGGGATGCGGCGTTCAGAAATTCTTTATGGAAAATGAGACAGAGCTAGTTTCTTTTCATTTTGGAGTCTTTTCGGAGTTGTTCTCTTTCCGTTTTTAATTATTGAACCACTCATTCCTAATTATTGTTATTAGCGTTAGGGAGAGTGGTGAAAATTGAGGGTCTCGTCTCGCAATATTGACCGCTCGGCTCTTTGGCAAGGTACTTCCCCGGGGGACGGTTTTAATTGTGTACGCTTTTGACTTTTCCTCTCGTATTCTTTGAGATGCTTCAATAAACACAGATTTTACGGTGTCTTTGTATTTAGTTATTTTATGAGGAAGTTTTATATTACTTCTGTAGGGATCATATTTTATGATATACATGTTGCTATATTATATAGGTCCCATAAATATACATGAAATATCATACTGCTGTTTATTTTTTTACAGTAGGTTTTTACCACATTTTACACCTTAGGACTTAAGAAATTAAGGGATAAATAAATATTTATGACTTTCAGGGTAATTTGTAAAGTTACCGAAGATTCCATACATAGAAACGTACTTTTTATTTTTACCTTAACGTCTGTTGAAAGTTCTTGTCTATGCAGATAATGTATATGCACATTATTAAGATTAGATAATCCTATCACTTATTATTACAGACAGATATGAATTATTAAACGGAGGTTCTAATATATATTACCTAAAAAAAATATGCTGCGCATTTTATAAATATTTTTTGTTGGGGTTTTATTTTTGCTATAAATCTAATCGGGCTTAGGCACGAGAACTTACTAAAGTTTGGATAACTGACACAGGCATTAGCATTTCCAAATTTTTTAAATTACTTTTTAAAATATTATTTATAACAATTAAATAGCTATTAAATAGGCAAATGGTCCTGTCGTAGTATCATTACCAAGGACATTTCATGTCATTTATAGGACTGTTTAATTTTGAGTTGCCTTTATTTCACAATTGAACTTAAAGAAACAATATTAATAATTCCTCGTAGGTATGCCTAACAGTGATGTATGTGTACTTACCCATACGAGCTACGTGGCTATACGTGTGTGTAGCTAATTTACTAATGTCTTTAATACGGATCGGTGGGTATTTTATATCCAAATTGCCTCTCCGTAAGCCGAAAATCCGTTGTAATTCATGAAACCGAGATCAAAGGAGCTTGCAGCTATTACCGTTGCGGCTCATTTTTTATTTATCTCGCGAGCGGCGTACTCTTATCTTAACGTTCCTCCTGTCTATTTTATGACGTTATAAAGTTGATTTTTAATCTGACGTGCTCGGGAAATTGCCGAATTTGAATTTTTCTACAATTTGAATTTGTTCATATTTCAACTGTTATCTAGTGAGCTAGATAATGTTTAATGTAGGTACATAATTCATTTGCCCTTCTTACATTATGGATGAATGAGAATATTAATAAATGGGAATAAATAATCATTTTACCGTAAATAGACAAAAAATCTTGTGGAGCATAATTTTATCAACAACTTTGAAATTTTGGTGGACCCTTTATGTTTTTGGAAGAAGGTTAAAGTTTTTTTTTTACTTTTTATATAGGTACATACTTTTTAAACATTTGACGTATTATTAGCCATATGCAAGAAAACAAAGTGCGAAAATGTTAAATCATAAATAATGGTCGTAGGATTTGAATCTGCGTATCCTGAACACCCGATTCAGATCTGTTTCAAGATCCTGAAAAAGCTTAACATTCAGCAAAAGTAAATTGGCAAAGCATTTGGTACGGTCTTCCAGGAGATCCAGGTTCAAATCCTGCTGGTGATGATTGTTTTTTTTTTTGCACGTTTAAAGTCCTAATAATATGAGTTGTTTATAGGTACCTTTTTTTGTAAAGACTGGAAAAACTAACCTAATCGTATTATATCGTATGGGGTAACGAGCAGAGTAGTGTGGAGCTCTCAGCCACTAGATAAACCCATTTGTTTGCCGTGTCCACGCCTATGTGAGATTAATGCAGTGGTCTGCGGCTGCGATTATTTCACTAGTAATACTATTAACAACTAACAATAAGTTATAGTTTAGTCCGTTTTAAAGTAGGTATAGGAACAATTATTAAAAATATGTAAAGCAAATTTTTAAGAAAAAAAATTAAATAATTGTTTTCCCAAGAAAAAATAGAACTCGCAACCTATCGCACGTAATCCTGAGAAAAACAAAAGAAACACTGTGAAGTAATGTTTAAAACCGCAAGCAAAAGCACAAAAGAGCGACTATACGTACAGAATTCATTTTGAATTTGATAGCAATCGATAGATGGCGCTAGGGGTAATTTCTTCACATTAGTAAATTAAATTACTACTTGCTCCTTATGTGCATTGGTAAAGCGTGTTATAAATTCGTATATGTTTTTTTTGAAGACTAGTATAGTCATAATATTTTTTTTATTAGAAATGAAAATATTGGCATAAAATGAAGTCGCCAATATAAGTCACCCATGTACCCGAATAGAACTGTATTTATGCAGTTCATAGTTTGTTATAACTCTCAAACTGAGGCGGACGGCTCGTTTCGGCCTTAGTACCAGCATTGGATCAGCACCATGCTGATTCAATGTAGTTTGGCAGACTTCACAAACCATCAGCTTCAACTTTTGATCTGATATCTGACCTCCACGACCCTAACTCCCCTCTACGGAAACAACTGGTAACCTTACAATAAGACCGCAGTCAGATTTTTTATTCAGGATTCTGACCTGTAATGACTCTCAGGATGTTATTTGACAGCCAGGACCCATTGCTTAAATTGCCTTCCGAAGCAGGGAGGAGGTCAAATTTCCACAATTAGGTCACATTTTGGTCACCCATCCGATTGCCAACGGAGGGAAAGTTGCTTAACTTTGCTTTTGTTTTGAACTACAAGTGCATAATTAGGCTAACCATTAGATACGACTAGTTGGAGGTGCGTGTTTTGCGATGAAGATTAGGTATGGGATTGTTTGTCTTAACGGGATACCTCTGGCTTGGTAGAAGACTACCTGAACCCTAACTGAAGACAGTTTTGCTAGTACATTATACATATTTGAATATGTATTTCATATTTTGAAATAAAACTACGTTTAGGGAATCTATCGCGTTTAGTTGATTTTACTACTATCCCGACGTTTCGAATACTTTATAGCATTCATGATCACGGGTGGACTTAGATAATAGACGTCCAAGGCTGATATGTTATTTCAACGGTTTCATCTACCTACAGTATATGATTTTACAAAATTTTGGTTTATTTATTTTAACCCACCTAATATTCGTTTAGAAACACTGTGAAAATATCTACTTCAAATTTTTATGCTTACAATGTATGAGACTTTAAGTTAGTATATTAAAATGAGTATAATACTCCTCTTTAAATTGTAAAATTTTTGTTTTTATTTAGTGCTCAAAAATTCTACCACAAACTACCAATTACTACCAGCAAGAAGACAATCTTGGTTATTAGTTTATATTATTAAATATATTGATTTTGCCAAAAGCTAAGACCACAGTAATGATTAGTCTTTGCCTTTTTAAAAAAATTAAAAATTGAATGTTGTAAAGTATTCGAAACGTCGGGATAGTAGTAAAATCAAGTAAACGCGATAGATTCCGTAAACGTAGTTTTATTTCAAAATGTGTAACATTCGCGTAAATATCAGAAAGTATTATGTATTTAATATATTTAATATTTGCTCCCCAAGTTATATAGTAGGTAAAAAATAAAATTTCAAATATTAAATTGGATTTCTGTACCAGTTTATTACTTTTTGTGTAGGTACACAGTCTTTTTATAGACAATCACTGGCCCCCTTCACAGTGGGGATCAATATGAACAGTTTATGAAGTGTGTCGCACGTGCGCCCCGAGTGCAATATGTTAAAGTCACGAGTCGCAAGAACGACCAGACGAAAGCCTTTTTATGAATAACTAAATGATTTATGAAGTAGAACCTCCTTTATTTTGGCTTCAAAAGGGGTTTTACATTATACATGGATCTGAGAGTGGTGTTCTTGGTTTAAATTTAAAAAAAAAATGTATGGAACATATGCGTTTGTGATTGAATCTCGGAATTTTTCACGTTACTGTAGAGAATTATTTACAATTTTAATTTTGCTAATGGCTTATATTTAGCAAAAGGATTTTTTTTTATATAATAATAAGAATGATATAGAAATAATAAATATGTACCAATAAGAAGTAAGCCTTACTCGTATTAATAAACATGCTTTGATATATTATTGATGTTTCAAGAATATTACGCGCTGTATTTAAGCGAACTACAAACACGTCTCAAATAGATATTTCTACTAAATAATGGGTAATTTGAATGTCTCAGAGATCATAAATTTATTGGCACATGTTTTTTTGGGAACACAATATCTTGATCTGTCTTAAGTTCTCGCCGAGTTTATGTGGGTTTTATGAAAATAAGTGGGTGGCCGCTCATTTCAGGTCTTGGGGTGTGTGGTGGGTATCTGCGGGGGTGCGAGAGAGAAAACGCGGGTGTTTATGTCATTTTCATAGCTCGAAGGACCACCGCCGCGGCTTTTGGCCTTAAGCCAGACGTTGGAAATGCTAGTCTCTCCTTTGTTTTGCACGCCGCGTTAGAATGTTATCTTGATACGTTCATTTTATTCGTAACACAATTTGGGTTTCTACTATAAAATCTTTTTCTGTAAAATATTGCTTATCTAGGCATAATTATTTTAGTTCTACAGTTTCTATGGCTACAAGAGTATGCGTGAAATCTAGAGATTTAAATTTGTACTTGTTTTCAAAGATAATTCATAAATTTTAACACTTAACGTCATTGATAGGTATTCGTTCAATTGCTAGTTGATGTTTATGAACTACTTGTACCGACTAGCCTTTGCCCACGGCTCCGTCGCAGGTAACGGCGAGTTTTTTTAGTTATATCTCAGCTTTCCGAAATAGTAGCGAGATAAAAAGTATCTCAGGCTTTAAGTCTAACTAAGAGATATCAAAATCCGTTCATTAGTTGCTGCGTGATGTGCGAACAAACAATAAATAAATTATTAAAAAAAATGTGTATTTCGAGACGCCTAAATTGTTAGTTATATAATAGTATAGATTTCACTGCTTTAAAATTCACTCTTGTAAACTATTTTAAAGGTCACCACAAATTCAAATATCTTTAGGGGAAAATTTTTTTTTTAGGTTTTGAATAGTTATATGGTTATTTTCAAAAAACAATGAAACTATTGTCACTCGCTGTCATAACTAATAATGCATGTCCTTCTATTTCATTAATAGTAATTAGTTCCATATGTTTAATGCCATTAAATTACTAAGTTCGTTATTGATTGACACACTTGCCTCCATTAATCATTTGTCATTGGCACAATTTTTTTTTAGATTAAAAACCCACCCTGTGCTAAGGATTAATCTTTGTATAGCAGGAGACTTTACTAACATACAATATCACGGACATAATAATATAGTACACCCAGACTCAGAACAACCATTTGTGGATCACACAAAGAGTTCTCCTGTGTGGGAATCGAATCCACAACACTTGGGCGAGAGGCCGGTATCTAAGCCACTCCGCCATCTGTGTCTGCCATGATCACGGCACCGTTTACCAAAAGAAAGATTGAATTCAATTGACTTTTCTATTATACTATTGTAGTCTATGAAATTCATGAATAAAGGGTGCAAAATATCAATCGATGAACCAGAATTACCATTCGGTATGTGTGCCGATACGCCAGTGATTGTTCAAACGCTTGGTGCCGTGTTTGCGGCCGTTCTGCGGTGGATGTGTTACGATGGCATTTCGACTACACCACTCCTAATCTCAACACTCATCGTTAGTATAATACAGTAACATTCACACATAGAACAACCATTGCTGCTTCAGTATATGGTATTAAACAGCTATTCCGAGTATTGTAGGCAATGGTTATGTGTCTGATAAAATTAGCCGTTACTCGATACCTGCAACGTGGGTTCCCAATACTTATTAAGTGATAGGCTACCGCGACCACATTTACACTACGTTCATTATTTTGTATTGAAGTCTCTAACCAGTTTAGGGGTAAACTGATGTACTTATTAGTGACGTAGTACCTGGGCGTCCAAGTTTCGCTCGGCGTTATTAAACCATGGACAAGATACTTATTTATATACGATACACGTACTTATTACATATATTATAAATCTTTTGCAAATTTACCTCCATATGAATTGTAACTTCGAAACAAAACAATTACCGTCTGTAATAGTTCCTATTCAGACCCCTTTTTTAGCGATTCTTGCGTCGGAAAAAGCGTATTTGTGTGAAAATAATGTATAACAAGGTAACTTGTTCTTAGTATTATATGCCAAGATGAATAAATTGTTTACAATTTGGTATACAGCATTCCGACGATTATAATCCTGGACATTATAGCGTCCTTAAATAAACCATATGAGATCTTTTAGCATACTAAAAAACATATATTTTTTATCCTGGACATTATAGCGTCCTTAAATAAACCGTTTGAGATCTTTTAGCATACTAAAAACGTATATTTTTGGCGTACCGTTTCACATATGAAACGGTACGCCAAAAATATACGAGATGGCGCTGATATTGTTAGCGTTCTATCGATCCGTAATATTTTTTTTCTCTTTTGTGTAAAATAGCCATTTTTCAGGAAAGACACTTAGAGATAGCTAAATTTGAAAAGAAATAATCTTATTAATACAACATTTTTAATCCAAAAAATCGCTGTATGGCATTAGCAATGATACACCTACTTAATGTAAGTACCGAAAAAAAAAATACAGGATAGCACTATATTAGCGTAATAAAAAAAAATATGGAAAATCGCATTTTCTCAGGAACAATGCTTGTACAGATAAATTTAGAAAACTAAGTGCAAAATTTCATCCAAATCGTAAATAAACATATATACTCGTACCTACCTACAATTATTGCTCGTTTAAATATATAAGATTATGATCATAAATACGCCACTATGAGCAGATGCTTCTAGAAATATATTAGTAGTAGTACTAAAAGATAGCACCCACCTGTATGGTCATGGCTCAGTTGTGTACTTGCAGTTCAAACGATCGGCAAGGTTAAGCAAAACTCACTCGGGTGGCTGTCTGATAGGTGACTAAAAAAGTGACACCTACTGGCGGACACCTGACCTTCCCCATGCTTCGAAACGCACGTTAGTAGTCCAGGCTGCTAAATAACATCCTGGCAGACGATATAGGTTTCAGAGTCTGAAATCTGACCCCGGTCTTGTCGGTGCTAACTGTTTCTCCGGGATAAAGATCTCCATTCTTATATCTTTAAATAACAAACTATTTGTGAAAGTGCAAAAAGAGAGCTTTACTGCGAGCAGGACTCGAACCTGCGAACCATCCGATTAGGGGATGTGTTCTGGACCGCTAAGCTATTGCAGTCACTAACCGTCACTCCAAATCTTAACTTCACATTTGCTTTAGATGTTTTTACGACCCACACCACCTATCGGATGCATTTACATACATTATTCCAATATAATAAGGTTAATTTTGCAATTAAAATTCTTATTATTATTGATGGCGCAATTTTTTAAATATTTTGGACTGTATTTTGGCACATAATATGCTCAGCTACTTTAATGGCTTTACAAATTGAAAATGACTACTTAGTCAATTATTTAGTCTTTCTGAACATTGGAAAAAATGAATAATAATGAGAAAAGGTTTACAACATTATTTTCTTTAACTTGGAAGCGCAATACTTTGAATAAGAATATCCTACAAGATTTGTTTCTGTTAATGCGGGGACTCGTGTCGGCATGCGGGCCTTCCTGCACGGATGACGTTGGGCCACAAATCAACCGCGCGTAGCAGAGAATGACTGCAGAGCGCGCCGCGAATCGTTTGCATTCCAAGGTGATACTTGCTAGATGATTCTTGAGCGTGCCTTGGTCGAAATTTAAAAAAACAAAGAGAAAAGGGGTGTCTAAAATAACTGAATATAATGGACTTATTTACATAGCATCCCTTATTTTCCTGCTACTAAAATCTCTAGTCGAGGGGCCTTCATGAGTTTGCTTATTTATATAAAGTATAACCAAACTTTACTACTTAATTTATGATATGAATTAAATCAAGAATTTTGAAGGTTTTTATGTTTGTGATATTAACTAATCAAGCATTTTGGGCCCTAATCAAGTAGATACACATTGTTTTAAATTAGCAAAATACCTAACAAGATTGGAACACATGGATTTCTAGTCCCAGGAACATAATTTAGTTCATAATATATCTATAACTCAGCATAATATAGGTACTATGTTGAATTGTGTATACTGCCATCTATCTGTCGGCACATAAAACACAATACATATAAATAATATTATGTACTTAAACTTTTAAATCTGGTCACTAATAATAAAATGTTTTACTTACCACAGGTAAATCGTTCACCTTAACAATTATGCTGGCGACATCCCCTCCTCAAGTGGCGACGTACCAGAAAGCCATTAAGGTGACGGTGGACGGACCTCGAGAGCCGAGGTCCAAGACACGTCACCATGGTTTCCATCCTTTTCACTTCGGACCTCGGTTTCCACCGGATCCCCTCATGGGATCACTACCTTTTAAACTATCTGGTAAGTATATGTAATGTTCTATTATGTTGTTATTTATTTGAATTTAAATTTAATTTTTGCCCAGTAAAGGAAAACAATCTGAGAAACCTGATTTCCTGAGAGATATTTTTGATGGGTTGTGAAGTATACCAACCCGTATAGGGTCTGTGATGGACTACAATAGCCAGGGGAGTCATCCCTTTAACTCCAAAAGAAGACCAGATCATAAAAATGGAACAGCAATCAGTTAACAAAAATATACACAACATACCTAATCTATAATTCTATATGTATATATCTTCATAATATAAACGTCTGTTTCTCCGTAAGTTTCTTCTAATCTACGCAAGGGATTATAAAACTATTGTTACTATTTGTTAGACAAATATGCAAGAAAGTTGTATAACATACATTATAATTAATTTGAAAATATTTAACTTAATAAAATAAACTTAAATGTTTGAAGCTGGCTAAATCTTAATACACATGTATATTAAAAAGTAGGCAATTGTGCAAATTTTACTGCTTATTTCAAGATATAGGTATATAAATACTGAAATATCTTACTACAATAGCTTATATAATGCATTGTTATCTGTTCGTTTGAAACTGTTATAACTTGAGTTCTGACCCCTGTCTCACTTCGTTTTGAGTAACTCGACGTTTCTATCCAAAAGATATTAAATTGTCACCCGTACCGTTGTCACTTCTCGTCCTCGAGCGCCTCAAAAGGGGATTTAATTTGGTCGAGAAGTTTTGCGTAACAATTAATTATCAATTTAGGGCCCGGCTTGACACCTGCGAGATACAGAACAGTTTTAATATTAACAGTTTTGAGTTAGCTGACAGTTTTGTAGTGCTAAGGAAAATATGGGAGATCATTGACAGAGTTTCAGATTTCTTTGAACAAGTTGCAATTTATATTTCAGAAATTATTCTTCCCATCTTACAATCAAAGGACGGTTTTATAACCAATATTAAGAATGTCTAATATAGAGCAACACTGTTAACTTCTAATGAAAGTTTTAACATTAGAATCGTATGATTAGATCTTTAAAAAAACTATATCGACGTCGTAAATGAAATTTTGTCGTAAAATAGAAAATACGTCAGGTGAATGAGATTTACCCAATATTGTTAGACACCCCGCGCGGCAGGGCGCGTCGCTAGGCGCCCGTTCCCTTCACTTGCACCTAATAAACACCCTCATAATTGTATACAACCGATACGTAGACATCTTACTTAGAATTTATAAAAAGTTTTACAAGTATAAATATCGTTGACAAGCGTATTTAATGAACCACGTTAGTAATAGATAATTATCCAGCCAGTACAATTCATTATTACTTAAACATGATCTTGTTTATTTTTAACTAAAAAACCGTGTAACATTATTACTAAAGAGGCCAACGATATAAGTAACTCGTTGACATTTCTGTGTAGTTTATAGGCTAAGTGTCGACAGTACGCAAGTGCTCGGAAACCTCGTTAGGGCGGGTGTCAAAGGGCTCTAACTCAATTATACACCTCTCGGTGCTGTCGGCTCACGCTTTGCTCAGACTGTGCCGCGCCGAGAGAGCACACGTGACGAGACATTCGAATTAATACGTGCTAATTTACTTTACACTACATATGGGATTGAGATCTGTAATGAGCATAGTCTATACTATTATAAAGCTGTAACAGAGCTGTGTCTGTAAATTCAAGATATTTGAGAAAAATGGCTGTAATAGGTTATATAGGCGTGTCTAAACACAAAACAATTTTTTTTAGAATTTTTACCTGTTTTCTGTTTTTTTTTTGCGCATCACGCAAAAACTACTTGACAGATTTTGATGCCACTTTTTATTTGTTTCGACTAAAAAAACTGGTATACATTTTATCCCGCTACTATATCGGGAACCTGAGTTGTAACCGAAAAACTAGAAAATTATTAAAGCTAGATTTTTTTAGAATTTATTTAAAAAAAACTAACAAGACGGATTTTGATGCAACTTTTTTCCTTGATTATACTTAAAAACTGAAATACATTTTGTCCCGCTACTATATCGGGAACCTGAGATATAACTGAAAAACTGACCCGGGGATCGAACCCGAGACCTCATCATCGCTTACACTACCGCTGCACCACAGAGGCAAAGGCTAGTTATTATATAAAAATGAACAAACCCTCCTACACAATACATTTTATTGTCTTCATAGCACATTTACGTTCTACTTTATAGACGCAAATCTGTTCAACAACGGTAGGAAATTACAAAATAATAACACATTGCCAAGATGGCACGTGGTTATATTTCTAAGACTAATCTCACGCAGTTACGTTGTCGCTACTATAACTTATTATCAGTCCTAAAATCGTAGGTTCTTCGTTACATGAGATTGTATTCTTCATTTGTAATCTTACCAAGGAATCTAATATTCCAAAAACAAGTTTTTCCTGAAGATTAATTACTTACTTACTTATCATCACGCCATCTTCCTTGCGGGGTAGGCAGAGAGAATAGAGTGACAAAAGGCTCTATTTTTGATCTCGCTTCCTCAACATTTCATAATCTTCGTACACGCTCGCCGGTTTTGGAGACTCCTAACTTCACCTACCTTCAATACATGATCGGTTTGGTTTAGGTAGGTTAGTTATAGTTTATTAATTACCCGTTAAACTTCATTACCACTAAATAAGTACTAGTTGGTTTAATATACAATTATAATTTTCCTAATCACAAATATAAATTATATAGCCAATTAGACTTGACATGATTAATTTTAATTTACCCTTGTTTAAGGGATTTAGTATAGGTTAAATTAAACCAATAATTATGAACCTAATAGTAATTCATTTGAAAACTTATTAAACAGAATGTACGCACATTACAAGATTACTTGAGCGAAGAGGCTTCTTTCATCGCGGCGCGGCTCGAGTTCGCTTTGTTCTCTCTTTAGCAACAATTTAGCGTCTACTTCAATATGTAAATTCCTCGCTTCGCGGCTGTTCAGTACGGAGTCTCCGCTGCCCTCTTAACGGTGAGCGCCAATAACCCTTGTGAAATCATGATAAATTATCTACACTCACGTTCACACGCGCCTCTCTTATAGACACAACTTTTATTGTGGAGCTAGGAAAGTAATGGATGGGACACAGCAAGTTATCAAAAAAATCTGAAAAATCGCTTTTCTCGTCACAAGCAGTAAGTACTCGATCATCACTCCATTTCATGAATGTCGTAAGAGCTGACTTGGATACTATTATAAACCTGTAACATAGTTATGTTTGAGAAAAACTGGTGTCTCTGAACGCAAAACTTTTTTTATATTTTTGGCCTTTAAGAAATGTGTTCTTACATCACGAAAAAACTACTAAACATATTTTGATGATTAGTAATAGCTCTTGAAGAGATTTAAAAACTGGTATATGTTTTATCCTGATAAAAAAAATTATATAATAATACCACTGAAAGAAAATAAAAATGCAAGTACTAGCAAAACGCCAGGTTAATACAAGTCGTATAAGACAATTACACCATTCGTCCATTAGTGCCAATAATTATATAATTACTTAATTCAATCCTAATTAATTCACGGATCCATAATGTTTGTCTTTTGGTTCTATTTCCACATAATGATCGGATGTAGACCTCCATGCGCATCATAAACTTCTTACATCCGAACATCTCACGTCGCCGTGTGAGCGCCACTTAAAGTAGCAGCTTTCGCATTATTAATGAGAGAGTCTTAGAGAAAATTAAATATAGCATTAGGCCCGGAAGCCCGGGCTTGTGGAGGCGAGGGAGGGAAGAAAGAGGGCCAGAGAGGCAACATAACCCTTCTAGCTCGCGCGACAATGCGGGTGCATAATTACGCATTTGTAAATTTTAAATGTCCCACCCACCTCATACAGCCTTTTGTATGGCGTGATTCGCACTCACTGTACGTTTTAAACGTTTACAAATGGATTCGTATGATGACTCCCGCGCAATTAACTCTTAATGCCACGTGTAATTTTATGGATTTACATTGTTGGTGGCTCATAAAGTTACAATATATTCTGTCTCCTTGAGAATCATAAATAATTTGAAAGTTTCTAATCGTTTTGGCTTTTAAATATAATAGACTCATAAACAAAATAGACACGAATAAAAGAGATAATCTTATGATGTAATTAAATTAATCGGATCCATTGTATAGATAAAAGTAACCTTTACCATTTTAGCAAGTTACTTTTACACTGAAAGGTTAATTAACCAAAACAAAAAGGGGTTAAACAAAATCAATAGACGCAAATTCATTAAGCGCTAAGCAGATTGAAATCCAACATGGCGTTGTAAGATGGCGGCGGGCGGGTTAAGGCGCGTTGACAAAGCGGCATCGTTAGTTCACAAGCCTTCTTATTAACCTTATGATGTACGAAGGGCATCTGTCTTGCTTGGCGCCTGTGATCTTACAACCCTTAGTACTAGCTATACAATGCTTTTCATATTACTAAACAGTGAGATCAAGTAACTTTCAAAGATTTTGTGGTATAAATTTATTAGCCATGGAATGTACCTACTGTTGAATCTAAAAAATGTTAAAGCAAATATTTATTATGTTAACGTTAATAGCAGCAATCCTTACTAATCTACTGTTATATTATAAATTTGTAACCAAGCGAGCTCATTTAAGATATTTGAGAAAAAATGAACGTATTAGGCTATTTAGTCGTATCTGAACACAAAACATGTTTTTATAATTTTTATTTATTTGTCTGTTTGTCCTACTGAATGGATTTTGATAAAACTTTTTTGTTTGATAGATCTTAATTAGACTTAACAACTGATATACATTTTAATCCCGTTACTATATCGGGAACCTGAGATATAAACTAAAAACTAGCTTTTGGCTCCGGCAGAGGCGCGGGCAAAGGCTTATATTTATAAAAGTGAGTTTGTTGATTTATTATGCCATCACGCCGCAACTAATAAACTGATAATCATAAAATGTTGTATAAATAACTATAGTCTGGAGTACAGAAGAGTTTTTACCCCGGAAAAAGGAAGTTCCTGTGCGTTATCTATTTTTGGACAGAAAAAGAAAAATGTTTACGCCCATAAGTTAGTTAAGTTTATTTTATCAATATTTACACATTGGTTTTTATTACTTATAGAGCTTTTTACCTATAACTGTCCCACTGTTGAGCATGGATCTGCTGTCAGAATGGGAGGGATTTAGGCTGTAGTCCACCCGCACACGCTCGCTGGCACAGTGCGGTTTGGCAGACTTCACAAGCTATCGAAACTAGCTGTCAGGCTTTCCTCACGATGTTTTTCTGCATCAAGTAGTGATTTTCAATTATATACACACAATCATAACTTCCAAATTTTTGATAAATCTGATTTTCAATCCTCGGTTTTATCCACAAACTATCCCTACTTGATGCTTGCTTGAAGATATTATTGACTGTATATAAACAATAGGTCAATATAAACGATAATTAGTCATGCCTATTTAAAAGAGTTGGTCCTGAAAGTAATAGTGAAGACACCAGTCATTAAGCCATGTATTACTTACTCTACGAAAGCACTCAATATTAGATTTGAGAAAGAAAGGAATCACAAGACAGGATAATCTATCTAAATAAAGCTCCCAAGTGTATCACGATTTTCAATGAAAACCTCATTTGAATGAAAGATTTTAACACAAAGAAAACTGTAAGTCTCTAAGCTAAATGTTACGTAAATTAGGTTTGAAGAAATGTAAAATTATTAGTGCGAAGTGCTTTCAACCCTTTTTCTAATCACGGAGGGTTCAAGTCTTTAAAAAAGCCCACCCTAATCCTGGAACATCGGAATCACACTAAAACGTAAATACTTTTATCCGCGTAATCCCGGTCGTCTTCGCGGATTAGCGCTGTAGTATTGTGAGAAGGAAAAATGCAAGACACAATCTAGCAAATGGCATTAAAATGTTTGGGTTCAACCCTCTCTTGGTGCGGAACAATTTTTCAAAGTCTAAGAAAAACCCCTTCGATCGGGGCAGCGTAGCAGACTGGCACGTCTGATGCGGCCAATCCACACCTACAGTGCTCAGATGATCTTGATACTCGCACATTCTAATTTAAGTTAAATATAACGCTTCTAATTTAAGTTAAATATTTAACTAATCAAATATTTATGATCATTTCTGAAAAACAATTAATACTATTATAGGTTAAACACAAAGTGAAAAATGTGATATCGAAATTATGTGTGAAATATTTTCACTTTGTGTTTAATGTATGTTGCTAAGCATGTCAAATGCTAAAAATATATATAAAAATATCTAACTATTATAGGTATAGTTATGATGAGAAATAATATTTAGTTGTTTCGTGGTCACACACTTATCATCTCCTTTGAAATGGTAACCGTATAATATACTGGCAATAATTCTTTCCCCATAAAGTAATTATTACTCTGTTACGCCTTGCATTTACTTGACTATAAGTACATCAAAATGTGTTGATCACGGTATACAGCGATTACCTACGCATCGTGCACACAATAAAGAATTCTAGCATTTTTAACGAATGCAAATCGTTTGGCACTGCCCTTCTTCTGATCTGAATCTGTGAATGAAATACAACATGATACAAAGTGTTCCATTTTTAGCGTGGAATACTTAAAACGCGTTCATATTTATTTTCAGATAATTTTCATAATATAATCAATGAATACAGGTATATGTATTATATATATTTCTTGTGTCTGTGTGATATGTTTATTATATTTTGATTTGGTCTAATCGAATAGTTCAATTTGAATATGGTCAGGGCACTAGAATTTCATTTAAATACTTTTTAAATCCCTATGTAAACGGAGGGGTGATTCAAAATTTTAAATCCTAACGTAAACTGAGGGATGTTTTAAGTTTCACGTGCGTATCTGTCTATCTGTGGAATGAATGTCTGTGATTGATGATTTCGATTAGATGTTTGAGAGAACTTGATCGAGAATGTTTTAGCTATGATTAAGACAAATCTGTTCAGCCGTTGGAAGTCTATAGATAACTTTTTTCCATCAACTTACAGTGGTGTGTCGTGTTTGGAGTCGTTGGAATGGTCTCAATGAATAGCTTATCTATCTATACTAATATTATAAAGATTTGCATATTTGTATGTTTTAAGGAATAAACTCAAAAACTACAGGACCGATTTAAAAAAACCTTTACTATTAGAACGCTACATTATCCCAGAATAACATTGGCTATATTTATTACTAGCTTGATATACATATATTTATTACTATAGTAATTTAAAAAAAATACTTCTTGTGTCCTCCATAAAGGTACATTAACTCTACGTTTATCCCAAAATGTTTAAAAAATAAATGTTCACCTGTGCGAAGCCGGAACGGGACGCTAGTAAGCTAAAAAGATGGTGATTAGGATTTGATAATGAAGTACAGAGAGGTAAGAGTTATTTTTAACTAGCTGACCCAACAGACGTTGTCCCGTCTTAGCTATGAATATTCAATTACTTGTGAACTGTCAAACGTGCTAAGTTAGAATAATCGTTAAGTTTTCTGAAATTTTATAATTATATGCGCAATTTTCTTAATTTTTTCTTTCATAAGAACCTTCTCCTGACAATAATAAACACAACGAAAAAATAATTATCGAAATTGTTCCGTCCGTTCAGGCGTGATGATCAAGGGAATTAGAGATTCATTTTTATATATAGATAGTTACCTCTAATTCAACCATTTTTATATTTTATACTTTATTTTTAATAGTTATCACTTATTCAATTATTTTCTGTCCGTGAATCCATCCGCTTGCACTTCAGAATATAAATATCATCACTCTCCGGTATCCGTGTGGTGACGGACTAAGAGTACACGTGTCACCACCCCATTCTTTCCCACGGATGTCCTATAAGGCGACCAAGGGAAGTAAGCAATTATCATCCATTGCATGACTGGTGGTAGGGCTGGGTAGCGAGTAATTGGTATCAGGCCCGAGCGGGTTGTTACCACCATCCCCAGTGTGACCGGCCATGAAGCACATCGTTGCGTTTTGGCTGTAGCTGGAGATAGCCGTTTATTCTTTCATTTTATATTGGTGAAATGTAATGGTGAGCAGCGGCTTGACAATACTCTCAGTATAGTTGAGTCCATGAGCGACGGTTACCATTTACCATCAGATGGGCCGTGGCTCGTCTGCCATTGAAAGCAATAAAAAATAATATTATTTCTATTTAAAAATAGCTATCCCACGGAATCTTATATCCCGAGATAAAATGTCGCCGATGTCATTTTCGAGGCTCCAGGCTGTATGTATGCAATGATGATTGGTTCAGTAATTACGTCGTGCAACAAACAAACTAACTTTTGCATTTATAATATTATTAAAGATTTCTATTCTCAGATATAGGTATGTTCCGGAATTGCGAAGCAGTTAATCTTTAGATCCAATCTCTTTTTTGTGTTTTGAGAGTGATGCCAGTATCGTCTGAGATGCGATCCGTGAGCTTAAAGAAAATAATGTTTAAATGCTGGGGCTCTTCAATTGTTACGTTTACTATCCACATTTTTCAAATAGCTCTTCTGAGTCGCGGCGTAGTTTGAAATAGTATGTTTACAGATGAGTTGTTAGAGCAAGAGTCTTTATAAAATAGAAATATAATTACTTGGCTATCACAAATGATAATAGATTAATTTTAAAAGATCAATATAGGTAGCAATCACTTCCGTATAATTGAAGTCTGCACAGATGGCGGAGTAGTTTAGGTACCGGCTTGTGTTGTAGGATCGATTCCAACACAGGACAACTTATTGTGTGATCCATAAATGGTTGTTCTGAGTCTGGGCACAGAATAGATACTAGTCCTACAGACAGAAACATCACTTTCAATAAAACTTGTCCAAAATCTCTCTATAATAGCCTATAAAATCTTAATAATAATACCAATTGTCCGTAGCGAGAAGAAATGTACCTTATGTTCACAGAAATACAGTTGAGATTGTTTTGCCCGCCGCATGATCCACGGGCAACCGCGTCATTCAACGAATGCGCTAGGGTTGCACCTATGATGATTTTACTTACTTATCATCACGCTATCTCCCTTGCGGGGTTGGCAGAGAGAACAGAGTGACAAAAGGCTCTATTCTTGAATACATCTCTCGCTTCCTCAACATTCATAATTCTCTTCATACACTCCGGTTTCTGCTCGCCGGTTTCGGAGACTTCTGACTCCACCGACAGCAACAAAGAACTTTTATAAAACTTAAAAAAAAAAATTCTAGTAGATTCTATTTGATTACTTTTTATATCATTTTAAATGTTATTTTCAAATCGGATTATTTTTTTATAAATTGTTTTTTTTTTGTGTATATAATATATATATATACATATACGTATATTGTATATAATATACAATATACGTTTAGAGTTTTAGCTCTGAATTATCGGTTATTAAATTTTATTGTAGAAATACCCTAAATCGGGTAAATATTTGTATTTTAATCAATACTACAAGCGCGAGCGCTCAGGCGCGCGTGCGACAGCCGGTACTGACCGGGCGGTACGCGAAGTGGTAGGCATTTAACTCGGGGCCTTGAGCGAGTGATGTACGCCTAGTCTGGGTGTACTTTGTGTCCGTGAAATTGTATGTTTGTAAAGTCCCTAGCGATACAAGGGTTATTCCTTAGTGCGTAGTGATGTCTTAATATCATATTTCTTTATTGCATATAAATTGTCATATACCTACCTAATCTAATATCATTTTCTAAAAGAAACGAATGCTTAATTTCTATCTAGCTGAAGCTGTCCATATTTTCGAGATAATAAGCAGCCTTTTTTAGCTCCGGACTACATGCATGCAAAATTTTAAGATCAGTTAAATATTTATAGCATGAAAGCATAACAAACAAGCAAACGACCTCTTCTTCACATTATATTTATAATATGAAGAAGGATGGGTAAGGAAAGAGAGTATTGATGTAAAGATGCGAAAGAGAATGCTCCGATGGTTCGGACATGTGGAAAGAATGCCGGACGTGCGACTGGTTAAGAAGATATACAATGCGAAAGTGGAAGGATGTAGGTACAGGCGGAGACCGAGACTCACCTACCTAGACCAAATCAGTCATGTATTGAAGGAAAATGGAGTTAGGAATCTCCGAAACCGGCAAGCGTGTATGAAGAGAATTATGAATGTTAAGGAAGCGAGAGATGTATGCAAGAATAGAGCCTTTTGACACTATTCTCTCTGCCTACCCCGCCAGGGAGATGGTGTGATGGTAAGTAAGTAAGTAAGGATTACGGCTTGTCTCACCACTTGCTGAAAAAGTAACCTAACAGACTACGGAACCTACCTGACAGACAGCTTCTAATTGTTGGTTCCTCAAGTAACAGATAAGACAATCTAGTAAGTAAATAATTTATACTGATCAAGTGGCTATTCAAACTAAAGGTATAAACCTAATAAAAGTAATATTTTGAAGTGAACTATGGTACCCCATGGTATAGACATCGTTTGGGATTTAGCATGCTAGTTCAAGTAAATGCCCTTGGGGCACTAGGCTCTGTCACAATAGGCAATGGCTAAAAAAAATTCAACAATTCCAGAATGAAGCAGCCTTTATTGAGCAATGTATTTCCTAACCATTATATATTAGGAGGTAAAGGTTATGAAGAAACCAATTATTTGCTAACACCACTTCACAACCCATTTTTTAACACTACAGAATATTTATATAATGAATCTCCAATATCAACGAGGAATTTTATTGAAATACTATTTGAGTTTTGGCAAATTGTAGTTTATCATAGCGTCTTTTTTATTCGTAAAAAAAAAGGAAAATCTTCTCAGGAGCAGCCCGGAGTTTGGAAATGTGTCCGGTAGACGGCAATAGGCTCGCCCTCTATTACGTGGGACTGAAACATAGGTGGCGAATCGTGGGTGTTAATACACCGCCGAAGGGGTAGGCCCTTCGGGGAATAACTTTTTTTTTTGTTAAGGCGGGAAAAAATGTTCCTATCCGTACACCCTGTCGTTCGGAGCAAAGACCAGGGTAGTGTGGGGCCTGCACCCACTAAAGAAACCCGCCGTGTGCCGTCTCTCCACCTTTGTTGGCGGGCCACTGGAACTATGTTACATTTCTTCGGTGGTAATTCGGGGAATACCTACAGGCGGGTTGTTGTTTTCCAATTTATATGTTTCATTAGCTAGTTGTCAAAAGGGCTTTTGAATCATCTCTCTCAGTCTTAGTACCAGTCACAGGTCTCCAAACAAACTGCTGGTATGGTGGCATCTGTAAAAAATAACTAATTCCAGGATCCCTTAACGTGTTTCTAAAATGAGTATAGGAAAGTAATGAATAAAGTTAGTCACATAAGTTTTAGAAAAAAATGTGTACTAGTGGCAGTTACCCAGTCGGTCAGCCATAATGTACTTCACCGCCTTCTACAGATATATATCATTTCTTTAAATTTTTCTTCACTGGTGTCAAAGAAGGCGTTTCATTTATACCGCCACCTGTTATACAGCGTAGACCAGGATCCAGAGCTGTTAAATTCTGAGTCTATAGCACATTATTTCCTTTTTATCAGTAAGTGGTGATACAGACCCTCAATATACTATACCTATATTTAAAAATAAAATAATAAATCACTATTACAATTTAATTATATTAAAATCTGCTTTTACCTTGCAATGAAAATGATCCGAAGATAATAAATAGGTCTTTTTTAACTAGTCGATTCGATATCTGAAATAATTATCGTAAAAGCTGTGAGTCGCTTGGAGGCAAGATTAAGCCAGGCTTATCCTAAAAAGCAGTTCTTATCTAATTGCAAAGGACTCATAAAGCACTACACCTATAAAGGCTAAGCGGTCGGATTCAAAATAATGTGTTTTACATTTTCGTACCGACGGTTCTGCGACATAAAATGGCCTGTAATTTATTCTATTGCTGAAAGGGTTGGGTTGGCTCGGGGTGGGAATTACCCAAGGTGGGTGCTAAAGGGTTAAGCCGAATATAGGGGTCGCGGCGCCGGCAAACTTTGTTAATTTATGCGCTTAAAAATGTCAACTGAAAATTATGACGCCCGAACACATTTCCTATTTGTATGAATGTGATTATTATGATAGTAAAATTGTTTATTAATATTATTCTTTGCCTGATTGTGTATACTAACAGTAGTCAGTTTTATGAAGTAGTTTGACTTACTACAATTCGATATCTTTACTTCCGAACACATAGTAGTTTTCTATAAAAATATGTTTTGTTAGTTATATACATTTTTTGTTAAGGCGGGATAAAATTACCTAACCGCACACGCCGTCGTTCGGAGCAAAAACAGGTTAGTGTGGGGAATAAACCCACCGTGTACCATCTCTCAGCTTGTACTGGTAGACTACTGGAACTGGTAGACGTTACTTTAGTGGTTAAGTAATATTTAGCAGAGCGTGGTTAAATATCGTATACCTCATATAGCAGCCATAGTCTAGTGGTAAAACCAAGGACTGCAAAGGCAATGGTATCCAGTTCGATACCCAGCCCAATAACACGTAACACATCTGTGAGTTTTCAATAATATGTGTGTCATTGTTTACAAATTATCACTGCTTGGTGAAGGAAAACATCGTGAAGAAATCAGCATGCATGAACATTTTTTTGAAGGCTTGTAAAATCTGCCGGCTCAAACTGGGCCTATGAGAGGAGACCCGAGCTCAAAAGTGGTCCAGTAAAAAGGGAACAAAAAAGCTGCATTAAAATATTCTCGTTAACGATAATTAAATAATCTACTCTTACGAAATTGAAACCCTTCCTTAAAAAATATTACTTTAAATATTAAAATATTTCTTGTGACAACAAGAATATCCACCACTTTTGACAGTGTTAGATGACATGCGGAGTGCCAAGACAGATAAAGGTTTTATAACAAGCTTGGGGAGAGCCTCTCTCTCATGATTTAAATATCCTGATGAGTGCGTTAAGCACCGCGTTTAGCATTAGTGAAGCGCTTCACGCGATAACTCTTAGCGCTATTGTTTTGTTGATTGAATTCTGAACAAAAGGGTGGCAACTTGAGATACTTGCGTTTTCCACGATTTAGCGGATATTTGGGTATGATGAACGTCTTTATAGCTTGAATAACTTCTTTTATTATTATATAATTTATAAATATTGTTTGATTTGATATGTTGAACTTCTAGTAAGAACATTTTTGAAAAATTGCACCATCAAATAGTATGAATTTTAATTGCAAAATTAAACTTACTATACCTATTGGATTGATGCATGTAAATGCATTCCTATAGGTGGCGTTGGTCGTAAAGACAAATATGATGAGGAAATTGGGATGACCAAATAGGTCTGTACGATAGCTCAGTGACTTAGAGCACTTCCCCGGATTGGAAAAGAAGCGGGTTCGATTCCCGCTCGTACAAAGAATCTCTTTTTCCTTATTCACAAATAATTTGTATTAAAGTAAGAATTTAGCAAACGTTTTTTTCTACTGTGAGGTTTATTATACTTACTGGGGTATACCTCTTTAATTAGAAGGGACTTCGGACATGGTCCACCGTACTGTAGAATTGTGCTTTGGTAAATTTAGCACGTCGTACCACCGGTAACATATTTCTGTTGGTTTCATCACAATGTATTTTGTTGCATTGTAAGTTATTGATCATTTATAACAAGTTTGCCTGGTTTGAGATCTCAGAGTTGCTAAGGGAAATAATACTTTTTAGATTTTCTTCTATTCAGGGTAAATATGCACATAAGCTCGACGTGGTTAGCCTTTGCTTGCGAGTAGATACCTTAGATTTGCTTTATTATGCAAAAATTCTTAGGGATACTTTTTCTGAAAATCCTAATAACTAGTTATGGCCAGCAATATGAAATAATTTCAAAAATAGAATAAAGTAGTCGCTGACCGCGTCTCTCACTTCTTCAAAACTATGCGTAATAGATTTTAAGAATGGCTTAATGCATAATTAATAGGTATAATTGATTGAATGAGGCAACACTTGGCGGAAGTCCATTGTTATTAATTAATTTCAAATATTCTATAATAATGCATATTTAAACTTAAATTATATTTTTTTTTAATGATGCACCATGAACGAACTAAAGATATAAGTTTTTTTATACACTCAGGGGTCATCCTTTATTAATAAATTACATCCGCACGAAGTCAAGGCGGGTAACTTGAACTCTTATAAAAATATTTATATTTTGATACAGGTATCGCCCACCAGCTAGCTGGTCTGCCAGGTGGTGAATGGGGTGCATTAGCACGCCACTATCCACCACCATTACTGACTACTCCTGCACACTTCACTCCTCATGTACTACCCCCGGCGCATACGCAGCCACAACACATACCTCCACCTCCGCATGAAACTGGTAAGTATAGTATGAATAATTATAGTATTGTGATTATGTTGATAATTATAGAGGTTTCCTAGCTTTTTAATTAAGTAATAATTGATACTTTTATACTAATACTAGCCTTTGTCCGCGGCTTCGCCGCAGCCAAAAGCGGGTTTTTCGGTTATGTCTCAGGTTCCCGATATAGTAGCGGGATAAAATGTATACCAGTTTTTACGACTAATCAAGGCCTTTCAAATAAAAAAAAGTTGCATCAATATCTGTCTAGTAGTTTTTGCGTGATGCACGAACAACCAAACAGATACAAGACAAAGGGACAAAAATTCTAAAAAGAAATTGTTTTGGGCTTAGACACGCCTATATAGCCTATTACAGTCATTTTTTCTCAAATATTTTGAATGTACAGATACAGTTCTGTTACAGCTTTATAATAGTACTAGCCTTTGCCCGCGGCTTCGCCGCAGTGAAAAGCTAGATTTTGGGTTATATCTCAGGTTCCCGGTATATTAGCGGGATAAAATGTATACCAGTTTTTAAGTTTAATCGAGAGCTATCAAATAAAAAAAGTTGCATCAAAATCCGTTCAGCGAACAAACAAACAGACAAATAGATAAACAGACAAACAGACAAAAAATAAAAAAAAATCGTTTTGTGTTTAGACACGCCTATATAGCCTATTACAGACATTTTTTCTCAAATATCTTAAATGTACAGACACAGCTATGTTACAGTTTTATAATAGTAAAGATAGACCAGCCTTTTATCTCAGGTTCCCGATGTAGTATCGAAATAAAACGTATACCAAATGTATTTCATCAAAATCTGGTTAATAGTTTTTACCTGATATACGAACAAATTGACAAAAATAATACTTTATAATAGTATTGATAACAGAACTGAAGATTTTGCTAACGCGGTTAACATCGGTAGCAATAACCCAAAAAGTGCGCCCTCTAACGTCACAAAATTGAAACTAAATGGCGACTTGTAAAATATATATAGTAGGCGTTTTTCTAAAAAAATAGCGTGAGTTACTTTAATCCTTCAGCCGCTACATTTTTAAAGTATGCCTCTGTAGCGAAAGCATTTTCACGACTTTTTCGTTACCTACACGACTAACCTACGTAAGGTTTAACTGTTTATTTCTTATGTTTCTCTTTATGTTTATTTATATCATTATTTAGGTGTGTATGTAATTAAATTCCCCCTAAACGGCCGGACCAATTTTGATGATTTTTATCGTGTGTTTAATCGGGTCTCTGGATTAGATTGACGGTCGGACCTAGAATGTTGCAGCGCAATGGTGTTGTAGTTATTGATAGATTTATTATTTTGTTATTCTATTTTCAATTATCAAAACACCTTATTATCCGTAACCTTATCAAAATGTTGTTATTGAAAAAATAAACTAGACGTCGCGGGACGTCCAGCAGATGTGAAAACATCGAAATTATTTTGGAGAAATAAAATGATCATGACAAAGTACTCCTCAAGACAAATCAAACGAGCATAAACTAGATAGGGTTGCGTAGTTTCATTACAGAGTTACTGTGGCCACCTTCCAGCTCCATCGTCAGACCCTGAATACCATCTAAAGACAAAGTACTCATCAAGACGAATCAAACGTGTCTAAACTCGACGGGGTTGCGTCATTTCATTATATAATTACTGCGGCTACCTTCCAGCTTCATCATCAGCCCCTGGATACCATCTAGACATAAAGTACTTGGCAAGACGAATCATACGAGCCCAAACTCGATGGGGTTGCGCCGTTTCATTATGGAGTTCCTATGTCCACCTTCTAGCTCCATCATCAGATCAGCTCCATGTTATCATAGTATTGCATTGTAACGTGATATACATACGCCTGTAAAATTTCAGCTCATTCGGAAACCGGGAAGTGTGTCAAATTTACCTAGCAAAATTTGAATGGGACAAGTACAATAAAAGCGTCGCCACGCTAACAGCCGATTTTATCCTCCCTCCGCATTAGATGTTTCACATCAAAAATAAGGGCTAGTAGCAGGCAAGCCGTTTGGGTAGGACAATGTCTGCTGAGCTTACTATTCAAAATAATAATATTGGCATTTGTTACAGACGTATCATCAGAAAATCTCATAACTATGCACGCTCACAGTACGACGAGTCCGGTAAACTCACGTCCAAGCTCACCACAAGATGATGATGACATATCGGTCACGGCATCAAGTAGCCCACCTCCTGACGAGCGCCCCGGTGCTTTCACCTCAGTGACAAGGTCAAGAAAACCACTACAACCATTACCAGCACCTTCAAGCTTGTTCCACAGTGCTTTAGCAGCACAATTATTCCTTAATTCTCCATTACTGCCTACGCCACCTGCATGGCTATATTCCCAATTATATGGTGGCTATGATTGGTGGCTGCGACCACCTTTACCGCAAGAGGACTCAAATATCTCTAGCCCAGAAAGAGAAGAAGAAAATTCATCAGCATCAGGGGTAGGTAAAAAGCGGCCTGCGTCACCAGAATGGTCTGAGCATGGAGTGAGGACTCGCAGTAAGTCTCTCATAACGTCAGATAGACGGCCTGTTGACGTTTGGCGACCTTACTAGTGAAGTGCTTCAGACTTTTGCAGTAAATTGTGTATACTACTAAAACTACTGTCCATACGTATGAGTACTGTTAAAATTATTTTGTTTATAAGATGTATATATCTAAATAAGACGATTATTTATAAAACATATTATTTGGCGTAGAGGTTACTAGATGGCTCTGCCGAAATCAATATGTTAAAAGTTGTAATACGATAATTTATTCGATTTTTTTTTTAGTACTATTATAGTGCTGCAATAAACCCAGTTCCACGAAAGGAAACTAAGGGAAGGAAAACGCTGTACCTATAAAACTTCTTTGATGTAGAAAATAGAACGTGAAGTGTTGTGGAGCATCTGACAGAAGCGCCGCAGTTCCTGACAAAATTTACATATTGTCAGACCATTTAATTCGACTGTAAATAATTATAATTGTGTTTGTCACATATCCATGTCAGTATACTTAGGTTTTGTTTTTCTCTCGTTATCATTAATGAATAAAGTTTAAAAACTGTAACCCGACTACGGAAATAAAAAAGTGAAAAAAAAGTACGAAACAAGAAATAATAATAATAATAAAAATATTTATTTAGACAGAAATCAAGAATTGCATAGGTACAGAAATGGTCCAGGTAGAGCCATGGTCTCATGTCTTTAATAAATATGCAATTATAATTTTGTAGGTGTTTCAGACACATGGTATACATGCATGCAATCAGGGCTCTATCTTGACCATTTGTGTTTCTTTCAGCTACGCCGTAGTCGGATACAAAAATAAAGTTCCAGTCAAATGATTAAATAGTATAATGAAATTCTTTAATTTTCATTTATAAAATATCGCATGTTCAAAAGATCAATGAATTCCTGGTACAGTACTATAGTAAATACATCTAACCCCTTTCTCTCCTCTTTTTCTAACTATAAGGCTAATTTTAGTAGAGAGTGTTTTTAGGTTATACGACTTTGTTGCTTTTAACCGTCCTCAAAAGTTTTGTGTAGTAGATTTCAGACATCTTGTGCTCGTCATAATATTTTATAGCAGTTATTGTCGTCCGATAGATGTTTTTACTTTAGATAAATGAATGTCAGTTTCAAATCGTAACGTTTAATGATTGTTGACTGTATTATATGATAATGCAAACCTGTAAATAAAGTTATGAATTTTTTATTTTATTGTTTTTATTGCTGAATAGTGACTATACGAGTGCGGACTTAATAATAATAATATCATTGAGATGATATGAATAAATATTGTAATTTTTAGGTCATGTTGACAGACAAGCCATGCCCTGCTTGATAATAATCATAGCCGTGCTGTTCATCGTACTTAGAAAATCACTAATGAACCTGAGGAAGGCGTTGAAGTAGGAGCTTAGGACCTGATTGCCATTCTGCAGCGGCGCTGTGTCACCTAACCGTTTGGATCCAGCAACAAGTAAAATATTTTTTTAACTCCGTTCTATTTTACTGTTAAAGGGTTGGTATGGGTGCTTATATTCTAATCAGCACCTAGTCGGCTTAGCTAGACGTGCGTTGAACAACGAAAAGGTGGCCCTTGAAATTAGTACTGAAGTTACATATTAGCAGACCCGGCCAAACGTTGCTGTGACTCAATTATTGAACGTAGTCCCACGGGATTCATTTTTTTGGAGTAAAATATTGTCTATGTCCTTTTCTGTAGAGCATATTATATATAGGTATATGTAAAATTTCACAATGATATGATGAACGGTAAGACAGCGCATAAGTTACCTACCGGGCACATTTCCAATCTCTGGGCTGCTATTGAGAATTTTTCTTTTTACGAAAAAACTCAATAACATTGCCCACCCAGAGATCGAATCCAAGACCTCATGATCAGATAAACAAAAGTTGCTTTTAATATACAAGTATTAGATTAACTAGTTCTCACAGAAGTTCAATAGACCTAAGCTAATATACGTGTTATATGAAATGTACATTAATATTACAAGTTCTATTTTTCATAAACCATTACTGCCTTATAGCAAACAATAAGAGTGTTTTACGCTAAAAGTAAACCATTCTGGCCCTGTCCAGTGGGTCTAGCCAAGTTGCATTCTATGATCGTATGGAAATTTGACATCTCTAACGTTAAGTCACGTGACTTAGCATTATAGATATTGTTAATGACTTATATAAATATAGGTTCTTTATCTATGGTTAAAGATGTCAAATTCCTATACATTTAAATAGTTTTCTATTAGCGTTAGCGATCATAGAATGCAACTTGGCTAGGCCCACGGGTTGTCAGATTTTGTAAGTCACTTAGAAAATCTTATAGGTATGCAGGTACCCACACAATAATATTTTCCTTGACCGTACAGTGATAACGTATGAACAAATACATATAATTTCCAAAAAGGACTGGGTATCGACGACTCACTAAGCATTTACTGCTATATAGATTTAAAAGCCTTGCCACCAATGAGAGCCGACTGAGGGAATCACTCCTACAAGTATTAACAACAGCCACTGCGATCGCCAACCCACCTGTCAAGCGTGGCGATTACGGCACTATCCCCCATTCTTGGGGAGGCCTATGTTCAGCAGTGGACTTTGAAGGGCTGATGGATGGATGGATGGAGGTCGACACAATATGGGTTATAGTATAATAACAAAGTATCTATTTGTATCACAGCAGCAGTTAAAAGTTTTGGATTGTGTCCATTATAGTTAAAACCGCATCGCCGAGCTATTTGGCACAGGTCATAGCATCCTCGCATTATGAATGTTTCTGTGAAATGTTATTTTATATTATTTATTTATTAAAGTAACCGCCTCACTGCAAATTGTCAGGATTTTCATTTATTGAAGAGGTTTTTATATTAAATAAAGATATTTATATAGATAAGAAGAAGTAAATACTTCATCAATATAATTATTTGTGTAGGTTTTTTATTTGAACTATTCGAAGTAAATTTAGGAATAATGAAATTTATAACCTAACACATATAGGGACCTCGAGGCGTTGAACCTATCAATTAAATGACACCAATAATACCGATAATGTAGCGGAAAAACCAAGTAGGTAGGTTACCTACTGCACTTCAGTAGAGGGTACCCAAAAGGGTGTGGCCGGCGGTGGACCACTGAAGTATTGCAACATAGTTCCGGTAGCCCGCCAATACAGGCGGAGAGACGGCACATGGCTGGTTAATTTTATGGGTCAGGGCCCCAAACTACCTTGTTCGTTGCCCCGAATGACGGGGTGCGCAGTTAGATACATTTTTTCTCGCCTTAACCAAAAAAAAGGGTACCTACCTCAGACTAACTAGACGGAGCCACGGCGTGGCCGCACTTGAAACAGCAATTTTTTTTTAAATGTTGCCAGGTTGACTAATATTTACCCATATTTGGGCAAAATAAACGATAGTTAGAATGAGATCTATAACTTGATCGTAAATAAGACACTCCTTGTAACAAATATTTAATTGAAAATCACAGCGTTTATCAAAATAATTATTTAAAAGTAAATCTACCACCCCATCTATTCATCCAACCATCAGTCTTTAAACGTCCACTGCTGGACATTGGCCTCCCCAAGAGAGCACCAGATCTAGCGGGCTTGTGCTGACTGCATCCAACGGCTCCCTGCAGCTTCGACCATATATTTGGTCCATCTGGTGGGAGGCCATATTACGCTGCGCTGTCCGATACGTGGTCGCAACTCAAAAACCTTTTTCCCCAACGGTTGTCAGTTCGTCGAGCGATATGGCCTGACCATTGCCACTTCAGCATGCAAACCTGGCAGGCTATGTCGGATATTCACGTTCTACGGATCTCTGTAATAAGAATTCGATCACGTAGGGAAATACCAAGTCTGAGCCTTGATGCAAGGTAAGTATTGCTGCTCCATAAATTGCCGTTATGTTCGATATATCATCTGGTAAATAATAATAAGCTATATTTAATAAAATAATAGTACACAAGAATATAACTAAATTATCTTTTCTTTCTTTTCTGGGTCAAATAAGAAAATAATTATCTTCCTTCCAGCGCTGCTTAACTAATTGAATAAGAACTTAGAGCAAATGAGTTTCTCTAAATTCTAGATTATGACTACAGCGCTAGTCATAATCTTGAATTGAGATTTACTTACAAAGATGAAATTACAACTGCCTCTGTGGTGCAGTGGTAGTGTAAGCGACTGCTGATCATGAGGTCTCGGGTTTGATCCCCGGGTCGGGCAGTGTTATTGAGATTTTTCAAAACAAAAAAAAATGTGCCCGGCATACATAGCTGGCAAGTCGTGGGTATGTAATATACCTCTGCCTACTCCTTCGGGGAATACAGGCGTGATGCTATATTTTTTGAAGTTAAAAAGACTTTAAAAGCTATACTTACATGAACATATTCACTGGCAATGATTTTGCTCCCAACGTTACTATTTTCTTATTATGTATAATGAAACATCAACAAAATGTCGTGGAACATATTATGGGTATTTCGTGGGTTGCCTCGTTTTCTCGTAGCATACACCTATTTCGATCTCGTATCTGGATTAGAGGGAAACCTAAAATAGTAAATATTTATCATCATCTCATAAATTACATATAAATTTTAGTAAAGTGAAAACTGGGCAAATTAAATTCGCAATAAGGCAACACCGAAACAATTCTCAGTAATAGAAAGTTAGCTAGAAAACGTGTTTTGCGAGTGTATCTTAGTAGCAATTATTAATTTTGAGTAAAAAAGCCCATTTTATATCACTTTATAGCATTCAATCACAAATTTTTTTCATTTTCGACTACATATGAATGAAATGTTATACCTGTATTTTTTCGCTCGCTGTAACTTTTGTAGCATAGTACACTATTTTAAAACCACTATTATCACGTAGGTAGTCTCTTTCTCAAAACACTCATTAACACAAATTAACATTAAAATTTAATTAAAACCCGATTTTTTATACAAATAATCGATTATGTCAGTTGAATCGTTACAGACAAAGCATTTTGACATCGTGATAATACCAAAAACAAGCCACGGCGCCAAAGACAAAAATCTATGACTTTGTCTGTTTTTTGCACTAGTAAATTGTATCTTACGTTCTCGCTCATACATGTCAAAGAATTTTCGTCGCTCTGTCTAGGCCGTAGTTAGGTTTGGCACCTCATATTTGTTATTTTACCTATTTGAGGCTAGATCAGTGTAAGCTACACTCATCACGGTAGTTTAGACTGCTTATCACCGGCCCTTTCATTTGTCACTGACAAAGAAATATACTTAATGTACAGACATAGTTCTGTTTGTATAATAGTATCTACAAGATGCTATCTAAAAATGGATGTGATTAAATTGTTCATGTATGCTAGGTACCTTTATCGCAAATGTATCAACCACGAGGCTCAGAATTATGGGTTGGTAAATTATATATTTATATATTCTATCGCATTTGAATACATATATTTTAATATAATAATTAGGCTTATCTAGCGTGGTAATGAGGGACGCCAAATAACACTAAGAAGAAAAGAGGTGAGTAAGAATGTAATACCTATAGAAATTAATCACTGCAGGTACTTCCTGGCATGTGACCAGCTTTGCATGTTTTCTATTAATAATTGAACAAATCTTAGAGAGAAGGCGTTTGAAACTAATAATTCTATAAAAAAAATAACGAATGTTGTCAAGATTTTATTGATATATAAACGTAAAAAAATATATTAAAACATGATTGAAGAGAGATAATAATCTCATACCAAAGTGTAGGATTATTTAGGGCAGACACAATCCATTGTATTACTACATTTTCCATCAACAAAATCTAACAATCTTAATACACCATTGCGTACTTCTTTAGCTGTGGAGATGATTTCTTCTCTTGGTAGTAAGAATCTATGTTCTTTCCCTCTAAGTTCTATCATATAGGAGAAGGGTATTTTAGCCTCGGCGTAGCTCCAGTCTGTGCTTGTGCCACATGCGTAATACATAAGGTCTTTTGTACTGCCTACTTTGTAAGTGTGTCCACTGGTTTGGTGAATAGCCTGGAAAACATTGGCATTTTGATTTGTTCCTTACAAATGTTATAAATGTAAAACTAAGTTTTTCTCTTATAATTTTCTTAATTAATTTTACCTAAACACTTAAAATAATTTTATAAAGATATCGAAAGCGAATTGTGCAGATTTCGCAATCTCATGAAAGTTTTTGTTAAATTAAAATTTGTATATTGACATAAGTTTACAACTTTCAGTAACTCCAGAGATGTGCAAACAAACAGACAAACAAAGCTTATTACCTATCGTATGTACAGATCGGATTCTATTATTTCATTACAAAATTAGAAGATGATAATATGGTACTTACTTTTGCAATAGCTGTACCACCTTCAAGCAATAAGACGTAATCAGGACAGGGGTCACTGGTGCAGCCCCAGGGGAATATAATG
This sequence comes from Leucoma salicis, assembly GCA_948253155.1. Taxonomy (NCBI): domain Eukaryota; kingdom Metazoa; phylum Arthropoda; class Insecta; order Lepidoptera; family Erebidae; genus Leucoma; species Leucoma salicis. The sequence goes on along the minus strand of OX411819.1, from coordinate 9,517,027 downwards.
GCTTCACCATAACTATGGAGTGACAGGAACACCTTGAATGTTGTTGTGGACTCAAGTATCGTATGCTGTAAGTGAATAATATTATTGTCTTTAAGGTCTATATATACAAGAGTAAATGACTGACTGACTGACATATCAATGTTCAGAGGGTTAGAATGTATCTCACTGAATCGTATCGACATCGCATCGTGTCATTGTGATTGGTTGAGAGATCACCGTGGTTGGCCGAGGGATTATTGCGATGTCACGCGTCAGTTTCTCTACCAATCACAAGTGAGATGATACGATGTCGATACGATTTAGTGAGTTACATCTACGGGCCCAGATCGAACTGAGGCTAGGACCTTGAGAATTGACTTATGTACGGATAACACTGCGCAGATGGTGAAGATAGTTGTTCTGAGTCTGGGTGTACTTTCCATGAGATTGTATGTTTGTAACTTCCCCCTCCAATTATTATTTAGAGCAGAGCGCTCTTTTATAAAAAAAAATACAAGCAAAGCAAAATATAGGATATATTATGAAAACTATGGTTTGCTTTACGTAGTTTATACACAAGGCGTAATAGATTTTCTTTAACATACCTTAACTGCAGCAGTTTCAGCTTCGGAAAAAGGCTTTGGTCCTCGAAAGAAAATGTTACCAGGGTCTTCTGAAGAACCTTCTTCTCCCTTTTCGCCCCACCCATGACTATAATACAGATCATTTTTATAATTAGAGTTATAGATTTCCGCTTAATTAATAAATTAAAAGTTTGTGAAAATATTATTATTTGTCCGTTAACAATGCTTAAACGACTGAATGCATTTGGATAAAATTTGGTAAGTAGAAAGATAAGATATTGGTTTAATGATATAGAGGATACCTTTCGAAAAAAAAATATAGTGTCCGTAATAAAGCTATCATATTAAGATACGGACCTGATAACTAAATTAATATTTTGATTTTCTTATATATTTTTAAAGCAATTGACAGCAGGTCTGAACCGGCTCGTGACTACTATTTTCAATTTCACACTTTCGCACTTTGTGTTTAATTAAATGGATTCAAACAAAATTTGGTATAAAGGTAAACTATGGCTGGATAAACATAGGCATAGACATATTTTTTAGCCTTATAAGGCATTCCTGAAGGAAGAGAGGCCAAGCGATTTAATGGATTTAAATTTTAGAGGCTACGTGGATGAAGTTCGGTGCTAGTCGGAAATAAAATGTAAAATGTCACAATACCTCCAATTTCTATTGAGATCAACGCCGATACATTCACCGTACCGCGCTCGATTCTTCCTCCACATCCTATCTACCGTGTGTGTGTATTCATAACCATCTGGATTTATAACTGGCAGTATGAACCTGCACACAAGGCAATCAATTAACAAGATAAAAAAATACCCGGCATGTTTATGTAATACTTTCTACTATAATACTTTCTAACATTTACGCGAATTTCACACATTTTGAAATAAAACTACGTTTACGGAATCTATCGCGTTTACTTGATTTTTATGCTATCCCGACGTTTCGAATACTTTACAGCATTCATGATCACGGGTGGACCATCTAATGGTAGATGTCCAAAGCTGATATGTTGCTTCAACGGATTCATCTGCCCATAGTAATATGATTTTACAATTTTTTGGTTTATTTATTTCAACCCACATAATATTCGTTTAAAACACAATTAAAAATATCTACTCTAAGGTTTATGCTTACAATGTATGAGATTTTAAGCTAGTATAATAAAATTAGTATAATACTCCTTTAAGTTTTAAAATTTTGTTTATATTTAGTGCTTAAAAATTCTACCACAAACTACCAATTAAAATTTTTAAATTATCAAAAAACTACCATTAAGAAGACAATATTGATTATTAGTTTCTATTATTAAATATATTGATTTTAATAGAAGCTAAGACTAAAATAGCTACCACCGGATCGGAACGCGGCCTGACTGAGAATAGCATAGCGTCGGGATAGCATAAAAATCAAGTAAACGCGATAGATTCCGTAAACGTAGTTTTATTTCAAAATACTTTCTACTGTTAAGTGTGTTTGAAAATCGGTAGATGGCTCATGAATTGTTAGAATGTCAAATTTTTGCTATATGAGACGAAGCCAAACTATAACAGAAGAATATACCATAATATATATTATAGTCTCGAGTTCACAATTTCACAAATTTCGTCACGCTGGCTAATTATGGTACAAGTTAGAAGACACCTCAGGCCCTCGCATTCAAGCATAAACAGGAAACATACTGATCTAAAAATGTTGTCAACTGAATGTGACGTTTACTACATCGAACTTAATGGTAGCTTATGTCTTAAACCCCTCTTTGAAGAGAGTAGCAAGTAGGAGCAGTAGGTAATTAGGGTGATCATGTAGTGCTGTACTACTTAAACTTTTTGACGGCGGAATCCTTTTGGAAAACTGGATATTTGACAGAGTCTGGAGTTTTGTCCGTGTGGTGACGGACTAAGAATACAATTGTCACCAGCCCATTCTTTTCCATGGGTGTCGTATGAGGCGACTAAGGGAAGTAAGCAATTATCATCCATTGCATGACTGGTGGTAGGGCTGGGTACCAAGTGGAAATACTCACATGGTATCGAGCCCGAGCGGGTTGGTACCACTATCTCCCGTGTGACCGGCCATGAAGCAAATCGTTGCGTTTTGGCTGTAGCAGGAGATAGCCGCTTATTTTTTCATTTCATATTTGTGAAATGAAATGATGAGCAGTGGCTTGACAATAATACCGAGAGGTATAGTTGGGTCCATGAGCGACGGTTACCATTTACCATCAGATGGGCCGTGGCTCGTCTGCCACTAAATGCAATAAAAAAAAGTCAGCCATTAATAAGATCTACGTTAAGCACTTAATTCCGAAAAAAAAAGCCGGTTTCATTGCGTGTGGTGACTTGTTAACCATTTTAATTCGATGTGATTTACAGTTTGATAACTTTGTATTTGAAGATTGAAAATTCACAATTAGTATTTACGATGCTCGTGACGCACTAGTAAAATTAGATTAAATAGTCGCTAGCACAATTTTTATTTTGAAATAAAACTTCGTTTACGGAATCTATCGCGTTTACTTAATTTTACTACTATCCCGACGTTTCGAATACTTTACAGCATTCATGATCACGGGTGGACTTAGATGATAGACGATGATATATCAGCTTTGGACGTCTTCGATTCCGTAAACGATTCCGTAAACGAAGTTTTATTTCAAAATGTGTAACATTCGCGTAAATATCAGAAAACAATTTTTATTATTAAAAACAATTGATGTCAATGTGTGAGGCAAGCGGCAGGGCGGTCTATTTGCAATGGTAATGCTCTAAATATACGGGATAGTTCAGTTTGCATATAATTTTGAATATGTATAATATGTATAAACGATTGCGTAATTATTGTGTATTTGGTTGTAGCCGTGAATTGACGAAATGCCTCCAAGAGCCAAATGGCAATTCTAGTAATTTCTGAGTTCTGTGGGAAATAACTTATTAGCGAGAGCTAAGTTGTATTAAAAAAAACATAGCATGACGCCTGTATTTCCCGAAGGGGTAGGCAGAGGTGTATTAAGCACCCACGGTTCGCCAGGTATGTTTAAGTCTCACGTAATAGGGGGCGAGCCTATTGCCGTCTACCGGACATATTTCCAAACTCCGGGCTGCTACTTCTTTTTACGAAAAAGAAAAATAAAAAAATTGTATTAGAGATAATATTCAAAATTGCTAATTCTCACCAGTCTTTATTAGTAACGCTACTGGGGTACGTTTGAAAGTGTCTGACTATCTGGTCGGCAATGTATGTTACTACAGCAGGGCTGATCCACTCCCGAGCATGAATAGCCCCATCTATCCAGACTCCTTCATTACCCTTGTTTCCATTGGAAATTTTTAATATCTGAAATTAATCAAACAAAAATTCATAGTGTTAATATTGAAGATGTTTCATCGAAGCCTTTGCGCCTTTTGAGAATTGATTTATGAGAACTGTGTCATAATTCAAAATAATGTAAGTAATGTATTTTATCATATTATATGCTTATACTGCTTTACCATAATAAATGTTGTATAACCTCTGAATAGTTATTCAGTGTTTTGTCTTTGTCACTAATTTGACAGTTTGACGTTGAAAGAACGGAACAAAACACTGAATAACTATTCGGAGCTTAAACAATATTTATTAGTAAGGGGGATAAATATTAAGATATTTTTACATATATTTTTAGCATTTGACATGCTTAGCACTATACATTAAACACAAAGTGAAAAGTGTGAAATCGAAAATAACAGAACTGAACGGTATCCAGGATATGCAGGTTCAAATCCTGCTCGTGACTGTTATTTTCGATTTCACACTTTTCACTTTGTGTTTAAGGGGATAAAGTTTATTTGCGTTTTTAATAGAAAAATACCTTTATATCTCTGCCTTCTGCTGTTCGTCCGATTACACTGACATGGCAAAGACGCGGAAACTCTGCGACTAAATTATCCATAAAATCATAAATTGTGTCCAGCCTATGGTAATTATTCCAATCCATTGTAATTTCTGTAATGCAATTGCTGGGTATATAATAAAAATATATATTTTATTAATGTTAAAAATTGATCGTTCCTAGTACGAGAGTTGAGAATACACTGGTTATTAGTGCATAGTGATTTAGGGTTAAAATGGTTTCATGAACCCAGTTTTAAGTGGCAATTACATGTTAATTACTAAACTATATTAATGTTGTAGTACCATTAGTAAATTAATCATCCAAAATAGGTTAATGATTTGTTAATTCTTCAAAACTAATCATCAAAAATGGGTTAATTATTCGATAAGAGGCAGGAATTAATAATTTGTAAAAAGATGGTATGTTTGTCTAAGTAAGACATATTTATTATTTTAACACATACAGTTTTAGTCTAAGTTGGTCTTAAAGTTTTAGTCTAAGTTGGTTTATATGTCTATTTGTCATGTTCCTTACAACTAAATAATATCAATAAACTGTGGCCAAGTTGCATTCTATGATCGCTAACCTAAAGAAAACTATTAAAATGTATGGAAATTTGACATTACAGTCACGTGATTTAGCGTTATAGATATCGAAAGATGTCAAATTCCCATACATTTTATTAGTTTTCTATAGCGTTAGCGATCATTGAATGTAACTTTGCTAGGCCCACAGTTTATTATAATGTTTAGGATTATTAATTAGCAAATACAACTGGTAGTGACCTGACGTATTCTAATTACCTTTAAAAACAATTAAGAAATGTATTTATGACTAACGTGTTTTTCCAGAAGATGTGCTATTTTCTTTGGTAATGGTTTTTCTAAAGTCAACAAGTTCTTTCTGAACTAAACTGTTGACATCGGGCATCGCTATTGAATAGACAACATCTCTCTCGTGCAACATGGCTGCCACCTGAGTGACGCGTGAGCCTTCTACCATCACATCCATTGTACTATTCTCTTCTGCCCATATGTTAATTGCTGTAAAGTTTTTATTTATACTAGTTATTGGTATTGCGACTCCGCTCAATTTGACGTCACTCGTTAATATAAATAATAATTAAAACATCATTATATTTTTTACTTAGTCCTTTATCTAAATTGTATTACTGTAGCATTTGTAATAAGTGTTATCCAAATATAATGTTAATACCAACTCTTATCAGCTAATGGGATCGTTAAAAAATGAACCAGCCTTCCAGTATTTAATTATTCATTTTCTTTACAGCAATCATAGATTTATTTAATTTAGTTCTATTTTAGACTGAGCAGACAAAGTATTTGTTGATTCAAACTTAAACATCTCCTAAAGCTTTCATCCAAGTGTTCCGGATCACAGAAAGAAGGCATACTAATTTCAAAATTTGACGGGCCTCGTGGCGTAGTCGGTAGCGTAACCGACTTCCGTACACGAGGTCTTGGGTTCGATTCCCACTCAGGAGAATTATTTGTGTGATGAACACAGATATTTGTACTGCGTCTGGGTGTTTTCTATTTATTATATGTATATATTAAAAAAAAGGAATATAATGTATTATATCTGTAATCTGGTACCCATAGTACAACCGTTAAGCTTAGTTTAAGACCAGAGGACGTGTGAAAAATGTCCGTGAATATTTATTATTATTTATTTAATTATTTTTAAGGGAAATCAGATGGCCTCATATTTTGATCTGTATGAACTTGACATGCTTTGCTTTATTTTAAAATTCAAATCAATTAAAAAAAAAAAGCAAATTGTGTGGTTTTATGAGACCCCGGTAAAAGTGAAACTTTTTTTCACATTATAGACATTTAACTAAAAATTTTTGGAATAATATTCCCTTAAGTAATAGTCTATACACTACACGGTCAGTTGCTGCGAACTATAGATGCCGCCATATTGGCCTTGGCTGCTCTGGCGAGCGCCTTTCACTTTATCCCTTCTCCGCGGCCGACCGTCACGCGACATGCAACACACAGACCAAAAAGTTTGAGACGATCTAATAAAAGTTTCACTTTAACAAATTATTTGGGGAATTTTACTGCAAGCAGGATTCGAACCTGCATCCCATCCAATCCAGGGAAGTGCTCTAAGCCGCTAAGCTATTGCAGTCGGCCACCGACGTTCTCGAATTTCCACTTCCATGGACAGTTTAAAAATAGGTGACAAGTGATTCTTTCAACCATATGCCCACTAAATTAAATAGTGTTTGTTTGACCCATCTTTAGTTTCTCTCCTGCAGTTACTAGCTGGTGCCAGCAGCTTGGCACATGTGATAGGCGATCGATAAAGATTTATAGGTACTATATTATAAATATTTAAATAAATAATGTTATGTTTAAATTTTTTAGTAAAAAAACATCTTTTAAAATAAAACATCCCTGTAAACTGCCTCAGTGGTGCAGCGGTAGTGTAAGCGACTGCTGATCATGAGGTCTCGGGTTCGATCCCTGGGTCAGGCAGTGTTATTGCGATTTTTCGTAAAAAAAAAAAGAAAAATTCTCGGAGTTTGGGAATGTGCCCGGTAGACGTCAATAGGCTCGCCCCCTATTACGTGGGACTTAAACATAGCTGGCGAGTCGTGGGTGTGTAATAGACCTCTGCCTACCCCTTCGGGGAATACAGGCGTGTTGCTATGATGCTACTTCCCTTAATAAGTCTTGTAATAAGTCGATATAATTTTAAAGTTCCTATCTGTAGTAAAACGAATACTCCCATACAAAATTAACATGTTTCGAACTACAAACAACAAAGACTTTCATTCAATCTTCTGACGCCCATTTCCCACCCTTAAAGTTGGAATTTCCAAAAATCCTTTCTTAGCAGATGCTTACAATATAAAATAAATTTAATTTAGTATATAATATATATGTATTTTGATTTTTTTATATATTTCTTCAGCACTTGACATTTATCATATATACATTGTTGTAAGGTGAATATTTATGTTATTTTTTGCATAAATTGTTTTTGTGAGCCTATAAATCACGCGTGCAAAGCTGCTAGCCGCACCAGCTAGTTTTATATATATACTCGTAGATAAGGTTAACAATGGAGTGATTCCCTAACTTAGCGATGTAATTCATTATCTACGAGAATGACGTAGGAAAATTAATTTAAACAAATTTTGGACTGAACATATTGTGCTAATATTCATATTGTCTAATTTCTTTCCAAGTCTCTTTTTATAATCTAGTTTCTGATATCCTAATTTAAATTACCTTCATTATCTCAATCCAAAGATTGAGAAATCAGTTTACTAAAATAAGCATAAAGAAACCAAAATTATAATAATATTAATGTTCACCTTGTGCTATACTTTTATCGATTTTGTTAAGCATCAGCGGTTGCATTAGTCGATGTAACATAATACATATAATAGTAGTTCTATTTCACTTAATCTTTGCCTTTAGCAAACTGAGTCCAGTCAATAAATATATCCAACAGATTTGGTGTAAAGTATTAACGACTACTCATAGTACGCACCTCCTAAAGTATCCAATGATTTTACAAAATTTCTTTGTCCCTCTCTATTTAACTTTATTTCCCATACTTGGGTTATTGGATTTGAATGAGCCACTTTGACGAAGTATTCCGGTTCAATCTGCTAATTTTTTACGACATTTAGGTATATTATAAATAAAAATTATGTTAAATAGTTAAATCATTTACTAAAAATTTTGACACGAATGACAAATGGAAATTCCAAAGACAATGAGATTTGTAGACGACAGTTCAACTATTTATACTAATACCTACTATAAAGAGGTAATGTTTTATAATTACCTCCTTATTACGTAAAGAAAAACCTTAGTACCTTTTTTTATCACATTGTGAGCACCAGTGACTGCAGTCTCTACATAATATATATAACTACTGCATAACGATCGTTTTCGGTCGATAACTTCTAAACGCTAAAATATACAGGCTATAACATAAACCCTGTTGGAAAATTTAGGGATAGATACGTAATCATATAGGTGTTTTATATATGTAATTATAATTAAATAAAATGGTATATAGCCAGTTACAGTTGACAATCAAAATTATTTATAAAACCGACACAAGCAAAAAATGTTATTAGCTCCTATATTTACAAGTACTTGTCGATCCATAAATAGATATAATTTAAGCCGGCAGTCTTCGAAAAATTAAAAATAAGAAATCGGAAAAAATATCAAACGTTGCCGCCGCCTGTCACACGCACCGCTATTGTACCTATTCCTTTTATAAGCTGCCCCTTACCCCTTAGTCTCCCGCGCAGATTTCTTTCGAACGGCCGTCCGTATTTTCACGTAATATATACCGTGAAAAATATATCTAAGATTTTTTCTTCGACATTGTCATGCAGTCTTGGCCTTCCTGCGTCAATACACTATTGTTTATGACCGTGTACACTGCCAGTATTGTACATGCGTACTTGTAAATGCTGAAATGCCATCACTAACGGCAATGCAATGTTCCGTGGAACACTGAAGTGTTCCTTTGATTTTAAATTGTATTGTATCTCACTCACCTGCGTTTTCGTAGAAAATCCTTAAAGCCGTTGTCTGGTGGACCGAAAATTTCAAGAAATTTCTCGACAAAAATATTATATTTGGTACCTACCTACTTAGTGTATGATATCAACAGTTTTTCTGCATATCGGGCAGTCCCAAGGGCTCGATAAGTTATAAATCGAAATTGTTAATTTGACAGTTGTGTTCGATAATATAGCAAAAACAATTGACATTTTAAACTAACAGACTACGAAAAATCTATACAGCGTGTAATAATAACTACGTAATTTTTTTATTATTGCATATAGACGAGCCGCGGCCTATCTGATGGTAAATGGTAACCGTCGCTCATGGATTCAACTATACTGAGAGTAATGCCAAACCGCTGCTCACCATTTCATTTCACCGATATGAAATTAAAGAATAAACGGATATCTCCTGCTACAGCCAAAACGCAACGACGTGTTTCATGGCATGATTATTTCCCTTAGTCGCCTCATACGACACCCGTGGGAAGGAATTGGAGGGTGACACTTGTATTCTTAGTCCGTTACTACACGGAAAGGTGTTTATAGCGATAAAGTAGCTATGATATCAAACGGTTTGGTATTATAGCTACGTTATCGCAATCAATATCCAAATGTAAAAGCACAAGTAATTTCGGAAAATATTCAATTAAAACAAATTATATTAAATATTAATTCATTAATATTTGTAAAATTAAATCGATTTATTACCCCTGACATTCTGCATGCAGCGTTGCATACCTACACACGTGGCTCCTTTGTGTTCGGGATGAAAGAGCGCTGCTAGTATTTGAGCGAACCAACTATGCCTAAAACCCACCGTGCGCCCTCACCCACCCTTGCTACGGTGGATCACGGGTACCGTGTCATTTCACCGCGATCCGCAGGCGGCAGCCCCTTCGGGCACTCTCTCTTGTGCGACGCCCCACGCACTTGGGTGTCACACCTTCGCGGTAGGCTTCCGCGGACCGCAGGATACTCCCCGACCCCACTGTCCGCAGCCTCGGCTAGGGCGGCATCAGGTGCAGGAAAGCGCGCATATGCCGCCCCGCGCGCCGGCGGCGAATCGGGTCCGCGAAGGAGGATTCCTCCCGGGCCCTCTCCGCCACCTCCTTCCGCGAGATGACAGCCTCGCAGAAGGTGGCGACCGCGGTCCAGGCCCTGTCACTGCAACCATCGCTCACGCAATGGCCGATAGCGACAGGCCCACGTCTATGACTGCAGCGAGTTCCTGGCGCTGCACATCCCAGGCTGGGCACGACTCGAGCGTGTGCTGCGCCGAGTCCTCGCCGCAGTCGCTGTGGTGACAGCCTGGGGTCGTTTCCCTCCTAGCGATCGTGTGCAGGTATTTGCCGAAGTAACCATGCCCTGACAAAACCTGCACCAACCGGAAGGTGAGGACCCCGTGCTGCCGCCCTGCCCATTCTCCCAAGATCGGCTGGAGCACCCCACCGTCCAGAGACCAGCCCGGGGCGTCTCCAGCCGAGACCTCCACTTTAGGACGGTGGTGTGGCGGGCATCTTCCCGCCACAATGAGATTGCGCTCGGCGAGGGGCGGCTGCCCCCCGCCCGCACCATCGATGCCCGCCGATAAACGTTGGTGAGCACTTCCGCCTCCAGGTCCCACGGGAGGGTTCCGGCCAACGCGCAGGCTGCATCGGTCGAGACCGTGCGGTACCCACGTATTGCTCTGACCGCTACGACCCTCTGTGGACGCCACAGAAGGGCCCTATTGCGAGCGGCCAGGGACTCCGCCCACACGGGCGCGCCATACAGTGCCATTGACCGTACTACCCCTGCGTAGAGTCGACGACACGCGAGACTCGGTCCACCCAGATTCGGCATCAAACGCCTGAGGGCGGACACCGTGCCGACGAGTCTTGGCGCAAGACGGCAAAAGTGCTCGTCGAAGTGCCACCGTCCGTCCAATACCAATAAATAGTCATAGTTTGTGTGTTGAGGGTAATCTTAAAACTTATATTTAAAAACTCTTTTACCAATATTTCGAACGAGATTTGAAAAGTGTTGGACTGATTTTTAAAATAAATATCGACGAAAAGAGCTGAGTTTTTCTTACAAACTAAAAATATATAATTATTGTTGCTTTGACGGTAGCTATTCAAATGCTTTCTATAGTAAAGTTTTAGAATCCAAAAAGAGCTTTAGATTAGATCACGTAGAATAAAGTGTAATAAGGTGTTAACTACATACATGTTATCGAGTTCGTTTGCCTATAATATTAAATTTCTAATGACTACAATAATTATGCGGTATTCCTATGTTAGGCTGTTAAACTGCAAAATATTGCTATTTTATAGTGCTCATAAAATAAAAATATTACCTCATAACGTTTCACTTTCTTCAGAGTTATCTTCGAACATTTCTACTTTTACTTGTGTTCCTTTTTCTCGTCCCTCCTCACCGTCCTCGTCAATATCGTTATCAAATTCACCAGAAAATTCTGTTTTTAAATATCCAATTTTCCTTACGGCTTCTTCAAAGCTATATAAGTTTTCTATTTTAGTTTCGGTATCGTCAGCTTTTATTGTTTCGCTTTTCACTTCATCAACAGGGTTTAAAAGTATTTTTTCTATGTTTTGTGTTTCATAATTGTCAATGAATTCCATTAAAGCGACAACACAGTTAAGTATCTCTGCACCAGTTTCTGCAATTTCTTCTTTAGGTAGTTTGAACTTGTGTTTCCTACTTCTTAGTTCTATAAGATAACAGTATGGAATACCGACGGCTCCATGTGACCAGTCGTTACTGGTGCCTGACGCTTGATACATGACGTCCTTCGAAATGCCCACTTTATATGTGTTGCCATTAGTGTCGTAGATTGCCTTTTCATAAAAAAAAAAATATCTGTACGTAGATAGTGAAAGAATGTCGGGTGCTGGTTCTATCAATTAGTGACTCATGATTCAGAAATCTTTTAAATAAGCTAGTGACAGTACTAATTCCTTATAAAAGTCAATAGATTTTTTTAAACTATGATTCATGTTCAAGTTAAAACATGCCATTTGAAAGACTAGTTTTCTTATAATGTTATTCTTTAACTTCTGTCAAGGATTAAGTGCTCGTTGAAGTTGAAGAATGTTTTTTCAAAATATATAAGTACTTATAAAAAAAATTATGACGGGACTGAGAACTTTAAATAATGAGAAAATTATGAAAGATTCTGAGCAGATGTTTACTTATTGCTCAGTATTATATCAATAGAATATCAACACAAATAATGTATTTAGACATAATAGGTAGAGCCTTGCTAATTCCCACACGAATGTATGTACTTTGGTTGTGGTAGGAGATGCTGTTTATTCTTTCATTTCATATCTGTGAAATGAAATGGGTTGACAATACTCTAGCTAGCTAGGTGTAGTTGAGTCGATGAACGTTGTTTACCATTTACCATCAGGTGGGCTGTGATTCAACTGCCACCATACGCATTAAAATAATATAAGAGTACGCAAATTTAAAGTATTTTTTCCTGTAATCCTTTACCTTGGACATGACTGTAGCTCCTTCAAGTAAACGTATGTAATCTTCAGCTAGTTCTTTACTGTATGCGAAAGGCATTATGATAACTTGTCCGTAGCTATGCAAGGTTATGTAAACTTTAAACCTGATCCCTGAATGCAGAAATACATCCTGAAATATGGATGTAAAATTATATTGTCTGTATATATCTGAAAAAAATATCTCTTTTATCCTGCTAGGGTCTTTGCATATCACACAAACCCACCTCGCCAATCCTTATCGCTAAACAAATATCGGAAATATAATTATTCATAGGTTATTTTTCTATTAATTTCTAACAACTCTATATTAACAAAAGCAGGATAGTCTTCATCATTTAGTCATCATACTCAGCTGTTATGTGTATTAGACTCGCGAGTGATACGGGTAGCTAGCACAAAGTAGGTACCTATATCAACAGCTAGAGGGTACCCGAAAGGTAAGCCGCAGTGGCTCGCCAATACAGGCGGAGAGACAGCACACGGCGGATTTATTTAGTGGGTAAAGGCCCCATACTATCCTGTTAGTTGCACCGAACGACGGGGTGTGCGCTTAGGTAAAGTTTTTACTGCCATAACAAAAAAAAAATATAACTGCAACGCCGTCGCCGCGCCCCTGCTTACAACCATCATTATCATCCATCTGGCACAACAAATGCACTATGGATTTTACGAAGGTTGGCTTAACAACGTCTTGAGGTTGGTAATCCCCGAGTTCGGGACCTTGCCGTTCGACATGTAGCCGCTGGAAACCATCCCCAAAGCAGTATAGTAGCCAAGCAATTTAGATGTTAAAACAAGTGAAAATTATTGCTTGCTACTAAACCCTTGCTACTTTACTTTGCTGCTATTGATAGATAGCACCATTATGCTTCTAAGAGAAAGAGTGGATTGGAAAGAAAGATGGAGATTGTTTTTTTCTAAAACCTTTACCACACATAACAAACAATAAAATATGCGAATTATAATGTATGTATTATTAAAATAATTTGAATAGCGTGTGCACGTTTAGCAGTAATATGCGTTGATACCAAAATCGTGTCATCGTCGTTGCTCGTTGAGATTAAACTGCAAATAGGATTTGGTCGTAAATCTATTTATTAGTCTGCATTGATTTCATATAACTTTATTACATTAAATTTATGAAATGATTCTTTAATTAAATTAATTCACCTGAAATATGATAATTTTATTAGGTATTATTAAATATTAACATTATTTAGTTTCATTGTTGAACTTTTTAAATAACTATATATACGAAACTACTACTAAGAATAGGTTTATTTTAGGGAATATGTAATCTATTGGTTTATGCTGTTAGGTCTGAAACTATAGTACTCGTAATATCATAACTATACTATTTAATGTAATGCATTGTACATTGGTATAAAGGAAATACGTTCTCAATGTCTAGGCCCTCGTAAGAGTACCACCGAAGGAATGTAACATAGTTCCAGTGGCCCGCCAATAAAGGCGGAGAGACGGCACACGGCGGGTTTCTTTAGTGGGTGAGAGCCCCACACTACCCTGTTCGTTGCCCCGAACGACGGGGTGTGCGGTTAGGTACATTTTTTCCCGCCTAAACAAAAAAAAAAAAGAGGCCCTCGTAAGAGTAACTTGCAATATTCTTTTTCTACGAATAATTAAAAAAGAACTACTGATTTTAGTATTGTCAATGCCCATACAAAAAATATATTAATCGGTTACCACCGTTGCTTACCCGGCATCATTAGAACAATTACCATTTAGAAAATGTATTAAATTGTAACTACAATGATATTAAAATATATTTACTCTCATAGCTGCAGATTCAGGCTCAGAAAACGGCGCTGGTCCTCGGTAAAATGCATGCTTCGGTTCATTAGATGATCCTAAGCCACCCCAAGCAAAGCTGTAATGTTTTCATACTTAATATTATTTATATTAAACAGTTAACTTCAAAATTTTCAATTTATTGTGGACAATGATATAATAAGGCCAAATTTACAACAGTTACGATAGTACTTGTTGGACTCGGTAAGTGGCTATGCTATCATGTTCCAGGAGTTTTAGTTTTGACGGAAATTATTTAGTGATTTTTTGCATACCAAAACATATAGATACCTACAAAATTTCATGTCTTATATTCTAGTTTCTTAGCTAGCAATTTCCGAGCGAGAGTATAAATAAATAAGTATCTTACCTGAAATTTCTATTGAGGTCTACGCCATGCAATTGATTTCGTACATGAGCCTTATTTTTACGCCACATTCGGTTCGTAGTGTGTGAATATTCGTAGCCGTCTGGATTTAGAACTGGCAGGAAATACCTAAACGGTGATCATAAGATAAATATTAATATTATTTTCTTCTTACAACACTATTTTAGTTAAAAATGAGAAAAAAAAACAACAACGATGAACGTGCATGAGTTCAATATCATATTCACTAGTTACTATTATGCCACACAAGACCCACAGAACCGATTGTAATAAAGACCCACTTTAAACTTTGTCTTATTAACGAAGTACTTAAGATTACCAATCTTTACTCCTGACGCATTCAGGCATGCTGTCAAAGTTTTTAGCGATATGGTTTGCAACATATGTATTGACAGCAGGCGCGATCCATTCCCGGGCATGTATGCCCGCATCTATCCAGACACAATCATTAGTTGATTCGCTGTTCGATATTTTGAGAACCTGCAATTTTTTAAAATTCAGTTATAGGTTTATAAATTTACTCTTTAGGCAACTTTTATAATTATAAAAAAATATCTTATGCCACGGAGCGCTATTAAGCGATACAAAGTGTGTAGATACTGATATTTAGAGCGATTGAATTATACATTTTTGTAGTATTGTCGAAATAAAATATTTTTTCCTGTTTACTCTGCTTACCTTGAGGTCGCGTCCTTCTAGAGATTTACCTATGGTTCCAGTAGTACACAAAGCAGGGTAGTCAGACTCCAAGTCTTCCATAAATCTGTGTATAACGGACAAGCGATGGTAATTTTCCCAGTCCATGCGTACATTATTAAGATCGACGCCGTCGTTATCTATAGATTTCTTCTCATCTGAGTAAGAACAATCTCTCATCTCAATCAATCGTTAATCACATTCTATAGTATTTATTAGGGCGAGTGAAGCGACCTCTACTACTATCCCACAATCTATGCATATTGTGGTTTTATCCGTGTGGTGACGGACTAAGAATACAAGTGTCACCACCCCATTATTTCCCACGGGTGTCATATGAGGCGACTAAGGGAAGTAAGCAATTATCATCCATTGCATGACTGGTGGTAGGGCTGGGTACCAAGTGGGAGTACTCACTTGGTATTGGGCCCGAGCAGGTTGGTACCATCATCTCCTGTGTGACCGGCCATGAAGCACATCGTTGCGTTTTGGCTGTAGCAGGAGATAGCCGTTTATTCTTTCATTTCATATCCGTGAAATGAAATGGTGAGCAGCGGCTTGACAATACTCTCGGTATAGCTGAGTCCATGAGCGACGGTTACCATTTACCATCAGATGGGCCGTGGCTCGTCTGCCACAACAAGCAATAAAAAAAACACTTTACTGAGAAACTATCACACTTTCAGATTTGGGCTTTGACATAGTAATTTCAATTTATTTCTAGATGTGTTATCTATCATAAAACATAGTATATACACATAAAAAATATAACAATTTTTATTAATTAGATTATAAATTAAGTAGCAAACTTTGCGAGCCCTCGTAAAGCACAGCTTTTTGGTAGTTATATAATACCAAATCGTTTTTTACATCTATGAGATTTATAAGCCACTAGCGGAATTGCACAAAAAATCCTCATTGAATAATGTACTATGTATAACTAGCTATTTCTCCGGGATCAAAAACATGTGTGTTTCTCTAGGCTCCAGTCTATTTGTATGCAAAATTTCATAAAACAAAGTGCGAAATGGTGAGCTATTCATAAAGATTGGTTCAGTAGTTATGGCGTAAAAGCGTAACAAACAAACCAACTCACTGTGACATTTATAATAATCGCAGATAAAGTGATGATATTCCTTCATTATGAAAGTTTACATTCCAATCTATGACAAAAGACTTATTTAGGACTTATAATTGAATAATTTAAATTTTAGGTGCATTTAGTCTCTCGCAAGGAGGGAAGCGACTCCGGGCTGTCACAACTGCAGATGTGATGAGGACACGGCGCGGCACACGCTCGAGTGGTGCCCGGCTTGGGCCGAGCAGCGCCGTGAACTCGTCGCGGCAATAGGGGGGGGGGGACCTCTCGCTGCCGAGCGTCGTCAGAGCGATGCATGGCAGCGACAGGAATTGGGCCGCGGTCGCTGCCTTCTGCGAGGAGGTCATCTCACAGAAAGAAGCGGCGTAGAGGGCCAGGGAGGCCGATCCTACCACTGAAGGAATGTAATATAGTTCCGGTGGCGCCAATGAAGGCGGAGAGACGGCACACAGCGGGTCTCTTTTAGTGGGTGAGGGCCCCACACTACCCTGTTCGTTGCCCCGAACGGGGCGTACGATTAGGTTTATTTTTTCCCGCCTTAACAAAAAAATGTCGGTTTAGTCTACATATTGCTACTGTAACTCGGCACCCATTTATTCTGTTTAGAAGTAGAGCCTTGCATGAATGGCCAGGTTGATCGGGGAAATATTACCCTCTCACAGAAGATCAGCGTGAAATATCGGTAGGTACTACCGTTGTGTTTCGTATGGTGAGTGCTGCGGCGGAGGCTAAAACCCCTTCCTTCGCCTGTATTATCTCCTTATTATCCTTCCTATTTACCTCCTACCACTTTCCTTGGAGTTGGCGACGCGCTAGCGTCTATAGGCTACTTACAATCAGGCCGCATAATGACTTATGGTGTTTGACATGTCTACATTATTGAACGTGACTACACAAATAGCGTATCCAGTGCCTAAGATACCGACCTCCTTTGCCGACTATAGTGATTTCAATTCCCGGGGAGACAATATTTGTTCGATATACAAATACTTGTTTGAGTGTTGCTATATTTCGTCTTGATCAGTCCGTTAATTTTAAGTTTATAAATTTCTCCACGACACAGTTTTAAAAAAATAACACCACTTGAGAATAGAGCACCATAACAAAATTTTTTTTAACCCCTCATCACTTTCGCTATGCTAATAATAATAATCTCTGGAAATATCAATAAAAACGCAAAAAGAATGGATAAATGAAGTACCTGCCCCGCGGGTGCGGGGGGCTTTTTGTTCTATTTATGTTATTTTTTTGTTTTTAACTATTAGGAAACTGCTATAAACATTTAATTAAACCACTTATCTTAGTTCTGTAAAAGGTATCGGCTTTATTGAATTGTTCCTTTATTTTATAGGCGTAAATTGCAGGAGATAAAATAAACAATAGACCACGTAAATATGCACTTTGGCCACAGGAGTAACCAAAGTGCATTTGTAGCAATTCATGAGAAATATTTTGTAAGAAATTGTATATCTATTATATCAAAAACATAAGCATATATCAAATACATAAGCAGAGTCTTATACTCTTGCCTATGGTAGCAGACGAGCAACGGGGCACCTGAAGGTAAATGGTAACGTCGCTCATTGACTCAACTATACCGAGAGTATTGTCAAGCCGCTGCTCACCATTATTTCATTTCACAAATATGAAATGAAAAAAATAACGGCTATCTCTTGATATAGTTACCAAAACATACCGATATGCTTTATGGCCGGTCACACGGGAGTTGGTGGTAAAACCACGCTCAGGCCGGATAGCAAGTGCGTACTCCCACTTGGTACCTAGCCCTACCACCAGTCATGGAATGGGTGTTGACTGCTTACTTCCCTTAGTCGCCTCGTACGACACCCATGGGAAAGAATGGGGTGGTGACACTTGCATTTTTAGTCTGTCACCACGCGGATAATACATTGTGTTCAATTATAGTTCTACGTAATAGTTTTAGTTTACTGAAATAAAGAGTTAAGTTGAGAAAACTAAAACTATTAGGTAGATCTCCCTCCAGTTACTGTACACCAGTTTGATTTGTACTCTCAGTCTACTTTCACTATGACATGAAAAATTTGACAAACAGCATTATTTTAGGAGGGAAACATTATTTTAGAAGACCATATTTTTGTGGGTCTTGTAAAGAGTCTTACTCTGTTTCAGAGTTTCAACTTACAAACTACTTAAACATCCCTTTTTTTTCTTGCTTGCCTCCAGTACCCTCAAGGAAGTTGTTACCTATTGCCTACTTTGAGCTACCATAGCATCGGTCATGTATTGAAGGAAGGTGTAGTCAGAAGTCTCCGAAACCGGCAGGCGTGTATGAAGAGAATTATGAATGTTGAGGAAGCGAGAGATGTATGCAAGAATAGAGCCTCTTGGCACTCCCTTCTCTCTGCCTACCCCACAAGGGAAATGGCGTGATGATAAGTTAGTTAGTTTTGAGCTACCGCGAATAGCAGTGGCCATGTGTAAAATTATACATGCATAGTCGCATGCCTGTATACCCGAAGGGATAGGCAGAGGTGTATTTTACACACGGTTCGCTAACTATGTTTAAGTCGCACGTAATAGGGGGCGAGTCTATTCCTGTCTACTAGGCATATTTCTAAACTTGGGGCTGCTACTAAGAATTTTTCTTTATA
Source organism: Leucoma salicis (assembly GCA_948253155.1). Lineage (NCBI taxonomy): Eukaryota > Metazoa > Arthropoda > Insecta > Lepidoptera > Erebidae > Leucoma > Leucoma salicis. The sequence continues at coordinate 9,497,862 of OX411819.1, read as the reverse complement.
GGAAAAACCTCAATAACGATGCCTGACCCGGGGCTAAACCCGAGACCCCATCATCAGTAGTCGCTCACACTACCACTGCACCACCGAGGCAGTTATGTAAAATACTGTTGCACATGCTTATTAATCTTACCATTTAATTCAATGCCCATGTTTTTCATAGGCGCCGCTGAATTTCTTCGTTCAGATTGTTCAGGACAGTACTGATTTCTATAGCACTCTACAGGTTTTTGTTTCATATAACATCTTGGAGGTTGTTTCGTATCAACTTTCTTGAGTGCCGTTTTCGTGACTGGTGAATACCTCGATCTGTTTCTAAATAAATAATCATCTACTACGTAATGTTGTTTCCGTGTGACATAATCTTCTGAATGCTTGATACCATAATAACGTTCATATGCGTCAAATTCTCGTGAAGCTGCACTTTTTAATGTATATTGTCTAGGTTTTGTGTTGGAAGGTGTCTTAGAAGCTGATGGAGTATGCTGGCCGGGTTCTGTATTTGTAATATGGATGGTATACCTACTTCTTCCAGACATTATGGTAAAACTCTGTTTTTCAAGCTCTGACCTGTTCATATATTGGCAGAAACAGAATGGAGGTTCCTTTTGTATTGGTCCATTTTATAGGTTTAAAATTTTAATCTAAATCATTTTCTGTTTGTGTTGTTATGACTAGGTTGGACGGTACTGACAAAGAGTAGAATAATCTATAACTGGATGCTTGCTGGATGCATGACTGGCATGACTGGATCCAAAGAGTAGAATTATATACTCTTTGAGTAGAATAATCTAAAAAAAGACTGGATCAGACTGGATGCATAATGTCATGTCATGACAGCATTGTAATGAGAAGTTAAGTACGTATATGTACTACGTCCATTACGGGTATAATTTTACATCTTGCATCTATCTATACTATTATGACTATCCTTTATCTAAGATTATGAAGCTGTAACAGAGCTATGCCTTAGCTATGCCCTCAGGCTATGCCTATGTCTGTAGTCTGTACATTTAAGATATTGGAGAAAAAACGACTTTAGTAGGCTATATAGGCGTGTCTATACAGCCTAATAAAGTCATTTTACTCATATTCTTTGTCTAAGTTTTACATAAAATGATTTTTTTTTAGATTTTTTGTCTGTTTATCTGTTTATTTGTTCGAGCATCACGCAAAAACTACTGAACTGATTTTGATGCAACAAGCTCTTGAGTAGCCTTAAAAACTGGTATAGGTACATTTTATCTCGCTACTATATCGGGAACCTGAGATATAGCCTAAAACCTAGCTTTAGGCTGTGGCGAAGCCACGAGCAAAGGCTAGTATTTATATAAAAGAATTACTGACTGACTGACATGTCAACGCTCAGCCTAAGCTCTTGGGGACAGGAGCGTGAGAATGAAATTTAGATTTCCTTTATACCTACTGTAGGTGAGCGCTAAGAAAGGATTTTACGCAAGTCGTATCTAAAATGTTTTTTATAGTAATATGTCTTTTTTATCTAAATTGGTTCAGTAGTTACAGCGTGAAAGCGTAATAAACAAACAAACGATTAAATTCACTTTCATATTACTAACGCTTAAGAGGTCAATCAATCAAGTAAAGACAAGTAGGTATTGGTAACTGCAAGTGTTAAGGTCCTAACGGACGTATGAAATAGAGTGGACAGTATTTTTATAAAACTGGTACATTCGACGTTACAGATGACGTTCCGAGATACAGAAATAATCTTAATTTATTTTGAGGTCCATGTAATACTTCAACTATTCTTGTCGGAATTATTGACCGTGTTGCTGCCTCCGCGTAGCGATGTAGATGTACGCCCTCCCACCTGCATGCCCCGCTGCTAATATTCTATTGTATTCTGTTTTACTGACTCGCTTGGTCCTGATAACAAGTGAGTAACTACTCCCAGTTGATATCCAACCCTACGGCCAGTAATGTAATGAGTGAAGATTGCTTATTTCCGGCCCGAGACTTCGTCTGCTTGGACTCTTTATTTTTGTGTAAAAATAGGATACACAGGAACCTACAATTTTTCCGCGATAATAAGTATCCTAGCAGTTAATGTAGGAAACAAATTATCTGTGTGCCTAATTTTATTCTAATCTGATCAGGATGTTTACGTGATTGATTTGATAGATTCAAACATACAAAAACTTTCACATTTAATTAGTAGGATACTATTCCCTTCTAGATAGGCAATAAGCTCATACATAACTGCCTAATTTCTTGTTATGATTAGCGCATGTAATCAGTAGAGGTTTCAATTTAAATTTAAACTCTAAGTACTTAGCATACATAATGTTATGTGACGTTACATTGAAACGTTCATCGTGAGGCAGAAACAAAAGATTCATCTGATTTCAAAGAGATCGTTAAAACGCTTTTCACATTGAATACTAAGTCAGGGTTGGCAGTTAAGTACTTAGCGAGCGACGCGATGGTGGCCCATAAGCAGCGTCTAATGAAAAACAAAGCAGAGTCAACGTACAGTAAAACGCAGAAATACTACGACAAAAAAGAAATAAGCAACGCTGTTTATGCCCATTATCACCAACATTTTTTAAAGTCATATCTAACACAATTAACAAAATTATTACTAGCGTAATATTTGCTATTAGAAATCTGTAAGAAGTATATGTCTGTAAATTTCAGATATTTGAGAAAAAATACTGTTTTATTTAGGCTATTTCGGAGTCTAGAAACACAAAACATTGATATTCAGAATATCTGTTTCAATTCTTAAATCCCGTAAAATGTTATCGTTTATTCCTTCTACAAACGGTAAAAGATACTGGGGAACAGAAAAAGAACCATGAAACAATACATAGTAATAAACACATTAGTCTTAGTTATTTACTAGCCTTTGCCCGCGGCTCCGCTGCACCCAAAAGCTAGTTTTTTTGGTTATATCTCAGGTTCCCGATATAGTAGCAGGATCAAATATATCTGGTATATATTGTTAAGTCTAATCAAGAAATGACAAACAAAAAAGTTGCGTCAAAATCCGTTCAGTAGTTTTTGCGTGATGCGCGAACAAATAAATAGACAAAATCCAAAAAAAAAAAATAGTTTTGTGTTTAGACACGCCTATATAGCCTAATTCAGTATTTTTTTCTCAAATATCTTAAATGTACTCTATCTTAAATGCTCTGTTACAGCTTTATAATAGTATAGATTCCATATAATAATATTAATGAGGACAAAAATTTAAAACAAAGCACAGTTACATTTCTGATGTTGGCTGCATTTCAGCGAATTTTACCGGCTTAGTACCCCCGAACACCCACTTGATACCTACATTTTGCGACTAATTGTTAATCCCTGTTATGTATTTCGTTTAAATCAGAGTAAAATCAACCTTGTTACAAAGATCAAATACTAACGTAAATCGCAAGTAAAATGTTGCTAAGTTTTAGAAGTCAGGTAACGGAAGCATTCATCTGGTACTTACTCTTTTTTTAAAGAACAAAAGTGGCTAATGTACCTATTTCTTGCTGGGTTCTTCTCATGAAAAGCCTATTACGGAATCCGGCCGCTTGTGGCGATTGCAATCGCGACATGAAATAAAGATATTTAACATCGATGATAATGACTATGTGTAGATTACCAATCAATGTGTGGTAACGTGGTATATTTTACGAGAAACCCATCATATATATAGTGAAAACTGATAACTGTCCAAGAATTTTTCAAATTCAGGAGACGTATCCAAACCTACCTGCCACGCAAGTTTTATTCGAGTCATCAATAGGTGTGAACAATTGCACAGCCAAGCCATTTACAAGTAAGCCTATTTATAATAGCGAAACATTATTTAAATGATGCCTTATTAATATGTTAAATAAAATGTAAAAAATTCGCAAAGAACTCTTACAAATCTCTTTTAAGTCAAATATAACGCAGCACATGAGTAATCAGGATAGATGTAACAAGATTAAAAAGCGTCTCCAAGGGGCGAAGCTGTCTAGAGGGCTAAGGCGTATATTGGGGGCAGCGGTAGAGGGGGCACAATTAAAAAGATAAACGCGCGTAAGACCGAGCTAAGGTGACAGTTGGGTGGTGCGCAGTTTGGGGTATACCGTTTGCTTAGCGGCCTACCAACAGACCTTATACCTAACTACAAGTTCTCATTAATTACTCACTTTTACCATGTTATTAGCCAATAAAGCTGGCTTTTTTGGTAGGCTAATTTTTTTATTGACAACTACTGCACAGAACATTAATCCTTGTATCGCGGCGGACTTTACAAACATACAATTTCACAGACACAATGTACACCCAGAATGAGAACAACCTTTTGTGGATCACACAAAGAGTTGTCCTGTGTGGGAATCAAACTCAAGAAGAAGAAGAAGAGCTGGAGTCCCCTGGAGCAGGATGGGGGACTATAGAAGTGGTTGTGCCACACTTCCACAGCTGGTTCAATCGTAGGCACGACAATCTCAGTTTTAGGTTGACGTAGGTGCTTACCTAACATGACTGCTTCGGTAAGTACCTGCATCGTATTGGCAGAGGAAGGGCTCGCGGATGCCAAGAGTACGACCTGCAAATCAATGACGCGCGCTACATCGCTGCCTCCAAGCATTCCTCCAGAGGCGCTCTGTCAGCCGTAATTTCAGGAGACTTGTCGCTGCCAGCCATAATCTCACGAATGCTTTGTGGCGACGAATGATTAAACGAATACTAGAACGAATATCATGAATGATTGGTGGCAGGGGCTAGTTCTTTCTGCAAGACCGTTATTTCGCTGAAGGAGGCCCCGGAGCAAGAGCGTGAGGCGTCTACCTACGCCGACTCTCTCCACCAGTGGTGGCCAGGGTGGGGGAGGCGACATTACGCTCACCTCCTCCCATCGCCTTGATGATGACAGAGCGTGGTCAGTAGGCCATCTGCCTGGGGTGTCGAAGAAGAGTGTCGAAAGACGACCCTCTGGCGCCCCGGTAATAGGCCTGGAAGGAGCCGCTGTGGTTTTAGTGAGTATTCCGTGTGCAACTAAGATCCGACCGCCCGGCGAGTCTTACATAACCCTCCTTTCTCATCGGGGGGGAGGGGTACGTAAATTCATTTTCACAGCGATACCATTAAATATTGGTCATTAATACTTCTTTATAACCAAAAATAATAATTAGTTTTCACTTCTATCAGAGCATTCGGTGACGATGTCGCGGATTCCATGATTTTTGTTCACCCAAAAAGAGCTCAACGCGCCTTAAGAAGTTTTCACTTCAAAAGAAGGTTGCATTTGTAAGCATGTGACTTTAACACATAATAATTTAGTAATTCTTAGATACTTCGAAAGTCTAGATTTTCTAAAATAATATATCATGATTCAATGATATTGTATATTATTATTGCCTAAATATCTATTATTCCCAATTAAGTAAATATTTAATTTTAAATATTATGGCAATATTAAAAACAATAGTATTAGTTAGTATAGACAAACACAAATCTTCTATCACCTATATAGTGGAATGATTTTCATCTGTTTGTCTTTACATACAAAATTACGTTTTTTCAAACTGGTCACTTTGCTCTTGACGTTTGATGAATTCCGAATTCAAATCTTAGCTCGTAATAAATGTTTTGAATTATTTTTTTCTCGTCATATCACTTTTCTTCGAATAGTTTTGCCCACAATATTAAAAAATACTAGCCTATAGACGCTAGCAACACCAGAGGCATTGCACGTCACTATCTTCAAGAAAAGGAATAGGAAGTGGAGAGGAACGATAGTAAGTGTTACGATGTAACCGAACAAATTACTATATAAATTATAAAGTCGTTCAATTTATACCGGATACCATGTCCGCAAATTTAAAATACGCGCGGTTGCTTAGACTCCCTACCCAGTTAGATTATCGCCAATGGATCGCATGTTTCCATTCCCACAAAGGCCAGAATCAAATATTATTACCATATATGGCCAGCATGCAATCCCGGATGCGAGCAGAGTACGCCGGGGTTCGAGAACGTTCTATGGCTACTCCAATCGCAAGCGTATGGATAGGAAAAGTTCTAGAACAAAAAACTATCCTCCCATGAGTAAGTCGGGGCAACAACGCTAAATTGAGATAGTAATAAGAGAAGGATAGAAGGGGGTATTATCAGGGAGAAAATATAAGGCTGAGAGTGGGTAGAACTTTTATTTCCCTGACTGAATTATCGTGTGTGTCAAGGCAGATAACGCTGCTTCAATTAATACAGTAAATTAATATAATTATACACTTAAAACATTATTTTGCCTAGGGCATTTAAAAGTGTGTGACTTAGAAAACCCCAAAGAACTGAGCGGAAGGGAGCGCCGGTCTTAAATATACCGCCCCCCCATATTTAGTCACTAACACCCGAATAAAAGCTCCTGGGGTTTCAAGTCAAGAATTTCAAGTCCAGAATTTCAAGTCCCGAATTTGAAGTTCAAGTTTCGAGATACCGTTCCTGGCTACGCCCGAGATCCGGGTTACGACCTTCCGGGTTGCGGCTACCCTACGGGTCCTGTTTCCGGTGCCGGTTACGCCGGCTTCACCCGCCTTCTGGCAGATATCTGCGAGCGCCGAAGGACGAGGGCCTGCCCTTCGGCCCTCCCCTCCCGCAGTTGAGTACCCGTAGTCTTGGGGACAATCCCCTGAGTTGCGAACCTCTCCCCTGAGTTCTCATTTCTCTGCTTTTTTTTTTAATCGATACACATTTAAATAATTATTTTGTAATATTTTTTTTTAGAATTAAATTTTAAATTTCGAATTTTCTTTTATTTAAATTGTTAGGGATTTTCCCCGTAACATAAGGAGAGGATATTAGGAAGAATAATAGGGAAAAGATTGGAGGGATAGTAAGAAGAGGGTAGGAAAGACAATAAGGAGAGAATAGGGAGAGGGCTAGGGCCATCAGCGCTCTCACTCACCATACGAAACAACCATATAAAACACAACGTGAAGAACAACTACCGTTATTTCACGCTGATATCTGTGAGAAGGTGGTACTTCCCCGATTGAGCGGGCACATTCATACTGGGATTAAGCAAGGCTCTACCACTAGTCAGCCAGATACTGCTACAGAACAACTCTAGATCACATACCGTGGGACAGACGGTTGCTAAAATAGAAGCAGTAAGCGGAATAACTTCACCATACTGCATATTTCCCAGACTTTGTTTTAAGAGGTTATCTACCACTTTTTCCGCAATTTAGACAATTTCTTGCAAGCAAATTAATTCAATCCTGATTAGGAAGGCAGTTTAGATTAAACTTCGAAGATTGAATTGACTAATCTATCCCAAATTTTTTTCAGAAAAATAATCCATGAATCGTCTATGAGATGGAGATCGTGCAAGTGCACAGATACTCATAGCAAGGATGGCAGTTATACTCTGATTGATTAAATACCTAATTACATCCTCTTAATAGTCTTGTTTTGATTGCAATATAAAACTATATATGTATTGTAAGGACATGTAAACTATTACACCATCTGTGCATTTTGTTTACATAATTGTAAGCTACAGGTGAATTTACACATTTATAAAAGCGTATCTCCCACTACACTCTGTTATGTTGTCAAATTAAACTGAGATACTTTTACTATGTATGTAATTTTGAATGTATCGTTTGTAAAACTTATACGATAAAATTGAACAGTATATTATTCATTAATTTAGCCGATTACCAAATATCATGTTTAATTTACAAAATTCCCAAACACTTTTATTATTTAAACAATCACGCTATTATTCCGGGAGGAGTAAGTAATTAGGCAAGTCTGCTGCCATCTACCATATCTAACTTCCACACAGCCTACGCAAAAGCAAAAACCGGGAAACTCACAGTTAGAAGTTACAATCTACTGTCTACTGGAACAATGTGGCAATCTAGCCCTGAAATTTTGTTGATACATAAAAGTTCTAAAACCAATGGTAGGGGATTCGGTTTCATTAGTGGGGAGTGCATGGGCGAGACAGGGGCAACTTAGGCGCTTACGCAAAATATCTGATTACATGTAATTATCGCCAGCTCAAAGTGCTACTAGTATTGATCACAATATTTATTTTGACCAAGACTTATTTATACATAGATTTATATCTAGGATTGCACAGATGGCGTAGTGTATCTTTACTTGTATGTTGTAAAGTCCCCGGCGCTACTGGGCTTATTCTCGAGTGCAGTGTGCTGACTTTAAACAAAAAATATATTATTGGTAAAACTTGTTTTATATGTTTGTCTGATAAGTAAACGTATAAACAATTATTACACTTGCTCATAAAAAAATTATGCAAGACGAAACGGTGTACGTTTCATATTTTTTATTATGGTAAGCATACATTAAACACAAAGTGAAAAATGTGAAGTCGAAAATAATAGTCACGAGCAGGATTTGAACCTGCATCCCCTGGATATCGTCCAGATTGAATGCTGAATTGGCAAAGCATCTGGACGGTATCCAGGTAAAAATATCTAAATAATTATAGGGTTTGCGTCATTATTAGCTAAAAATCTTAATTGTAAAATTAAGTTTACCTGGTCGGTATAATGTATGTAAATACTTTTTCACTTTGTATTTAATGTATAGTGCTAAGCATGTCAAATGTTAAAAAATATATGTAACAATATCTAAATAATGGTAAGCATATTTTTTGTCCTGATAAATTTTTATTTAGAAAATTGGCCCTTTTAAAAATTACATTACAATCTTACGTTTTATGTAGGTTGTGTTAAAAACCAAAATCAAATTTTAATACTCAAAAACGTTAATTATCATACAATGAGGTTGTATAGATGGAACTAATAGGTATAGTGTACTTAGTCTAAGAATAGATATATTAGATCTGTGACACTAACAGCTTCTCGGTAGACAAAAATAATAATCTGTAAGTGCAAAATTTTCATTTGAGCACTCAACTGTCAACCCTATTTAAAAATTTGAAAGATTTAAAAATATCTGATAAAAATACTACCCAGATGTCAGCTATATAAGATCAGCGTTAAAATTTGAAATGTAACACGTTTTAGTCAAAATTCTAGTTCTACCAATCACTCGGATTATGCTCACAAATGCCTCCTGGGGAGCTAACACCTTTATTCAAAGCTGCACAGAGAAATACGAGATATCAAATATGGGACGTAAAGTGCATAAAAAACGGACAAAAGATATTTTTAAAGAATTTGGATAACAAGGGTGGTGAGTGAAGAGCAAAACCTTGCCACGAAACATGTTAGACTATGCGCCGTAGATATATGTTCATAATGACTCGTTTTGGTTAAATAATAATTATTATTACAATCAGCTCACCTAGCCCAAATAAATAATTATTGAAATATATCGTTGTCGTCAACAACGAAATCTTTTACCAGTTACTTGGTCTAAATTGCTAGTGATAGAGCCTTGCTTATCCCGGTACGAATGGGCTGGCTCGATCGGGGAAGTACCACCCTCTCACATAAGATCAGGGTTTAACAACGGTAATTACTACTACTACTATTGTTTCATATGGTGAGTGAGAGCGCCGGAGGCCCGAACTCCCTCCCTATCCTCTCTTTATTATCCTTCCTATCCTCTCCTTAGAATCCTTCCTATACTCTCCTTTGAATCCTAACTATCCTCTCATTATTATTCTTCCCATCCAATTTCTATCGCTTTCCTTGGAGATAGCGACGCGTGAGTGATGCCTTTGTTGGTGTTAGCGTCTATAGGTTACGGTAACCACTTATCATCAGGTGGGATGCTAGTTCGCCACCCATGTATTATAATTTTTTTTAAATAATATTAGTGTGCGAGGCAAGAGGAGGTTTCAGGTGTAGAAGGGGATGCATTAATCAAGTGTTTTCTCTGCACAGCATTGTGGAGATCTATCTGGTTCTAGGCCAGAGGGGTTCCGCAGTTTTGTTAATTTAGATAAAGCATTTGATACGGTTGTACGAAAGGAACTTTGGTACATTTTATCAGACAAGAATAGAGCCTTTTAGCATTCTGTTCTCTGCCTACCCCGCAAGGAAGATGGCGTAATGATAAGTAAGCAAGATCCTGAATAGGCACTTGCCCGAGTAAACAATCGGAAAATCGGCACATGCTGAAGAGTTGGTACCTAGTACCAATCTGTTGATAATTCAAGATTTTTTTTAACAATAAATAATCTCACTACTTCTGAAAATATTAAAATATATGAAAAAATATCAATAATAATTGTGAATGTTTTACTTGTCAGCCATAATTATCAACAATGACAACAACGACTCGATAGAAGTGATGGTGGATGGCAATCGGGCTATGCAAGTGGATAAATTATTACGGGAGAGAGATATAAACTACGAGGTATTAGCAAGTGATGCATTTGGACAGTCAGTTTCAGTGTCACCACGGCGGGGACGAAGTCCCGATGTCATGTATCGGGCACGATCACCTCTAAGTATGTTCATTTTATTAGTTATCTTTACTTCTAATGTATAAAAAGTATTTTACGGCTAAGGGTTTGCTAATGGCTTGCCTAGTAATTGGCAACCGCCACCCGCGGACTTTTTAACGCCATAGCCAAGCCAGTTGTTTCTTAAAATGCATTTACGCATGACGGGATACCCCCCGGTATCTGGGACTCACCGGACGCTTAGATGATGATAGCGCTCAAAATCGGTGTAAAGGCGGCGGCAGAACGATCCCTAACCTCCAATACTTAGAAGAACCTATCCAAGACCGCGGCAGAATGAACGAGCCTAGGGGCGAGCTGGACAAAGTGCGGCTCCACCTACTCAATGGTGCAGGCCCAGATATTTCATATGAGCCTACTCACGATGTTTAGTCCTAATACAATGTACATTTTATTTAAGAATGAATAACCTTTATTCATTCTTAAATAAAATATACATTGTCACTTATGAAGCTAATGTACTTTATCATTTAACATTACATTTCCTCGTGCAATGACGACAAGCAATAGATCCTTTTAGAATAAATGCAATGTTCTTCATATCCGTTGCGTTTGTCTAATTGAACATCTCAGTGCTGCAGAAAATAACAAAATCTATAATTTTATAGACACAGTGATGTTAAAAATGTAATATTAACATTGTTATTTTAGAGCGAAACTTGGACTGGAAAGATTTTTATCCCCTTGAGCAGGTTTATCAATTTATGGATGAGTTAGAAAAAACTTTTCCATCGACTTGCACTGTATCTGCTATTGGACAGACAGTTGAGGGCAGAGATATAAAGGTATGTATAGTAGTTTTAAAAGATCACAGCACAGATGTGCACACACAGATGTGTTCACAGTATAAACACGTTCAGGTTTCCACTTTGTCATACATGTTAGATAAACAGACGGATTATTATTTAGATATTTTTTATATATATTTTTAGCATTTGACATGCTTAGTACTAAGATTTTACCTAATAATGACGCAAACCCTATAAATATTTAGATATTTTTTATATATATTTTTAGCATTTGACATGCTTAGCACTATACATTAAACACAAAGTGAAAAAGTCGGTATAATGTATGAAAATACTTCCGACAGATGGTGCAGGCGTCACCCAAAGACGTTAAGTATGAATGTGTTATCGAAATTAGCAGTCAGGAGCAATTGTCAGGATGGCTGAATTGGTAAAGCATCTGGACGGTATCCAGGAGATGCAGGTTCAAATCCTGCTCCTGACTGTTATTTTCGATTTCACATTTTTCACTTTGTGTTTAATAGACGGATTATTGATATTGTTTAAGTATATATGTATTATATTCCTACCTTTTTAGTAGGTAGTACTAGATTATGCTCACGACTTCGTCCGCACGGCCTTTAGAGTATAAATACGTCACTCCACGGCATCCTTATGATCTCTATGCATAATTTGCTATCCTAAAGGAATCATATTTTTTCGGGGTTAATAAGTAGTCAAGATGATCAAGCTTGGGCTCCTGTGTCTGAGAATCTTTCCTGATGCTTTTCAATTTATGTTCAGTCATCGTGATCTTGTAAACAAGTGTTCACGTTATGACTGTGCTAAACGACAGAACCATAAGTTTGACCAATTTGGCAGCCAAAGTGTATGGTTTCATAGTTACTTGTATAGTCGCCGGAAACGCATTTTTATGAAAGATAATATTTCTTCTTGGTGCTCTTTGCTTGCTGGTGTACCTTAGGGCGGCGTTCTCTCTCCATTACTCTTCGCAGCTTACATAAACTCCATCTCTGATAAACTTATTTCTTCCTACCACCTGTTTGCAGACGACCTCCAAATCTATTGCCAAGCTCCTCTAAGTGAATTAACAGAAGCAATTGCAAGAATTAAAGAAGATTTGGACTAAATTTGTGATTGGAGTACATCGTATGGCTTAACAGTTAATCCGACTAAATCTCAAGTCATCGTTATTGGCAGCTCTAGAATGATTTCAAAAATAAATTGGTCACAACTGCCACCAGTCTAGTCTAATGGAATTATTGTCCCTTACAGTGACAAAGTTAAAGACCTCGGAATTTACATTGATCGGTGTTTCACTTGGTGTCCACAAATGCACGAATTAAGCAGAAAAATGTTTGCTTCCACTGGATCGCTACGAAGATTGCGTAATCTCCTCCCTATCACTACGAAAACTGGGCTAGCCCAGTCTCATCTTTTTCCAATCCTTGATTATGTTGATACCAGCTATGTTGACCTAACGTAAGACCAACTTAATAAACTTGAGCGGCTCCAAAATCTTTGTATTAGGTTCATATTTGGATTGCGCAAATATGACCATATATCTGAATTTCGTATTAAGCTCAAGCGGTTACCTATTTGTCTTTGCCGGAATTCTCATATCCTGTTTCTTCTCTACAATATTTTGTTTAATCCCATCACTCCTTCGTATCTTAAAGAACGTTTTGAGTTCTTACATGACTCGCATTCAAAACTCCTTAGATCATCCGAGAATTTATCTTTGAGGACGCTAATGCATTCAAGAAATTTTGTAAATAAATCCTTTTCTGTTCAAGCTATTCGGCTTTCGAATGCATTGCATAGGAATATCCGTCAGTACGACCACTGACAGTTTTTAAAACATTGTTAAAGAATCATTGCCTTTGTTCTGATGTTGGAGAAAGATAAGCTTCTCGTCTTATATTTCTTTTTTGCAATTCATATACATGTATATATATTTTATGAATAAAGTATCCTGTATACACCACCAGCCCCCCCATTTCGTATATATATTTCTTTCACTCCATCCAATGGTTGTCCGGAAGAGATTGCCTTGTGCGATAGGGTCGCCAATTGTACAATATTAATGTTTAAGATCTTTGTTTTGTTATTTTAGTGTACAATAAAGACGTTTATTATTATTATTACTATTAAGATTATTGAAAGGCGGATGAGGATGGTGTTTGATGGATTATACTGTGTGGTTTCAGGTGAGGAAGAGGATGCATGTATCAAGTGCTTTTTCTCCGCAATATTTCGGCTAAGCATTTGGCTCTATCTCTCTGGATGATGGAATGCTGCCCTGGTTTAATGTAAATATCGGCGTTAAAGAGGGTTGCGTTCTATCAGCCAGACTGTTTATATATATGGATAAATGTCTACAAAGGTTGCATGAAATTAATGTGATAGTTCTGATGGGCAACTTAGTGGCTAACTCGTTCTATATACGGTCCTATTGGCACAGTCAGCGACTGAACTGCACATTCTTGTTGACGCAATGATAAAATATTGTAAGAAAAGGGGCACCATGTGAATGTGAGCAAAACCAAAATAATGGTCTTTGAGAGAGAAAAAACCAGAGCAGATGTTATAGTAGAAAAAGTAGATGAATATGTGCATTCATTCGGGATGGAAGGTACACCATTGATATAGTTAGAATAGTGAATGCGGGTAAGGTTGCATGAATGCATGCAGAGTGAACAGAGGCTTGGGACAACTTCTTGGGAGCCACCACTAGCTGACTAGAAGGCACGTGTCACAATACAAAACACAGTGCTTGTCCCAACATTATTATATAGAAGCGAGAGTTTGGTATACAGAAAGGAGCATGAGAGTAAAATTAATGCGGTTGTAATGCGATCTCTGTAAAAAATTTGTTGAGGTAGGCTGACTGACCACATTCGTAACCATGACATAAAAGAGCGAGTAGGTCTGAAGAATATTGATGCGAAAGGGAATGCTCCGGTGGTTCAGACATGTGGAAAGAATGTCGGACGAGCGATTGGTTAAAAATATATACAATGCGAAAGTGGAAGGATGGGGAAAGAGGAGGAGAAGACCGGGACTAAACCCACTTAGACCAAATCGGTCATCTATTAAAGAAAGGTGAAGTTTAGAGTCTTCGAAACCGGCGAGCATATATGAAGAGAATTATGGATGTTGAGGAGCGAGAGATGTACCTATGCAAGAATAAAGCCTTTTGGCACTCAGTTCTCTCTCCCTACTCGGCAAGGGTTGAGTAAATAATAAGTAGTCTTATCTGTATTTTGTACAATATGTAGGTACACAAAATTTTACGATACTCCATTGAGTAGTTCCATCCATCCATCCATCAGCCTTTCGATGTCCACTGCTGGACATAGGCGTCCCCAAGAGGACGCCACAACGAGCGGTCCTGTGCGCTCATATGGGGATAGTGCCGTAATCGCCACGCTTGGCAGGCGGGTTGGCGATCGCAGTGGATGTTGTTAATACTCGAGGGAGTGCTGCTGCCCACTTCCCCGGTATTCCCTCAGTCGGCTCTTACGACTCCCATGGGTGGAGAGGGGTGGGACAATTCTAAAGTCGGCCTCACACGGCTGATTGAGTAGTTATGGTGTGAAAACGTAACAAACAAACAAACAAATACACTTTGGCATTTATAATATTCGTAAAGATTTCTTCTACTTTATTAACATCCATGTGCATGCTAAATTAAACTTAAGAAATTGATACAAAATATAATAAATCTATAAAATGTTGTTTTATGATACTGTTCAATATTATTTTCACAGTTACTTAAAATATCTAACAGTAACGCCAATAACACTGGAATATGGCTGGACGGTACGACACATGCAAGAGAATGGATCAGCACATCAGTAGTAACATACATAGCTGACTTTATAGCCAAGAACTTTTCAAGTTTACCGGAATGTGTAACTAATAAAGACTGGTAATTATTGAATTCCTCTTCTTTTCAGCATAGAATATTTCAGGTCACATGTGGCTTAACGATTGCTGTTCTTTAATAACATTTGGATATGGTTCACACGGCGCTCACAAAGCTTAAAATAACACTTAAGCTGTTCCACCTGACGACCGCGGTTGTGATGGTCGCGTCGAAAACGTCATCGATGATGTTATTATTTTCGCTTTCGCAAAGCTCACAATGACCCACCTAAGGAGTTAATTTCAAAAGAGCTATGCGAGCCTATGCAAGATAATGTTTTCTGTTTCATAGTTTAGTCATTTCATATTCTGTTAATTACAAATTGTTAAGTAATTAAAATTGTTTACAAGACAAGGATGCTCATTTTATAAAATGCGTGATGAGCCAACATTCATTGATTGAATTAAATATTCTCAGTTTTATCATTACATTAGATATATCATTATCAGTTATCGTCATATCTGGTATACTTTTAGTAATTTCTAGGTATTTTCTGCCAGTTGCTAATCCGGATGGTTATCATTTTTCACATACGCATGATAGAATGTGGCGTAAAAACAGAGCTCGTTACAGAAATGTTGTTACAGGAGTTGACATTAACAGAAATTTTGGGTAAGTAGAGTTAGACATCTCATCAGATTTTTTTGCAATATGGTAAGTCCGCGTCAGTCTGTCTCTCCGCTTAATTCTTTCGAACAATATAATATGATTTTGATACGGATTTTTCTGTGTATATTTGACGTGATAACGTCTTACAAATCGCTGAACGCCCGGCTGCACGCACGAAAGAGACTCACGTTCCGAAAAATGTATGGCGATCGATACGGCCACAAGAGAGCCGCGGGCTGAAAAGCGTCTGTGAGAGGGAGGCGGTCGTCCCACCGACCGACATGACATTCTTCGCCCAAACGCGTCCCGGGCAACACGCGTATCTCAATTATTGTATAGCAGCGCGTGCGATCGTACCTTTTTATATGTACCATTCGATTTATATCAGTATTACATTGTTTAAAAGTACAAACCTAATTTCTTCATGACGTTAAATATTACGTAAAATTATCGTCCGTAAACAGACTTTACAGACAACCATATAGTTTTTTTTTTAAGGAAGCAGCAGACTTTCTGCCTTATAAAAGGTTATACCATGTAAAAGTGAATTAATACTATGCACAATACGTTATCAAATAAGGGTAGACTTTTCATATTATTTTAGTTGAGATAAATAATACTATTATATTATTTATACCCCACCACCTTTTTTTAGAGGTAGAGCCTTTTTTATCCCAGCCGAATGAATGGGCCGGCTCGATCGGGGAAATACCACCCTCTCACAAAAGATTAGTGTAAACCAACAGTAATGGTACCTACCGTTGTGTTTCATATGGTGAGTGAGGGTGCTGGAGGCCCTAATCCCCTCCCTATCCTCTCTTTGTTATCCTTCCTATCCTCTCCTTTGTATCTTACCTATCCTCTCCTTAATATACTTCCAATCTACCTCCTATCCCTTTCCATCAAGATGGCTACGCGCGAGTGATGCCTCTGGTATTGTTAGCGTCTATAGGCTACAGTAACCGCTTACCATACCAGGTGGTCCGTAGGCTTGTTTGCAACCCAAGCAGTATAGAAAAAACCCGTTTGAATGTGACGCTGATGAAGTTGAGAATTATGCCGTGTGAGGCCGGCACCAGGAATAGCTCCACCCCGTCTCTTCCTATTGGAGTCGTAAAAGGCGATCAAGGGATTACCGGGAGACCGGGCAACAGCGTTCCCCTGTGTACTAAAAACATCCACTGCGATCACCAACCCCGCCTGCCAAGCGTGACGATTATGGTAAAACCCCCATTTTAGGGAGGCCTATGTCCAACAGTGGACGATAAAAGGCGGATGGATGGATGGAAGTTGCGAGCTATTTAATTATAATTAATCTTAAGTTTAGGCTGGACATGTCATTAGTTAATGTCGTTAGTAAAATTGCAGGTATTTTTGGGGCCAATCTTATAATGAGAGTGCTGCAATTGACCCACACAGTATTAACTACCGCGGACCAGAAGCCTTCTCTGAACCAGAATCTATAGCCGTAAAGGTACGAAATTTCTAATTCAATGTTTATAGTGTTTTAAGTTGTTACACTAAACTTATTTTGATATTACAGGACATCATTTTATATTCGGGGACGCCATTTAAAATATTTTTAACGTTTCATTCCTGTAGCGAATTGATTTCATTTCCCTGGTGCTACACGACGGATCCGTGTCCTGACTACGTAAATTTATTAGAAGGCGGCACTTGTATGGCAAAAGTAAGTTTAGAAATATGAATTTTGAATAATTTACCATGATTTAATAGGCAGTCAGTAGTTATAATTTATGTCTAAAGGATGTAAACACAGAATTTTTTAGTTTTTTGTTCATTGGTAGCATATTATGCTACCAATGAACAAAAAACTAAAAAATTCTGTGTTTGGCGAACTACTTCAACTTTTAAAGTTATCATTTCTACAATGTCTGAAAACCAAGGTTTTCAATCAGTGCATCCTACTTGATTTGACCTAAACTGCCGGTACGTGCACAGTAACTGTAGGGCTTCTTTGAACCTGAACTGGCACCGACATAGCTTGCAAAATAAGCAAACTGAAGTGGCATTAGGTTAGCTAAATGCCGACGAACCGATGATTACTAGAATACATATAATTTTGTCCGTGTGGTGACGGACCAAGAATACAAGTGTCACCACACCATTCTTTCCCGCGGGTGTCGTATGAGGCGACTAAGGGAAGTAAACAATTGTCATCCATTGCATGACTGGTGGTAGGGCTGGGTACCAAGTGGGAGTACTCACTTCGTATCCGGCCCGAGCGGGTTGGTACTACCATCTCCCGTGTGACCGGCCATGAAGAACATCGTTGCGTTTTGGCTGTAGTAGGAGATAGCCGTTTATATTTCATTTCATATCTGTGAAATTAATTGGCCGCGCATCGGAAAACTAGAGTAATAGACTGGATGAATAAATGGATAATTTGACGTCACGGTGTAACTGGGAGAGGCTTATGCTCAAAAATGGACTGCAATTGGGATATAAACATTTAAATGATTTTTAAAGTACAAATTATTTGTGAATAAGGAAAAAGAGATTTTTTGTACTAGCGGGAATCGAACCCGCGCCTTTAGGGAAGTGCTCTGAACCACTGAGCTATAGTACAGATCTTTTTTGCAAAAGGCGCGGGTTCGATTCCCGCTAGTACAAAAAAATCTCTTTTTCCTTATTCACAAATAATTTGTACTTTAAAAAGTGGCGGAGCATGTCAAATGCTAAAAATATAGATCAAAAATATTTAAATGATTGATAGGTAGTATCGAAACCTGTTGTTTGTACAATGAAGATTCCATCATTCTCAGCATTATGGTGTAAATCCTTACGTTCCTCTGTAACCGATATGTGTTATCGTGCATACATTGTGGCCGGAGATGAATGTATCTTTTCACTTGCACTAAAGGATAGTTCTAGAATAATAATCTTGATGCGTTTCAGGCTATTTATGAGACAAACGGCAGAATGTATAAAGTCGGAAACTTTAAAGACATTATGTATCAAGCTAGTGGAACAAGTATTGATTGGAGTTACGGAACTGCTCACATTCCGTTTTCTTACCTCATCGAACTAAGAAGTAAACAGGATCGTTTTTTGTTACCAAGAGAAGAAATACTCGACTGTTGTAAAGAAGCACTCAATGGCGTCCTGGCTCTTGTAGCATTTGTTGATCAGAAGAAATGTTTAAATTGTACCGTAATCACAAAATCTCTGCGTCGTTAGTGTAGTAACGTAGATAATTTTGTTTGAAATACCTATCACGTTAAAAGCCTAGCATGTTATAAATAAAAACAACGCAATTAAAAATATTTTTTTATTTAACGTTACAAGTTACAATACTAGATACCGTTAAGCATATGACAAATGCAATAGAAAGCCTGTCAGCTGCTTAAATTAAATTACCTGACTTTGGAAATATGTTCAAATTATAATCCTGACAAATGCATTTAAGAGTTCCATAATTAATTCCTGTCAACATAACCCATTAAACTTTTAACAGCATTCCAAATTTCAGTACACGTTTCCATAATTTGGTGTCTTGGCAACCTGAATTTATGTTTTCTACTTCTCAATTCTACCATGTACGAATATGGTATTTTCGCGATCGAATAGCTCCAGTCCGTGCTGGTTCCACATGCAATATAAGTGAGATCTCTTGTACTACCAACCTTGTAACACTTTCCACTGGTTTCGTAAATAGCCTAAAAATAAAACCAATATTACGTTATACGAGATTAAATGTTAACATTACATGTTTATTTCTTAACTAGTCTACTATTCTCTTACGTGGAGTTACCCTTGCCATGACAGCACCCCCTTCGAGAAGTTTCAAATAGTCTGGTGGATTTTCCGTTTTGCAGCCCCACGGAAATATTATAATCTCGTAATAGCTATGGAATGATAAGAACACTTTGAATGGTGTCGTTGATCCCAGTATGGTATCCTGAAAAGATGCATAATATATTAGTTTATGATCATAGGTAGCTAGTATCATCACAGCAATTCAAAAGAAGTACTAAAACTCCTTAAATTCAATCGATTTCAATATTAACACTATACTATGCGTGACTCAAATCAATACTTTATTAGACGCGCGGGTCAATAAAATTTTCTAAAAACCCAAACCAAAAATCAACACAAAAATTTTAAAATTGAAATTATAGTTATCAACATTTTAAGTGTAGGTACATGTTACAAATGATATTAGTGTGTTTACAATGATCTTTACTGTGCCTTGCACCTTATCAGCACTTAGTCACTTTAATTTTATTTGTTCCAATAAGAAAAATAAATTTACAGCTCTTTATTATTATACCGTTAGATACTCGTGCAATGCAAAATACTTGATTGAAGGAGGCGACACTTGGCGAAAGTCCATTGTTATGATTATAGAATGGATATTTTAGGAGGAGAGCCCTCCACTCACCCATAGATTTTCAATCCCGTTTATCTTTGGACAGAATAACCTAAGATTGCCAATCCGCACTCTCACAGACAGAAGGGAGTGTTATAATAGCAAAGTATCATGCACGATATTGACAAAAAACTCACCAACGCGACACAACCATGCAATACGGTAGGACTCTCAGAACCACAATATTGCAATATTCCGCAAAAAACCGAACACAAATTTGACACGTGTTTCGCCTCTAAACGAGGCATTCTCAAGAACGCTTGGCAACAAATGAGCGAAGCTTACTCGTGTACCTTGCTTATATACCCCTTTTACTACCCGACAGTTAGGACGAAACGCTCAAACGATATGAAAACAAGTTTAGTAGTGGGGAACTACAGTTGGTTTGTTCAATAGGCAAAATGTTTCTATTCACTTTCATTCCTTCTAATTGTTCTAAAACGGACAGTCTAATATTTTTATGAATGTATGACTATTATTTAGTGAATGGTTACAATCTAATAGATGTTTCGCAAAATGTTACTTTTCAGGGTAATTATGCCTATAGGTACGCACCTATATAGTTCTTTTTAACGAGTTTCAAAATTACGGCCCGTTTGTCCTATATAAACATTATTACATATTTGACATTCCAAATTATATACACCAGACTTTTTACATTTATTAATACTATCTTTACCGTTGCAAAGATTTTTAAGCGAAATGTTAGGCCTAAAGGGGGGTAGATACCGTAAACCCTCAGTGTCTTCGCTAATCTGTCTGATATGCCACCAAAGTAAGACAAAGTACACGTAAAATTAGTGTGTTCTGCTACAAAAGGATACAAAAGTTGTTTTACTATGCTGGACTGTTTTCTTTTAATCAATCTGACAAACAGTTTTTTGCCATTATCGTGCATGCTACTTTGCACATATCTCATTCTTTTCTATCTGTGAGAGTGCGGATTGGCAATCTTAGGTTATTCTGTCCAAATATAACCGGGATTGATCATCGGGATTGAACCAATCCGTGGGTGAGTGGTGGGCTCTCTTCGTAAAATATCCATTCTATAATCATTACAATGCAAAAGTAAATAGTACAATTTTCCATAAATGTTAAAATTGTATTATAAAGCATTTAAGGACAGGATCCATTATTAAAGATGACGTAGTTGTTGTATATTACTAGTATAACGCTAAGTAAAATGTGAGTATGGGGTATGCACATCCCCAGCACGTATATTGGGATTCTTAACATACTATTTTAATTTCTTATCCCTAGTATTTATTTTTATTATCTGATATGAATTAAATTCTGGGTCACGCAGGTCAGGTTGTCTTCTATACTTTAAACACAATGTGGAAAATGTAAAATCGAAAATAATAGTCACGAGCAGGATTTGAACCTGCATCTCCTGGATACTGTCCAGATGCTTTGCCAATTCGGCCATCGTGACAGTTGCTCATGACTGCTAATTTCGATGACATATTCATACTTAACATCTTGGGCGACGCCTGCGCCATCTGTCGGAAGTATTTTTATACATTATACTGTATAATGTATATGGCTAAGCATGTCAAATGCTAAAAATATATATAAAAATATCTAAATGTCTTCTATACTGCTAACAGAGCTTTGTCTGTACATTTAAGATATTTGAAAAAAATAAATGTATGTATTAGGCTATATAGGCGTGTCTAAACACAAAACAGTTTTTTTAGATTTTTGTCTATTTATCTGTTTGTTCGTTCGCGCATCACGCAAAAACTATTGAACGGATTTTGATGCAACTTTTTTTATTTGAGAGCTCTTGATTAGACTAAAAACTGGTATATATTTAATCCCGCTACTATCATCATCATCCATCCATCAGCCTTTCATCGTCCACTGCTGGACATAGGCCTCCCCAAAATAGGGGTTTTACCATAATCGCCGCGCTTGGCAGGCGGGTTGGCAATCGCAGTGGATGTTTTTAGTACACAGGGGAACGCTGCTGCCCGGTCGCCCGGTAATCCCTTAGTCGGCTTTTAAGACTTTCCCGCTACTATATTGTCCTGGTATATAGGTTACCCAAAAACTAGCTTTTGGCTGCAGCAGAGCTGCGGGCAAAGGCTTGTAATATAAATTCCCACCGTTCATAGCAAATATCAGATATATCTTACAAATATATATAAAAAATTACCCTGACTGCTATAGACTCAGGCTCTGAGAAAGGCATTGGACCTCGGTAGAAGACATTGTTGGGATCGTCAGACGAGCCTTCTTCGCCGCAAGCTGCCCAGCCATAACTAGAAAATTGGAAATGACTATATAATCTGGCATAAGTAAACGTTTTTCATATTATATGTTATAGCTAAGGGTCTCTCATAATAGGGGTGCTAATTTGTCCGGTTTACCTCCTAGTGGTGCACCCCGGGCAACGTCGGCAGTCGCCGGCGGCTAAAATTCCGGACAGGACGGGTCTCCGCGTGTCCCTCTGACTCAGCAGAGGGCACAGCGGATAGACCAGGCGTCGGAGTCGGTGGGGCCAGACTGGCTCACCGGGCTCTGGAGAGGGGGGACAGTGGGGCCACAGCGGCCCCCCCCGTCCCAAATCGTAAACCTGAGCGCGTGCCTGTGGTTACGTCTCGCGGGCATACAGGAACGAGGGTCTTGGCTTAATCGCCCGGACCGCGAGGAAGACAACCTCTATAAAAAATTACCCCGAATCTCAAGCTCTGGCGCGCGGCGAGGAGATGCATGGCTGATGGGTAGTTCAGTCTCGAGCGCGGCCCCAGCCAGGGTACCTGCGGACCCCCTGTGTTGGGTTACAAATGTACGCTTACCCGGGTACAGGGAGCTCTGCCCGGGTGGACCTCCTTTCTCCCATACTCGTGGGAACAACATGGAAAAATTGTTAAACTCAAAATTGACCGAGTTGGGTGAAAATCCCGACGCCTCAGCCGTAAGGGGTCCGGCTGCAAATGCGGCCCCTACTAGTGCAGCTGCGCGTAAAACGCGCGGCGGCAAAAAGTCCCGCAAGGGCAAGAAGACGTCCAAGGGAACGCCCCAGTCTTCGAGGGACGGCTCGATGACGGGCAGCTCGGCCTGCACATCAGCTGCCGAGATGTCTGCCGCTGAGGAGGGTGGCCTATCTGAGGCTGCTGAGAGTCGGCAATCGCGGCCGGCAGAGGTTGTGTCGGAGTCGCGCTTCTGGCGCAAGCGCACCCTGTCTCAGGGGGGCGCTGCCTCGGAGTCCGACCTGAGCTCCACTGAGATGCCTCCCCCTAAAATACCCGCAGCGGCTAGGGGTCGAGGTATCAGCCGTCCCGGGACGCCGATACCGCGTGTCGCCTCAGCGAAAGAGGCAGAGACGCGATGTCTGAAGCGGGCGGAGACGGTGCAACATGCAGAGGAGCGCTTGGCGCTCCTGTCTGAGAAACTCCGTCTCCCCATAGACGACAATGGGCCGCCTACTGCGGCCAAATTTGCCGAGAGAGCCGCGGACAGCGTGGCCATAATTTCGACGGTGGCCCTGGGCTCGAGGAACCTCAAGAGTAGCTTCGTCCGGGGCCTTAAAATCGCCGCCACGGAGCTGTCCAACGTGGTGGAGCGGCTTGTGGCGGAGGTAGCCGACCTTGGGGCGCGCAATGAGCGCCTGGAGACAACGGTCGAGGAGCTGCACCGAGGGATGGCCAATATGAGAGCCGAACTTGGGCTCCCTGAGGCCATCCCGAGTGCCTCGGATTCTGCTGAGTTGCGGGTCGAGCCTGGTCTCCCCGCGACCGCCTCGCCGCAGCCGCCGTGCCCCCGCCCCACCTCGGCGACCGCCTCGGCTCCGTCTGCCTCGGCTCCGTCTGCCGCTCAGTCGGGCCCTGTCACTGGGCTCGACGACGAAATGCTCCGTGCGGTCATCGACCGCATGGATGCGGTCTTTGGCCCGAGAATTGAGGCCCTAGCCGCAAGATTGCCGCCGGAACCCCGACTTCGGCCGCCACTTGCGGCTGATAAAAGAAGGGCTGCAGCGTCCTCGGCATCGACACCTCTGCCGTGCCAGGGAGGGCATGTGTCTTTTGCCGCGACGGCGGCTAAACCACCGGCGGCCAAACCACCAGCGGCAAAGCCTTCGCCGGCCCCTGTGCAGGGAAAGGGCCAAAAAAAGCCCAAAAAAAAGGAAAAGGCGGGACAAGCCCCGAGGGGTCAGCCCCGAGAGGAGTTCCCGCCTCTGCCAAGCGCCGCTGTGCCTCCGCGTTCTGCTGCGCCGCGACGAACGGTCGCACCCTCGCGGGATACGGCTGTCGCGCCCCGGGCTCCTGCCCCCACCCCCGCCACTGCTACGTCCTCAGACGGGGACTGGCAGGTGGTTGGGCCCCGGCGATCCCGGGCCAGGGATCGCGGCGCTGCCTCGGGGCGCGAAGCGGCGCCTACTAATCCGAGAGGAGAAGCCCCGAAGCCGCGGAAGAGGAAGCCGCGGAAACTGAAGGTCCCGAAGGCAGCTGCGGTGGTGATCACCGTGCTGCCTGAGGGAAAAGAAAAGGGCCTGACCTACGAGGCCGTCTTGAAGCGTGCCCGGCGGGAGATAAACGTCTCCGATCTCGGGGACGTTTCCGCTCGCTCCCGCCAAGCCCGTACAGGTGCTCGGATTTTCGAGTACCTGGGGCCAGAGGGCGCCAAGACGGCCGACGCAATGGCCGCGAGGCTGCTGGGCCTGTTCCCAGAGGAGAGTGGTGTCCGGGTCGCCAGACCCGTGAAGTGCGCCGAACTGCGCATTTCCGGGCTGGACGATTCCGTGACGGCGGAAGAGATCCGGGAGGCAATCGTCTCGAAAACCGGGTCTCCCAGCAGCGCCGTCCGGGTGGGCACCATTCGCCCAGGTCCAGGTGGTGTGGGTGCCGTCTGGGTCTCGTGCCCTGTCGCGGCGGCCAAGGATTTGGTCGCCGCCGGTAGACTTCTGGTGGGCTGGAGCGCCGCGCGGGTAATCGCGCTGGAGCCCCGGCCTGCCAGGTGTTACAAGTGCATGGCGGTCGGTCACACCCGGCCGCTGTGCACAAACTGCTTTGACTGCAGCGGGCTTTGTTTCCGCTGCGGTCAGGCAGGGCACCAGGCGGCTGCCTGTTCTGCCACCCCACACTGCCCCGCGTGCGCGGCGGGCAATCGCCCCGCCAACCACTGTATGGGGCGGGTGGGGTGCAGGCCTCCGGCCAAGTCAGGCCCTAAGAGGGGGGTGGGCAGCCAATCGGCCCCGGCTGCCCAACCCGGCGCGGCTGGACCGCCGCAGCGCATGGAGGAGGATATCGTGGTCCAATAACGGATCACGACGCTATCGTCCTCCAGGGGAATCTCGGCCATTCCGCCAGGGCGCAGGACCTCTTCCTGCAATCCATGGCGGAGCGGTCGATCGGTGTTGCCGTAGCCGCGGAGCCCTACATAGTCCCGGATCGCCCCAATTGGGCGGGTAGCGGGGATGGCTCCGTGGCGGTCGTCGGCTCGGCGGCGCCGCATTCCCCGCCCTTGTCACTCAAAGACCAGGGCACGGGATATGTGGCGGCCGAATGGGGAGGGGTCACGCTGTATGGCGTGTACTTCTCCCCTAGTCGTAGTCTGGCGGCTTTCGAGGTCTTCCTGCACAACCTGGAGACCTCGATACGGCGTATAGCACCGAGCCCTGTGCTCGTGCTGGGGGACTTCAACGCCAAATCAACGGCGTGGGGGTCCCCCAGGACGGACCCCCGAGGTGCGGCGGTCCAAGAGTGGGCGGCAGCGGCGGACCTCGTGTTACTCAACCGAGGGTCCGCCCAAACGTGCGTGCGGCCCTGGGGCGGGTCGATAGTGGACCTTTCGTTCGCTAGCCCCGGTGTCGCCGCACGCGTAAGGAGCTGGCGAGTCCTGGAGGAGGTCGAGACCCTATCTGACCACAGATATATTCAGATAGAGGTCTCCCGGAACCTTCAGGGCGCCAGCAGGGGTCACGCGGCGGACAGAACTCCCGCTTTTTGCGCGATGGGCTGTGGGTAGGCTCGACCGGGACCTGCTAGTGGAGGCGGCCATTTTTCAATCCTGGCTGCCTCCCCCCCTGACGGAAGACGTGGACGCCGAGGCTGGCCGCATTCGCGGCATGCTTACGCAGATATGCGATGCGGCCATGCCCCGTGTGCGGCGCCCGCCTCGACGGAAGGGGGTCTACTGGTGGTCCCCGGAGCTGGCGGACCTCCGTGCGGCCTGTATTCGTGCCCGGAGGTCCTACACCCGCAGCCGCCGTCGCCGAATCCGCGACGAAGAGCGGGAGGGCCGGCTGTATGCGGCGTACAGCAGTGCGCGCGCCGCGTTAAAGCTGGCCATCTGTCGCGCCAAAGATGCGAAAAGGCAGGAGATGCTGGAGGGTCTCGAGCGTGACCCCTGGGGACGCCCGTACCGCGCGGCGCTTAACAAGCTCCGCGCCCAGGGCCCCCCCCTTACGGAGACCCTCCAGCCGGGCTTCCTCTCTGAGGTGGTCGAGGGACTTTTTCCTTCACGGGCGGTGCACACGCCCCCGGTCATGGCTCCGCCAGATGATGACCGGGAGGCCGACGACGTGGAGGTACCGCCCGTGACGACGACGGAAATGGGGGCGGCGGTAGCGCGTATGCGGAGAGGCGCCGCCCCCGGGCCGGACGGGGTTCCCGCCCGAGTGCTGGCCCTGGTCCTCGACCATCTCGAGCCCCGCCTCGGGGGACTGTTCGGCGCTTGCCTGGTGTCCGGACGGTTCCCTGACTGCTGGAAGGAGGGGAAGCTCGTGCTCCTGCCGAAGCCGGGACGGCCTCCGAACACAGTCTCGGCCTTCAGGCCCATCGTGTTGCTGGACGAGGTGGGCAAACTCCTCGAGCGGGTAGTCGCTGCCCGCATCGTCCGGCACCTAGGAGCGGTCGGCCCCGACCTGTCCGACGCCCAGTTTGGATTTCGGGCGGGTCGGTCTACGGTCGACGCCATTCTGCGCCTGAAGGCCGCGGCTGCGGAGGCCGTCACCTCGAGGGATGTGCTGTTGGCGGTGTCGCTTGACATCGCCAACGCCTTCAATAGTCTGCCATTCGGCTGCATCAAGGAGGCACTCCGGTACCATGGAGTGCCCCTCTACCTAAGGCGGCTGGTGGCAGACTACCTCGACGGCCGCAGCGTCCTCTTCGTGGACCGGGAAGGGGACGTTGTAAGGAGGGCTATGTCGTGCGGCGTCCCGCAGGGTTCGGTTCTTGGGCCGCTCCTGTGGGACATCGGCTACGACTGGGTCCTCCGTGGCCGGCTCCCCCCCGGGCTGGGCGTAATTTGCTACGCAGACGACACGCTCGTCACAGCCCGGGGCTGGACCCTCGAGGAGGCGGCAACGCTGGCCACCTCAGGTACCGCGGAGGTGGTCAGGCGGATTGAGGCGCTGGGGCTTAGGGTGGCCCTTGAAAAGTCGGAGGCCCTACTGTTCCATGGGCGCCGACGGGGCCCGCCCTCCAGCGCCTCGATAACGGTCAATGGGGTGGGCTTGCCAATCCAGGCCCACATCAAATATCTGGGCCTGGTATTGGATGGACGGTGGCACTTTGACGAGCACTTCCGCCGTCTTGCGCCAAGGCTCGTCAACACGGCGTCCGCCCTCGGGCGACTTATGCCGAACTTGGGCGGACCGAGTCTTGCGTGTCGACGACTCTACGCGGGGGTAGTACGGTCGATGGCGCTGTACGGCGCGCCCGTGTGGGCGGAGTCCCTGGCCGCTCGTAATAGGGCCCTTCTGTGGCGTCCACAGAGGGTCGTAGCGGTCAGGGCAATACGCGGGTACCACACGGTCTCGACCGATGCAGCCTGCGCGTTGGCCGGAACCCCCCCGTGGGATCTGGAGGCGGAGGTGCTCGCCGACGTCTATCGGCGGGCGTCGACGGCGCGGGCGGGGGGCAGCCGCCCCTCGCCGAGCGTAATGTCATCGTGGCGGGAAGATGCCCGCCGCGCCACCGTCCTAAAGTGGAAGTCTCGGCTGGAGACGCCCCGAGCCGGTCTCTGGACCGTGGGGGCGCTCCGGCCGATCTTGGAAGAATGGGCAGGGCGGCAGCACGGGATCCTCACCTTCCGGTTGGTGCAGGTTTTGTCGGGGCATGGTTGCTTCGGCAAATACCTGCACACGATCGCAAGGAGGGAGACGACCCCAGGCTGTCACCACTGCGACTGCGACGAGGACTCGGCGCAGCACACGCTCGAGTCGTGCCCGGCATGGGATGTGCAGCGCCGGGAACTCGTTGCAGTCATAGGCGTGGACCTGTCGCTGCCGGCCGTTGCGCGAGCGATGGTTGGCAGTGACAGGGCCTGGACCGCGGTCGCCGCCTTCTGCGAGGCTGTCATCTCGCGGAAGGAGGCGGCGGAGAGGGCCCGTGAGGAATCCTCCTTCGCGGACCCGATTCGCCGCCGGCGCGAGGGGCGGCGTGCGCGCGCTTACTTGCGCCTTATGCCGCCCTAGCCGAGGCTGCGGACGGTGGGGTCGGGGAGTACCCTGCCGTCCGCGGAAGCCTACCGCGAAGGTGCGACGCCCAAGTGCGCGAGGCGTCGCTCAAGAGAGGGTGCCCGTAGGGGCTGCCGCCTGCGGATCGCGGTCGTAACGACGCGGTACCCGTGATCCGCCGTAGCAAGGGCGGGTGTAGGCGCACGGTGGGTTTTTAGTGGGTGAGAGCCCCATTCACCCCGTTGTCTCCCCGGGCAGCGGGGTGTGCGGTAGGACATTTTTGCCCACCTAAAATAAAAAAAAAAAAAAAAAAAAAAAAGGGTCTCTCATAATATGGTTGACGGGCGACGGTGATGGTGAGTGAAGCACACAGATGTATTCACACAGTCTTTAATTCCCGCACGATTATAAATGATACAGTTTTGCACGCCTCATAAGCGAAGCGTTGAGGTGGGTTCTACTCCCGTTTTGCACGGAACAACTGATTTTTCAAACTTAAAATGTCTCTATTTATTATATATTGCACTTGCAAAATAATATCTACACACACATATAAAGAACAAACACTATTTTTAACACTCATGATATTTTTGATGCCATTTTTGTTATTTAAACAAAATATCTACACACACATATAAAGAACAAACACTATTTATTACACTCATGATATTTTTGATGCCATTTTTGTTATTTAAACTAGTTAAAAACTGTTTGAAAAAAATCGGGCTTGGACGTCCTTGAGTTGTAGGTAATGTATGTTAACACGATAACGGCCAAAATACTTAACTAATCGAGTCTTTTTTTTTCGTTTACGAATTATTATGATTAGGAATAGAGCCCTATTACTTTTCACGGCAGACCGTGATCGAATTGTGGTTTAATTGTTATTAAATAAACAAAAAAATACTGAATATTTACGCTCGACGCGACACTAAAACCAGCGCCTTTCATGAGAACTACCTTTTTACGTACGCATAGTCACCGGTGGTTTTACTATCGTCAACAGAACGCCGTTCGTCCGGCCGGTACCTACATTGCTTTTTGTTAAAAGAAAGATCTTACCTTTGCTTGACGAACTGATGATATTTGTCAAGTATAATAACTATTTTATCCATAACAATAATTAACAACACTAAACACACGTAAATAATAACACAAAAAGGGCCGGATATAGCCTACTTCCCCACTCTTTCTACTATGGTTCTACTTAGAAAACCTTTTAGAAATACCTGAAGTTTCTGTTGAGGTCTACCCCGCTACATTCACCATCGTAACAGGCTCTGTTTTTCCTCCACATGCGATCATCTGTATGAGTGTACTCGTAGCCGTCTGGATTTAACACTGGTACTATGTGCCTGTAGTATAATTAACTATGAACTATTTATTAATTTATTACTAAGTATAATATTTGTGCCAAGTTAACAAATTGAACAAGTTACAATGGCGGTGTTGTTTATGAGGGCACAATATATATTTTATTATCTCCCACATAGATACGTGAGATCACATGAATGATACGATCCGGGTTAGCAGTTATGCGACCATTTTAGCTTATCAGCAACGTGCTGTTACGCGAGTATCTTTTGAAGGTTTTAAGAAATAAAATTTATTAAACTGGCATTAAATATGATTTGTTTGTTATTTGGTTAATTGGTGTGTGAAAGAAAGAAATCATGATGGATAAAAATCGTGATGGAAAGAGTCTAGTGGTCGCGCTGGATCGAAAGAGATTTGTGGTCTTGATGGATGACGATAAGAGTGATGGTGATGGTGAGTTCTGCAATGGAGACTAAAAATACTGACTAAGCAGGAAGGAGAATGAATATATCAGCCAATTCATGTACAATGTAGGATTGTAACAGTGTGAAGATTTAAGGCAATAATTTTTCTAACTTTGGTGTTTATGCTGCAGAAGTGACTATTTGGTATTACGACCGTAGCAGGGCCTACTCTACTTACGTAGGAATGAATGTGCCTATCAAATGACTGAAATAATATATCGGCAGCGTGTAAGGCTAAGTAAGAGATTAGACTATAGGTACCCTCGCTATATGAGGCTTCTTGGTACCTATAAATCAAAATGCAATCGGAAGATTTATGTCATAATATCTTGACGACTCTTTATTTGTAATATAAGTATGACGGGCCTCGTGGCGTAGTCAGTAGTGTAACCGACTTCCGTGCACGAGGTCGTGGGTTCGATTCCCACTCAGGACAATTATTTGTGTGATGAACACAGATATTTGTACTGCATCTGGGTATGAAATATAATATATAGATATAAAATATCTATTATATGTATGTATTTACAAAAAAAATAATAATCTGGAAAGCGGTTGACCCTAAAGGCCATCCCTGCAACTTCCCGCTAATTCGATACTTAAGCGCTCAAAATTGCACTTATAACGACTTTTGAGCTCGAAGAGCTATAATTTTCGTGTCATTTTGAGCTCTATGAGCTCAAATTTGAGCTCTCTGAGCTCAAAGAGATAACTATTCTATGCTTTTGAGCTCTTCACACACACACACACATACATACAGATATCATCGCGGAAACATTCGGGGAAGCTTCCTAGGACCTCAAAACGTCAACATCCGTTGAAAACTCGATTTTCGAAAAAACGGGGTAAAACCAATAACTTCCTTACTTTTGAAAATTTTCAATTTTCTTAGCGGGAAGTTAAAGAGTACGTAGTATATGTATTACGAGTATATCGGTAATCTGGTATCCATAGCACAAGCGTTAACCTTAGTTTGGGACCAGAGGACGTTGTGTGAAAAATGTCCGTGAATATTTATTTATTTATAAAATTGTAATACTGTCTGTTACTGAAAACATACGAGTAAGCTCTCGCATTGTTGATACTCATTAGGCTAAATTTACTAGATATATTACCAGTCTTTATTAGTAATCGAAGGCGATAAATTTTTGAAGTTCTTAGCAAGTCTTTCTGCTATATATGTCACCACAGCGGTTGTAATCCATTCCCGTGAATGTATTGCTGCATCCAGCCAAACCGCTTTATTGCTGGCGTTACTGTTTGATATTTTTAACATCTGTAATCACATGACTAGTTTTAAAAATAACATTTTATATTCTTTGAATACAACATTGCATTTTCAAATACAAAAAAGATCATTAAATTGTAATCTTGTAATGAATGCTTAATATATTTTTGAAGAGTTTGGGGTGGATGATTTTATCGAGCTTTGAATTTTCGGTATTCTGGTTAGTATTAGCTTATTAGCTATGTTTAAAGGAACTTGTTATTAACCTCGTCCGATCAATACACACGGACACCTCAGAAACTATTTTATTCAACTAATTTTCTGTCCCACTATAGGGTGCGAGTCTCCTCTGATAGTGAGAGGGATTAGGTCATAGTCCACCACGCAGGCCTAGTGAGGGCTGGCAGAACTCAGAAATTAATATTTGATATAATTATTTAATATTCCCAATATAAAATATGAAGTCCAATGTTCTTGGATGCCAGCTTTTATAGACCTATCCATCCATCAGCCTTTCAACGTCCACTGCTGGACATAGGCCTCCCCAAGAGAACGGCACAACGAGCGGTCCCGTCATGGGGGATAATGCAGTAATCGCCACGCTTGGCAGGCGGGTTGGCGATCGCAGTGGATGTTGTTAATACTCGAGGGAGTGCTGCTGCCCACTCCCCCGGAATTCCAGTCGGCACTTACGACTCCCGTGGGTAGAGAGAGGGGTGGGACAATTCTAAAGCCAGCCCCACACGGCCTATATCTAATTCGAATGTGAGTCAATAGTCTTAAATAAGTTGATGTAATAAGGCAAGCATTTGCATGTAAAATTCCCGATTAATTTGATTATGATGATCTATTATATGATTATATTACCTGATCTATTATAATTTCTACTTATATGGATTTTAAAATTAAAAAATAACACGATAACCTTGATATCTCTCCCTTCGACCGATTTCCCAATCACTGATACAGTACAGATAGCAGGATAGTCTTTCTCTAAATCGTCTATAAACGAATATATCACACTGAGTCTGTGAAATTTCATCCAGTCCATAAATTTTACTGGAACAAAACTTATTTGTATAGGTTATTCTGTTGCACCATTTTTTTTTTGTTAAGGTGGGAAGAAATGTTCCTAACCGCACACCCCGTCGTTCGGGGCAACGAACAGGGTAGTGTGGGGCCCTCACCCACTAAAGAAACCCGCCGTGTGCCGTCTCTCCGCCTTTGTTGGCGGGCCACTGGAACTATGTTACATTCCTTCGGTGGTGTTCTGTTGCACCCTAGAATCGAAGTTTTCTTTCACGCGGTACCTAGGTAGCTACATCTCGTATATTCTATACGAGATGGTAAATGGTAAGCGCTGCTTATGGACTTAACTATACTGGGAGTATTGCCAAGCCGCTGCTCACCATTTCATTTCACAAATATGAAATGAAAGAATTAACGGCTCTCCTGCTACAATCAAAACACACTGTCTTTTTTTTTGTTGCATGTAGTGGCAGGCGAGCCACAGCCCGTCTGATGGTAAATGGTAACCGTCACTCATGGACCAGTTAGGTCCGAGAGTATTGTCAAGCCGATGCTCACAATTTCATTTCACCGATATGAAATGAAAGAATAAACGGCTATCTCCTGCTACAGCCAAAACGCAACGATGCGCTTCATGACCGATCACACGGGAGATGGTGGTACCAACTCGCTTGGGCCCGATAGCAAGTGAGCACCCCCACTTGGTACCCAGCCCTATCACCAGTAATGCAATGGATGATTATTGCTTACTTTACTTAGTCGCCTCATACGACACCCGTGGGAAAGAATGGGGTGATGGCACTTATGTTCTCAGTCTGTCGCCACACAGATGGACGGCTATCTCTCACTATAACTAAAACACATTGAGGTGCTACTTGTTCAGTCACACGGCAGACGTTGGTGGTGGTAGGCTAGGATTGTGACACTAGTCCCTTCACGGATAATTCAGATTCGAAAGGGAGGATTTCAATTTGATGTTGCCCCCGTTTTGCTTGGTTGGAGAGAAATTAAAGTGACACTATTACATTCTTAGTCAATCATAAGACGTACAGACTAGTTTGCAGCAGATAAAGTAACATTTATTACTAACTTTTCCTGACCTTCATTTTCCGCTGAGGTGAAAGGCGTGGTAATTTTGATGAAAATGCATGGCGTCCTGAAATAATATTTTGTTACTAGCCTATTCTAAATTTAAACACCTTAACGGGTACCTGAGGTAGGTCTTCTTGTCTAATATTTCATAGTGTCTGAAGACGAAAGTAGACCAGTATGTTTTACCGGTGATGACTTACGAAACAGAGGCGTGGTCTCTGAATGTTGGTCTTATATCAAGTTTCAAAGTCGCTCAGCGTGCCATGAAACGTGATAAGATCTGTAATACGGAAATCTGCCGGACATAGCTCGCCGGGTCAGCATGATGAAGTGTCAATGGGCAGACCACAACGCTTGAAGAACTGACAACCATTGGGAAAGAAAGGCTCTCGAGTGGTGACCGCGTATGGGCGGTGCAGTGTAGGACGGCCTCCCTCCAGGTGAACCGATGACCTGGTCACAGTCCAGGCAATCGGTGAATGCAGGCGGCACAGGGCCGTTCGCTGTGGCGTTCACTTGGGAAGTCCTATGTCCAGCAGTGGACGATGAAAGGTTGATCGATGGATGGAAGGGGTAACTACTAAAATTCTCTAATCGAAATTAAGTAAATGTAATATTAGTCCACATTAATATACCTCTGCTTTTGACTCTAGTTTGTGTGCAGCTCTCTAAGTATTTAACATATTCGACTTCTTCAGAATCTCCAATTTCATCATCATGAACGTAAAAAACGTCTTCGTCCACTTTTTGAGAACAAGTTGGACTCATAGGTCGACTCATTTCGATTTCTTCTTTAATGTGGGTGTATTTAAAATTAAAACATATAGCTATTTGTTTTGTATTGTTTCTGGCTAAATTATAAGACCATAATGCTTAGCCAATAAAAGACAAACTTAAATTTTATTTGATATTTGAAGACGTATCCTGTAGGTAAAATTTGCCATAAGTACTGTAGATCCTTTTAAAGTAATACAACTTCTTGGGTTATAAATTGGCAGCCTACCTTGCAAATGCCCTTTGCCCTAAACGAAATAAAATAAAGTTTTAGAAGAATGAAAGGCATGAATTTGCTACTGAGCACAGGTCACGCTACAATTGTGAAACTATGTAAATCCCATTATGGAGGAGTTGCTCGGGAGCTCCCTCTCTTGCCAGTTACTTAGTTACTCCACCTGGGACATAGTTATTTCGGGAAGTATCTGTGTTGTATCTATTTATAATTCTGGCACAAGAACTGAACGCTTAACATTGGCAAAGTTACACCGCGCTCTTGTGCTTGGCAGTCAGTTTTATTTCCAGATATAATATTCTGTAAAATACGTGGAAACTCATATCGGATTTCTGAACACTGAGTTTTTAGACTGAGCCATAGTGTGCACGTAGTGGAAGTGAAATTTGGAGGCGTTGCCGCACGTAACATAATATATAAAAAATACCTATAACTTACTCCTTCTTACCGTTTCTTACGCCATTATCTAAAATTTATTAATATTCATTAAATATTAACTTAGGTTATTGCAGCGAACTATACACACATCAGTTGGCAATTCTTTTTAAAGGTACACAAAAATTTTGCAATTATAGATTTTGATGTGATGACTTCTCTGGTTTTTAGTTTAGTGTTTATTCTTCATTATATACTCTTTGTCTTTGGTGTTTATGTGCAGGATGCGTCACAGTCTCAGACTATCTCTTAGTCTGAGGTTACAGTTGACATTACCATAAATTAATTATTTATATTTTTTAAAATGTCATGTTTTTGTTGCTCATACGCCTTGGTTGTAATCAGCCTTTTTTCTTGTTTAGGCGGGAAAAAGTGTTCCTAACCACATACCCCGTCGTTCGGGGCAACGAACAGGGCAGTGTGGGGCCTTCACCCACTAAAAAAACCCGCCGTGTGCCGTCTCTTTGCCTTTATTGGCGGGTAACTGGAACTATGTTACATTCCTTCGGTGGTCCACCGGCGGCTTACCCTTTCGGGTACCCTCTACAGGTTGTAATTAGCCTGAACATTTTATTATCTCTAATATATAAAATTCTCGTGTCACAGTGTTTGTCGCCATTCTCCTCCGAATTTTAGTAATTTTGTGTGTATATTCAGTAGGTCTGAGAATAGGATCTAAACTATTTTCATACTTAAACACAAAGTGAAAAATGTGAAATCGAAAATAACAGTCACGAGCAGGATTTCATATTTTTCACTTTGTGTTTAATGTATAGTGCTAAGCATGTAAAATGCTAAAAATATATATAAAAAAATCTAAATATTTTTCATACTTTAAAGTATTAAGAAAGAAAGAAAGAAAGAAAGAAAATATTTATTTCGTGCTACAAAAGACTGCATATTTGTAACAAAAATAAAATTTAATATACCTAAAAACTACCTATAATAAAAAGTTGAAACAGAATTAGTGTAATATAGATAAAAAATGTTTGAAAAATCGCGCCATCAAAAAATTTATACAATTTTAATTGCAAAATTAAACTTACTATATTGGATTAATGCATGTAAGTGCATTCCGAAAGATGGATGGCGTTGGTCGTAAAGAAAAATGTGATGAGGAGATTGGGATGACCAAAAGGTCGGTTCGGTAGCTCAGTGGCTAAGAGCACTTCCCCGGATTGGTAGGGACGCGGGTTCGTTTCCCACTCGCACTAAAGTTCTCTTTTTCCTCATTCACAAATAATTTGTACTTTAAAAGTAGCTGACGCATGTAAATGCTAAAAAAAACATAGATCAAAAATATTGTTCAAAAATATTTATTTTTATTTTGTAGACAAATTTTTTTTTAAATTTTTTAATGATTTGGCATTCATTAATAATTTTCATTGCAAAATATTCACGAAAAAAAAAAATATGGCGGTACGAAGTTTGCTGACTGAGCTAGTTATCTCTAAAATATATAAAAATCGAGCCGAATTTCCATTGGCCACGCCATAACTTGAAAACGAGTTGGCCGATTTCTTTCATATTATTTTAAGTTTTCTAATACTTTGTAGAAGGTTCTTACGGAAAAATAAATAACATAATGCGCTGCAATTATGTTATTAATTGATGAATACTTTATGAATATTTAATATATATATATATATATAGTTATCTCTCCCCGTCAATTGTTGATCTTTCGCGACGTAGCATCAGTTAATTGTTGATCCCTTAGCAAATGTTGATCTTCGGCAGCATTTGTTGATCTAATGCCTCTGTTCGCCGATTATGTTGATCTATTTAGATCAACAAATGCTAAGCTGCAAGTGCCAACACTCACCCCCCTGCACACTTCCGTATGTACAAATCCACATTTTGTCATATGTTGATCCCATTTAAATGTACCAATCACAGCCTCTCTTTGCTCGTAATTGGTTATAATATTATTTGTAAAATATTTTGTAAAGATAATGAATATTTCTCGTCAAAGGTTAGTCATACGTAATCAGTAAAATGTTGATCACTACGCAAACGTTGATATATATCAAATGTTTGAACTATTAACAATTTATTTTCACTTCTTTTTTATACTATGCTATGCTATATTTTAGTATATCCTGACCACCTACTTTACTACTAACTACTTCTTGATACGGACGAGACTTATTGATAACGATTTTTATAAATTGATAATTTCATGTAAAAATATATAGGCTTATCCTACGTGGTCGAATTCTTAAGAGATCTATAGTGATTGATATAGCCCGTCGGGTTGGCTTGCTGAAGTGGCAATGGACAGGCCACATCGCTCGACTAACTGACAGTTGTTGGGGACAAAAGGTTCTCGAGTGGCGATCACGCATCGGATGGCGCAGTGTACGACAGCCTTCCACCGTGGTGGTTGCCCCTCACCCAGCGAGGTGGCCAGGTGGCAGGGCGACGCCCGCTGAACTGCCATGGTCAGCTGGAGAACGTGGCTGGAGGTGCCCTGGGCTGGTCTTTGGATCGTAGGGCCGCTCCAGCCAGTGCTGGAGGACTGAGGGGTGCGATGACATGGAGTCCTTACCTCCCGACTGGTGCAATGCTGTCGGGGCACGGTTGTTTCGTCAGATATCTGCTATGTCGGAAGGAGGGAAGCGACTCCGGGCTGTCACCACTGCAGCTGTAACGAAGACACGGCGCGGCACACGCTCGAGTCGTGCCCGGCTTGGGCCGTGCAGCGCCGTGGACTCGTCGTGGCAATAGGGGGGGACCTCACGCTGCCAAGCATCGTTAGAGCGATGCAGCGACAGGAATTGGACCGCGGGCGCTGCCTTCTTTGAGGAGGGTATCTTGCGGACGAAAGCGGCGGGGAGGGCCAGGGAATCTGATCCTTCCGCTAACCCCAACCACCGCCAGCGACTGGGGCGGTGCAAGCGTGTGTATTTGCGCCTAATGTTGCACTAGCTGAGGCTGCGAGTGGATGAACCAGGGAACGTCCGCCACCCGCATAGGTGCGACGCTCTGTGAGCGGGTGCGTTGCTCAGTAGATAATACCCGAAAGGGTAAGCCGCCGGCGGACAACTGAAGCAATGCAACATTTTGGGCCACTGGAACTGCATTGGCCCGCCCACAAAGGCGGAGAGAAGGCACATAGCGGGTTTATTTAGTGAGTGAGGGCCCCACACTACTTTATTCGTTGCTCCGAACGACGGGGTGTGCGGTTAAGTTCATTTCTTCCCACCTTAACAAAAAAAATGGACGGCCTCCACCAGATGGAACGACAATCTGGGCAAAGCCGCGGGGAGCTGTTGGGTGCGGTTGGCGCAGGACCGCTCGTTGTGGCGTTCTCTTGGAGAGGCCTATGTCCAGCAGTGAACGTTGAAAGGCTGATGTATGGATGGATGCAAAAAGGAAATACAGGCTAAACTAATTTTTTTACAATTAAATTAAATTTAAATAAAAACTAGTGTAAGCACTTGAACGAATTTTAGACTAAGAGAACTAAAATTCATTCAATTATTGACATCTGCCGGCAATCTGACCAATATTCTAGCAGCGTTATAGTAGTAGTGTATAAGGCAGTTTATGATAAAAAAAAAGTCTTGGTTGGATTGGTTGGCTACAAGAGCCAATCAAAGGATGCAGAAGGCAACGATAGAAGATGTATGTAAGAATGGAGTACAAAAGGTTGAAGAGTGTTATAAGAGAGATTGTTTTAAGAAAGAGAGTGATAGAGATACTTAAGTTTATTAGAAGGTTATTTGACGACTTCTAGAAGAATATTAAACTCTTTTGGAAGTTCATTAGGTCAGCTAGGGCTATCAAGAAGACGTCTCACCTCGGTTAAATCAGAAACCGAAATATGGAAGTATAGTGAGAGGAGAAGAATGTGTCTTGAAAAGACGGAAGGAATATTTTAAAAGTCAGCACTTTCACATCTTCTTTCTCAAGATGTGCGCCGGCTATCTTAGAGGATATGAATGAAAGTTATAACAAAAGTGAAATTAGTACGAAAGAGATTATGGATGCGTTTAATAGTATGAAATTAGGCAATGCTGCATGGGTATGATAGAATAACGGTCAGATGCTGAGGGCTGGACAAGGCGTGGTAGTCAGTCTGCTGTACCACCTTTTTAACCTTAGCTGGGGAAGCGGCACTGTACCAGTAAACTGGTACAAGGCCGTTATCGTACTTATTAGGGAAAAGGGTCGCAGCAAGACTGCAGGAACTACCGAGGCATTAGCTTGCTCAGCGTTATAGGCAAATTGTATGCAAAAGTTTTGGTTAAAAGAGTATTACATGCAACTGATGAGAAAATATGGGATGTGCAAGAGGGGTTGAGGAACGGAAGAGGATACGAGGATCAGGTCTTTTCCTTACGAATAATAGCCGAAAAATTCTTGGCCAAAAGCCAGAAGGTCTATTGTGCGTTCGTATACTTAGCCCTAACACAAAAAGCCTATGACAGAGTGATAAGATAAGAATTAGGGTCGTCATTGTCTACGTATGGGGTGGGCGGTGGCGAAATCACTGTCCAAGGAATCCATTTGAAAGAGAGCCCGTATGGATTGAAAATGAATGATTTAATCATCAAATACATGCTATACGCTGATGATCAGGTTATCATAGCACCATCAGAGGAGGAGTTGCAGGCGATGGTTAACATATTGCATGAAGCTTTAAAAGTAAAAGGAACGTCAGTGAATGCGAATAAGACGAAAGTAATGCTTTTGTGATGATTGATCGAGCCCAGTACAGCGTGATACGACCGTTTTCGAGAACTGGCTCAGCTGTATACCTGTAGTAAGGTACCTCGACGTCCACAAGCCCGTATTTCAGAGCAATCTGTTGGTGGATGAACCTGGCTACTTGGTTATGTCTGTGCAAGTACTCACCGTTAGCAAGACGAGAATAACCCAAGACAATATGCCTAAGGGACTCACCTGGACGGTGGCAGGCACGGCAGATATCGGCAGTACCTTCCCTAAGGTTATGTCTCCAGTAGTTGTTCGTCATGATAACTTCGTCAGCAATTGCACAGACAAAACCTTCAGTTTCTCCAAAGAGGTTACCAAAACGTAGCCAGGACACGGAAGCTAAGAAGTCTACATCAGGCCCATGTAAGGCCCAATAGAATCTTCCGTGGAGCTCCTTGCTCTGCCATACAACCCTCATCGTTCATCAATACTACTGGTCTTTGCCAGTTCTTCTTAGCCAAGGAGAGTGGAGTGAGTCCGGAATCTACAGTGACCCATCACGATGCATATTCCTATCAGTATGCAGGAAATATTCCCTAAGGTTGTACACCTCATGATTGTGCAAGGTCTTGGCATTTAGGTAAGAAACGTCGAACTCCACACTTTCGTAGGATGTACAACATCATAACTAATGAACGAGGATGATGCATACGATTTGCGGTCAAGAG
Organism: Leucoma salicis; assembly: GCA_948253155.1. Classification (NCBI taxonomy): domain Eukaryota; kingdom Metazoa; phylum Arthropoda; class Insecta; order Lepidoptera; family Erebidae; genus Leucoma; species Leucoma salicis. The sequence continues at coordinate 9,457,395 of OX411819.1, read as the reverse complement.
ACTGCCGACCCTTTTATCCAAGGCGTCAAGTTCAGTCCGAGTCCACTTCAGTATGCCGAAAGAGTACATAAGAAGTGGCACGAGCCAGCCGTTGCAGGCGCGCACCTTGTTTCCACCTGATAGAAGACTAATTAGTACTTTCGTCAGGCGGCCAAAGAAGCGCTCCTGCAACGATTGTTTCATGTCCAACTCACTAATGCCCAAAGCTTGTGTCATACCCAAGTATTTAAAGGTATGAGTTGAATTCCCTCGGCTTCCACTACTCTTACCCATTTTACATGCATGACCGCACATTTTTCTACACCAAATTCCACCCCAATCGAATTACTAAAGGACTTGGCTAACTTTAGTACCTCTATTAGTTGAAATCTGGTGGAGGCAAACAACTTAAGGTCATCCATGTAATACAGGTGGGATATTTCAGGACCTTTCTAATAGTGTACTGAGAGGGTTCATGGCTAAACAAAACCATAAAGGACTCAGTCTATCACCCTGGAATATACCCAGCTCAATCCTTATAAGCTCACCGTAGCAAACCAGAGTCTGCCGACACGCTGGATAGCTAAGAGTGTTCTCCAGTGCCCCATACATGATTTCAGGAAGGTGCATAAAGTAGGATGAACTTTATATAACTTCAGCACCCTCAAGAGCATGTATGTGGCACAGAATCAAAAGCTTTTTTATAGTCTATTCAGCATATAACCAAATCCTTTTTCTTACGGCGAGCATGTTGGTTAATTGCCGTATCAATAAGGAGGAGCTCCTTAGTACCACAGCCCCCACTCCTACATCTATTCTGAGAGAAAGACATGACCGAATTTGATTCTATATGATTAGATATTTTTGTTCTCAGAATAGATATAAAGAGCTTATAGTGTCAGTAAACACGCAATTGGTCTATAATTGCATGGTTCCGTGGTACTGCCTGATTTATGGAGCAAATGAGTGATGCCAGTAGTCGTAAAATCCGGCTACGTCCTCGATTCCACAGCCGATTGAAATTGAGAAGCCAAACGAGCGCGTGAACTTCGCAGCCACTTAAGCCAAAAATTGTGCAGTTCTTCCGGTCCTGGAGACTTCCAATTTACCAAAGAACAGACTGCACAGGCTACATCTTGTTTTGTTCTATTATTATTATTTACTTTATTTACATATCTTAAACCACTAAATAAATTTTTAAATATATATATTTTAAAAAATAACAAATTATTTAAAAATATAAAAAGTGTGTAGACCCACCAGCAGCGAGCACAAGGGCCAAACTGCCAGTGGTTAGGGTTCCAAAGACAGGAACTTCCTCACAATGCGTACCGTGTCCAGAAGTACGTACCGCTTTCTGTATTAAACCCTTGTTCCAATCATCCAACGCGAGCCTCTTAAGGTGTTGGTCGAGACTCTTGGCTATCAGTCCATTGACTGACACTACTATCGGCACAATAATTGCTGAATCCCCCATGTCAACCCGTGAGCCAAGTCCAGATACTTCATCTGTTTATCCTTCTCAGCCTTCACGAGATTTTCGCCACGCGGGATGGTGATATCATCAATCATTGCCCGGCGCTCAGATCGATCCACTACCACAATATCAGGTTTGTTGGCTACAACAGTTCTGTCTGTGATAATTGATTGACCCCAGTACTACTAGGCTACTTGGTTATGTCTGTACAAGTACTCACCGTTAGCAAGACGAGAACAACCCGAGACAATAAGTCTAAGGGACTCACCAGGATGGTGGCAGACACGGCATATGTGAGCCGTACCATCTCTTAGGATATGCCTCCGGTAGTGTTTCGTCATGATAACTTCATCAGCAATTGCATAGATAAAACCTTTGGTTTCCCCAAAGAGGTTACCGAAACGTAGCCTGGCCACGGAAGCTGAAAAGTCAACGTCAGGCCCATGTAAAGCCCGGTAAAATCTTCCATGCAGCTCCTTGCTCTGCCATACACCCCATTTTTTTTTTTTTGTTATGGCGGGAAAAAATGTTTCTTACCGCACACCCTATCGTTCGGGGCAACGACCAGGGTAGTGTGGGGCCTGCACCCACTAAAGAAACCCGCCGTGTGCCGTCTCTCCGCCTTTATTGGCGGGCCACTGGAACCATGTTACATTCCTTCGGTGGTCTGCCATACACCCCTGCGATCGTCAGCACTTAGAACTACAGGTCTTCGCCAGTTGTCCTTAGCCAAGGAGAGTGGAGTGAGTCCGGAATTTACAGCGACCACATCACGATGCACATCCTTATCAGTGTGCAGGAAATATTCCCTAAGGTTGTACACCTTACGATTGTGCAAGGTCTTCGCATTTAAAAAACCTCGTCCACCTCACTTTCGTGGGATATACAACCTCATTACTGATGAATGAGGGTGATACATACGATATGTGGTCAAGAGACTGCGGACTCTTCTATTCAGTCTGGGTCCACTTGAGTATGCCAAAAGAGTACATAAGAAGTGGCATGCCCCAACTGTTGCAGGCGCGCACCTTCTTGCCACCCGAAAGAAGACTATTTAGTACTTTCATCAGGCGGCCAAAGAAACGTTCCTGTAACGACCGTTTCATGTCCACCTCATTAATGCCCAAAGCTTGCGACACGCCCAAGTATTTATAGGTGTCAGTTACGAGGAGAGATCGTAAATGTGTAGAATCCGAAAGTTGTATTCCTTCAGATTCCACTATCCTACCCCGTTTTACATGCATGACCGCACATTTATCCACACCAAATTCCATCCTGATGGAATTACCAAAGGACTCGGTTAACTTTAGTAACTCCATTAGTAGCAATCTGGTAGGGGCAACAACTTAAGGTAATCCATGTAAAAGAAGTGGGATATTTTCATTATTATTATTATTAATTGTACGATTAAAAATAAAAGAAAGAAAACTTTAGAGAAATTAACAAAACTGTTTTAATTTTAATATAAATATCGTTAAAATAGTGATTTTTTTAAGATTTCAAAGTGTATTTGGCTATTATAGGAGAAAAGAACTTGGTTCAATTCAACCCTACGAAGACTGGGCGTTCACTGCAAAGAAGGACGCATTTGTCGTGGCGCCACAGTTCGAAGGGTTAACTCTCCCGTTCTCCGAGAGTATTGGGATCCTCGGCATCGTCATATCCAGCAAAGTCTAGCTCAGGAGTCATTTGGAGGACAAAGCCAAATTGGCGAACAAAAAACTGGTCGTCCTGAACAGAGTTAAGCGGTACTTCACACCGAGGCAGTACTTATGGTGTACAAGTCCACCCTCAGGAGGAGTACTGATCACATATTTAGGCAGGCGTACCAAAATATCAGCTCGAACCACTTGGCTCCCTGCAAAGGCATGCTGTTCGAATTGTCGACGATCTCAACTTAACGGATGAAGTGGAGGTATTGGGGCGGCAGAGAGACTTTGAGGCTCTCTATGTGCTCTATAGACTCTTCAATGGGGAATGGTCTGGCGGTTTAACACCGGACCTCGACCCGCTGTAATATAAGGTTCATCCATACCAACTGGAGACGATCTCTTCCAAAACGGTTCGTTGTTAGTTTTCCTTTCTACCACGTACGTCTTAGATCTGTATTTCCCAAGTGTTACGACTTGTCCCTCTTCAAACGAGGTTTGAGAAGAGCACTTTAATTACGGTAGGCGGTGGCTTGGCTACCACTGCAGGAATGCAACATGGTTCCAGTGGCCCCCCAATATAGGTGGAGAGACGGCACACGGCGGATTTATTCAGTAGGTGAGGGCCCCACAGTACTCTGTTCGTTGCGGTTAGGTACATTTTTTCGCGCCTTAACAAAAAAAGGTGGTGGTTTGGCTGTGCACTTGGTGTTGACTAAGTCCATTACCGGCGGTTACAAAAAAAAATAAAAGTTCTATAAACTGTCAAACAGTTATAATAAGTTTCACATACCGATCAACGTAAGAAGGTTGGATGTAAAATATAATCAGTATATATATGATCAACATAAGATGGTATAATGCAAAGTATCATCTGTATAAGATCAACATAAGATGGTAGCGTGTAAAATATAATTCATATGTGATCAACATAAGATGGTTGCGTGTAAAATATAATTTGTATATGATCAACATAAGCGGGTAGCGTGTAAAATATAGTCCGTATATATGATCAACGTTTGATGGTATAATGTAAAATATAAAATATAGAGTTTGTTCGGTAGTGGAACATAAAATAAATAGGCGACTCGCACAATGTACAATAGATGTATTAATTTTACTAATTAACACGAAAACTATTCGACACAGAAAATATATTTTAAAGTGGATAGGTAGGCGTACTATCGGCGAGTGTTGGTTCGTTGTTCGTATAGGCGCGGCGAGGGCCGTAAGTTGTAGAACCGGTTAGTCCCTCCCCGCGCTCCTGACGGACTTAGTATCTTCGTCGGCGCAGTGGAAGCGCCGACATCCTCCCGGCGCTGGAAAGCTTACTTGCCTTCCAGAACTTCTAGCTCCTCGGGCTTCGGTAGTAGCACTATTCTATTGAGAGCGCGTCGCACACTCCCTCGTGCAGTATCAATGTCTGCGACGCGCGTCACTCCGTCAGGTCCCGTGAATAAATTTCTCACACGCCCAAGGCGCCAGGACAGAGGAGGAGAACTCTCGTCTTTTATGAGAACTAAGTCGTCCATCTGAAGATTCTTCAGTTTTGTACGCCATTTTGTCCGCATTTGTAGTTCGGCAATGTACTCGCAACTCCAACGTTGCCAGAAATGCTGCTTGAACTGTTCAATCCGCTGGAATCTGTCGAGACGGTTAGCATTAGTTGATTGCAGACACGGAGATGGCAATGAATTCAGAGGTCTACCGATTAAAAAGTGCCCTGGAGTCAAGGGATAGTAGTCGTTAGGAGAAGAGCTCAAAGGACATAGAGGGCGACTATTTAGGATGCTTTCTATTTGAGTGAACAAAGAAGACAATTCCTCATATGTTAAATGCGTTGTCCCTAGTATCCTACTTATATGGAACTTGGCTGACTTTACCCCGGCCTCCATCAAGCCATTGAAGTGAGGAGCGTATGCAGGTGAAAAGCAAAATTCTACTCCTTCGACAGCGGCAAAATCAACAATAGGGTTAGAGTTATCAGCAAAGTATTCCCGGAGCTCTTTGGAAGCAGCAACAAAGTTTCCACCATTATCACAAAATATTTGCTTTGGTAGCCCTCTGCAAATTCAAATTCAAATTCAAAAATATCTTTATTTCATAGGCCTATTAAGTAGCACTTAAAATCGTCAATAATACACTAATAATTAAAATAATTAACACGAGCGCCTGAGGCGAGTGCAACCGCAATAACAAAGTGGCGATTGCAATCGCCACAAGCGGCCGGATTCCGTAGTAAAGCCTTTCATGAGAAGAACCCGGCAAGAAACTCATGGGCCACTTTTTTAAATTGTCAATTTATTACAATTTAATATAATCTTTATAACTAAAATTACATTATATCTTATAAAACAATTTTGAAAATTAATGAATGAGGAGCAGCTCAAGCCCATTTAGTTTTATCCTCAAGATAATCCGAAACAGTGTAATAACCTTGATTACAAAGTCTCATTTTTACGGCTTTCTTAAACTTATTTAGTGGCATGTTTCGGACATTTTCAGGAATTTTATTGTAGAAGATATACATTGCCCCATGAAAGATCTACTGATTCTGTGGAGACGAGTACTGTGAGCAACAAGATTGCCTTTGTTCCTTGTATTAATGTGATGAACGTCGCTATACTTATCAAAGCTTCTGATGTTTTTCTTGACATACAACAGATTTTCATATATAAATTGAGACACCACAGTTAGAATATTTATTTCTTTAAATTTCTGTCTAAGGGAAACTCTTGGGCCCAGATTATAGATTGCACGTACGGCCCTTTTCTGAAGTACAAATATATAATTTAAATCGGCGGAACATCCCCTTAGCAGTATGCCATAGGACATAATACTATGAAAGTAACTGAAATAAACTATTCTAGCCGTTTCAACATCAGTCAATAATCTAATTTTTTTTACCGCATATGCCGCTGAGCTAAGCCTACCTGACAATTTTTTAATATGGGGGCCCCATTGGAGTTTGTTATCTATAGTGATACCTAGGAAAACCGTGGACTCCACAAGGTCCAGTTCGACGCCATTCAATTGTACATTGGTTTCTACATGCCTTACATTGGGTGTAGTAAATTTTATACATTTAGTTTTATTTTCACTTAAAACTAGGTTATTAGTATTGAACCAATGAACAACTTTAGATAGTGTGTTGTTCACATCGTCATAATTAAGTTGTTGCCTTCTTATTTTAAATAATAAAGATGTATCATCTGCGAACAACACAATATTTCGATTATCTCCTACGTAGTATGGTAGGTCATTAATATAGACTAAGAACATAAATGGCCCCAAGATGGACCCCTGCGGCACACCCATTGTCATGACAGACCCATGTGATAACGTGCCATTAACATCGACCCTTTGAATTCTATTGCTCAAATAAGAAGTCAAAAGCTCGAGAGCCCTGTTCCTGATTCCGTAATGGTATAACTTTTTAATGAGGGTTTCATGATGTACACAGTCAAATGCTTTAGACAAATCGCAAAATATGCCTAACGCATCGTGCGAATCTTCCCAAGCTTTAAATATGGTTTTTAACAATTCTAGACCTGCATCAGTAGTAGAGCGATTCTTAGTGAAGCCGAACTGGTTTTTATGAAAAAATTTATGATTGTCAAAATGATCAACCATTTGTTTGAGAATAAGCTTCTCAAATACTTTACTTAGTGTCGGTAGTACAGAAATTGGACGAAAACTATTAAGGTCTGAGGTACTGCCAGATTTAAACAAAGGAATTACTCTACTAAACTTCATAAGCGAGCAACAAAAACGTTTTAAAGATAAAATAAAGGCGTCTTTAGACAATTCGCTTACAGCTTCTAAATGAATACACTTAAATCTAAAACATATAAAAATACACAGATAACATTTACTAATTTTACAACCACGACCCTTGCGATCTGTGATCATAAATGGTCCAGCAAAGTCCGTCCCTACGGTTACAAAGGGAAAGTCTGGCATCAGTCTTTGAGCAGGCAGGTTACCCATTATATTTGTCATAGAATGACTCTTAAAACGCCTACACACTGTACAATTCATTACAACACGTCGCGCTATGCTTCTACCACTAATAGGCCAGAAACGCGTTCTTATAGATGCTAGTAAAGCCTGAGGACCTATGTGTAGGAGACGTAGGTGTTCTTGCTGAAATAAAAGCTTGGTAAATTTATGTCTGGGACATAATAACATAGGATGTTTCATATCGAAACTATATTCAGATGCCTGTATTCGACCACCAACTCTAATAATACCTTCGTGCAAAAATGGATTAAGTGCAGCAACACGTGATTTAGGGTTTAGTGATTTTCTTTTTTGTAACAAATCATATTCTTTAGGAAATGACTCTAATTGAGATATATAAACTAATGAACAGAGCGCTTTATTTAGTTCTACAACCGTGAGAGAATCCTTGATTCTAGTTTTTGATTTTTTGCAATTATTTATAAATCTATGTACATAGCCTATGATATGTTGTAGTTTTGATAGCTTAGAATAATTATCAAAATTTATTATTGTAGACGGATTCAAAAGAGTTATAGCCGGATGTGATTTTATTTCTGGTAAATCCTTCATCGTAACGATAGGCGGTGAGTACATAGAAGGCCATTCGGATATGGGCAACGACAAATATTTAGGCCCATGCCACCACAACTCACAAGCAGCAACTTGTGGAGGGTTCACCCCACGTGATATAAGGTCCGCAGGATTACACTTAGTGGGAACATGGTGCCATGAATCGGTGTTAGTTAATTCTTTGATTGCGGCAACTCTGTTAGCAACGAATGCCTTCAGCGTGGATGAGGAGCCACTCCTCAACCAACCGAGTACCACACTGGAATCTGTCCAATATACATATCGTGATATGTTACGTCGCAGTGCTTGCGTTATTGAAGCGCTCAATTTAGCGGCAAGCAGCGCTCCTGAAAGTTCTAAGCGAGGTATTGTCATAGGGCGAGATGCGGGCGCAACTCGAGACTTGGCACACAGAAGATGAACGGCTACCCCTCCTTCTTGATCTGTTGAACGCAGATATACACAAGCACCATAGGCGTGTTGAGATGCGTCACAGAAGCAATGAATCTCAACAGAACGAGGATCCGTTATTGACACCCATCTAGGGATGGATAGACAATTGATAGACTTAAGGCCTTCAACAAACGGCTTCCATATCCTAACAATATCATCGGGAGCAGGATCATCCCAGTCCAGTTTGAGCGACCATAAGGTTTGCAAGAGTATATTGGGAATGATAGTGGACAAGGATAGGATCCCCAAGGGATCAAAGATTTTAAACGTGGACGACAGAATGATACGCTTAGTCACAGCGTGAGATTGTTCCACGCCTACAGGGAAATGAAGACTGTCTGAAGAAGGATTCCAGTCTAGACCCAGCGTGCTCGTCGAGCGACTCAGAGCTAAGTTGCCACACGATTGGATAGAGTTTGAAGATAATAAAGACGATGAGTTAGAGCGATATTTACGCAAATTAAATCCAGCCTTAGCAAGAGCCACATGTGTGGATTCCATGATTTTACGCAATTGATTTTCATCGTCGCAAGAAGTCAAACAATCGTCTACGTATATGTCCCTTTGTATGATTGTTTTAATTAATTCATCATTACATTCCTCACCTACTTGCCAGAGACATCTGGTGGCGAGGTAACTGGCACTAGTAAATCCATAAGTGACCAGTGAGTTTTTAAAGGTTTATTCTCTGCATCCCGCCATATAATTAATTGCAAATCTCGGTTAGACTCGTCAACTAATATCTGTCTATACATTTTTTCGATGTCGGCTGAGAAGACATAGCGGTGTTGACGAAATCGGATTAAAATATTAAATAGGGATTCTTGAACGATTGGACCCGTCATAAGTATGTCATTTATAGACAATCCAGATGTGGTACGAGCTGATGCATCGAACACGACACGAAGACGTGTAGATTCACTATCTTCGCGTATGATAGGGTGATGCGGAACAAAATATGCATGCTCAGGTTGATCTTCCTCGCATACAGACAAGTGTCCCAAGTTATAACATTCGTTGATAAAATCAACATAGGCTGCTTTAAGCTCGGGCTGCTTGCGAAAGCGGCGTTCTAAATTTAGGAATCGCTGTCTGGCTATAAAATACGAATTGCCTAGACAGTCTGGGACGTCAATAAGTGGAAGTTTGACACAAAAACGCCCTGACTCAGTACGTTTTGTGTTCTTTATAAAATGAAATTCGCAAGCCCTTTACTGGTCGGTATATAGAGGTTTTTGTGGTAAGCTTTCAAGCTCCCAAAACCTTTTCAAATCGTTGTGAAGATTAGTTAGATTTTCGTTATCTGCTGCTCTAGTAAAATTACAATTTACATAGGAGATATAATTAGTACGGGGCATGGGACCCGCGATGAGCCATCCTAATTTGGAGTCATGTAAGATAGGATTGCCTGATCCTAAAGAGTGCTGTTTGGTACCTATAATATTCCAAAACAAGTCAGCACCGATTAGCAATCCTATATCAGACGGCTCATTAAAGCTGGGGTCTGCCAAGTTGAAGGCTTTTAAATTAATATAGGAAATGTTTATTAATTACTTAGGTATTTTTCCTGTTATTTGAGGTATAACTAAACACGATGTCGTTGCACTAAATGAACCTACCTTTGATTGTATAAGAATATTGCAACGTTTCGAATTAACATTAATGACAGTATTGCATATCTCTACAACGTTTTGTAAATGGGAATTAAAAGGAATTAAATTTATTTTTTCCCGTATTGCCTCAGTAATAAACGTGGATTGGCTGCCACTATCTAGCAACGCTTTGGTAGTAACGTAATCATTCGTATCAGGGTTATAAATATCAACCAACGCCGTACATAATAACGTCTCTGACGACGATATGGCTGACATTGAGATAGGCTCCGAATTAGAGTTAACTTCTGTCTCATTGTGTAAAAGGGTATTGTGACGCTTTTTACATATTTTGCACGTACCTGCGAGCTTACACACCCGCGCATTATGACCTTTACGTAAACAATTATGACATAATTTCAATTCGGAAATAACCGCAAGACGGCTATCAATAGATTTTGATAGAAATTGAGAGCATTCGTGATTGCGATGGTTTTTACCACAAAACATACATTTTACAAATTTTTGGGATGATGAGTCACCCTGCTCAGAACTAAAGAAAGACTTTGTGTGTGAAAATGAGTTTTGCTTGTTGCCCTGATTATAATTCGAGTTAGACTTTGTACCTTTATCCTGCCTGCTACGGTAGATAGACTCCAGAACGTCAGCGCGTCCCTTTATAAATGTCATGAAGTCCTCTAAACTAGGCATCTCTGAAGTACTAACACTTGCTTGTATATACTCTTCCCATTTAACACGCGTGTTACTGTCTAGCTTAGCTGAGACCATGTATAAGATCAGGGTATCCCAGTATTCAGTAGGCTGTTTCAATGTATTCAAAGCGCGTAGATTTTTTGTAACGTGATCTACAATGAATCGTAGCGATTTATCTGACTCACGCAATGGCTCGATATTAAATAGTGACTTTAAATGGTTATTTATTAATTGACGAACATTATTGTAGCGCTCACAAAGAAGACACCACGCCACAGGATAGTTATTTCGGCAACTTCAAGGTTGCAGATGACTCGAGCAGCTTCACCCTCTAGGTATGACATTAAATAGTGAAATTTGTGAATGTCTTTTATTTTGGAATTATTATGTATCAAAGAGCTAAAGGTATCACGAAATTCTAGCCACTTATTAAATGCACCGTCAAACTTATTGATCTTGATAATAGGTAACCTAAACCCAATGACCTCGTTGTCATCCTCATCAGCTGTAGTGAAGCTACTCTGCTCAACTGGCGATTTTTTTGTAACGCTATTTAATGCAATTATTTCCTGGGCCTTTGCGATCGAATTGTGGAAAGATTGTTCTATTACTTCTCTAGTGTCCAACTCTGAACTTAGGCTGTTTTCGTCCAATCCCTCAATTTGATCCTGCACGCCTTCGAATTCGACAAATAATGCTTCTATTTTAACCAATCTTTGTGTCAACACATTAACTTCAGTAGGAGTTAGCTTTTTACCTTTTAATTCGTCTAATTGGTTATTAAACTTTGTAACACGGCCTCTAATTGAAGCGCGTTTTATGTTAAAAACTTTATACGTAGACTACATATTTATAAAGTCAATGCGCTAACGATCAAAACAAAGTATTGGTTACCAAGTAAATAAATAATTTTGCATACGATACGCTCCTCGCTTCGTAGCCGCTGTGACGGAAACCGGTTCGGTAACAGCTGATTAGATGCACGGCGCAAGGTGAGGTGGGATGCTCGAAGCCCTGCGCTCGCGCTGCAGAACCCGACTTGCGACGGCCGCAGTAGGCACGGGACTCGTCAGCTGATCAATGCACATACGCACAGCAACTGGAATCAATTGTTGTATGCCTTTTAATTATCTTAGTATTTCTAAAAACAGTAGGGAAGTGAAGGCTATATTATAGCGATAAGTAATTTAATAACTTATTTGGAGATATGAGATTGAAGCGTGTGATTTATAAGTTATTTGGCTAAAAAGATATGCAAAAATAATTGTATTAGGTGCGTAAATAACTTAGTGAGTGAATAACAAGTGCGTTTACAAGGAAGTATAAGTAGCAATAAGTATTTCTTAGTGCTAGTGGTTTTTAAATACACAAGCTTGTTTATTTAAGTACGTAATAGGTTCAGCTATTAAGCGTTTGATTGTTGCTTATATGTGCAACTTAAATGAAAAGTTGTGGTTAAGACTTTCAAGTCGTAAATAAGCACAAAAATGCAAGTCATAGGCGGCAACTAATTTAAATCGCACTAAAGTTGGTATTTTAAATACTTATATACTCAATGTAGGTAGGCATAGGCATAAGCAATAGAACAGGTAAGTAGTTTATATAGGTTTTAAAGTATTTTCTTAGTTAGCCTAGTAGAATTAGATATGTAGGTACTTTTAAACTAGGCAAGTAGGAAACGTTATACGTTATGTTTTGATTGATTGCGTTTAATAGCAATTAATTTGCAATAGTAATACTATAGTAATGAGATTGATCAGAGAAATCAAGACAAGAAATGATTTCTAGCTTCTCTGTTCACACAAACGAAATTTATGGATGGGACTGGAGGTGAAACTAAAGGAACGGGCTCACTCTTTGGCCGGCAAAACCGCTGCTAAGACGTGTAGCATCCACTGGATCTCAGCTTGGCCGGTTGCGATGGCTGCAAACAGTGCTTGTCCCCGATGACCTTAGTGTCTCTGAAGGCTCTTGTCCGCTTCTTGACCGTTTTTTCGTCCGGAAGCCGCCACAATCTTCACCTCGTAGATGATTTAGACAGTCCTACTGACTGAACTACGAAGGAGTGCGCTACGATGACGTGTCTCCGAGTTACGTTGGTGAAATCGGTTAGTCGACCGAAGCTTTGCGTAGTACTATTTTACACGGTCGCCACTTATGTTCGGTAGTGGAACATAAAATAAATAGGCGACTCGCACAATGTACAATAGATGTATTAATTTTACTAATTAACACGAAAACTATTCGACACAGAAAATATATTTTAAAGTGGATAGGTAGGCGTACTATCGGCGAGTGTTGGTTCGTTGGTCGTATAGGCGCGCGAGGGCCGTAAGTTGTAGAACCGGTTAGTCCCTCCCCGCGCTCCTGACGGACTTAGTATCTTCGTCGGCGCAGTGGAAGCGCCGACAGAGTTGAATATATATATATATATATATCTATACTATTATATACTATTTATCTGTTTGTTCGTTCGCGCATCACGCAACAACTACTGAACGGATTTTGATGAAACTTTTTTATTTGATAGCTCTCAAATAGACTTAAAAACTGGTATACCTACATTTTGCCGCGGAGCCGCGGTTAAAGGTTTTTTTCTGGCTTTTTTCTACCAAAGAGGCATACACAATGTTATACAACATATTTCGTAAATTTAGTTTTATTTAACTGCCTGCTTAATAGGTACTTATGTTCTGGCTACAGGCACTGTTCTATTAAAAAAAACAGGAGAAAAACATAAATGTAATATATCATAAAGATATAATAAATTATTTTTTCAACAAAATTAATTATCTAAGTTTGTTTATGGCGCGCCTTGTTCTACATAGTTATGTAGAACAAGGCGCTGTAGAACTATGCAACCTATTGCCATAGCGTCGATTACAGCAGAAACGCGCCGAATCGAATCGAAACGCATTTCCTGCTCCGGGAGACTCCAGCTCTTCCCTCCACCGCCGGATCAACGCCCTTCGGGCCGCTTCTTGTGCTCTGCCCAGACTCCTCTCGGACAATTCCTCGCCCCTGGCTCGCGCCGCAGCACGAAGCCAGTAGACCTCTGCCAGTGCCTCAGCCTGGAACGGCCAAGGTGCATCGCCTGCCAGCAACGTGGCTGCGGCCCAGGACACCATACGGTACCCCCTAATGGCCCTTTGCGGACGTCGCAACAGGGCCCTATTAGGAGCAGTGAGTGCGTCCGCCCAGATCGGGGCACCATACAGCGCCATGGACCGCAGAATACCGCTGTAGAGTCGGTGGCAGGACGACCCTGGACCTCCAGTGTTTGGCAGAAGCCTACCTAAGGCCACGGCAGAATTAACGAGCCTAGGGGCGAGCTGGGCAAAGTGCGGCCCGAAACTCCACTTACTATCGAGGTGCAGACCCAGATATTTCATCTGGGTCTGCAACGGCACGGCAACCCCCTGCACATGTAGGCATGCTCCTTGAGGGAGACCACGGTGAGGGCCATGGAATAGGAGGGCCTCAGTTCTGGCCAACGAGACCCTCAGGCCTAACATACCGATCCGGTCAACGACGAGCGCGACTCCAACTTCCGCCGATCGGACGGCCTCCTTGAAGCCAAAAAACGACCCCCATCCCGGGAAGGAGCCGGCCTCGCAGGACCCAGTCGAACCCGACGTTCCACAGGATCGGGCCAAGGACAGATCCCTGTGGAACGCCGCGCTCCACCTGATGGTGGTATAGGCGCCCGTCGCCCCCCTCCCAAATCACGTGCCTCCCTTCGAGGTATCTACGCCTCCAACAGCCTCCGGAGATACGAAGGCACTCCATGGAATCGGAGCGCCTCCTTCTACAACTCGTGAGGGAGACTGTTAAAGGCGTTTTCAATGTCGAGCGAGACTGCCAGAACGACCTCCTTTCTGGCCACTGCCTCGGTGGCCAGGCTTTTCAGGGCATCCAGTGCACCTATTGTGGAGCGGCCTGCCCTGAACCCGTACTGCGATTCTGACAGCCCCGGTCCGAAATCCTCGAGGTGCCGGACGAGACGGTCTGTCTCGTCCAGCAGCACCAGCGGCGGAAGGAGAGTCAGGTGGGCGACCCTCCTTCCGCAGCAAACATAAGCGTCTGCAATTCCATTTCCACTCCGGGAACTGCCCAAACCCCAAACATGCGTTGAGCAGTTCCCGGAGGCTATCCTTAATATATTCAGCGAAGACACCGAGTACTAGTCCTGGAACGCCGTCCGGACCGGGCGCCTTCCTTCGTCCACGAAGGCGGGAGAGGGCTACCTCCAGTTCCGTGTCAGTGACAGAAGAGATTTGTGCCTCCTCTTCCGCCACCGAAGGAGGAGCCATTGCTGGGGGACGTGCCCCACAGACCGCGGGAACAATCTCGTTCCATCGACTCGATGACAGGGACGCCGTGAGCGTGGAGCTTGTTTCGCGCCCGTTGGTATGGGCGCCCCCACGGATCCCTGTCGAGGCCCACCAATAGCTCCTCGCGGACTCTCTCCTTTGCCCGGCTGATAGCCAGCTTCAACTCCTTTTTCTTATTGCGATATTCTGACTGCAGCTGGCCCTCCTGGATGGCGTTCCTGGCACTTCGTCCTCGGCACTGGACATATGCACGCCGCGCATGGTTACTGGCCACCCGAAGATTAGCGATCTCAAGGGACCACCAATAAACCTTTTGGCGCGGCGGCCTCCGCCGGGCCTTCGGCATCGCCGCATCGCACACTGCCGTAAGTGTTTTCTTCATTTGGCCTGCGAGCTCATTTACGCTGTCGCTGCCCTGCCCGCCCGCGAAGCCCCAGCGCTGCACTATGGCAGACTCGCGGGCCATTTCATAGTCAAACTGACCCAAAGCCCATTTGGGGAGCCTGCCAATTCCGCGCTGGGGCCTCGGTATCTCCGGAGGGGTGGAGAGCCTGAACTGGATGTATCGGTGATCCGAGAGCGTCTCCACCTCCTCTTCTACTCTCCAGTCACACACAACTCGTGCGACATCAGGGGTGGCGAACGATAAGTCCACCACGGACCCCCCAAATTGCCGCACGCAGGTGTGGACGGTCCCTCGGTTGAGGAGGGACAGACCGAAGCGCAGAAGCTTTGGCATTCGTGGTAGGGTTCCCCCACGCCCGGGACTTTCCATTGAAGTTACCAAGGACAATAGTAGGCCTCGGCGACTGTCTGCGAACCGCGGCACTGACAGAGTCCAAGAATAACTCGAACTCTGCCAGGCCGCGGTTGGGGGAAAAGTAGATACCTACCATACTGTAGCCCCTCCACCCCGCCACGACATAGCCTGATCCCCTCTCGAGAGCGGAGAGGGGAGGGCCGACACTTCCTCTTGACAGGACAGCGACATCCTCGTTAAGGTCCCCCTCCCAATTGGGCTGATGGGGGACAAAATATGGCTCGCAGGCCTCCGCCAGGTTTATGCCCCACTCCGCCATGGACTGCAATAGCAGGTCCTGAGCCCTAGCGGAGTGGTTCAGATTCGCCTGGATGAAACCGATTCTGTCACCTATTATGACGATATGTCGGTCCCGCCCTGGAACTGGCTTATTTCACTTGTGTGGTCGGCCCGAGGTCCTTGGACCGCCACCAGTCTCCCTTTTACGATGTGAGGCCTACAAGACCTCCCACCCATGACTATTAGTTTTATACTATTAGTTTTATACATATTTTGTAAATTTGACATCACGCCACATTTGAGGTGCACTGGGAACAGTAGGCACATTAGATATTTTCTTTGAGAGTTTCGAGGTATTACCTACTTTATATTTTAATTGTGTTTTTTACTTTCCAGGTTAAATGTTAACGACATTATATAAATTTTTTGAGGAGGACAGTCTTATAATTTCAGCAGAATTATTTATTACACTACTGGAAATTTACAATTTGAGTGATTTTAAAATAAAACTACGTTTACGGAATCTATCGCGTTTACTTGATTTTACTACTATCCCGACGTTTCGAATACTTTACAGCATTCATGATCACGGGTGGACTTAGATGATAGACGTCCAAGGCTGATATGTTATTTCAATGGTTTCATCTACCCACAGTATATGATTTTACAAAATTTTTGGTTTAGTTATTTTAACCCACCTAATATTCGTTTAGAAACACAGTGAAAATATCTACTTCAAATGTTCATGCTTACAATGTATGAGACTTTAAGTTAGTATATTAAAATGAGTATAATACTCCTCTTTAAATTGTAAAATTTTTGTTTTTATTTAGTGTTCAAAAATTCTACCACAAACTACCAATTACTACCAGTAAGAAGACAATCTTGGTTATTAGTTTATATTATTAAATATATTGATTTTGCCAAAAGCTAAGACTAAGAAGCTACCACCGGATCGGAACGCGGCCTGACTGAGAAAGATCCGGCCAGAAAACTCAGTAGGCAACTACTGTCCGTACAAAATTTAATAATCCATAACAGTGTGTCCAACCAAGATTGTCTTCTATTAATTTTAGTGATGATGACAGCGGAGATGAGGATTCAGGGGCAAACTTACTGGTTGACATTAAACACAAAGTGAAAAATGTGAAATCGTGTTTAATGTATAGTGCTAAGCATGTCAAATGCTAAAAATATATATAAAAATATCTAAATATTACTGGTTGACAATTATTGGCTAAGCTGAGGTGTGATGCCAGGTATCATCAGTGCAGGGGTCGCTGGAAACCATCGAAGGAATTCCGTTCGTGAGCCAGGATAATGAAGAATACCAACCCTCGATTTCTTCGTATCAGGAACCGTAAAGATGCGAATGGGAATGCTCTCATGGTTCAGCTATGTGGAGAGAATGCCGGACGATCGACTAGTTAGTTAAGAAGATATACAATATGAAAATGGAAGGATGTAGGTACAGGGGAGACTTAGACTCACCTATCTAGACCAAATCGGTCACGTATTGAAGGAAGGTGGAGTAAGCCGGCGAGCGTATATGAAGAGAGCTATGAACGTTGAGGAAGCAAGAGATGTATGCAGAGCCTTTTGGCATTCTTTTCTCTCTGTCTATCCTGCAAGGGAGATGGCGGGTAAATGATAAGTAGTAATACCTACTACTAGTAGAATTTACACTCAAATTATATGTCGCCAGTACCACAGAAATACAAAGTTTAGATGCATCAAATGTGCAGTTGAGTTGCATCGACATTGTTCCCAATCTTTTTATACTAAAGTTATTTTGGCCTTTTAGATTATTACATAGTCAATTTAGTGTTTATTTAGTAATAGCAAGTATTAGCTGTGTTTGTTATTTATTTATATAAATCATATTGGTTTATTGGCCCAACGCGCCTCATTGGTGGTGCTGAATATACCATAGATGTAGTATTAGATAGATCGGTGATGCAAAAAAGTAAGAACATAGTATACGCGTATCTTAAAGCGAGATAGACAGACGAGACCACTATCATACACGCTATGGACCTGTATGGACCTGACATCAATCGTCAACGATCCAAATTTCGCATATTTTAGGAAAATTGAAGAAATTATCGTTTAATTCTGTATTAATTGACGTGTCTAATCACAGTTACGTGTGCAGTGCCCGGACCTAACTCATATAAGAAAGAAAACACACAGAATTGTACATTTCACATGTAAGTAATTTGTTGTTTATATGCAAAGCTTATGAACTTACCACAAACGCTGTGCTCATACACGGATGGGGAATTTTATCGCATTAAATCATATGCATGCCCGGAATGCCTTCAAATTCAATATAAAAAGATAACAAATACGTGAATTTTGTGATATAAAATTTATAATGTTTCTTTGATAGAGATTGACACTATCGTTATTTCGGTATCGATAAAATGACTTCGATGTGTCTATTATTGGCAAAGCCTTGATTTATGTTTCAGTAAAGGTTATAATATATATATGTAGGAGAGGGTTTGAACATTGTTAAAATAATAAGACAAAGGTCAGTTCCAATGTATGTTTACTTCTCTCACGAAATAATACACAACTTTACAGCAATGAGTGTATCACAACAAGACTCATTTCACTATAAGACTCACTGTTTCATGAAACTCATTGTTTCATCAGACACACAGGTGTATCAGACTCACTGTTTTACCAGACATTTTAGATACATTTATGGTCACTCACTGTTTTATTAGACTCACTGTATTATTAGACTCACTGTTTTATCAGACTCACTGTTTTATCAGACTCACTGTTTTATCAGACACTGTTTTATCAGACTCAATATTTTACAGGCTCAATATTTTACAGACTCAATGTTTTATCAGACTCAATGTTTTATCAAGACTCAATACTCAATCCATTCCACCCTCAGTCGGCTCTTACAACTCCCATGGGTGGAGAGGGGTGGGACAATTCTAAAGCCGGTCCCACACGGCAAGTATATTAATAAAATATAATCATGATATTTTTAAAAAAATTTGAGTATGATCATTCTATACGTTTAAGTTATCATTTTTTGAGTAAAAGTATTTTTATCTTTTTATAGTTAAAGTTTATATTTTAATTTAACGTTTTAGATTTCCTCAGAATATTGGTGTTCGACAAAAATGGCTTAAAATGATTAATAGAGAAAATTGAACTAACTAACTAAACTAACTTATCATCACGCCATTTCGCTTGCGAGGTAGACAGAGAGAACAGAATGCCAAGAGGCTCTATTCTTGCATACATCTCTCGTACAATATAGGTTCCTCAACATTCGTAACTCTCTTCATACACGCTCGCCGGTTTCAAAGACTCCTAACTCCACCTTCCTTCAATACATGACCGATTTGGTCTAGGTAGGGAAGTCTTGGTCTCCCCCTGTACCTACATCCTTCCACTTTCGCATTGTATATCTTCTTAAACAGTCGCTCGTCCGGCATTCTTTCCACATGTCCGAACCATCGGAGCATGTCCTTTCGCATCTTTACACCAATACTCGCTTTCATACTGGATTCCCAAAAATTATTCGAAATTATGCAGCAAGCACTTTGAACAAAAATGTTTTTCTCATAGAGGCACACAGAGAGTAAAGCTACGTTCTAGTTATACTACCATACCCACGTTATTCATGCTGGTACGTCATTTTAGAATTTCAATATCAATTGTGTATGCACGTGACACGCACACTGGTACGTGACAGTTTTGGTCTCGTCATAATTACTCTATAGCCGATCTATCTATATACATCTATGGAATATACATATATAAAATATATATAAAAAAATATAAAATTAAAGAAATATATTTATGACAGTTTTAGTACTCTGTTTTTTTAAATAAGTAAAAATATTAATATTTTTGTCATGTAACAACCCCTTGGGATAATATGGGTTAAATAATAAAATAATACACCCATTTTTTATTTTTTTATTTTAGGTGGGCAAAAATGTCCTACCGCACACCCCGCTGCCCGGGGAGACAACGGGGTAGTGTGGGGCTCTCACCCACTAAAAACCCACCGTGCGCCCTCACCCGCCCTTGCTACGGCGGATCACGGGAACCGCGTCGTTTCTCCGCGATCCGCAGGCGGCAGCCCCGTCGGGCACCCTCTCTTATGCGACGCCCCGCGCACTTGGGCGTCACACCTTAGCGGTAGGCTTCCGCGGACGGCAGGGTACTCCCCGACCCCACCGTCCGCAGCCTCGGCTAGGGCGGCATCAGGCGCAGGTAAGCGCGCGCACGCCGCCCCGCGCGCCGGCGGCGAATCGGGTCCGCGAAGGAGGATTCCTCCCGGGCCCTCTCCGCCGCCTCCTTCCGCGAGATGACAGCCTCGCAGAAGGCGGCGACCGCGGTCCAGGCCCTGTCACTGCCAACCATCGCTCGCGCAACGGCCGGCAGCGACAGGTCCACGCCTATGACTGCAGCGAGTTCCCGGCGCTGCACATCCCAGGCCGGGCACGACTCGAGCGTGTGCTGCGCCGAGTCCTCGCCGCAGTCGCAGTGGTGACAGCCTGGGGTCGTCTCCCTCCTAGCGATTGTGTGCAGGTATTTGCCGAAGCAACAGTGCCCCGACAAAACCTGCACCAACCGGAAGGTGAGGACCCCGTGCTGCCGCCCTGCCCATTCTTCCAAGATCGGCTGGAGCGCCCCCACGGTCCAGAGACCAGCCCGGGGCGTCTCCAGCCGAGACCTCCACTTTAGGACGGTGGCGCGGCGGGCATCTTCCCGCCACGCTGAGATTGCGCTTGGCGAGGGGCGGCTGCCCCCCGCCCGCGCCGTCGACGCCCGCCGATAAACGTCGGCGAGCACTTCCGCCTCCAGATCCCACGGGGGGGTTCCGGCCAACGCGCAGGCTGCATCGCACGAGACCGTGCGGTACCCGCGTATTGCCCTAACCGCTACGACCCTCTGTGGACGCCACAGAAGGGCCCTATTGCGAGCGGCCAGGGACTCCGCCCACACGGGCGCGCCGTACAGTGCCATTGACCGTACTACCCCCGCGTAGAGTCGTCGACACGCGAGACTCGGTCCGCCCAAATTCGGCATCAGTCGCCCGAGGGCGGACGCCGTGCCGACGAGCTTTGGCGCAAGACGGCGGAAGTGCTCGTCAAAGTGCCACCGTCCATCCAATACCAGGCCCAGGTACTTGATGTGGGCCTGGATTGGAAAGCCCACACCGTTGACCGTTATCGAGGCGCCGGCGGGTGGGCCGCGTCGGGGCCCATGGAAGAGTAGGGCCTCCGACTTTTCAAGGGCCACCCTAAGCCCCAGCGCCTCGATCCGCCTGACCACCTCCGCGGTTCCTGAGGTGGCCAGCGTTGCCGCCTCCTCGAGGGTCCCGCCCCGGGCTGTGACGAGCGTATCGTCTGCGTAGCAAATTATGCCCAGCCCGGGGGGGAGCCGGCCACGGAGGACCCAGTCGTAGCCGATGTCCCACAGGAGCGGCCCTAGAACCGAACCCTGCGGGACGCCGCACGACATAGCCCTCCTTACAACGTCCCCTTCCCGGTCCACGAAGAGGACGCTGCGGCCGTCGAGGTAGTCAGCCACCAGCCGCCTTAGGTAGAGGGGCACTCCATGGTACCGGAGTGCCTCCTTGATGCAGCCGAATGGCAGACTATTGAAGGCGTTGGCGATGTCGAGCGACACCGCCAACAGCACTTCCCTCGAGGTGACGGCCTCCGCAGCCGCGGCCTTCAAGCGCAGGATGGCGTCGACCGTAGACCGACCCGCCCGAAATCCGAACTGGGCATCGGACAGGTCGGGGCCGACCGCACCTAGGTGCCGGACGATGCGGGCAGCCACAACCCGCTCGAGCAGTCTGCCCGCCTCGTCCAGCAACACGATGGGCCTGAAGGCCGCGACTGTATTCGGAGACCGTCCCGGCTTCGGCAGGAGCACGAGCTTCCCCTCCTTCCAGCAGTCAGGGAACCGTCCGGACACCAGGCAAGCGTCGAACAGTCCCCTGAGGCGGGGCTCTAGGTGGTCGAGGACCAGGGCCAGCACTCGGGCGGGAACCCCGTCCGGCCCGGGGGCGGCGCTTCTCCGCATACGCGCTGCCGCCGCCCCCATTTCCGTCGTCGTCACGGGCGGTACCTCCCCGTCGTCGGCCTCCCGGTCATCATCTGGCGGAGCCATGACCGGGGGCGTGTGCACCGCCCGTGAAGGCCTCAACCACCTCAGAGAGGAAGCCCGGCCGGAGGGTCTCCGTAAGGGGGGGGCCCTGGGCGCGGAGCTTGTTGAGCGCCGCGCGGTACGGGCGTCCCCAGGGGTCACGCTCGAGACCCTCCAGCATCTCCTGCCTTTTCGCGTCTTTGGCGCGACAGATGGCCAGCTTAAACGCGGCGCGCGCACTGTTGTACGCCGCATACAGCCGGAAAATAATACACCCACTCGTACCCCCCTCGGCTGCAAAGAGTACCTTTATTATAATCACTCTAAGATTTCTTTATCTAAGTAATCAATACTTTTGAGTTAGATGAAATCACTAGTGCAGATGTATTATTTCGATGGCTCTTTCTGTGAGGCTATTGTCTGAAAATTTTCTTGTGAAACAAGAAGATCACTTGGCCGCGTCGACCATAGAGTCCATAGATACTACATAAACACTAGTTACTAGGCACTGAATTGTCTTTGAAACGCGTTGGCGAAGAAATTCGCCTCACAGGCAATAAGATTATTCTACTCTTTGATGCGCCCGCCCGATTCGATTCGACGCGGTTCGGCGCTTCTTTAGTGGACGCAGTTTCATAGTATAGCAAGCGAATTTCTGCGATTCTATTCGGCGCGCCTGATGGACGCGGGCTAAAGGCCCTGTATGGCTGAATTTTTTTTCAAATTTATTTGAAATATATTATAATTTAAAAATTTTCTGTCTATATTTTTATATATTTAATTCTACTGCACGTGTGTATGTCACCGAACTCCTCCTAAACGGCTGGACCGATCTTGATGAAATTTGTGTATGTTTGTGTAAGTACCGGGATGGTTTAGATTCACATTTGGACCCGGTAGGTGGCGCCACGATTTCAGTTCAGGATTTTTTCTTCAATTTATTTGTGTATGTTGAGTAAGTACCGGGATGGCTTAGATCCACATTTGGATCCGGTAGGTGGCACCACGATAGTATTTCCGAAAAATAAATATGGTGGTACGAAATTCGCCTGGTCAGCTAGTAGGTACTATTATAAAACTGTAACATAGCTATGTCTGTACATTTAAGATAGGTATTTGAGAAAAAATGACTGTAATCTATACTATTATAAAACTGTTACAGAGCTGTGTCTGCACATTCAAGACAACAATTTTTTAGATTTTTTTATCTGTTTGTCTGTTTATCTGTTTGTTTGTTCGCGCATCACACAAAAACTACTGAACGGATTTTGATGTAACTTTTTTTATTTGAAAGGCCTTGATTAGACTTAAAAACTGGTATACATGTTATCCCGCTACTATATCGGAAACCTGAGATAATACCGAAAAACTAGACAATTATTTAAACTAGATTTTTTGTAGAATTTATTTAAAAGAACTACTAGATGGATTTTGATGCAGCTTTTTTTATTTTAAAGGCCTTGATTTGACTTAAAAACTGGTAGATATTTTATCCCGCTACTATATCGGGAACCTGAGATATAACCGAATAGTATGATAATTATATAGCGGCTGTTGCGTACCGTAGATGGAAGATATCATAGACACGCTATCAGCATTATTTTGCAGTGTCGAGATAGCAATCGTTTGACATATGATAACCGGAGTAATTTAAAAAGTTAACTATGATTATAACGTGTTAAACTAAAAATGTACCTACTACCTGTTTTAGTCAGATACAAGAATAGACAGCACAAAAAAAATTGCAGTTCTGCCTATATTTTGCTTAAAATATATTAGAACGTGTAAAGTTAGCGTATATAAGGTGATTAATGAACGTTTTTTTTACATAAATACAAATACTTTGGAAAATCCAAAAGTGCACACCTCATAATCTTCATTTTTCACAATAAAATTGATTATTTGAAAAGTAACTAATAATGTATTGGTCTTACTAAGTAGTTTTCAATCAATCACATAGATAGCACTAATTTCATGGTTTTCATGTCTTATACGCCATCTAGCGCTAATTTTACACATTTGACATTGGTCTATAGAAATAGTTCTCACGAAATAAGGATAGCACTGGTTTTAGTGTCGCGTCGAGCGTAAATATTAACTATTTTTTTGTTTATTTAATAACAATTAAAACATCGAATCATACCGTGAAAAGTGATGGCGCTCTATTCGCAGTTATACTGAATCGTAAAAGAAAAAAAAAAGACTCGATTAGTAAAGTATTTTGGTCGTTATCGTGTTATCATACATTACCTACCACAAACGGACGTCCAAGACAGAACTTTTTCAAAAATTTTTTTTAACAAAAATGGCATCGAAATATCATGACTGTTAAAAATAGTGTTTGTTCATTATATGTGTGTGTAGATATTATTTTACAAGTGCAAAATATGATAAATAGAGACATTTTAAGTTAGAAAGATCTGTTTTTCTGCGTGAAACGAGAATAGATAGAGAGAACATACCTCAACGCTTCGCTTATGAGGCGTGCAAAACAAACTTATATACAGATGATAGGGATGGTTAGCCTTGGGACCCAATGAACTGGGTCCTAACAATAACCCATACGCGAAAAGGATACAATACTTATACGTGTATCTCGCTCACTATTGCTAAGGCCTAATATGTGCATCCTTTTCTTCATCCTTAGTATTAAAATAGTAGCGAGTCTTTAGTATGTGTGTGTCTTCAGTATATGTTCTATGTTGTACGATACTCGTATATGGCATATGTTCTTAGTCTGAGGCATATAAGCACAAATAATAATACCTAGCTTTATGATAAACTTCTGTATATCTATTCTTTGATATCAACAAAAGCCGACGTTAAATTCTGTATCCAAAATAAAATGCACACCAGACAAAAGTGGTCAAATAACGTAACTGTCGAAAATTTCGTTCTCAGATTAGAAAACCACGGGCAGAAAACTCGGCGCGCCTGGCCGTGCTGCGGTGTGCAGCCAATCACACGGGCGCCATGTCATTCGTTGAAGTACTATCATTGTGCTAATGTGATAGGTCATTATGAGGTAGAAACGATATCGATTTTAGTATCGATATGTAAATTTGCTTTCCAACAGGCGAAAACAATGACTGTTCTAATTAAAGTTGTTAGTTCCACGACCATTAACTCTTTGAGCGCAGTAATTGCGGATTTACTTATATAGAGTTTCTTAGATTTTAAATAGATATAATGGTTACCATAGCAATAATATGCCTATTTTTCTACTAAAAAGCCGACATCTTATATTTAGGAATATCAACACTTGTAACGCGGGGGACTTTACAAATATATAATTTGATAGTAAGAAAGTACACAAAAAACTCAGAGCAACCATTTGTAGATCACACAGATCCTTGTGTGGAAATCGAACATACAACACGCACGGGAGTTTGGTATTTATGCCACTTCACCATCTATGCAGTCACATACTATTACAAATTATAAATCGGGGTCATTTTTAATAGCAGTTTTTGGCTGGCCTTTGGTTTAAAATTATTATTGTGGAATTATATTTAACAAAACTGCCGATTAACCTAGAGTTGGAATTGCATCTCAGCTATATTGCAACTACATCGCTTTTACACAAATAATAGGCCTTAACTTCCCCGCTGAAGTTTGATCTGCCACTATGTCTCTACTATGTAGCTAGTCACACTAATTGTTGTTGTTTAATGAGATTGATTGTAACGGACGTAGTCGACATCTGCTATACTTTGCTTTTTACAGTAATAAATAATTAGACGCGTAATTTGACACGAAAACAGCCGAGTTTGTGACGGATTGTTTTGGGTAGAACAGGCAAAAGTTGTAAATGTACCTATATATTATGAAAATCAAGATTCCAATATCATATTCTAAAAATGTATCTTAATTTTTTTATATTATCCTATTATTACTACTACATATACATCTGTGAGCTCCGTCTGTAATTTATTTTCTCAAATTTTAGGACCTACTGATTCCAATTCTACCATTATCTAAATTTCTCTCTGTCTGTCTGTATGCCCTTTTATAACTTAATAACGGCTCCGTCCGATCTTAATAAAAATCAATAAGATAGATTGAGAATCGAGTAGGGTTTTAGCATTTAGTCGGCGGTAGTTGGAGATTTTATTCTAGTAATGCTAAATGAGTGAATAAAATCAGAAAAATATTTTAGTTTTTAACTTAGATATTATTATCATTAACTAATTAATATTTAGTAATGTGATACTCGTATATTATATTAGGCACAAAATAATGTGATGTACATAATCGTCTTTATCAGTTACCAATCGTGCGTCTAATATATATCAATTTATACTTGCTGATGTGAACTTAAGGTATGTAGGTCGTTTCTAGTTTTATTTTCGAAGTTTATTTGTCCATTTTTCTATATAATGTGACAAAGTCTTAGCGTTGATATCTTTAAAATTAAGTTTTGAGATATATAAACTACTAACATAATTTTAAAGTAAAAGTGAAGTACGCTGAAGGAGACAGTCTGTATATCTGGGACTTTGTCTCGACAACTTGTGGACTTTGTCAAGCCTAACTTGGGAAGCGTAGTGGTATATAGCTTTTATTCAAAAAGTGGGTAAAACTTTACATAGCCCCATACCGCTGTTAGACAGCCGAATCACTAAACAGTTACTTTGGCTAACTAAGCAGCAACTGCGGATAGTCACGGCAGCTATCACTGGTCACGCATCCTTTAACAAACATTTATTTGTCTTAGGAATCACAGACAGCCCATTTTGCAGAGCGTGCCTGCAAGAGGAGGAGACGGCGGTCCATGTGTTGCAGCACTGTGCGCAGTTCGCCACATACAGGACCAAATACTTCGGGAGCTCAAGTTCTCCCCGGGAGATCACCAGCAACACCAAGGGGCTGTTGGCGTTCTTCCGGGAGCTGGGGTGGATCGAGTGAAGGTTTCACACACGTGTTTTGCGTGTGGGTACACGAAAAACACGCGCTCAGACGTGGAGTTGCGGAGAACAGCCCGCCGAACCAATACCAAACCAATACATAACCCCATACCCTATCATTCGGAGAAGTGAGCAGGATAGTGTGGGGCCCACTAAATAAATCAGCCGTCTCTCCGTCTCGCACTCACTCGCACACTCACACTCTTGGCGGCTTTATGACCACTGAAACTGGTATATAGACTTTTTATTTTGCTAAGAGATTTAATCTGATTACACTTAAAACGAAAATAAAATTATAAGAAAAGAACATCACTTTTTGACAATACAATGCAATGGTTAATCCCTGAGAGATCCGTATAATGCCTTAAAGCGACTGGGGTCTGCTTTTAATGTGAACCCAGATTGTGTAAACATAGATTTTGTTGGCTTCCTCCGCCAGCGGCAATAGCTCCAAATTCCCATCCATAACAATGAGCCGTGTAGGAAAATATAAACTAATATACATTTTTTGCAATTCATTGTTTGTTTACGTCGCCGGAAGTGTAACAGATTTATACAAAAACCGCAACGGAAGTATAAATATTTTCTTCTAAGCGAAATAAACATTTTACGTTTGTGTGGTAAGGGTAGAGAAATCAAAAAATGGTGTCTCCAATAAAGGACATCATTAATTCCCGGTCGAGGCGATGTCAGGGGATTGGCTGCATTACGGTAATAGCGTCTGAGAAAAATAACGGATCAATAACGTCGAGACTTTTGTTGTTGTGGTTGTTACGCTGGTTCCGGCAGCAATTTGTTTGTTAACTAGTGTACTAGATTCTGACTTCTTCATCTTCGTCAACGTGGACTTCCGAATATAAAAACATCACATTACAATATACTAATAATATCTTTATGCAAAAATTGCTATCCCACAGAAAAAAACATACCGGAAGGGGTAGGCAGAGGTGTATGTACCACCGAAGAAATGTAACATAGTTCCAGTGGCCCGCCAATAAAGGTGGAGAGACGGCACACGGCGGGTTTCTTTAGTGGGTGAAGGCCCCACACTACCTTGTT
The DNA here is from genome assembly GCA_948253155.1 of Leucoma salicis. Lineage (NCBI taxonomy): Eukaryota > Metazoa > Arthropoda > Insecta > Lepidoptera > Erebidae > Leucoma > Leucoma salicis. The sequence continues at coordinate 9,429,476 of OX411819.1, read as the reverse complement.
CGATGCCCCGAACAACGGGGTGTGCAGTTAGGAACATTTTTTCCCGCCTTAACAAAAAAAAAGGCAGAGGTGTACGTATTACACACCCACGATTAACCAGCTGTGTTTAAGTCCCACGTAATAGGGGGTGAGCCTATTGCCATCTACGAGGCACATTTCCACACTCCGGGCTGCTAGTGAGAATTTTCTTTTTGTAAAAAAGCTCAATATCACTGCCCGACCCGGGGATCGAACCCGAGACTTCATGATCAGCAGTCGCTCACACTATCGCTGCACCATAGAGGCAGTTGAAGCTATCTCACAGAAACTATCCATTTCCTTTACTGGGTTCTTTTAATTGTCCCACAATTGGACACGAGTTTCCTCATAGTGAGTGGGATTTAGGCTGTAGTCTACCATGCTATCCCAGTTCGGGTTAGCAGACTTCACAAGTCATTGAGTAAAGTTCTCAGGCACGCAAGTTTCCTAACAATATATTCTTTCACCGAGAAGTGATAATTTGTAAAGAAATACCCGCATAATTGGAAGGTCTGGACTGTGGCTCTTGTATTGAGGATCGAACTTGATACCACTGTCTTTGTAGTCCTTGACTTTACCATCATGATATCACTATGATATCACTGCTTTATCTGGGCTCTTTGTAAGCTAAATTTCATGAAGACAAGCATCAGAAGAGTATTTATGGCGTAACAAGCAAACAAACGCACTTTCATATTTATAATATTTAGTAAGTAAAATAGCCTTCACTATTAGAATTGTCAAATTATGTAATGTTTTTGTTTAGCTTACATTAATGCTAACACATGCCGTGTGGGGCCGGCTTTAGAATTGTTCCACACCTCTCCACTCATGGGAGTCATAAGATAAGAGCCGGCTGAGGGAATACCAGGGGAGTGGACAGCAGCACTCCTTCGATTATTAACTACATCCACTGCGATCGCCAACCCGCCTGCCAAGCGTGGCGATTACGGCACTATCCCCCATTCTTGGGGAGGCCTATGTCCAGCAGTGAACTTTAAAAGGCTGATGGATGGAATGCTAACACGTAGAATGCTCTTTTATGCTGCATCGTAGGTAAGATTGGTCAAGACCTGCAAAACTTTCTTCTTAGAAATTATGGGTATATCGAGAAATATGGCTGGTCTATTGTCGCTTTGTCGTACTAATTTTTAATTAAATATTAGATAGTTGTAATTATTTCCTGGCTCATACTAATCTAGATAATTTGAAGCAATGCTAGAATTTCTTTTATATAGTTTAAAACAAACTGTCTGAAACATCATTGTTTGGGATGAACTAATATTTTGTGCTTAGTTAAATAATTCTAAAACGTTTTATTAGGAAACTAATTATTATTTATGTTGAACTTATAAACTAGCTTTACTTATTATTTATGTCGTACTTATAAACATCTCGAGATCAATACATGCCAAACAAGACGTTTTCTTAAATGTTTGAAAAGCCCCGAAAACAATTTCCCAAGTGGACTACACCGGGTACGCCTAAGTATTTCTTTTAAATAATTATCCGACAAAAACATCCCAAGATTCTTGTGGAGTTCGTTAGGATGTTACGGGATCCCTCCCTAAGAAGAATTAATGATTCCCTTTATTGAAAGTTCAATTTTTTGATTAGGAGCCGGGAGGGCGACGCCCTCTCCTACACTGTTTAAACACCGGATAACAGGGCATTTATTTACATACGGCCAATATTGATTTGATTTATTTTTTAAAGTTCATCCATTAGATGATTTTTGAATTATAATTTGGGCATGCCTTTTTAAAATAATTCTTTATCAAGTGTGCCCACGAAGGATCTCATAGGCATTCCATTTTGTTATGGTCAAATAATGATGACCTTTTTAACTCAAATATTTTTTAGTTTTGGGCTCAATGTGGGTTGGCATGCTATAAAGACGTCGAGAAACATAAATGCCAGCAAATGAACCACGATGCTATCGCAGCTCTATCCATTGTTTATGCAATCAGACAACATAACATCACGCCTGTACAATCTAAAGGGAAAGAAAGAAGTCGGGGGTTTTTGTTAAAATACTTTTTAATAAACGTTTTTTTGCATGCACACACACATTTGCAAACTCCCATTTATTTTAAGCTGACATAATTCTATTGCGTTGGTTTATAAAAAAATCTAAACTTAATAGACTTCGTATTCCTCAACAATGTTGTCTTAAACTTCACCATAAAGTCAGGAATAAAATATATTTTTGGGTCAAGTCGAACAATTATAATCTTATTAGGGTATTATTCATATTACGTTACCACTATTCGGCATCATATATTATTCGTCACCGTTACGAATATATTATATTAGAAACATTATGTAGGTAACAGCGACAGAGATGTGAGCGGTGATGAGAGAATAACTTCTGTTTTGTTAGAATTTAAATAAACCATTTTAATTTCTTTATTCATTATTAAACAGTTTATTTGACTAATTCCTAGTTATAGGTATGGTGTGATAATATGCCGTTATTAATATTTGGATTAGGGTAACTAAACAAATCATCTCTATAATTTTGAACATTATATTTTTTTGTCTGTTGACATTATTGGCAACATGAGTTCTGAGGGTTAAAGCTTACTTACACCTTTTAAAAATTTTATTCAAATACTTTTCTCGAAGCATAATACACAAACACGTTAGACATTTAGGGTATAAAGTCGATACAAATGCCGAAGGAGCACGCCAAGTGGCATAATCTGTTGGCGGGTGAACGGTCCGGTGCCGGTCCGGCCCGGCGGTCACCGGCGACCGGCGAGAATCTAATTTGGTTCGGTAGCCGTCGCTCATTTGTTCAAATTACACCCTGCTCCCACCGCCCACCGAGACGTGCCGAGACGCTGTGAGATGTTGCCAAATTTGTACATACTCCTATATAATGTATTATAGGGGTTTTCTTCGCTTTAAGTAGACTTCTATTATGAATCATGCTATACTTATTAGTTTATTTTTTGTTTCTATCGATAAAACTTTATCAGTTTAGCTGACACTGTTGGTCACACACACGTAGACAACTAGTTAATCTAATGGTGTGCACTCTAGGTACTAAGTTCGAAGTACTAGTACACTAAGCTGAAAAACTTAATGACTAGGTATTTCGTTTTTATTTTAAAACTATTTATATTTTGTCAAGGCTTATTACTACCTTACAATAATGAAGGAAATAACAGGAAAACTTTTTTCTATTCACGTAGATTTTATTATCTACGTCTTGCTTAGCAAGATGGATAATGTATGGCAATGTTTTGTTGGCTATAATTTTGATAATCATGCTATATAGTAGGCAGTATTTTGATTTTCTTGAAATTAATTTCAAGTACTAAAGTAGATTTACTCATATTACTTAATCGCTTTACACTTCAAACAACGAACTTAATTTGATGTAATTGTCGTGATCGTAGCGAACTTTTACAATTTGAAATGCTTCGTTACAGACAGTTCGTTATTTTGATCATTCAAATTATCCTAACCTATATGTGCATTGTCAAAAAGCTAGCACCTACTATTACTATGAATACGTCATCATCTAGGATATTAAATAATCTTTATACAAAAATAGCGACCGTACAAGAATTCTCAATTTTTAGGGATAGTAAGTAGTCTATGTGCTTCTCTGCACTTCGGACTACGTGTATGCCATAATTTGTCATGGTTATTTACAGCGTCAAGAGGTAACAAACAAATAAACGCATTTCACTTTCATATTTAAAATATTGATGAGAGTTATATTACTGTGTGGGGTGCTTCACATGAAATTTGTTTTAGTAAAAATCACCCCATATTTTATTATAATATTTATTGACTTTAATATTATTTTCTACGTTTTAGTTCAACTAGTTAGCGTGTTTTTTTAGTTTTGTAAACTATATTTTTTTTTTCTTTTATTCTCAAAACAGTATCAAAAGTATTTCTATTTACAAGACCCTATATGGGTTAAAATACATAGGGATGACTATAGTACATATTAGGTGTCACGATAGTACAGGTTTGTAAAATGAAAACGCGAACAGTCACGTTTTAAGATTCCGCTTTATAGATAAATAGAGACAAAGTTAATGTAAAGCGATGACTAGTAGTTTTAATTTTTTATAGTATCTACTAATTCTATTTCGCGCAATATCGTTTCTTGTGAAATACATTGTCTCTAATCCGTCATGCGTCCCTCCGGTCCTTCGAGAACTCAAACTATGCTGCCCTCAGGCATTTTCTCTTTGTTGTCGGCGATCTTCCGCTCGTTTTATCAATTGAGATATTCTTTGTGACACATACTCAATATTACAAGCCTGATCAATATTTAATAATTTATTTGGGCTATGTAGAATTTTGGCTTGATGTTGGATTTTACATGTAATTTTGTAGAAAAAAGTTCTTTGCATTTGCTTGAATACATATAAAGGCAATTGTAAAGCATGAAAATTGACGATTCTAAAGTAATACGTATATCTAGCAACGGTTTATCTTCTATACTAATATACAGCTGTAACAAAGCTGTCTATAGGTACATTTAAGATATTTGAGAAAAAATACTTTTATAGGCTATATAGGCGTGTCTGAACATAACACTTTTTAATTTTTGTCTGTTTGTTTGTTCACGAATACACAAAAACTACTGAACGGATTTTGATGCAACTTTTTGTTTGATAGCTCTTCATTAAACTTAACAACTGGTATAAATTTAATCCCATTAATAAATCGCGAACCTGAGATATAACCTAAAAGTTAGAGTTTTGTTGCGGTAGAGCCGCGGGCAAAGACTAGTATCTATATAATTCAAAGCTTTGATATAGGCGGACAGAGAATTAACAACATATTTTTTTAACTAAAACTGTGATTTTAGTTTTACTACTTATTTATTTATTTCTCCGGATTAGATGAAGAAAAATCTTTTAAATAACGTACTAAACATTATTTTTGACACAGTATTAAGAAAATTATTTCAAAGCTACAAAAGAAAACCTTTGAGAAATAATAAACCAAGATATACGTCATACTCGTACATAGCTATAGTATTGTCAAATCTGTAGGAGCTGTCGCCTAGTAACGTGGGTACTGTAGCGTGAAGCGTGAACGTCACCTGCGTATTGTCTGCCTTCGTGGTATAACTTGTCACTTCGTGGCACACGCCCTTATTTAGGAACAATATTAATTATTGATATTACGTCTTACAAACGTGTATTTGCTAGAAAGCTAGCTAGTTATACCTTTGAGGATTTTATACGTAAAGGTATTTTCTAAAATAATTAATAAAAAAATAATGTAGAATATGTTCCTTATTTAACTTTTAACTGCCTAGGTGGTGCAGCGGTAGGGTAAGCAACAGCTGATCATGAGGTCTGAGGTTCTATTCCCGGGTCGGGCAGCGTTATTGAGCTTTTTCGTAAAAATAAAAATTGTCAGTAGTAGCCCGGAGTTTGGAAATGTAGACGGCAATAGGCTCGCCCCCTATTACGTGGGACTTAACATAGCTGGCGAATCGTGAGTGTGTAATACACCTCTGCCTAGAGTTTATGAAAGTTTCTCGTATAAAATATAGGCTATAGAAATGTTGTTATTAAGTATTTTAACTAATACATTCTTTCGTAATTTTTCTTTAGGAAAGCGTGAAAGTGCGAGATAAATGCTGAGTTCACTTTTGTTGTAGCTAAATTACTCGGGTTGGTTCATTCAATGTGCACCATGCACCTACCATATTTGTGCTTTATCCCAAAGAGAGCTTATTACAGGATTTATAAAAGATGAGGACCTTACAAAATATGTTTCATCATCATCCATCCATCAGCCTTTCAACGTCCACTGCTGGACGTTATAAAAGATGTTTACATATTATAGTCATCACATCAACATCAACATCTTAATGTAATTTATAATACATTAAGATGTTTATGGGAAGTTTAAACTAGGAGTATAGAATACCACATTTATGGAACTTATCAAGATTTATATAGGTATTTTCCTATTGTCCCGAGGTTTCGGATAATTTACAGCTACTAAGTCTCGTGACTATAATAAATATCATATCGATTAAACGCGCTAGATTTTCTGAAAACAGTTTACTATAAAACGCAAACTTTTAGAATACAAGACACGAGTTATAATTCTGTAATATTTACAGTAAGTAAATATTTTACAATAAATATTCACATAACCGTTTATAGGTTCAGAGATTAATCAATATAATGTAGTACATCAATATTTGAAGCAACTCTGTCTTATTACGGACTAACGAGGGTAAACATTAAAATTACACAAGATTAACTCCACAGAAATCAAGTCTTGATACTTTAGAATTTATATTTTATTTTTGTGTTTTGAAATTCGAGTGCATTAATAGTATTTTAGGTTAATATTAATATTGTATTATTCTGATTAAAAGATTCTGCTAGGATTTGCATTCTAACAATTTTTACTACAACTAAACCCAGTATAAAAACGATCAGGTTGTAAGACTCTATTCTTTTTTTAAAGTTTAGCTATAATTTTTTTCATAATCGGTTTTAAATTATTGATAAAGTTAGTTTCAGTGCAGCTCCAATATGAACAATATTAATGATTAAGTCTTATTGATTTGCCTTGCTTTGATTAATTGCTATGCCTAATTTTGATGTTAATTATTATCTGCCATAGTAGGATTTTGTACTACTATTTAAGTATCAAGACCAATTATTTCTATTACTGAAGCTGCTGAATTTTAGGAGTCAAATATTGATTGCTTTTTCATCGACATAATATTTATCATATTTCGAAAATGCTCTAATGATATTTACGTACATATTTAAAGATTATGCCTTTATTAAATACACATCACTTGACACACAGAGTGATTTATGTAATCTTCATATATTTTAAATTTTTTAAACGTGTAACGTCTTATAAATCGATGAACGCCCGGCTCGCACGCACGAAAAAGACTCACGTTCCGAAAAATGTATGGCGACCGATGCATGGATATGTAAACGTTTTTCTATCTAAAAAAATGTTTTAAAAGTATCTTAGCAGATAAGAAATATTTATTAAAGTGCTGTTTATATTACACTAGCTTCTGCCTACGAAATCATCTGCTTGGACTTTTTTTTACATTAGTCGTTTATCCCACTGGAACTCTTTATCGGAATAAAAAAATAATTCTATGTATTTATCTAACCATCATTTTATTTGTATACCAAATTCCGTAGAAATGCTACAGGGATTATTTATTTTTTCGGGATAAATAGACACGACATATTCTATGTTATTTTTTTTTTATATTTAATACTACGCGGGCAACAAAGCATGCGGTCCACCTGATTGTGAGCGGTAACCGTAGCCTATAGTTATCAGAGGTATCACTCGCGCGTCGCCATATGCAAGGAAAGGGATAATAGGCCGATAGGTAGGATAATAAGGAGAGGATAAATACTAAATAAGAGGAGGAGGAGAAAATAAGAGGTTATGAAGGTTAATAAATAATATCTATATATTAATACGTGAAGATAAAAACTTTGTACCTACCCCTTTTTTAGCACACACACACACACACACAGGTCGGTATGTGGTCGAATGTTGACCACTGGACGACCACTAGTAAAAAAAATACCCAAATTGGTATAGTCGTTTAAGTTAAAGGGAAGCTAGACGAAAATTCAAGGCGTAATGTGCCCGGTAGACGTCAATAGCGCTCGCTCCCTATTACGTGGGACTTAAACATAGCTGGCGAATCGTGGGTGTGTAATACACCTCTGCCTACCCCTTCGGGGAATACAGGCGTAATGCTATGCTATGCATCAATATGATTTTCAAATTTGAAGAATATCACATGCCACTTCAGCTAAGTCCGAATAGTAAAACAATAACAAATAGATTAGCATATTCTACTGCTTGTCAAATGATAATGCTTCACATTGGCGAGACACTAGTATTGTGTTAATATAACAACAATGTATATTTAAATCTGTATAGGTCTATTCATTAAATAAAACATAAACAGTTATAGTTCTACTTTTCATAGCTGTTATCTCGACTTCCGACTAAAGTTTGTTGATTTCCGCACTAACATAACAAGATGGGATGGATAAACCACAGAACGTGACCTTCCACTTCCCTCTTTTATCTAAGAAACTCGCGATATTGTAGGGGATTTATCATAATATTGACGGCTCAAGTCAATGTGGCCATTAAATATAACAGTGGTAATGCATTGGGGTGTGTTTTTGCTTTATGTCGCGTGAAATTTTATAGTCGTGGGCTCGGCGTCGAGCCAGCATTACAATACCATACCACGTTTGAATATAAAACCATAGATAAAGTCTGGTAATAGCTTCAAAAATTAAAGAGCATAACACAACTCATTTGTATTCAAACAAAATTATCTATACGTTATGTCGGCAGCAGCATCGTATGATTCGTAACAAAAAGGTTGGCTCTTCGCTTTATGAATTTTTAACACTGTCTAAAACTGGTAGGGGTTCATAACGCTTGCAAATCTTCGTGTTTGCTTAGTATTATCCAAATAAGACTGACACTGCTTTGCCGGACATTTAACTTGGTAAATATTCATTGTATAAAGTAAACAGTGGTATCGAGTGACCTGGGGCCAAATAAGTGTGAGCTAGCGGATCCGGTCCGGAAGTTTTATACATATAACTAGAAAATCCTGAATCTTTGGATTATCATATTATATATATTTTTACGCGGTGGAGTATTATAGTATAAATAGCTCTCAATATAATTTTAAAGAGATCTCAATTGTAGGACAGTAGGGATTGATTTGCCTCTATCATATAGTAAGGTATTAAGAAAATATAGGCGTTTCATCGTTGTTGCAATGGACGAAATTATAGTTAAGGTAAAACATGACTGTATCACGTCTGTAATTATTAGAGATAAAATGTACAATGTTAAGTACAAATAAAACTCTAAAAAGTAAAATACGCATTACGCGTCTAAGATCCCTACAATAGTTAAAAAAAAGAACGGATGACCTTGAAACACCTGAACAGATCTTCATAAATTGTAGCTAAAAACCATCTTAATCACGTCAGCTTTTCCATTCAACCGCTTTAAAATCAGTCCATTCGGCTAAGAGCTACGATGCCACAGACAGACATACAGACACGTCAAACTTATAATACCTTCCTTTTTGTGTCGGGGGTTGAAAAAGTAAAAGTCAACATGCATCACATCGATTTTATCTGAAGCACCTTTGTATTTTTGAGTTTTCATCCCTCAAGATGGATCTGTAAATAAAAGCAGGTACACTAAAAAGGCTCGACTGAACGTTTACTCAGTCACGGCTCGTTTAGGCAACAATAAGATTTAATTTCGGCGACAACACAAGTCTGTGACGTCATGTGTTTATTGATGGTGATCGAAAGCCCCCAGGGTTTAGGCAGAACGGGAAAAATGTGTCAACTAATGCAGCTAATACATTTTAGATTTAATGTCAATACTTTATTTCCACTTTTTCTATTTAGAAGTTCATACATAATATATTCGCACGTTTGATCTTAAATTAAAACTTGTAATTCGAAATTGTTCATTCATTCATTTAAAAAAAAAATATTATTTAATAAAATTAATGATTTCTTTATTTACAGCTGGCCCAGCGTAAAAAGTTATACAAAAAAAGCTACGCGTCCATTTATCCGCGCCGTACGCAACGCAGGCACGCATTTTTTTTCACTCTGTATGAATTTGTTTAGCACTGCGTACACTCTTCCGCAAGCACGCGCCCCAGTCAGGCATATATTAGCTATTTGGTTAAATGCGGATGACGTCAAAAGCATTTTTCCAAAAATGCGGATGACTTCATCCTCATTTTTCACTTAGGTTCACCTAGGGTTGTCGTTGTTCTGATATCCAGATGTTTTTTTTTTATTTATTTATATCAATGACATAGTACATATTGTAAGCTTCAATGTACTCGCCAAACTTTAACGTTTATTGGTGAGACGTACCCATAAACTTAATAATTAGTTTATAATCTAGGCCATGGGTCGGCTACCTTTTGGCCGCCAGGGGACACAGAGGGATTGTATAAAGGAAAGCGGGCCGCAATTGTCATATTATTTTAAATTTAAAGACATTTTATTGTAATTTTATTATGAGAAATGACGCAAAATAACAAGAAACAAACAAATAAAAAAAAGCAAATTTAATTTTATGCTTGGTATCATAATGGTACAAATTATTTGTGAATAAGGAAAAAGAGATTTTTTTTTGTACTAGCGGGAATCTAACCCGCGCCTTTTCCAATCCGAGGAAGTGCTCTGACCACTGAGCTATAGTACAGATCTTTCGATCATCCCAATCTACTTATCACATTTTGACTTTTTCAAAAAAAAAAAAACTTTTTCCTTATTCACAAATAATTTGTACTTTAAAAAGTGGCGGAGCATGTCAAATGCTAAAAAATATAGATCAAAATCATAATGGAGTTTCACGTTATAAGTACTCTTTTTGTATAGAAAGGGTTTATTGGCATATTAAGCTAATTTCCCATTACAATTAAGTACCATAACAATTTAAACATTATAAGAAAGGAGGGATTTTTGAGCCTTTCTTTTTTTTTGTTAAGACGGGAAAAAATGTTCCTAATGGACGTCCACCATATAGGAACGCTTATATCGTTAACACGTCACGTGACCATGTCAATGACGACTTACATAAATTTACTCCCTATCCAAACCTTCCTATAGAAGTTTTCACTTCAAAAATTGAAACACTACTTCTTATAAGAAATTATACTCATGCTGTTGCAATGCTCTAAATTTATTTTCTACAAAACCTATTGGTGTATATACACTTCATATAACTTAATCATTATGTAGGTATACAATGGTAAATCATGATGTATACATTTGTCAGAAGGGGCTGTTTAACTAATTGCAGATAGATGTGTTTACTGAGAATTAGTGGGGATTACTATCTGTTATCATAATAGGACATGAAGCCTGAAGCCAGCATTAATATTATGATTGGTCTAGGAGCATTTCAAATAGATGACAGGTTAGTATCATGATTAACGGAGGCACGAGGGTGGAACTTCGGAAAACACGTAAATCCTTTGGTTCTGCGGCTGGTTTCTCATCATCCGGTTCGGAATGCCGTCCCATAGGACTTTAAGATTGAGAGAAAGAGAGTGTAGTATATTTCTGTTTACACTCGTGCACTATAATAGGTACCTCTTTCCTAGTTGGCTAGTGCCCGTTGACAATGGCCATCGTGACCGCAATCAGAATGGAGAGATCATCATCGGTTGGATTTATAGTATCCTTAATATTATAGAGCTGTAACAGAGCTGCGTCTGTACATTTAAGATATTTGAGAAAAAAAGTCTGTATTAGGCTATAATCTAGGCGTGACTGAACACTAAACACTTTTTTCTATTTATCTGTTTGTCTGTCTTGTCGTTCGCGTATCACGCAAAAAATACTGAACGGATTTTGATGCAACTATTTTTATTTGATAGCTCTTGATGAGACTTAAAAACTGGTATAGGTACATTTTATCTGGCTACTATATCGGGAACCTGAGATATAACCGAAAAACTAGAAAATAATTTAAAGTTTTTAGAATTTATTTAAAAGAACTACTAAATGGATTTTGATGCAACTTTTTTTATTTGAAAGGCCTTGATTTGACTTAAAAACTGGTAGACATTTTATCCCGCTACTATATCGGGAACCTGAGATATAACCGAAAAACTAGCTTTTGGCTGCGGCGAAGCCGCTGGCAAAGGCTAGTTGTATATAAAAAATATCATTGTTGCTATTATAAACTATACTTTTTACCGAGTCTAAGGCGTTCCTTAGTAGAGTCATGCTCTGTCGTGTCGACCCTCACGAAATCAAAGCAGTGCTTCTTCTGCCTTTCAATAATGCGGCCAAGATGTAATCTGGTGGTCTGTGTCTTATATTATTAAACAAGTGGAGACGCTAAGCCTCGAACTGCGAGGCTGCCGGATATCATATTATAACGAACATATGTTCTATAGGTATGCATGTATGGTCAGTATGGTGGATGTGTGGCTTTTCGCTAGTGCGTAACGACACACATCCACCGCAGCATTTTCATGAATTTGGCGTGGAGTTACCTCTGCATGTCTTCTTAGCATTGGCTCTGTCAAGCTGCCATACAAAAGGACTGATCGGATGATGTACTTATATACGAGGTCTTATAATTTCACCAGCATACTGTGACCCCAGTAACTTCCCGCTGGCTCATATCTATACTATTATAAAGCTGTAACAGAGCTGTGTCTGTACATTTAAGATATTTGAGAAAAAAATACTGAATTAGGCTATGGGTAGGCTAAACACAAAACGATTTTTTTTATATTTTTTTGTCTGTCTGTTTATCTGTTTGTTTGTTCGTGCATCACGCAAAAACTACTGAACAGATTTTGATGCAACTTTTTGGTTTGATAGCTCTTGATTAGACTTAAGAACTGGTATACATTTTATCCCGCTGTTTTATCGGGAACCTAAGATATTACCTAAAAAGTAGCTTTTGGCTGCGGCGGAGCCGCGGGCAAAGGCTAGTTGCAAATATTATTACCGGCCTTTTGACACCGTAGTTTGTTGCCCCAATCTCAGACAGGGTGGCAGAACACTACGGGCTTCGTGGCGTAGATATTTGTACTGCGTCTGGGTGTTTTCTATCTATAATACATTTGTAGGTACTTACAAAAAAAAAGTAATATATGTATTATATCCGTAATCTGGTTGCCATAGCACAAGCGTTATGCTTAGTTTGGAAAATGTGAAAATGTCCGTGAATATGTGAATGTATGTAATAAAAAAATAATACGTATAAACAAAATATTCCTTATTTTTCTTAATTAACTATATTAGCAATCACTGTAAAACTCGCTTCACTATGTACTAAACCAGCGACTAATCGAGAGAGTCGGCTAATTTCACGAGATATTCGCTTTCTCTTCACTTCTTACGGGAAAACTTGTTCAATCTGCGTTAATAGTGATTTTACGAACGGACCCCACTTATCAGGTACAATGATGGGTCTATTTAGGATGTGGTATTCGTTCAGAATTTGTATTTAATAAAATCAGCTGCTATAATTACGTAAAAGGATTACTTATTTTAATTTTATTATAGTTTACATGCTAGTTTTTATAAAAGTTACGAGAATTCGGTTAACAGTCAACACTACCAGGTATTCAACATCGGAGCTATCGCCAGTAACGTTAATTCATGGTGTTAGCGTTATAGATATCGTTAAAGATGTCAAATTTTCATACATTTGAAAAGTTTTCTATAGCGTTAACGATCATGTTTTAAAAATACATTTTGTTACTAAGAGAATATGTAAGCTCAAATGGCTCTAGGATCTTGGGATATTATTTAATTATATTATATACTTATTAATTAAATAGCCTGAAGGTGTCATTACGGCTCTGCCTGGTATAATTAAAACTTTTTAAAGTATAATGGTATGACAGAGCACTTGGAGTTTCTAAAATAAGAGGAGTTCGTCCATAGACCTTAGAATATACATAGATCAATTTATCATTTATTGATTTACTGAACTTTAGTTACAATATCTAATATTATATTAACTAGCTGCTTCGTTTTTCTGGTTCATCATTAAATGGGTCAGTTTCTTCAATAAAGACGTTTTACCTTTTACTGATTCTTCGTGAGGGACTGATACCTGAAGTAAGTTTCTGAAAAGAAACTTGTGTCACAGGTCACCAGGAACCCCGCAATGGATTTTCAATTGTATTTTTTCATAATGTATCGCAATAATTAATTATGTATTTGGAAAATAAGAAAAATTATTATATTAATATATTAGTTAACAGATGCCATATTGGGAGTAGTGTTGTGTACTCTCGATTTTACTAATATATTTTGCCTTTGGAAAAGCACAATACCAAAAAAATAACTACTGAATTACAAGTACCTATATTATTTTGCTGTAACTAGATGAATGTTTCGTAGCTCTATGTAAGTTATCGAATTAAACGCCTCTCTGGTCTCGAACATAAATAGCAAGAAAACGAAATATCCCCCACTACATTAGCGAATGGCGTAAACAAGATTTGACATGTGATTGCGTGTAACTAACTATATCTATATTTTTTATTTTTGGTACTAAAATAATATTGCCCTGACTGCTAGACACAACAGCAAATACATATATTTTATTAAAATATTTACTTATGGGTTTTGAAATCTTATTAATCTATACTAATAAATGGAGAGCCGGTTTTTTTTTTCGGTTATACTGCGAAAACAACTAAACTGATCGGAATAATACTTATACCATTAGATGCGACGTGTTTCGGAGAAGGTTTTAGCTTTTAGTATATGATATGTTGGTGATTACTAAACTTATCAGGAACCTATATTTTTTTGACTTAAAAATAATGAATTTTTATAATTTATATGGCAAAACAACGTTTGCCGGGTCAGCTAGTATAATGTAGGTATATGACAAGGCATTAGCCGTGACTACGTTATGTGATATTTTTTCCATTATATGGCCAGAAACATTGAGTTATTCTATCCTTAATTTAAAATATAACAGGCAGACAGACAAACTTTATATTTCTTATATTGATTAATGTCTGCAGTAATTTCTTTAATAGTCATTATATAAAATATATCTATATGAAGATTGAGTTATAATTTTCTTGTCATAACTTCTTTAGATATTTATTCCCGATCGTTTATTTAAGTAAAAAACTGCACGACATTACGTCTTGAAACTAAAGTAGTATCACTAAAGGGTTACCCGAAAAGGCAAATAATTTCACTTTAAAAGGTATTGCGGACCCATTACTAAAGTTTTGTAACTGTGCATCAATTCCCACGGTGAATGTGACCCAAAATTCATGTTTTTAGCCGTAAGGGTCCATAGCGGATATCTTAAGTGCTGTGAAAGGGCTGGGGCAGGATATTTATATTCCCAATATATCCGAGAGGCAAAGTCCGATAAGTTTGTAAAGCTTGCTGTTACCATAAGTGATATTTGAAGCAAGTGTAAGTAAATATTCACTATGTTACCTGTTTTGAATAATTTAATTTCAAATTAAAAAATATCTTTATTTTATAGGCCTATTATATAGCATTCAATAATAATTTACACGAGCGCCACGAACAAAGTGGCGATTGCAATCGCCTCAAGCCGCCGGATTCTGTAGTAAAGCCTTTCATGAGAAGAACCCGGCAAGAAACTCGTGGGCCACTTTTTAAAATTGCCAATTGATTATAGTTTAATATAATTCTTATAACTAAAATTACACTATATCGCATAAAACAATTTTGAAAATTAATGAATGAGGAGCAGCTCACGCCCAGTTTGTTTTATCCTCAAGATAAACCGAGACAGTGTAATAACCTTTATTAAAAAATCAAATGTTTATGGCTTTCTTAATCTTATTTAGTGTGATGTTTCGGACATTTTCAGGAATTTTACTGTAGAAGCATATACATTGCCCCAATTATATATGGTTTCCAAACAGTTTGGGCTGTGTGATGTTTGGAGCAGTCATAGCAGAAATATAATATTCTACCTATTGTATATATACTTTGTGCGTGTTTGTGCTTTGGAATTATCTAAAAGTAGAGTCTACCCGCGATTCTGTCTGCGTGGACTTCACAATGTAAAAACATAACTCTACGGCACACTAACTACAACCTACTAACCTATATGTAAAAATACCTATCCCACACGAACCATTCATTTTTCTGGGATGAAAAGTAGCCTATGTTCTTGTCTAGGCTCTAGACTATAAATAAACGTAAGGTCCTGTCCTGTCCTGTCGTCCTGGGACAAGGAAATCCCTACCATTAGCAAATTTCTGAAATTTACGAATGTATTAGGTATGAAATAAAATTACTTTTATGAAATGACGGGCCTCGTGGCGTCGTCGGTAGTTTAACGGACTTCCATGCACGAAGTCGTGGGTTCAATTCCTACTCAGTACAATTATTTGTGTGATGAATACAAGATATTTGTACTGCGTCTGGGTGTTTTCTATCTATTACATGTATGTAATTACAAAAAAAAAAGTATTATAATATATGTATTATATCCGTAATCTGGTACCCATAGCACAAGAATTAAGCTTAGTTTGGAACCAGAAGACGTTGTGTGAAATGTCTGTAAATATTTATTATTATTATTTATCTATCGTACAAGTAAATTGTTTTTTTTCATTAATCCGTCCTTCGAACACTTATAGCATTATTTGTCACGGGTGGACTAAAATGGAAGATGTAAGATAACATCTTGTCTCTTGTAATCACCCGTATAAAGTAAGATTAACACGTTTTAATAAAAGAAAAGATGCATATTAAAGTTAATTTAAGTTTATTTTATCAGCAGAGGTTAAATAAATAAATTTCAATGTATCTTTCATTCAATATGACAGCAAATTCATTTTATTTATTTATGTAACACCTGGAAAGTCATTATTACAATATATTAGGGTAGAATGCAGTATCTATTGACACCTGATATTGACACTTGATGTAGTTCGACAGTGTATCATGCATGCGTAGGGGCGCAAGGGGAATGTTAGGCATGTAAGCCATGACATATTTGCACGTCACCTGTCTGAAGCGCTTACATCGTTGTTTTTTGTTTTGTTTCATTCAGTCATTGAGTTGATTGAAATACCTGACTACTATTTTATACGATTAAATTCTACTGCATATCCTATCTCAATGTCTTCGGGAACGGAATTTAAAGCATATTCATTATTGTAATTAGTTGATAAGTAGTCTTAGTTATCTATAAATATATAAATATACAGTTCAGACATTTTTTACTCTGTTTATCAACCATTTTGATGTGAAACATCTAATGCGGAGGTTAGGGTAAAACCGGCTGTTAGCGTGGTGACGCTTTTTTACTTGTTCCGTTCAAATCTTGCAAGTTAAATTAGACACACTTTCCGATTTCGTATTGAACTGAAATTTTACAAGCATATGTATATTGCGTAATAATGCAATATTATGATAACATGGAGCTGATCTGATGATGGAGCTGGAATAGGAACTTCATAATGAAACGGCGCAACACTATCGAGTTTGGACTCGTTTGATTTGTCTTGACGAGTACTTTGTCTTTAGATAGTATCCAGGATCTGATGTTGGAGCTAGAAGGTGGCTATAGGAACTCCAATATAAAAGGACATAACCACATCGAGTTTGGGCTCGTATGATTCGTCTTGACGAGTACTTTGTCTTAAGACGGTATCCAGGGTCTGATAATGAAGCTGGAAGGTGGCCACAGTAACTCCATAATGAAACGACGTAACCCCATTAAGTTTGGACTCATTTGATTTGTCTTGATGAGTACTTTGTTTTTTAATGGTATCTAGGGTCTGATGGTGGAGCTAGAAGGTGGGCATAGGAACTCCGTCATAAAATGACATAACTCCATCGAGTTTGGACTCGTATGATTCGTCTTGACGAGTACTTTGTCTCTAGATAGTATCTAGGGTCTGATGATGGAGCTGGAAGGTGGCAACAGTAACTCCGTAATGAAACGACTCAACCTTATCGAGTTTGGGCTCATATGATTCGTCTTGACGAGTACTTTGTGTGTACGGTAACTCTGTAATGAAACGACTCAACCTTATCGAGTTTGGAATTGTTTGTTTCGTCTTGACGAGTACTTTGGTCCTAGATGATTTCCAGGGCCTGATTATGTCCATTTCCGCTATTTTGCACATGTCATAATTTTATGCAAGCACACATTGAAAAAGTTATCATCATTTTATTTCTACTCATTATTCCTACAAAATAATTTCGATGTTTCACATCTGGTAGACGTCCCACGACGTCTATTTTTTTATCTATTGACCTTTAGTACTACCAGACAAAAAAATTGTAAAAACGCTTGAATTCAATTCAATTGTAAACTGACTATAATGATTGATATTGAATTTCGATCACTAGTACAGGAATATATTATTTCTTTCGTTGATTCGTTGTAATCACAGTTTCGCTATCTACGTCGATGACAGTTTTCTATTGCTAAATATGCTTTTTTTGCTTTTTTGAGTATGTATTCCAAAGAAATGTCCAACGTTACCCTATTGCACGAAATATCCTACCATGAATGTGACCTGATCTTGCATCTACATTTAATAATAGGTACTTATTGTTAGAATAATAAGAACGCTCTTAAAATCCATCTGAAGACTTGTCGGGTTTTGTTATTTTAATTTGCGCCTGTACAAATGTATAATTCCAAAAGTTAAAAATAATTATATACTTCACTAAACTTAAAAATCTAGCTTCACACTCTGTATCGATAATCGCACATAAATTTAATTCACAAATAACCATATTGCGATACGTGAAACTTGTCTTCTATCTTGAGAGCTCGGCAGACGTCGGCAAAGTTTGCCGGCCAGGCTCGCGTGTCAACCCGCTGATCACGCCAATATTCTACTTGATACGATACTTTCTCTTATTTAGTAGTAATATCAACTCTATATCAAGGCGTGAAGGTGCTATAAGGTTGCAAGTATATAAAGAATAATTTGCTAGCTTTTACTGTGTGCGGACAATGGCTAGAAATGTAAAATTTATATGTAATACAAAGTCATTTTAGAAATTAAAATAGTTTTAAAAGTATGTGGTAATTGTTTAATTATAGAGACTTAGTTTAATGTATTTAATATACTGGTGTTATTATTACTTTATCAAAGTTAATCATTCCTGTCACCGTCAAACGAGATTCCCTTTCGTAAGTAAACTTTTAGGTAGGTTTACTCACGATGTTTTCTTTCCTATCAGTGATTATTTGTAAATATACATATATACCTACATACATTAATTTATAAAAACATGAATATATTATATTCATAGTCAGAGATGTAAGCCGTGTGCGGTCTGGCCCTCGAACTGGCTATCGAACTCGATACCACTATCTTTCCATTCCTTGTTTTTTATTATTTACCATTAGGCATATCAGGATATATCCTCGTTTAAAATATTAAGATAAGTATAAATTCCACGTAGATAAGGTCCCGGACAACAAGCTAGTAGATAATATTTAGAAAGTATAATAAAGCAAGCATATTTCTACCATCCACGGTAACGTAAAATATTTCAAATTTAGTGTCAACGCTAATTATTTAATAAATTGGAATGTGTTAATACAGTACCTATATAATGTGTTGATATTCGGCGACAAATTGCTGGAGTCGCGTGTTTCGCATGCCGTTTCCCGAATTATCTGTTATACCCAGCTATCTAAGATATGCATCGAATTCAGCTACTGGAATGCTAGCTCGAGATTGATGCTTTCATGATAATATTATAAAAAACATTTCACGACTACTGTGTTTATAGTAAACATGGTCGTTGGGGAGGCGCACTATGGGAATAACGGGTAATTCTCGTCTCAAAAATCGACAACTTTTTAGTACCTACCTTAATATTTTTTTTCGGAAATTTTACACAAATAAATTTCAATATATAGTCTATCAATAAAACAAATAATAAAGCTTTATGTAGTGTTAAATATTTATTTAAAAAAATATTAAGTATAAAGTCAAATATTTTAGTTAAATAAGGCCAAAGTCTAGTAATAAAATAAAATTATGATTTTGGTACTTAACATCCGTTACAAGTGAACAAAGCAACGGCTGACCCCAGGTGAAACGCCTAAATAATGCCCTAAAGCGAAGTTTAGCCATAGAAAAGTGATGGTAACTGTTTGGTGGTATGTATCTACCTCTTGTCCCCATCCTTAGAAATGACGACGTTCGAGTCATTCCTGTAGCATCTCGTTTCCTGTGTATATAGGCTACGGTAACCGCTAACCATCAGGTGGGATGTATGCTGGTTTGCCACTCAAATAGTGAAAAAAAAAAATTGTATTTTGAATTTTTTATACCTATATATATTTTTAGCATTAGACATGCTTAGCCATATACATTAAACACAAAGTGAAAAATGTGAAATCGAAAATAATAAAGAAAAAGCTAAGCTTTTTCATAAAAAGATAAATTCTCAGTAGCAGCCCGGAGTTTGGAAATGTGCCCGGTAGACGTCAATAGGCTCGCCCCCTATTACGTGGGACTTAAACATAGCTGGCGAATCGTGGGTGTGTAATACACCTCTGCCTACCCCTTCGCGGAATACAGACGTGATGCTATGTTTTGAAAATAACTATCAATATATATTAAAATGTTATCGAGATTAGCAGTCGAGAGCAGTTGTCACGATGGCTGCATTGGCAAAGCATCTGGAAGGTATCCAGGAGATGCAGGTTTAAATCCTGTATATATACAAGGCGGGTAGATACGTTGATTAAGTAAATATATTTCATCCTATAAAATACTGATAAAATATTTTTTTTATTACGATAAAGCGATTTCATTTTTCCCCTAGTATGAGCACAGGTAGGACTCACAAAGTTCTTTTGTATCGTGTTTTAGTTGAAGGCGATTGAGTCCTAAATGCAAATAAGGAAAATACTACCTAATTTTTTCATTCTTGCTTCATTCTTGGGACACATAACACCGTTGCCATGATTCTCTTAAGTAAAAAATATTGCTCCGAGACACTACATTTCTTAGTAATTTGTTATAAGAGTTTTCTAAAATAGGTATCAAAATCAAAGGTAAGTAAATACATTCGTAATATAGTACTAATACCTTGCATATTTTATACCCATATCCACTATTTGATAGAATATTACAGCATTAGTAGCCGACATAAATACGAGACGGGCAGTGTGTAGCCAGTCTGAATTAATAATTAAAAGCGAAAGCAGGCTTAAGAGCTCACTCGAGGCGAACTCTACGGAGCTTGTACATACAAAATTATATGTTCTGGCGTATATTCTAATAGATTTAGACTCAATTTTAAGACGGCGTTCCCCTTAAAAACTTAGTTTGATGGTATGGTTGGCGGCAAAGCCTCATGATATCACACGGTTACATTGACTGTATTTTAACCCGTTTTAAAATGTCCCAATAATTGTTCCATATGTGTGAGTTAGTCAGTAAAACATCTTTGAAGTATGTCATACTTAGATGCATCGCAGTTTCTTTTGCGTTAACCTCACTGCTCCGCCTCACCAACAACCATCCGTTTCAGGTAGTTTGTTCGCTCGTCCTCTGTAATGTTGCACTCAAACGAGTAAACGATGCAATTAAGGGGTCATTCTGATTAAAATTGATATGGCGGTGTTAGATCCTAATGACAATTATGACTATTTAAAAAGCTTTAGCGCTTGTATAGTAACTTTAGAAAAAATAATTACAACATTGACTACGTCTTAGACGTAATTATTTCCACTTGAAATGTCTCAATAGCTGGCGCAAGAAATCTTGGAAGGAGGAAAACAAAAAAAAAGGTTGAAAAAGCTTTCGTTTCTATCTTTTATCCTTTAAGAACTCAGTGAAAGCAAAAAGATCTAAGCTGTAAAGCTATGCAAATGTACAAAGGTCTTGAGGGTCGGCTAGATGGAAGGGCCCGGGAGTGTGGAGACACGAGTGGGCCGTGAGGAGGGCAGGTGGACACGGGGCAGGAGGGTTTTGTACTGGACACTAATCCTTTAATAGCAATTGAGTAAGCAATGTAGCCTAATATAATACGATTCCGTCTGTCGAAGAAATTTAACTATGACTACGAACTACTACGAACCAATAACTGATTGGTATACACTCTGAATTCATCCGTGTGAATTTTAAAATTGGCTCCAAAGAGAATATAAAGACGGGTACGTCTGTAAGAAAAAAAAATCCCTATGGTAAATTAATTTTTTTCTTATCTATTCTACTAGTGTCTATGCCATTTGTGTAAGGGAGGGGGGAGAGGGTCTGTACTGAATAGGTATCTAATCCTACTATTCCTACTAATATTATAAATATGAACGTTTGTAAAGGTATTTGTACTCATGTGTTTGGGTATTTATCCGT
The DNA here is from genome assembly GCA_948253155.1 of Leucoma salicis. Lineage (NCBI taxonomy): Eukaryota > Metazoa > Arthropoda > Insecta > Lepidoptera > Erebidae > Leucoma > Leucoma salicis. Next base: position 9,407,557 of record OX411819.1, on the reverse strand, counting down.
CAATCACACCTAAACGACTGAGCAGGTTTGAATGATATTTGTTTTTTTTTTAATAACATACAGGATACTTTTTTATTCCGTAAAAATGAATAGTTTTCGTAGGAATTTTTCACATATAGACCTAACAACGATATAGGCTATAAGAATCATGTAAAAATACATATCATTATTTTATCTCCATAAGGAGTTCCGAAGCTACTCTAATTTGAAGCCCAGGCAGACGAAGTCACGGGTATAGTCTTGTGTTAATATAAATTGCTCACAGTCTATGAGTAATGTTATTTCCTAACCTATTCCTAACAATTTCAGTACTCTTTTACTTAATGGAATAGCAAACATCTACTCGTATCAAATTTGTAGTTTTAGTAGAATAGTAAAATTCTTTGTAGTATAGCGTATTTTTTAAATACATGAGCTAAAAGCGCGAAGCAAAGGTACTATTACAGTACAGTCATTTACTAGGTACTAGTTAGAGTTAGATTATTAGACAATGGGTGTAGGGAGATAATACCTTCAATTATCCTGACATCTGCTTTAACCCTTCTATATCGTCGTTATCTGGGCTCCCCAGATTGCAGCTGTCAGTCAACAATTGATAATTAATTTGCAGTCGTATTAACCTAGAAAGCTGACCCTTTTTTTGTGAAAGCGGGAAAAAATGTACCTAACCGCACACCCCGTCGTTATGGGCAACGATCAGGGTGTGTAGGGCACGCACCCACTAAATAAACCCGCCGTGTGCCGTCTTTCCGCCTGCATTGGTGGACCACTGGAACTGTGTGGCATTACTTCATTGGTTAGAATACTGACCAGACCACGACAGTTGGAAATTTAACTGCTTCAAAAAACATGAACATAGCATCACGCCTGTATTCCCCGAAGGGGTAGGCAGAGGTGTATTATACACACACGATTCGCCAGCTATGTTTAGGTCCCACGTAAAAGGGGGTTAGCCTATTGCCGTCTACCGCGCACATTTCCTAACTACGGGCTGCTCCTGAGAATTTTTCTTTTTAGGTACGAAAAAGCTCAATAACATTGTCCGACCCGGGGATCGAACCCGAGATCTCATGATCAGCAGTCACACATACTACCGCTGCACCACCGAGGGAGTTAACGCCTTCGAGTATTAATGACGATTAGATTAGCTTCAAGATTTGTATGATGTATTACACATTTCAGTGCATCACGCAATAAGAAGTGTTCCGTCTGTTCAGTATGAAATTTCAATACATCCCATTGAAGTAATAACCCGTCTTAAAAGCAATCAGGGCAGGACACGCCAGATATATTAGTCTGTCTACAGAGCCTTGTAGGGGTGGCCACGCAGTAAATCATACTACTAACATAACTCATACGCACGCGCGTGTTTATCATTTCTTTGTCCACCCTGGAGATTTATCGAGGTGCTGTCTGATGCGACCCTGAGACCTTTTGGGACCTACAAATGCGATAACTCAACTATATTGTTATTTATTATCGTTTTTATCTGCACCAAAGGAGATTAGAGTGAAAGGTTGATAACCGTGAAATGGCAGTCTAATTGTTAATTTACGACTAAAAATATTTTGTAAGTTTAAATTTTTTTTCTTTTTGCTGCAAAATATTAATAAAGTATTAACCACGGCGCAAATAGAGACGTGTGATAAGGTAACGTTCGTATCTGTGTGTCTGGCTGCGAGATATGAGTTCCACATGGATAAGCAGATTTTGATGCAGTGTTTTTATGTTTAAAATGTGACTTAATTGAGAGTTTTTTGTATTTAGCCGTTTAAAGCCTATAAGGCTTTTTCTAGTTAATTAATGGATTGCATTTTACATATGTTTGTCTGACTTGAATTCGTTTCACCCATCCATCCATCCATCAGCCTTAAAAGGCCACGTCCACTGCTGGACATAGGCCTCCCCAAAAATGGGGGATAGTGCCGTATCGTGCAAATAGATTTGAATTTTAATTGCAAAATTAAACTTACTATATCGGTTTAATGCATGTAAATGCTTCCGATAGATGGCGTTGGGCGTAAAGACAAATGCGATAAGGAGATTGGGATGGTCGAAAGACCTGTACTATAGTGCTGTGTGATAGTATAGCTCAGTGGCTTAGAGCACTTCCCCGGATTGGAAAAGACGCGGGTTCGTTTCCCGCTAGTACAAAACATCTCTTTTTCCTTATTCGCAGATAATTTGTGATATGGATCGATTTGGATCGATTTCATATTTAAGGAATAGATTTTTGTTCCCAAAGTTTTCAATTAATTAATGTTTATGAACATTTCCGAGTTTCATTTGTAATTTAATACTTTGTTGTTGTATTCCGGATAGCTGATTAATTAGTAGGGCTGATATGAAAAGTAGCTCTGTTCGAAGTTTGTTTTGACTTAATAAGTGAAGTTCTTACAAGACGTCTTTTTGAGTGAAACTTTTGAGTTTGATGAGACGAGGGGTTGACGCAGATGTGATTAAAACATCTTCATGTTCTTTATTTAAGGTTTTTACGTACCTGCTTTATTTAGATGTTAAGAAATTTTTATCAGGTGGGTGTAAAATACAATATAAATTTTTACCACGTTTCACGCTTTCATGGGACATATTTATAGTTTACTAGCCTTTGCTCGCGGCTCTGCCACAGCCAAAAGCTAGTTTTTAGGTTATATATCAGATTCCCGACATAGTAGCGGGATAAAAAGTAGTCTAATCAAGAGCTACCAAATAAAAAAATTGCATCTAAATCCGTTTAGTAGTTTTTGTGTGATGCGCGAACGAACAAATAGACAAACACAAAAAATTAAAAAAAAATGGTTTTGTGTTTAGACACGCCTGTGTAGCCTAATACAGACATTTATTTCTCAAATATTTTAAATGTACAGACACAGCTCTGTTACAGATTTATAATGGGTATTAGGTATAGATTATACATACCAGTGAGTATAGAAAACTGTAATTAAATACGTACGTTTAATCTATAAGTTGTACAGTTGCAATAAGTTGCTATGAAACGTCATCTTCTATCGGTAGAGCCTTGCTGGTCCCAGCATGAATGGGCCAGCTCGATCAGGGAAGTATCATCTTCTCACAAAAGATCAGCGTGAAGCAACGATAGGTACTACCTATCGTTGTGTTTCCTATGGTGAGTGGGAGCGTCGGAGGGCCAAAGCCTCTCCCTATACTCTCCTTATTATTCTTGCTATCCTCTCTTTAGTAGTTTTTCTATCTTCTCCTTATTATCCTTACTCTATCTCTTATCCAATTCTTTGGAGATGGCAAGACGTGGGTGATGCCTCTGGTATTGCATCAGGTAGCTCGTATGCTTAGCTGCCACCTACTTATTATAAAAAAACATAAATAAAAATAGTTTTAACAAAATGAAAAATAGTTCTAAAATGTAAACTTACTTACTTATCATTACGCCATTCCCCTTGCGGGGTAGGCAGAGAGAACAGAGTGCCAAGAGGCTCTATTCTTGCATACATCTCTCGCTTCCTCAACATTCATAACTCTCTTCATACACGCTCGCCGGTTTCGGAGACTCCTGAATCCACCTTCCTTCAATATATGACCTATTTGGTCTAGGTAGGTAAGTCTCGGTCTCCTCCTGTACCTACATCCTTCCACTTTCGCATTGTATATCTTCTTAGCCAGTCACTCGTCCGGCATTCTTTCCACATGTCCGAACCATCGGAGCATTCCCTTTCGCATCTTTACACCAATATTCTCTTTCATACCTACTCGCTCTCTTACGTCATTGTTACGAGTGCAGTCAGTAAGCCTCACTCCACAGATTCTCCGCAGAGATCGCATTTCGATCGTATTGATTTTGCTCTCATGCTCCTTTTTATATACCCAACTCTCGCTTCCATATAATAGCGTTGGGACAAGCACTGCGTTGTGTATTACGACAAGTGCCTTCTGGCTGAGGTGATGGCTGCCGAGAAGTTGTCCCAATGCTCTGTTCACTCTATTTCCCGCATTCACTCTTCTTTCTACATCAGTGGTGTACCTTCTATCCCGACTGAATCCACATCCAAGATATACAAATTCATCCACTTGTTCTAGCACACCATTTCCTATTGCTACTCTAACATCTGTTCTGGCTTCTTCTCTTTCAAAAACCATTACTTTGGTTTTGCTCACATTCACACGTAGGCCCCTTTTCTTACAATCTTCTGCCATTACGTCAACTAGGGTTTGCAGTTCAGTCGCAGACTGCGCTAATAGGACCGCATCGCCTGCATATAGCAGCGAGTTAATCACTGAGTCGCCCATCTGAAATCCCACATTTATTTCATTCAACCTTTGTAGACATTTATCCAGATATATGATTAACAGTCTGGCTGATAGAACGCAGCCCTGTTTAACGCCGATATTGATATCAAACCAGGGTGAAATTCCATCATCCAGCCGCACACAAGCTCTGCAGTCCATGTAATTGGACTGCACCGCTTGTAGCAGTCTACCGCTAATACCATACTCCGGTAAAATGTCCCAAAGTTCCTTTCGTACAACAGTGTCAAATGCTTTTTCCAAATCCACAAAACTGCAGAAAACCCTCTGGCTTACAGCCAGATGCTTCTCCACAATTTTGCTCAGAGAAAACACTTGATCCATGCATCCTCGTCCACACCTGAAACCTCCTTGTGCCTCACACAAAAATTCATCAGAAACCATCCTCATTCTCCTTTCAACAAGCTTACCATACACTTTGGCTGCCAAACTGGTCAAGCTTATGCCTCTGTAGTTCGCACAGTCATAACGTGAACCCCTGTTTTTAAACAAGGGCACGATGACTGCGCTTCTCCAGTCCTTGGGAACCATTCCTGAGCTCCAACATAAATTGAGAAGCATCAGGAAGGATTCCCAGACACATGAGCCTCCAAGCTCGATCATCTCAGCAGACACCATATCAATACCCGCTGCCTTACCATTTTTCAAACTTCTAATCGCCCATTCAACTTCATCCATACTAATGTCATCAGAGGATGCCGGTACCGAATGCTGATCTGTTAGATCACATGTGGCACCAGCATCACCCTGAACATCCGCTTACATATCTCCAAAATATTCACTCCATCGGCTTAACACATCTTGTGTTTGTGTAAGAATGTCTCCACCTTTAGACCTTATTTTATTCATTCTGAAAGCTGACCAACCACTCCGAGATTTCTTCACCTCCCTCCAGAAAAGTTTGGTATTGCTCTTGAAGTTTTTGGTCAGCCTTTTTTCTGCAATCATATTTGCTCTATCACGCTTCTCTTTCACTAAGGCTTTGATGTCATTCTTGCGTTGCCGGTATATTTATTTCTTCTGTTCTTTCATACTTGCACTCAGTTTCAAAGAAGATACATAGTCCAGCCACGCTTTCTTCTTTTGGTCTACGGAAGCTGCTACTTCCGTATCCCACCATGCATCACCTTTCACTTTCCTATGCTTCTTTGAGCATCCACATACTTCTTTCGCTGTATCTACCATACTATCTTTCAATACTCTCCAGCATTCTTCTATGTCAGATCCCGGCTGACTTGCCATTGTCAGCCGTTCACGGACACCCTCTGCATACTTTGCTCTTACACTCACTTCTTGCAACTTTTCAATCTTTATTCTTTGAAGCTCTCCGAAGTGGACACGCTCTCGCCAGTGTCTCCACTTTCTGAACAGACCACTAAATCTCGCAATAACGAGATAGTGGTCTGTGTCGACAGTGGGACCCCTGTAGGCTCTTGTATACAGAATTTTACTTCGGAGGTGACTGTCTACCAGAATTAAATCTATCATACTTCTCTGTTCATTCCTTCTCACACATATGGATTTCCTTATGTTGAAAAAATGTGTTTGACACAATAAGGTTTCTCTCCATACATACATCCGCAATGAGCCTACCTGCATCATTCACTCTCTTATCACCAAGTGAACCAAGCACGTCCTCGAAGTCTGGACGCTTGGTCCCAACCCATCCATTCAAGTCTCCGCATACGATCACGCGTTCACTAGCTTCTGCCAAATCCAGAACTTCCCTAACATTATCCCAGAACTTCTCTAGATCGGATGCCACCGAAGAGCCTACGGGAGCATAAGTTGCGAAGATGAAGACACTGGTGACACCTAGTTTTATTCGGACCCATAGAAGTCTGGGATCAAACATTCCGTAGTCTTTCACACCTGAGGCCAAGCGAGCGGACAGCAACACCCCCACTCCCATGCTGGCCCGATCGCTCTGCGGTACACCAGCCCAAAGAGCTAACCCGCCACCAGGAAGATCACAGGCGTCGCTACCCTTTCGCTTGGTCTCTATTACACAGAGCACATCAAGCTGTCTGCCCGACATGACGGTTACCAGCTCGTGTAACTTATCTTCCACACCACCTCTTACATTCCACGTACCTACTCGACACTCTGCTCCACTCGACTCGCCAAACTGGGCAAGGCGTAATGGGTGGCGGCCCCCATCGCCGCATCTGCCGTTGTTCGTACTGACGGGGGCGGGTCGGTACGCGTCGCCTCTGGGGCACGACCTAACCCGCACTGCGGTACGCATTCGAGCCGGATTGCAGCCTGTGGGTTACAGGCTGACAGGGATCGCGACGAGCACGCTCCGGACTATATAAAATGTAAAAATAGTTATAAAACATAAAAATACTTGTAAAATATAAAATATAATTAATATAACAAAACAAGCGACCCTGCTCATGGCTATTATTTTCTTTTTCACATTTTCGAACCAGAACACATCTGGGAAATAGCCAACATAACTTGATATAATATTTCTTAGTGTAGAGCTACAAAAATAAAAGTTATACAATAAATTGCTATGATAAGAATATATTTACATTCATCCTTATCGCATTGTTATTTGACTATCAGTTACTCCTTAAAATGAATTGGTGCTATTTCATATAGGGACATGAAACGTATAACTTTTGTACAGAATAAATATAGAGTTTGAAAATGCGAAATATAATAATAAATAATAATATCGAGGAATCCCGTTCCAGACACTGTGACAACTGATACAGAAGACGCGGGTTCAATATTCGCTCATAGTTATTATTTTTTATTTCACATAGGTACACCATTGACCTACCTTATGTATATTACTAATAGGATCATTTATGCTTAGAAATAATAAAGCAATGAAAATTAACGAATTCGCAGTATTGTAGTACTTTTCAGAAAAAAGTAAATAAAAGGTCTAAATTATAAAACACATCGGAAAGGTGCAGTTACACTCTCACATGCAACAAATATAATAGATGGCAACCCTGGCAGAAGGTTAATACAGCATAAATCATACGCCCTACCTTCTGATCCCGCCTTAATATACTACGAAAAAAGTAACCCAACCGGCCGGACACGGGAATACACTTAACACGTTACACTTACAAGTTTGAAAGAGTATTTGTCTTTAGTATATACTCTTTGGTATTTGTACTTACCTATCGATACTTGAGAATTTTAGTCTATGTTTATATTATGTACAACCATGTAGGTTGTATACCTATTTTATGTTAGTGTTAACGAAAATTTAATGAATGTGGATAATGGGCTATTAAAAGCTCTCTACCACCCACGATATACCTAGGACTTAATAACATACCACTGAAGGAATGTAATATGGTACCGGTGGCCCGCCAATAAAGGTGGCCAAAAATGTAGGTACATGTTTACCAAAAAAAAGGAGTAGTTTAGGCTATTGTTACTTTGGAAAAAGAAATAGGGTTCCGCGCAGAGAAAACAAATTAATCGGACATAATCGTGGGTATCAGTTGGTAAACTATATAATAAATAAATAGTAAATATATTTTATAAATTTAGAAATCTTTTAATATCATAGTTTTTTTCGCAGGGATGAACTTTGTTCCTATTTCACACTAAGGAATAGTCTCTCTTCACATGTGTGTAATTTAAAGGAACAAGTCTCTAGGATTTTAGTACCATTTAAAAACATAGATAAGACTATCGCTATAATATAATGCTCAACTAAATTGGAAAAATAGGAATAATATAAAACATTTAGGTTTGTGAAAATACAAAAAGATTTACGAGTGAGCGATATTAGGTACCAGATTTACAGTTTAGAATATATTTTTAGTTCAATTATTATATACGATATTAGGATATAATTATCAATGTTATTTAATCTAAATAGTCGTAACAACGGAAGTCATAAAAATGTTATGGTAATAAGATTAGTAATTTTCATTGTTGTAGCTGTGTCACGGAACAGATTTCCAACAACATAGATGTATCGCTCAATCCTTTACGTAGGCTGGCGGCACCTCGCGGCCAGAGGCGACAATAAATCAACCCTCGAGGAAATTGCCGACGACTCCGGGGACGACGGAGGGGCAGGGGGGCCTCCCCGGGAGGAGGGCGATTTAATTAAATCTTGCATCGAACTCCTGAGGCCTGCCACCGTCCTAACGAACGACCATTGTATTTAAATAATGCGCATGCTGACTTTTTGTGTGATTGAATCACGGTTGAACGGTCTCCAGAGGTTGGCGCTCGAATTAGATTGGCTTAGTATCCAAAAATGTGGCAGCACAACTGATTGGGGCAGATTAGCTTCATAATAAATACTACAGATACGCCTTATGTATTACTCGTGTTATCATGTATACTTTGTATTGGAAATATCAGTAAGATATATTAGCTATTGAAACAGTAGCAGTGTAATTAGTAAATCTAAAGTCCCTACTATAAGACAACAATAGCTATCACATATAACTCTATTAATCTTTCATGGTAATTACTTCGTACCACTGTAGTTATGTCACACGGTTCCTATGGTCGGCCAATACACGCGGGGAGATTGGTAAACCATAGACTTACAATTGAGCGAAGCGAAAATTCCTACATCTATATGGCAAACGGTGGGCTTATTGAGTGGGTGAGGGCTCCACACTACCCTGTCTTTGCTCCGGACGACAGGGTGTACGGAAAGGTACATTTTATCACATTAACAAATAAGTAAAATAAGGTTTATGCCTTCACAGAAATTAAGAAGAAGTTTTGTACAGCTGTGTTTGAAGTTACCTAAGCAAAATGGTGCTGTTTCGTCGTATTCCAATATATTCGTACGTATTGGTGAACCAGTTGACGTAAGCAGTATTTTCTGTTCATTGAGTGAGCTGACAATAATCATCATCCAATATCAAGTTCAAGCTTATTAATAATAAGTAATCGCTTATACCGACAACTCGCGTATTAACGCTTGTACTAAGCACTTATTCTCTTCAATGACTCATATTTCATTTAGGGGGCACTAAATAAGGCTTTATTACATAAATAATATTCCCCAAATTTCATGCTAATTAATATAAGGGCTCGACTGTTAAACGTGGGTTATCTGCAATTTACAGCGGCTTTGTCGAAGCCTTCTGTTTTATTGTTGTAAAATGTTAAGTTATTGTTTGTGGTACATACTTATAACCCGTTGTGTCTACTTATTTTTAAGGCCTTGCCTTTGAAGCCATAGAGATAAAAAATCACAACCATATACTTTTCATTTTAATACATTATAATTCATAATACCTATTCGAAGAATATGTAATAATACCTATTCGAAGAATATATATTATAGAATACCTATCCTTCGAATAGGTATTCTATAATGTATTGTGAAAAGCTGGCAAGTTATATACTTGCTTGCTTATATGACTATCCTCTTTTGTATATGGAGTCTCAAAGAATCGTTGCTTCCTGGATGGAGGTTTGAGCTGTGTACCTGGTACCTACATATGATTTTCATTGTGCATCCTAACTATTATAAAACTGTAACAGAGCTGTGTCTGTACATTTAAGACATTTGAGAAATAATGACTGTATTAGGCTATATAGGCGTATCTAAACATATTTGTTTTTTACATTTTTCGTCTGTTTGTCAGTTTGTACGTTCACGCATCACGCAAAAACTACTAAACGGATTTTGATGCAACCGTTTTATTTGATAGATCTTGATTACACTTAAAAACTGGTAATACATTTTATCCCGCTACGATATCGGGAACCTCAGATATAAACTAAAAACTAGCTTGACGGGCCTTGTGGCGTAGTCGGTAGTGCAACCGACTTCCGTGCACGAGATCGTGGGTTCAATTCCCACTCAGGACAATTATTTGTGTGATGAACACAGATATTTGTACTGCGCGTCTGGGTGTTTTCTATCTATTATATGTATGTATTTACAAAAAAAAAGTAATATATATGTATTATATCAGTAATCTAGCCCCAAGCGTTAAGCTTAGTTTGGGACCAGAGGGCGTTATGTGAAATGTCCGTGAATATTTATTTATTTATTATTTATTTTAGCTACGACAGAGCCGCGGGCAAAAGCTAGTAGATAGGTACATTATACAAATGAAACGGGACTTCAAAATAATAGTAGTTTGATAACTACGAGTATAATGTACATATAGACCTGTTACATATGCTATAATGTATATTCTAGATTTTGGATAGGCGCGAGTAGATATATATATATATAGTAATAGACTCCCTGTAGTTACTCATCCCAACTCCTCTAGGCAACATGTCCTCCAATGAATATTTAATGTCCGCTCAAATCACAATAAGAATTCCACTTTCAAAGGAAATACTACTGAATACAATATGAGACTGTGTGTGTTTCATCTACATCTTATACCCCTATCTATATGTGTTAAGCTTTGATAGGTAGGTCCAGATGAAAGTTGAGTAACAGGATGTATGTTGGTACCTAGTTTTGTTACGGTAGGTCTACAAGATTTGATACATGTGAAGTAGGTACCTAAATAACTTTTTTCAAACTAAATAGATTTAAACATAAAAAAAATATAGCATCACACCTGTATCCCCGAAGGTGTAGGTAGAGGTGTGTTACAACCACGGTTCGCCAGCTATGTTTAGGTCCCACGTAATAGGGGGCGAGCCTATTGCCGTCTACCGGGTACATTTCTAAACTCCGGGCTGAATTTAGAATTTTTCTTATAAGGTTTAAAATATCTCTTAATTTGTAGATTGACTAGATTCTACCTGCGACTTCGTCCGCATGGTAAAAAAAAATACAAATACGTCACTCTAAAGCACATTAATGATCTATGCAAAAACTGCTATGACACGGGAACTATTCATTTATGCGGGAAAAAGCTCTGAACTGTTGTATGCTAAATTTCATGATGACCGGTTGAGTAGGTACTTATAGTGTGAAAGCTTAACAAAAAAAAACAAAAGCTTTTTCGAATTTAGTAGTAATAATGTTTGTCAAGGAGAATAGGCGAAGGAGAAAAACAAATATTCGCACTTATATAAAAACAACATACATAGATAATCCTCCTTGTTTTTTTTCAAATTCAAATGTGGACTATTTATACTATGTGGGTACCACCGAAGGAATGTAACATAGTTCCAGTGGCCAGCCAATAAAGGCGGAGAGACGGCACACGGCGGGTTTCTTTAGTGGGTGAGGGCCCCACACTACCCTATTCGTTGCCCCGAACGACGGGGTGTGCGGTTAGGTACATTTTTTCCCGCCTAAACAAAACAAAAAAAAAAAAAGGTGTCGTCACCTAAATCGTATCATGGAGTGTCTACAGAAGTGTAGTGTGTAGACAATTTAAGGAAGCATAATTCTCTTTACAAGTAATAGCATATTTATGCACAGCTAAGTACTTAGGCGGTGATTGGATAAAAATAATAAATAGGTAATAAATATTCAGAGCATCTACAAGAAATATATAGAAATTGAACAATGGTATATATACATTCAGTCAAGAAAGTATTGGGAATGGATGATTTGTTTATGGTACCAAATTCAAATTTTTTTGTTGTTGTTAGATTGGCACAACTGTTATCCATTTTGGCGCAGAGTTTGAGTTGCATCTGTTATTTATATTAAATATAGTGCTGTTTTTAGTTATATCATATCTACCTAGTGTATTTTGCGAATTTCATAATGGACAAAAACATCGAACAAAGAGTTTGTCTTAAATTTTGCATCGCCAATGGAATTTCGTGTTCGGAGTCACTGAAAATGTTACGGAAGGCTTAAGGTGAATCGACTTTATCAAAAACACGTGCTTATGAGTGGTACAAAGCGGTCGAGATGTGATGGAAGATTTGCCTCGCTCTGGTCGGCCATCAACGTCTGCAACTGGAGTTAACATTGCAAAAGTGAAGGAAATAGTGACTGAAAATCCTCATTCAACTTTGAGAGAGATAGCCGCTGAACTTTCTGTGTCTCGCGAGTCGATCCGTACCATTTTAAATAATCACTTGGGTGTGAAACATGTTCCCGCTCGGCTAGTCCCAAAAAACGTGAATTTTCTCCAAAAACTCAATCGCATGAGAGTCGCTGAGGACATGCTAGAACGAGTCAATTCCGACCCAACATTCATGAAACGCATTGTTACTAGTGACGAGACGTGGGTTTACGAGTTTGACATGCAAACTAGTCAACAAGCTTCGGAGTGGCGACTACCAACTGAACCGAAACCGAAAAAACCACGCCAAAGTCCATCAAAAGTCAAAGTCATGTTGATTGTTTTCTTTGACTATCGCGGTGTTGTGCACTTGGAATTCCTGCCAGAAGGTCAAACGATAAATAAAGAATATTATTTGAGCATTATGCGGTGTTTAAAAGAGCAAATCCGACGAAAAAGGCCAGATTTGTGGAAAGAAAATTCTTGGATTTTGCACCACGATAATGCGCCTTCGCACAAGGCCATCATTGTGAATGAATTTTTGTCCAAACACTCAACAAATACCATCGAGCAACCTGCATATTCACCAGATATGGCTCCAGCCGACTTCTTTCTTTTTCCTAAACTCAAATTACCACTTCGCGGCACCCGTTTTCAATCGGTAGAAGACATAAAGGAGAATTCGCGGCGAGAACTGAACTCAATTCTGGGAACAGCGTTTAAAAAATATCTTGATGATTGGATTATTCGTTGGCGTAAGTCTATCATTTCTGAAGGAGCATACTTTGAAGGTGATAAAATAAATTTGGATGAATAACAAAAATCTTGTGTATTATTGATCTTTTCCCGGTACTTTCTTGACAGAGTAGTATTTAAAAAAAAAAAAGGACAACACCCTGCTCTAAGGAATAATCTTTTGTATCGCGAGAGACTTTACAAACATACAATATTAGTGCACTCAAACTCAGAATTTGTGGATCACACAAAGATTTTTCCTGTGTGAGAATCAAAACTACGACACACGCCACTTGGCATGGGTGGTGTATGTAAATACCACTCCACCATATAGGCAGTCTGTTTGTGTGTTGTTGCAATAATTTTCCAACAGATTGGTGTTTTATAATCAAAATTTTTTTCTTTATTATATTATTTATAACCCACCTAAAATATATATTAGGTATACTATACCTCTTGGCACTCTGTTCCCTCTACATACACTTTTTTTTAAGGCGGGAAAAAATGTTTCTAACCGCACACCCCGTCTTTCAGGGACAACGAACAGGGTAGTGTGGGGCCCTCACCCACTAAAGAAACCCGCCGTGTGCCGTCTCTCCGCCTTTATTGGTAGGCCACTGGAACTCTGTTACATTCCTTCAGTGGAGGTCAGTAGTTTTACCTAAGATGTAATTTTGAGTATTTTGTTGTCTGCTAGCTTGTTGCCTCTTTCGGCACGCCTAAAATGGAATGGAGTGTTGATATTGTGCATTCTTAGTGCATCACCACGGTAAATTTTTTTTATTTGATGATAGTTGTTCAGATCTTGTGAGTGATTTTTGCGTAGCATCTTTGTCCTATAAATAGGTATTATACCCCTATCAAGAAGCAATCCTGGGTCAAGTGTAATCTTAGTTTGTATTTTAGATAGTATAAGAGATATAATAAGGCATCCATATCTAATAAAATAATGCCTAGAGGTTGCGTTCAGGAATAAAAGATTAAAGACCATAGGCACCATTTTTTTGAGATGGCCAGGTTTCATCGATCCGCTGCGGTTTCAGGCGCGCCACTTAATGAAATAGAAATTTGCGACCTCTCGAAGACAAACTCCTAACCCTCGCCCGTCCCTCTCCTACGAGGGGGAAACGCTCGTTCAAGTGGCGTGCGATAAGGACAAAATATATTTATACAAAGTCAAAGACGAGTGGCGAGTGGGATAGCTGTATTCATTATGAATATAATGCGGTCGCGAATGTGTCTGTGCGTCTGAACGTGGGCCACGCGTGTGTGCGGCGCGCCTTCTAACACGCGTTCAATCAATATTTCATCTTTGTACAGTCATCGATTAGACATTGTACTTTTAAACAATACAAAACACAATAATCAATTACCACGTTATCGAATAAATTTGACCGTCCATTCTATTCTAGTTCCATTTTTAAAGTAGTATAAATTTCGAATCGTGTAGCTAACCTATAACCAACCGCAAGTCGTTATTCGAAAAAAGAATGTTACCTTACCTAACCGCGATCGATGACATGACGTGAATATCTCGCGTTGTGGTTGGTTTGTGGTTAAAATGGGCGTGGCTTGTGGTTACATTTACATGTGATTGGTCGATTACTTGACCTTTGCGGTTAGCTGTGTGGTTTCTAAGATTTTCACCCCTGGAAAAATATGTAGAGGAAAATATATGTTGAGGGTAGCTGTGATTGGTTGATCGCAGTAATTTTGTGGTTAACCGCGAATTGCTATTCGTTAAGATTATAATGGGCTGTGACTGTGGACACAGTTGGTAGGATTTGTCGCGGGGTTTCGCGCCACTTACTGGGCGCTGTGGTTATGAGTGTCAATTACCTATTTTATGTTTATCTAAGCACTCACAAAAGGGCCAATCAGCATTGAGAGGAATTTAGTGTTGTAATTTGTCGAATGGGAGTCCTCAATTATTACTTTGATATAGGTACCTATTACCTAAATATCTAGACAACTGCATGCACTATTACAATGTTACCATAATAAATAACTTTATGTCGATAAAAGGAAACTACTACTTAATGAAAAGTAAAATCAGAAAGCTGTAGGTAGATATGATATTCACTAAGTAAAAACAATATTTCGTTACATTATACTCTACTGGTATGCCCTACTAATAAAAGGCTTAGTATGTTACTCCATACAAAGGTAGGCAAGTAAATATCTATATCTATAAATATAATAAAATCTAAAGTGCGCCCTCTAGCGGCAGCGCCATGAACCAGTTACTCAGTATTTTTAACAAAACTCCTTGAAGTGTAAACCTTTCCACTTTCTTCGCGTTCTTAAGAAAGTCAAGTCCTAAGAAAGTTCACGTATAGAGGAGCTGACGCACACATAGACAAGTTACGCTCTCCCCCAAGAAACTGAACTCTCACTGCGCAAGTTAAAACATCACATGTAACACTATTGTAAGTGACTGTACGACTTTTCGTTGCTGGGCTGCATTGGTTGCTAGATTTCGAAGTTCTATGTTTAAAAAGATCTTATGTTTATAACGACACACAGGATGGTTAAGTCCTTTTGAACCTGTAACGTTGTTCTTGTACAAGCAAAAATAGGTGTAATTTTTTGTACCCCATATTCTAAATTCAACTTTACCATAAAATGTTAAAGCTCAAATTGCTTTACACAAAACTAGAAAGCTTGCAACAAAAGTCACGCATACATTTTTGGCAACTTTCCGTTTTTAATGTGTGCGTGACTGTACGTATTGACTCATAAAAATGTGTGTTGTCTTTGGCGCTAGTGTGCTACTAGTACAGAAAATCTTCGTGAGATGGCGTTGCCTGCTTTTGTGGTTAGCGGGGAAATAAATGACGTTCAGAAATAGGACACGAACTCGTTTGAAAGATGAGGAAATGCTTTTAGAAGATTAGTTAGCAGAGCGTATGAGTAAGATTAATTTATATACAAGCTGTTTTTACAGCCACAGGAACTATCTAATATTTAGATGTAACTTGATATTTATTAAGATCATAAGGTTATATAAAAAGGGCTTTAGAGTATTTTCGTGCATTTAAAACTATATTAATCCGTGTTTGTCTATGATTGTTATCAAAAATATCTACGTATATAATTTTCTTTTAAAAAATATAATAAGTAGGTACCTACTTACAATACCTGCAGTTTCAGTCCATGTGATGACGGATTAAGAATACAAGTGTCACCACCCCATTCTTTCCCACGGGTGTCGTATGAGGCTATTAAGGGAAGTAAGCAATTATCATCCATTGCATGACTGGTGGTAGGGCTGGGTACCAAGTGGGAGTACTCACTTGGTATCCGGCCCGAGCGGGTTGGTACCACCATCTCCCATGTGACCGGCCATGAAGCACATCGTTGCGTTTTGGCTGTAGCAGGAGATAGCCGTTTATATTTCATT
Source organism: Leucoma salicis (assembly GCA_948253155.1). Lineage (NCBI taxonomy): Eukaryota > Metazoa > Arthropoda > Insecta > Lepidoptera > Erebidae > Leucoma > Leucoma salicis. Next base: position 9,391,246 of record OX411819.1, on the reverse strand, counting down.
TCATCTGTGAAATTAATTGGTGAGCAGCGCCTTGACAATACTCTCGGTATAGTAGAGTCCATGGGCTACGGTTACCATTTACCATCAGATGGACCGTGGCTCGTCTGCCACTACATGCAATAAAAAAAATGTATATCTTGATTTATTTTAAACTAATTATGATTGAACGCGTCAGCTGATTAACGTTAATAGCCCTTGAACAATTGGCGAACAAGGCCCACCCCGTGCCCTCCAACTCATGATAGTTACACTAGCTAATGACACTTGGAGAACTTTGTGTATTATACACAGGTATGATCGTCGACGATTAAGGACATAGTTATAGGGAAGGCATTTAAGGAAGGGTTTAGGGAAATTTAAATTTTGGATAAAGGAAGTTGTCAACCATGAAATATCTCGGTGAATGTTTTGTTATGGACAGAAAGACCGACAAAACCTTTAAAATTGCTATTTTGTTATAAGTAACGTAGGTATATATATATTCATCATTATGTAAAAAGCTATAATTCTGACATTATAAATAGACACTTCAATGTTACTTATTTGTATAGAATACCAGCCTAGCTATCAGCTAGTTTTTAGGTCATATATCAGGTTCCCGATATAGTAGAAGGATAAAATTTATATATTATAGTGTTTGTATATCGTACAGTTTTATTAGGTACATCACCATTTGTGTTCTTTTTTCTGTTTTTACCTACTTAATTTGCCTCCCATGTACATCTCTGCATCACCCAAAGGTTGACTGCCAGAAAATGCCTTAGGCATTAAGTCCACCTTTGCAAAGCATGTTTTTGCATGAAGTAAAAATAAATAAATAAATAAAATATATACCAGTTTTTAAGTCAGAAGTTGCATCAAAATCCGTTCAGTAGTTTTTTGCGTGATGCGCGAACAAATAAATAGTTAAACAGACAAACAGACAATAAATCTAAAAATAATTGATTGTGTTCAGACACGTCTATACAGCCTAATCAGTTACAACTTTATAAAAGTACCTATAGTCCGTGTGGTGACGGACTAAGAATACAAGTGTCACCACCCCATTCTTTCCCACGGGTGTCGTATGAGGCGACTAAGGGAGGTAAGCAATTATCATCCGTTGCATGACTGGTGGTAGAGCTGGATACCAAGTGGGAATACTCACTTGGTATCGGGCCCAAGCGGGTTGGTACCACCATCTCCCGTGTGACCGGCCATGAAGCACATCATTGCGTTTTGGCTGTAGTGGGAGATAGCCGTCGGTGAAATGAAATGGTGAGCAGCGGCTTGACAATACTCTGGGTATAGTTGAGTCCATGAGCGACGGCTACCATTTACCATCGGATGAGCCGTGGCTCGTCTGCCACCACATGCAATAAAAAAAATATATAGGATTAGGAGGAGAACTATAGCTTTACTAAGGTAATCATTTTGAAAATAAAGATATGTGTGCTATGTGAAGTTGACTTACTACTGGGTATAAAAAATTGACACTACATTTCCTTCGTCGAGTACTAAGTCTTGTTATCACTAGATTATCTTTAAAAATAAAATTCAAAAAGTGAATTATATTCACTTTTTGGATGTCCTAAGTCAATATGTGATTAGCTTCAATAGTTAAATGTGTATCCCATCTCTTCCACGATTTTCCTATTATCCGTAACATCACTATAAAACAGTACTTATCTATAATGTCATGCAAACTATATGTACTTATATGGAATGGGGTGACACAGGGTACGAAGCGGGGTCGAGGGCGGAGGTGCGATGGTAATTTTCTGGACTATTTATTTCTCGCTGGTCACATTAAGCCTCGTTGTTCCTATGTATACGTACCTTCATTAAAGCATTCTGTTTTGAGTGTCGTGCAGTTTTAAAACGAAATAGTTTCGATTTAAATTGTGGGTAGTACGGTTCATTATTATAATTTTATTGTTATTGTGTTATAATTTAAACTTGGTCTACAAATCGTACAGTTACGCGTACACAATATACTTTATATTATCGCTTAGTGATTTGCAGCTAACTCCGTCGCCATGATCTGTAGCAATTTGGTCATATACTTTGTAAACGCTATTTCTACGGAAAATCTATGGAGTTAGGCTGATTGAGCGCGATGACGTAAGAGTGCGAGTAGGTATGAAAGAGAGTATTAGTGTAAAGATGCAAAAGGAATGCTCCGAAGGTTCGGACATGTGGAAAGAAAGCCGGACGAGTGACTGGTTAAGAAGATACACAATGCAATGTAGAAGGATGTACAGACGGAGACGCCCTACCTAAACCAAATCGGTCATGTATTGAAGGGAGGTGGAGTCAGGAGTCTCCAAAACCGGTGAACAAAAGAGAATTTATGAATTAACACAAAGTGTGAAAATGTGAAATCGTAAATATAGGGATACGATATTTGGTAAAAAATCTTAATTGTAAAATTTAGTTTACCTTGTACGTATATAATATATGCAAATACTTCCGACAGATGGCGCAGGCGTCTTCCAAGACTTAAGGAAGGAATGTGTTATTGAAATTCACATTCAAGAGCATCACGATGGCTGAATTGACAAATCATCTGGGACGCTATTCCAGGAGATGCAGGTTCAAACCCTGCTCGTGACTGTAATTTTCGATTTTACATTTTCACACTTTGTGTTAATTTTATATGGCTAAGCATGTCAAATGATAAAAAAATAAATAACAGAATTATAAATGTCGAGGAAGCGAGAGAGGTATGCAAGACTAGATCCTTTTGGCACTCTGTCTATAGGTACTGCAAAGAAGATGGCGTGATGATTAGTAAGTGAGTAGTTTAAAAATATAGATTAAATACAGCGTTCATTCTTATAAAGATTTAAAATTAAAACAGCATAAGAGCGAACTAAACAAACTAACATAGCCGTCGCCATAAACTATAGTACCGCAAATTGGTCATATCTTGTCTTTAAGTACCACCATGTTCTTGTATAGAGTTAGACTTTAGCAGCGTAGGTAATTATATTTATAGATAGCAAATAGAGTAGAATATACCTACTGGTCAAGTTATGGCCAAGTTATAAGTAACTATTAAGTTGCCTGCCTGCAGAAATGTAATCGTCGACAAATAGTACCAACGTAAGTACCAGTATTTACGCAGAATGGTGTGTAGCCTTAGTTTGATATTCAGTGCTATGTTAGAGTCGATGGTGTTTGTTATAACTGCCTCGGTGGTGTAGCGGTAGTGTATGCGACTGCTAATCACGAGGTCTCGGGTTCGATCCCCGGGTCGGGCAATGTTATTGAGTTTTTCCTAAAAACAAAAATACTCAGTAGCAGCCCGGAGTATGGAAATGTGCCCGGTAAACGTCAATAGGCTCGCCCCCTATTACGTGGGACTTAAACATAGCTGGCGAGTCGTGGGTGTGTAATACACCTCTGCCTACCCCTTCGGGGAATACAGGCGTGATGCTATGTTGTTTTTTTTGTGTTTGTTTTTGATTTATGATATTTAATTTTTATCTGAGGAAATAAATATGCTTCAAGAGTTTACCGATGGTATTAGGCATCTGCTTGACTGTATTCTTATTAATTCTAAGTGCATCAAAGTTGGCCAGTAACATAATGCGGCTTAACGTCTTTTTCGTGTTGCCTCCAAAACTCCATAAGAGCTTCCTTTAATATATAAGTTACTCTATGCTTGCAGTATAGTCGCCACCACTTTATTAAAGCATGACTGCTTGACTATGACTAGTTTTGTATGACTTTGTCTGTGACTTGTTTGACTAATTCATTTTATTAAACTTACTTGACGCAACAAGAAAGTTGACACTGGCAACCATGTCTTCAACTAATTGCCATAATCAAAAAAGAAGAAGAGAAATGTAGCCTAAATAAGTCATTAGCAATTGCTAATAATCGTGTGTAGGTTTATTATCCTATATTTTGTTGAGAACAGTTTGGGTGAAAATTGCGTGCATCCAAAGGCCCAAACCCCTTCCCTATCCTCTTCTTTTTATCCTTCTTAATCTTTCCTTAGTAACCTTCATATCCTCTCCTGAGTAACCTTCCTATCCTGTAATTATTATCCTTGCTTTCCACTCCCCATCACTTTCCTTGGGTTGGCGAAGCGCTAGTGATGTCTCGGGTGTTACTAGCGTCTGTAGGCTACGGTAACCGCTTACCACCAGGTGGGCCCACACGTATGCTTGTTTGCTACTCACGTAATATAAAAAAAATCTTCTAAAAATGAATAGGTACTGAATGGCGCTTGCCCAAGTCTTAATTGCCTGCTAAATGCGACAAATTAATTTCTTATGGTAACACTGTGGGTATGTTCATTGATCTTCAATATTTTACATTACTACTTAACTCGACTCTCTTCAAGAATGTAATCAGGAGTAGGCAAAATGGGGTAAATTATAATAAAAATCATTAGTAACGGGCCGAGGATGAAAGAAGGGTTACAAGTTTGCACGGTGAAGCAATGAAGCGGTGACCGCGAATTGCTGTCGTGGGACTGAAACAGAAACTGAAACGTCTTTTCTCTGTCGAAGTTTTGAGTGGGAATTATGAAAAGTCTGTAAGCTTTTAACTATACTTATCTCAAATAACGTAAATGATAAAATTAGTCGGATTCGGAATTTGTCGACAGTACGGGTGGTACTGTCGACAAACAAAAGATCAGCGAGAAGCAACAGTGGCTTATTATAACAATTTCCGAAAAAAAATACAAATCTATCCACAATTATAATGTATTTATAAAAAGTTAGTTTTTGATTTTAACCGACCAATTATAATTTGTGAATAAGGAAAAAGAGTATTTTAGTATGAGCGGGAATCGCTTCCCTTCCTTTCCGGGGAAGTGCGCTAATCTACTGAGCTATCGTACCATTTCTAGAAATACCGAATTTACTCATCACATTTGTCTTAACCCTCTGCGACCACAGTAAGGTACTAAGAAGATACTGTGGTGAACTCGCACGCCGTTCAGTGAGTCGTTGGTTCACTGTGCGGGGGACGCTCATAGTGAGTGCACGTGTGCATAGCAGGAGGAAGGTGTCCACGAGACTACCACATCAGTGTTAAGGTAAGTGTCTACTATACTACCACTTCAGTAAAATGTTTATATTTCCATAGTGTCTCCTAAACAACCACATCAGTAATTTAAGTTTAGTAAACTCCTTTTTGTAAATAAGATATTTCTTTTGTATTATTTCGCGTTATTTTAGAATTAGATTTTATTTACATCATCTATACTTCTATCTAATATTATAAAGAGGATAGTTTTGTGGATATATAGATTTTTGTATTTTTGTTTGTAACGAATAAAATCCAAAATACAGGGGTGAATTTCAAAATTATTTCATTAATTGAACGTTATATTATCACTGAGCACCTAACATAGGCTATATGGTAAAATAGTATCTATAGGTCCACGCGGATAAAGTCGTGGCGGAATGCTAATTGTGCATAATTTACAAGGACATCTTGTTTTTATAGATGGCTGACTCAAGCTACAACCCTAGTGATGACAAAATGAGGAGAGCAACTTTTTTATTGAATATGGCAAAAGATTTGGTGCTGAATCATATGAAAACCTGAGTATACAATGAAAAATTTGCCAAGGGAGCTGCGCATGACTATTTCTATGGTTTTAGGCAAGGATATCCCCCCTCCACCTCCAATAGTTCGGTCTGTTCCACCAAGTGGCAGAAAACTATGTTCTATTTGTCCAACAAAAATAAAAAGACAAACGAAATGTACTTGCTGTGATTGTTCAAAGCCAATTTGCCTTCAGTGTTCTAAACCACTATGTGTATTATTTGTCAAACGAAGCTGTGATTTTGAAACTGTCTACTCGTAATTTTAAAGTCAACCAATTAATGTTTCTCACATTTTCTAGATTGATTACTGTAATTGTTAATTTTTAAAATGTCTAATGATAAATTTTAAAAATGTTGATTTTGATTTTTTTTATGTCAATATTATATATGTAGAGATTTATAGACTGATTTTTGTGAAGTCAATAAAGACTGTTTAATTTTGAAAATACAAATTGTTTTTTGTTTAAAGTTAATTTTATATTAAAAAAAAGGCTAAAAATCTAATAAATATGAATAAAATAGCTGCATAATTTAATTCTATAAAAATATTTGCTGTTAAAATGGTGTCTCGTGTACTACCACGTCAGTACAATAGTAAAAATTGCGCCACTTTAGTAGCAGAGGGTTAACGACTAACGCCATCTATCGGAAATGCATTTACATGCATTCATCCAATGTAGTAAGTTTAATTTTGCAATTAAAATTCATACTATTTGATGGCGTGATTTTTTAAACATTTTGATCTATCGCTCGTACTAAAATACTCCTTATCCTTATTCACAAATTATAATTTGTACTTTAAGAGTAGCCGAGCATGTCAAGTGCTAAAATATAGATCAAAATGTTTAACCGACCACTTAGATTTATTAATCATTATCAAGAAGGGTATTATTATACCCAATATACGTTCAGAAACAGTACTTTCTGTTTCTGAACGTATATAATATTTAATTTCTAGACTTATATTGAGTAATTTTTAAGTCTACTTTTTTTTGTTAAAGCGGGAAAAAATGTTCCTAACCGCACACCCCGTCGTTCGGGGCAACAGACGGTAGTGTGGGGCCTTCAACCACTAAAGAAAACTGCCGTGTGCCGTCTCTCCGCCTTTATTGACCACTGGAACTATGTTACATTCCTTCGGTGGAAACTGAGTTTACCTACTACGTAGAACAAATTATATTAATTTATATTGAAATATTGAAATTAGTAATTAACATTATAACATTACTTGTAAAAATATATAATGTATATGAACACGATGTCAACACCGTATAAGGTGTATATATTAGGGATATTTTTACCTAAGGCCCATAGAGCAGCGTGGGATTATGCTTCAAAGTAGGGCTTTGAAGAATTTACCTCCAAACATTACACACTTATTTTGCATAAAGACAAGCAGATAGACTGATAACTTAATTCAAAGCATGAAAAACCTTTGCAGGACCGTTGTACTGTTGTTTTCGTTTTATTGGCTACTGATTTTTCGCATAATTGCAAAAATCGGAATAATTTAGCTTTATTTTTCACTTTGTCTTGAAAAATACAAATGGTAATCTCCTTTTTTTTTTCTTTTTATTTAGGTGGGCAAAAATGTTCCTACCGCACACCCTGCTGTCCGGGGAGACAACGGGGTAGTGTGGGGCTCTCACCCACTAAAAACCCACCGTGCAGCCTCTGCCGCCCATACTTGGCGGACCACTGGTACCGCGTATATTCACTTCAGTGGTCCGCACGGCGGTTAGCCCTCTCGGAGCGACGTCCCCGTGCACCCAGAACGTCACACTGTTGCGGTAGGCTCTACGCGGGCGGAGGACAATCCCCGGTCCAACCACCCGCGGCCTCGGCTAGGGCGGCATTAGGCACAGATATTCGCGCCCACGCCGCCCCGCGCGCCGACGGCGTGTCGGGCCAGAGGAGAGATCAGCCTCCCTGGCCCTCTCCGCCGCCTCCTTCCGCGAGATAACATTCTCGCAGAAGGTGGCGACCGCACTCCAGTACCTATCGCCACCGACCATGGATCGGACGACAGCCGGCAGCGAAAGGTCCTCTCCGATGACTGCAGCGAGATCCCGGCGCTGCTCAGCCCAGGCCGGGGACGACTCGAGCGTGTGCTGCGCCGAGTCCTCGCTGCAGTCGCAGTGATGGCAACAGGGAGTTTCCTCCCTCCTAGCAACTGTGTACAGGTACTTGCCGAAGCATCCGTGCCCCGACAGCACCTGCACCAGCCGGAAGGTGAGGACTCCATGCTGCCGAACCACCCATTCCTCTATAATCGGCTGGAGCGCCCCCACGGTCCGCAGACCAGCCCGAGGCGTCTCCAGCCGAACCCTCCAACGGGCGATGATGGCGCAACGAGCGTCACTCCGCCATGCGTTTATTTGATTGGGTGGGAAGCGCACGCCTCCCGCACGCGCTTCTGACGCCCGCCGATAAACATCGGCGAGCACCTCTGCCTCCAGGTCCCACGGGGGGGTTCCGGCCAATGCGCACGCGGCCTCACACGACACCGTGCGGTAGCCGCGGATTGCTCTGACCGCCGCAACTCTCTGCGGTCTCCACAGTAGAGCCCTATTGCGGGTGGTCAGAGACTCCGCCCACACGGGTGCGCCGTAAAGCGCCATCGACCGGATCACCCCCGCGTACAGCCGTTGGCACGCGATGCTGGGTCCGCCCAGGTTTGGCAACAGACGCCCGAGGGCGGACGCCGTGCCAACAAGTCTCGGCGCAAGCTGGCGGAAGTGCTTGTCAAAGTGCCACCACCCGTCGAGGACCAGGCCCAGATATTTTATGTGGGACTGGATTCTTACCCCCACACCATTTACCGTAATCGAGGCACCGGCGGGTGGACCACGTCGGGGCCTGTGAAATAGTAGGGCCTCCGACTTGTTAAGGGCCACCCTAAGCCCCAGCGCCTCGATACGTCTGACCACCTCCACGGTACCTGAGGTGGCCAGTTTCACAGCCTCCTCAAAGTTCCCTCCCCGGGCCGTGACGAGGGTATCGTCGGCGTAACAAATGACGCCCAGCCCGGGGGGAAGATGGCCACGCAGGACCCAATAGTAACCGGTGTCCCACAGGAGCGGCCCCAGGACAGATCCCTGCGGGACACCGCACAACATGGGTTTCCTAACAGCGTCCCCTTCCCGGCTTACGAAGAGTACGCTGCGGCCTTCGAGGTAGTTTGCTACCAGCCGCCTCAGGTAGGCAGGCACCCCGTGGGACCGGAGCGCCTCCCCGATGTAGCCGAATGGCAGACTATTAAATGCGTTGGCAATGTCCAATGACACCGCCAACAGCACCCCTCGCTGAGCGACGGCCTCCATGGCCGCGGCCTTCAGACGCAGGATTACGTCGATCGTCGAACGCCCCGCACGAAACCTGAACTGAGCGTCCGACAGGTCCGGGCTCACCTCTGCAAGGTGCCGGACGATACGGGCGGCGACAATCCTCTCGAGTAGCTTACCAGCATCGTCCAGCAACACGATAGGCCTAAAGGCCGCGACCGAATCCGGGGGCCGTCCCGGCTTCGGCAGGGGACGAGCTTCCCCTCCTTCCAGCAGTCAGGAAACCGTCCGGACGCCAAGCTCGCGTCGAACAGTCTCCTGAGGCGGGGCTCCAGATGGTCGAGGACCAGGGCCAGAACTTGGGCGGGAACCCCATCCGGCCCGGGGGCGATGTTCTTCCGCATGCGCGACGTCGCCGCCCCCATTTCCATCTCTGAGACAGGTGGCACACTCTCCTCGTCGGCCTCCCGGTCGTCGTCTGGTGGAGCCATGACCGGGGGCGTGTGCGTCGCCCGCCGCGGGAAAAGACCCTCGACCACCTCGGTGAGGAAGCCCGGCTAGAGCGCCTCCGTAAGGGGGGTCCCTGAGTGCGGAGCTTGTTCAGCGCCACACGATACGGGCATCCCCAGGGGCCACGGTCGAGACCCTCCAGCATCTCCTGCCGCTTCGCCTCCTTGGCGCGACAGATGGCCAGCTTAAACTCAGCGCGCGCATTGCGATACGCCTCGTAAAGCCGGCCCTCCCGCTCTGGATCGCGGTTAAGCCGCCGGCTGCGGGTGTAGGACCTCCGGGCATGGATGCAAGCCGCACGGAGGTCTGCCAGCTCACGGGACCATCAGTACACCCCCTTTCTTTGAGGTGGACGCCGCATGCGAGGCATGGCCGCGTCACAGATTTGTGACACCGTCTCGCGCCAGTGGCCAGCCTCAGCGTCCACATCCTCGATCCGGGGGGGTGTGGACAGCCACGATGATACGATGGCCGCCTCTACCAGCAGATCCCGGTCTAGCCTATCCACAGCCCACCGCGGGAAAGCGGGAGTTCTGTCCGCCGCGTGACCCCTACTGGGGCCCCGGAGGGATCGGGAGACCCCTATCCGGATATACCGGTGATTGGACAGGGTCTCAATCTCCTCCAGGACACACCAGTCCCTTACCCGTGCGGCGACGGTGGGGCTAGCGAACGAAAGGTCCACTATCGAACCGCCCCACTGCCGCACACACGTGTTGGCAGACCCCCTGTTTAATAAACAGAGGTACACCGCTGCCGCCCATTCTTCGACCGCCGTTCCGCGGGCGTCCGTCCTGGGGGACCCCCACGCCGTGGATTTGGCGTTAAAGTCCCCAGCACCAGGACGTGGCTAGGTGCTAGTCGCCGTATCGAGGTCTCCAGGTTGTAAAGGAAGACCTCGAAGGCAGACTCCGATTGGGGGAGAAGTAGACGCCATAGAGCGTGACGCCCCCCCAATCGGCCGCAACATAACCGGTGCCCTTGTCCCTAACTGACAAGGGCGGGAATGAAGCACCGTAGATCCGACTACCGCCACGAAGCCATCGCAGCTGCCCGCCCAATTGGGACGGTCAGGAACGCGATAGGGGTTACGGCTACACCAATCGACCGCCCACCATGGCCTGCAGGAATAAATCCTGCGCAGCAGCGGAGCGGCCTAGATTCGCCTGGAGGAGGACGGTATCACGGTCCGTGATCAGACCGTGATCATTACCTCCCACTCCCGCGCTGGCGGTCGCTCCGCGCTGGGTGGGGCAGCCTGGGTCGATTGGCTGCCCCTCCATTTAGGGCCTCTGACCGGGGGTCTGCACCCCTCCCGCCCCATACTGTGTTTAGCAGGGCGATTTTCCGCCAAGCACGCGGGGCAGAATGCGGCTGCGGTGCAGGTTGCCGCTTGGTGCCCTGCCTGACCGCAGCGGCAGCAGAGACCGCTGCAGTCAAAGCAGTTCGTGCATGTCGGCCGGGTATGTCCGACCGCCATGCACTTAAAACACCTCGTGGGCCTCGGCTCCAGTACGGTGACTCATGCGGAGCTCTAGCCCACGAGGAGTCTACCTGTGGCGGCCAACTTATTGGCCGCCGCGACAGGGCATTGTACCCATACGGCACCTACTCCACCCGGGCCGGGGCGAATGGTGCCCACCCGGACGGTGTCCGCAGAGGATCCGGTTTCCCGCGTGATTGCATCCCGGACGTCGTCCACCGTCACGGAGTCGTCCAGCCCGGAAATACGCAATTCCGCGCACTTCACGGGTCTGGCGACCCGGAGCCATTCTCCCCGGCGAACAAACCCCTCAGTCGGTCGGCCACGAGTTCAGCGGTTTTGGCGCCCTCCACCCCGGGGAACTCGAGGATCCGAGCCCCCGTTCGGGCTTGGCGGATACTGGCGGCGACGCCTCCTACAATGTCAGAGACGTCGACTTCCCGTCGGGCGCGCCTCAGAACTGCCTCGTAGCTGAGGCCCTTTTCTTGTGCCTCAGGCAGCATGGTGACAACCACCGCTGCCGAATTCGGCATTCTGAGGCTGCGCGGCTTTCGTGGCCTTCACCTCTTTTTTTGGCCATCGGACTCGCCTCCAGGTACAGCAGGCTCTTTTCGAGCAGTGGCAGCCCTCCGTTTCTGACCCCCGGATTTTTTCCCAACGCCCACAGTCTGCCAGCCCTCCTCAGAAGGCACATCAGCGTGGGTGGCAATAGGTGGGATTGAATCCCGAGGTGTTTGGGTCCGCGAGGGCCCAGCCGCTGCAAAGCCGGGAATTCCTCCAGCCCTTAGACTTCAGGGGCTGGGCCCTGGGTGGCTGAGCCTTGGAGGGCTGCCCAGCTTTGGTGCCTTTTTTAGAGCTCGGGGCTCGTAAAGCCGGCGGCGCCACCACTGTCGTGGCGTAGGAGGCCACGCGACCACCCTGGCAGGGCAGCGGCGTCGGCTCTGAGGGTGGCACAGCCCTCCTCTTGTCCGCGGCTAGCGGCAGACGGACGCGCGGATCTGGCGGGAGCCGGGCGCCGAGGGCGTTGATTCGCGGCGTGAAGACGGCTGCGACGCGGTCTGTCACCTGGCGGACCAGCTCTTCTAATAGTTCGGCTGGCGGCGCGGGAGCACAGGGAGCGGCGGTTCTCGGGACGGCCTCAGGGAGCCCCAGCTCAACTCGCAGACTGGCCATCTCGAGGCGCATTTCTTCTACCGTGGCCTCGAGGCGCTGAATCCGCGCCCCGAGTTCCTCTACCTCCACCTCGAGGCACTCGTTTTGCGCCACCAGCCGCGCCACCACGTCGGACAGCTCCGTGGCAGCATTCTTCAGATACCTTACAAAGGTGCCCTTCAAGTTCTTTGAGCCCGTGGCCACTGTTGTTATAATAGCCACGCTGTCCGAGGCTCTCTCGGCTATACGAGCAGCTGAGGGCGGCCCATCTTGGTCAATAGGGTGGCGGAGCTTGTCCGTCAGTATCGCCAGGCGTTCTTCCGCGGTTTGCTCTACCTCCACCCCTCTTAAACTTGATGAGTCGGCCCTGTAAGCCGAGGCAGCATGCGGTACAGGTATTGCTGGCCTGCCTATGCCTCGTCCCCTGACAGCAGTGGTAATTTTCGGGGGAGGCATCTCCGTCGAGCTCCCATCTAATTCCTACGCAGCGCCTCCTTGCGATAAGGTACGCTTGCGCCAGAACCGCGACGGTATCGGCTCCATAGGAGCAGAAATCTCTGGTGGTTGTGGAGACTTCCTTGCCATGGCCCTGCTTGGGCCACCCTCCTCTGCACTAGGCATCTCGGTGGCAGAGGCGCCAGCCGAGCTGCATGTTATCGACCCATCCCGGATTGGGTCTATTTTCCCTTACGGGACCTTCGGCCGCCCCACGACTTCCGCGTAGCTGCAGTGGCAGGGGCCGTATCCCCCTCCGATACGTGGGGCTGACAGGGCCGGTCTGGACACTCGACGCGTCGCGTCCGGTACCCTCCGGAGGTATACATGTTGTTTTCACGTTCGCCATTATTGTTTGAAGTTTTATGTCCTCCGACGATTGTGCGAAACACTCATGACTGATCTACTCTCAGCCGGGCGGCAGAGCACGGGATTAGAATATTTTTTTATAGAGGTTTTCTTCCTCGCGGTCCGAAGACTCCCGGCCCTGTCAATTCAGGTTTACGGGTTGGCCGATCGGTGGTCTGCATCAGACCATGTCCGCTGCTTGCAAAAACAACCACTCTGGCCCCGCTGGCTTCTACGTCCTAGTCGATCCACTGTGCCCTCTACTACAGAGGGACACGCGGGGGCCCGTCCTGTCCGGAAATTTAGCCGTCGGCAAATGCCGACGCTGCCCGAGGTGCACCACGAGGAGGTAAACCGGCACCGCACCCCAAATGGTAATCTCATAGTACAACTATAAAACAAGGAAAGGGTGATTTTAGTTACCAGCTGGTAACCGCACTAAAAAATATAATCCTTGTATCGCGGGAGATCTAACAAACATACAATTTCACGGACACAAAGTACACCCAGACTCAGAACAACCATTTGTGGATCACACAAAGAATTGTCCTGTGTGGGAATCGAACCCACAACACTCGGGTGGGAGGCCGGTATCTAAACCACTCCGCCATCTCTATAGTCACTTGAGAAGACCATTTCAGTTAAAACTGTTTTTCTTAGTCAATGACAAAGCACATTAACACATTAACAGTGTATTCTCTGTTGTCATAAAGATAATTTTTGCTAATTACTAAATTTAATATTGTTTCTTTCTCAACTGTCTTTTAGCGGTAGAAAATAAACAACGGCAAGACTCGTGTTAGTAGCTGGTGGATAAAGAAGGGTTGAAATCAAGACGGGGCGGTAATCAGGCGGTGACCGCGTAATGGCCCCGGCGGGAGCGGCCCGAGGACTTGAACCGTTCACGCAGGGTTGTCACTAAGGAACACGTTTGAAAAATCCTACGTGGCTATTTCTGAAGTTATGTAGATTAATATTAGATATAGGATTAGCCAATGCGCGAATAAAAAATTCTAAACTGTTAGTTTTAGATTCAGGATCCTGCTCGTGACTGTTATTTTCGATTTCAAATTTTTCACTTTGTGTTTAATTGTGATTTTTTAAACATTTTGATCGCGCCATAAAATAGTATGAATTTTAATTGTAAAATTAAACTTACTATATTGGATTAATGCATGTAAATGTATCCGATAGATGGCGTGGGTCGTAAAGACAAAATGTGATCTGGAGAATGTTTATGGCCGAAGGTCAATAGCTCAGCGGCTTAGAACACTTCCCCGGATTGGAAGGGACGATTCCCGCTCGCACTAAAGTTCTCTTTTTCCACATTTACAAATCATTTGTACTTTAATAACTATGTTTTAACATTAATAACTAAAATAAAGGCTTGTAATAACCGACTTGTATCAGCCCTGTCCTTCAGTAATTCTTGACGGGAGCTTAAGACAATACCCATGTTTATTCTTTATCGCAGTCGTGGGAAATTTACGCTTGAGTTGGCAATAATTAAAATATTCACAAAGTTGGCTACGATCAACGAGTATTTGTTTAATTAAATTACACAATACTAATCAACATTCTTCATTAGTTTTGTTTTTTGTTTAGTAAAGAGAGATATGGATAATTTATTAGGAACGTAGAAAAGTTTGCCCGGAGTTTGGAAATGTGCCCGGTAGACGTCAATAGGCTCGCTCCCTATTACGTGGGACTTAAACATAGCTGGCGAGTCGTAGGTGTGCAATACACCTCTGCCTACCCCTTCTGGGATTAAAGGCGTGATGCTATGTTTTAGGAACGTGATATTACAAGGTAGTTGCAATATTGATACTATATTGTAGGTGGATCACTGGAATTGTGTGACATTACTTCAGTGGTCCACCGGCGGCTTTTTCTTTCAGCCATCTTCGCGGGAGGCTTTGCAGGTGGCGAATATTCCCAAGTCCGTCCACCCAAGGCTAGGTCTGTATCGGACGCAGGTACTAGCGTCTGCTCCGCTCCAGTACCTAGCTGAAAGTATTCTGTTTAGAGAAAAAATAAATTGGAGAGGATAGAAAGGAAAGTAAAGAGAGGATAGGAAGGATAGTAAGGAGACGATAGGGAAGGGTTTTGGGCCCCTGACGTTCTCACTCACCATACGAAACACCATGGTAGGAATACCTACCGTTGTCTCACGCTGATCTGCTGTGAGAGGGTGGTTTCTCCGATCGAACCGGCTCATTAGTGCTGCGATAAGGAAGGCTGTCTGTAATATTTTGTAAATTAATAAATTTAAGTACTGGAATATGTGACAGGATTTCAACCGTTTCCCATGACGTGCCACCAAATCTCCAGCTAGTATTAAAAATAACCTCTGTTGACATAAAAAGCATGATAGGTCCTTTTTTACGACATGGCAACATAGTTCTTGTCCCCCGTAGGTATTTCTTTAACTGTCACAAGGCCGTCGAACAAACTAAATTCTTGTTGAATAGGATTGTGAATCAAATTAACATTCAGGAGAATTTCTAAATCGATCGGTTTCGTATCGATTATTACAGCGTAGTCGGTAGTGTAACCGACTTCCGTGCACGAGGTCGTGGGTTCAATTCCCACTTAGGACAATTATTTGTGTGATGAACACAGATATTTGTACTGCGTCTGAGTATTTTCTATCTATTATAATTATGTAATAACAAAAAAAAAGTAATATTATATATTATATTCGTAATCTGGTACCCACAGCACAAGCGTTATTCTTAGTTTGGGACCAGAGGCCGTTGTGTGAAATATCCGTGAATATTTATTTAATAATTTTATTTATCGATGTAAAATGTTACCAACTGTAGGTACTGACCACAAAGTGAAAAAATGTGAAATCGAAAATAACAGTCACGAGCTGGTTTTGAACCTGCATCTCCTGGATACCGTCCAGATGCTTTGCCAATTCAGCATTATTCATTAATGTATGAAAATACTTCAGACAGTTGGCGCAGGCGTCACACAAGACGTTAAGAATGAATGTGTTATCGAAATTAGCAGGCAGGAGCAATTGTCACGATGGCTGAATTGGCAAAGCATCTGGACGGTATCCAGGAGACGCAGGTTCAAATCCTGCTCGTGACTGTTATTTTCGATTTCAAATTTTTCACTTTGTGTTTAATGTATATTATATCTAAGCATGTCAAATGCTTAAAGAGTATATAAATATATCTAGAACTGTAAGTACTGAGAATGTCACGGCCAGATATTTCAATAGCGACTCGGCCATTACTTTGCCGCCATTATTAGAAACTACCCTCCTTACACCTTTGTCTAACTAATAGCATGTAAAGACAAGCTTTTATTGTTTGTATGAAACAAAGTGAACAGACGTACATGGTATGTGTGTAATTACTGCACCTTTCATACGACCCTCCTAATTACACTCCTTTGTGTTTTGTTCGAATGCCAATTATTGCAATAAGTGAGTATTTGTCTCGAAGAAGCTTTGTTATTATCTTCAAAGCTTATATTTGCTTGCGCTAATTTATTTTCGAGTGATCATTTATTTTAAAATTTCTGTTACCCGTGACTTCGTCTACATTCTTGTCTATGTGGTGACGGACTAAGAATACAAGTGTCACCACCCCATTCTTTCCCACGGGTGTCGTATTAAGTGACTCAGGGAAGTAAGCAATTATCATCCATTGCATGACTGGTGGTAGGGCTGGGTACCAAGTGGGAGTACTCACTTGGTATCCGGCCCGAGCGGGTTAGTACCACCATCTCCCGTGTGACCGGCCATGAAGCACATTGTTGCGTTTTGGCTGTAGCAGGAGATAGCCGTTTATATTTCATTTCATATCTGTGAAATGAATTGGTGAGCAGCGGCTTGACAATACTCTCGGTATAGTTGAGTCCATGGGCAACGGTTACCATTTACCATCAGATGAACCGTGGCTCGTCTTTAACTTTCCCCACTCATTAATCCAAAAAAAAGGGAAACCAGAAATGCTGAAGCCAAGTCGTCACTTAATTTATTATGAATTTGTATCCACACAAATTGAATGTTAAAGTTCTTATCTCTGAAAAAAACGGTTCTCCGTCCATTTCCTTTTGTGAATGAAAAACCAAAAGTCCGGAAACACATCATTATTTATTTGTGATAAGTAGATTCCTGCTTGTAATAAAACTGGTGCTCCCGTTCAAAACTTTACCGCCATTTCCTCTACATAATGCGTGAATATGCAAAAAGACCGAATGGCATCGTGATTTGTGTACTCAGTAACTATATTTTAAGTTTACGTTTCTATCTACAAAGAACAAATACTTTCATATAAAGGGAGCGTGGTACACTTCGACCTAGGTCCCTCTAACTCCGAGAGAGAGTCCTGAGTTCCATGCCCAACAGTGGTAAAAATTGCATGTGTTGGCAGACCAGCCACGGCCCATCTGATGGTAAATGGTAACCTACGCTCATGGACTCAACTATACCGAGACTATTGTCAAGCTGCTGCTCACCATTTCATTACGCAGATATGAATTGAAAGAATAAACGGTTATCTCCTGCTACAGCCAAAACGCAACGATGTGCTTCATGGCCGGTCACACAGGAGATGGTGGTACCAACCCGCTCGGGCCCGATATCAAGTGAGTACACCCAGCCCTACCACCAGTCATGCAATGGATGATAATTGCTTATTTCCCTTAGTCGCCTCATACGACACACGTGGAAAAGAATAGGGTGGTGACACTTGTATTCTTAGTCCGTCACCACACGGACAATCATCAATCATACTTTTCTTTAACTATTTTGTGCATTTAAAGGGATATTTCGAGTGTTTTCATAATAAAAATGCAACTGTATCGCTAGAATAGTGCTTAAAGTAGATTGTAAAGCTAGGATATAATGCGATACAAATGAAGCGGCACAATTAAGGTAAGGTACACACGGGTAGGCGCGTCGCATTTGCCGGTGTCACGTACCGGTTGCTTCGCACTTAATTTCACTAGGGGGTGTGGGGGTGCAGTGTGGTTTTAAATTACGCCCCCTGCCATCCCAGGATTGAAGTTCGACAAGCCGTCTAGTGGATAGTTGATCATTTCATATACACATAGTTATAGCTTGGATTTAAAATTTTAATTTAGAGTATGCTCTTTGGCGGACTAAATGATTTCAACTTTTAATAAATTTAGCTGCATTGTAATAAAAATAGTGCCTCGTGGTACTATAAAAATATATATGCTTATTAATTACTAGCCTTCGCCCGCGGTTTCGCCGCAGCTAAGAGCTAGTTTTTCGATTATATCTCAGATCTCCGTTATAGTAGCGGGATAAAATGTATACCAGTTTTTAAGTCTACTCAAGAGCTCTCAAATGAAAAAGTTGCATCAAAATCCGTTCAGTAGTTTTTGCGTGATACTCGAACAACCAAACAGACAAATAGACAAAAAATCTAAAAAAATCGCTTTATGTTTAGATACGCCTATATAGCCTAATAAAGTATTTTTTTCTCGAATATCTTAAATGTACAGACAGCTCTGTTACAGCTTTATAGTATGTATAAACAAGCCTTTGCCCTCTGCTCCGTCACAGCTAAGAGCTAGTTTTAAGGTTTTAACTTAGATTCCACTATATTGGATCAAATGTATACCAGTGTTTAAGTCTAATCAAGAGCAATATCTAACAAAAAGCGTCATCACAAACCGTTTAGTAGTTTTTGTGCCAATTCAGAACAAACAAACAAACACACGAAAAATATAATAAAAATGTTTTGTGTTCAGATACGCCTAAATAGCCTAAATACATCAATCAAATTATCTCAAATATCTTAAATGTACGTACATAACTCTTTTACAGCTTTATGATAGTATTGATAGATTAAAAATACGCTAGTGTGTATGTTTGTTTGTTATTACACACATATATCTTACACACCATAACTACTCAATCAGTCATGATGAAATTTAGTACACATGTAGTTCAGAACCACAGATGTGGATATTCCATATCTGTGTTCAGAATACATAAAAGGACAGACTACTTTTTAAGCGAAAAAAAGGAGAATTCCTGTGAGGTAGCAATGTTTGCATAGAGATCCTTAGTGCGCCATAGAGTGATGTTTAAATTCTAAAGTCCACGGGAATGAAGTCGTGTGCAGAATCTAGTTTTCAAAAAGGTAGTAATAGATGCAAAGTACACTGACTCAGAAAAACTATTTGTGAATTGCAATATTATCTAATGTAGATAGGTTTTAATCTCGTTAAGTCATATAGCGTCATCTGCACAATTCAGAGTAAACGTTATTTTCTATAGATTTTATTACTTGGGGCCGGGAAGCATAAATCAGGAATCATGCTGGCCGTGTTTAATGCTAAAAATCAATAATTAAGCTTTGTGTGTATGTAATTAATATGCTGCATCAGTGTGGAAGCGCAGCTTGCATTATATACGAACGATAAGGGTGTGTTCTGACTAGGCAATTAGTTAGCAACAGTTAGTTTGGACTACGAGTTCTACCATAATATTTTTGTATGATCATACACACCAACGTTTAAGTTAGGTAGTGTTGCTGTTATATGTGATTTTGTGGACCTACATGGATGATTTCAGTTTTATGTACTGTATATGAGTATTATTTGATAATAAATAATAATTAAGTGCTACTATTATCAGTAAACAGACTACAAAGTACTAAAAAAATCATTTCATTTTTAAAGCAATACCTAGCACAGGCTTTTTTATAAGTTAACTATGCTACCGTATGAAAAGACTACATTATTATTTTGTTACACATCAAATAACAAGTTATTTGTGAAATTTCTGGAAAAAGGGAACTTTAATCGTTGTTGGGCGACTGCATGAACACATCCCCGGATTGGATAGGACGCAGGTTTAAATCCTCCTTGCAGTAAACTTCCCTTTTTCCACTTTCTCCAATAATTTGTTATTTAAAGTAGCTGGGCATTTCAAGTGCTAAAAATACACATCAAATTAAATTGTGTTTAATGTATATGGCTAAGCATGTCAAATGCTAAAAATATAATATAAAAATTTCTAAATACAGATCAAATTGTGACGCATTCCTGAAGGTTTACATAGTCTGTCAATTTGGGGTCTTCCTTTACTACTTGAATTATTATTAATCTAGTATTTATATAATCTACGCCATGTGAGGCCGGCTTTAGAAACGTATAAGTATCTAATGTATTAAAGATAACTATTAAATATAACATATAAAACATTATCAAATATATACAGCAAATAGTTAATCACCTTAGTACACACCCTTACTTATAAAGGCTAAATGTACGACCGTGCATTATGAAAATGACGCTGTGATAAGCCCGCCGTCATTTCGAAAGGCTTGTTTTATCCACACAGCTTCTGTGTATAAATGTTATCGCCTGTTTATTGTATCGTGGGGTATCATGATAAGTCTTTTGATGAATTAAAGTTTCTATGAATTACTATTTTCATGTGATACCATACTTTATTGAAAAATGGTAATATGAATGTGCTATTCAATACTTTCTCATTTTCAGGGAACCACCGTGCCCAGAATTGGATCCGTAACAAAACATAGTCCGAAGGGGTAGACAAAGGTGTATTACACACCCAGGGTTCGCCTATGTTTAAGTCCCACTTAATAGGGGACGAGCCTATTCCCGTCTACCGGGCACATTTCCAAGCTCCAGGATGCTACTGAGAATTTTTCGTTTTATGAAAAAGCGCAAATACACTGCCCAACCCAGGGATCGAACCCGAAACCTCATGATCACTTGACAGTTGGTTTAATAATGTTCTGTAATAATATTTTCAAGTAGTAAATGTGTTAGGTATATTTATATTATTTTGATATTTAGACAAACCGTCTCTCCACCTTTTTTGGCGGGCCACCGAACCATATTACATTCCTTCAGTGGTGTTGTTACAAGCCCTAGAAGTATTACTTCAATTAAATTATTTGTGTTGTTTCAGTAGTACATAATACGTACGATAATAGTTGACTTTTGGTTTACGGGTCACTTAATTTTTATTGTTGGTAATTGGACATTATACTCGTAAGAATGTTATTGCTTATCGTAGAACTATTTAACATATTTTTTTTGAAAGAGAAGAAGCCAGAGCTTATGTTAGAGTAGCAATAGGAAATGGTGTGCTAGAACAAGTGGATGAATTTGTATGTCTTGGATGTGGATCCAGTCGGGATAGAAGGTACACCACTGAAGTAGAAAGAAGATTGAATGCGGGAAATAGAGTAAACGGAACATTGGGACAATTTCTCGGCAGCCACCACCTCAGCCATGTGTCGCAATACATAACGCAGTGCTTGCCCCAACATTATTATATGGAAGCGAGAGTTGGGTATGCAAAAAGGAGCTGAGAGTAAAATCAATGCGGTCGAAATGCGATCTCTACGGATAATATGTGGAGTGAGGCTGACTGACTGCATTCGTAACAACGACGCAAGAGAGCGAGTAGGTATGAAAGAGAGTATCGGTGTAAAAATGCGAAAGGGAATGCTCCGATGTTTCGGACATGTAGAAAGAATGCCGGACGAGCGACTGGTTAAGAAGATATACAATGCGAAAGTGGAAGGATGTAGGTACAGGACAGGGGGATACCGGTCATGTATTGAAGGAAGGTGGAGTCTCCGAAACCGGCGAGCGTGCATGAAGAGAGTTATGAATGTTGAGGAAGCGAGAGATGTATGCAAGAATAGAGCCTCTTGGCACTCTGTTCTCTCTGTCTACCCCGCAAGGGAAATGGCATGATGATAAGTAAGTAAGTAAGTAGAACTATAAAATTTATAAATGTAAATATAAAGATGTTAATGATACGAGAATATTATTACTTTTATTCATAAACGATGGCAACACACGCCATTGCTTTATCGGCCCCCAACAGTTAGTTTTCACTCGGCGAAGCGCGAAATTATTGATTGTTGTAATTAATAGCAAACAATGTGCCAATAAAATGAAATATCAATTTATACATTGAGTGTGTTAATTTAGGAATTGCTTTAAGCAAACAACGATAATGCTTGTGATGACATTTGGGAAGTGCCAGCGCCGTTCATTAGTTTTGTAATTCTAATATATTTATAAAATTAATTTAATTAAATTTAATAAATCTGTATTCGTGTGGTGACGGACTAAGAATACAACTGTCACCACTCCATCCTTTCCCGCGGGTGTTGTACAAGGCGACTAAGGGAAGTAAGCAATTATCAATCATTGCATTACTGGTGGTAGGGCTGGGTACTCATTTCATTGAGAGTACTCATTTCATATCTTAGAAATGAAATGGTACGCAGCGGCTTGACAATACTCTTGGTACCTATAGTTGAGTCCATGAACGACGGTTACCACTTGCCATCAGGTGGGCTGTGGCTCGTCTGCCACCATTAGCAATAAAAAATACTCCTAAAACAGCGAAATAGACACGGGCTAAAGATCTTATTTCTCGAGGTACCTTTTCTGAGATTTTCTTTTCTTAATGAGTTTTTATCTTGGTTTTACTCGCCTTGAGGAAAGACTGGGGTGCGGATTGGCGATCGCAGTGGATGTTGTTTATACTCGAGGGAGTGCTGCTGCCCACTCTCCTCGGTATTCCCTCAGTCGGATCTTACGACTCCCATGGGTGGAGAGGGGTGGGACAATTCTAAAGCTGGCCCCACACGGCGAACGCAAAATAGTACGCACTAGTTGGAGAGTAAAAAATACAAATTCTGTCCAAAAAGAGGCAAATTAAAAAAACATAAATCATAGCTACAAAAAGCCCTAAGAACAAATATTTGTCGTCCCAATATTTTAGGGTGTACATAAATAGATACATAGGTATATTGCTGTATTAATCCTTATTGATATTTAAAATCTCATTGTAGCCGTTGAAATCGGTTTGGTATCGATTTTTCGTTTGAACTGTGGGTGAATTCGCATATATTATTGTTAATGTGCAGGACAATCTTTTAACTGTAAATAATTGATGATCTTGAAAATATACTTTGTGTTGCATAAGACCCAAATCCTTCAATAACTTTCCACCAAGTTGATGTCACAAATTCCCATAACAGAAAACCCTAAATTTTCAAAATTGTGTTGGTATTTTTTTTACTCTTTTTTTGTCCCACTATTGGACACGGGCCTACTCTCATGATGAGAGGGGATTAGGCCATAGTCCACCACGATGGCCCAACTCGGGTTGGTAGACTTCACAAGCCGTCGAGAAAATCTCGGTTTCCTCACAATGTTTTCCTTTACTGAGCACTGATAAATTGTAAACAAAATACATACACATATAATTTCGAAAAATATCAAATAGCAAGGGGTTTGTGCTGTACGAGGTCTAACCCTTGGATTGAAGATTGAACTCGATGCCACTGTCTTTGCAGTCCTTTGTTTTACTGCTAGGCTATCACTGAAGGAATGTATTTATATGGTTCCAGTGGCCCGCCAATAAAGGCGGAGAGACGGCACATGGCGGGTTTCTTTAGTGGGTGAGGGCCCCTACCCTGTTCGTTGCCCCGAACGACGGGGTGTGCGACTAGAAACATTTTTTCCCGTCTTAAAAAAAAAAGACAGTGGTGCAGCGGTAGTGTAAACGACTGCTGATCGTGAGGACTCGGGGTCGCTCCCCGGGTCGGGCAGCGCTATATAAAATGTAGACGAGTTTTTAAGTCTTATCAAGAGCTATCAAGTAAAAATGTTGCATCAAAATCTGTTTAGTAGTTCTTGCGTGATTCGCGAACAAACAAACAGATAAACAGACAATAATCTATAAAAATAGTTTAGTGTTCAGACACTAAATAGCCTAATCCAGACATTTTTTCTCAAATGTCTTAAATGTACAGATATAGCTCTGTTGCAGCTTGCTTTATAATAGTACCTATAGAAGATGCTTATATAACTTCAGTATTCTAGCTATAAATGATGAAAAAGCAAACTTAAGGAAATTTGAATATGTGGGAAAATCGAACATGTGTTTGATTTTCCCAGAATAAAGAGATGGAAAGGCGCGTTAAGACGAAGATGCGTCTTAAAAAGAACTGTTCTCGTATTAGCAGATTGGAGAAAATTTTGATTAATGTGTTTTTCTTTACTTTTCTATTTGTTTTACGAAATAATATATGGCTAGGTTATTAATATTATTCTCAACCACCCCAAGAAGATTTTCATATCGAAAGGTGCTTATTATATCTGAGGCTTGTTGGTTCTTTGGACCACTGAATGGCATACATTTCCAGTGGTCCGCCCATACAGACGGAGACACAGCACACGGCGGCTTATTTAGTATGTGAGGGTCCCACACCACCATGTGTCCCGAACGACGAGGTGTGCAGTTAGGCACATTTTGGTTTGAACAATGCTTGTTGGTTTTTTAGTCAGTTTATTCTTTATTTATTACTTCTTGACGCCGTAACTAATTACTTAATCGATCATCATGAAACTTGGCATACCAGTCCAGAGTATATAGTAGGACATAATTATGTTTACAGTATACTTTTATCACGGGACAATGGAGGATTCCTATCAGTATATTTGTGTAGAGATTTTTAGAAGTGAAAACTTCTTTACGCCCGTTGAGCGCTTGTTGGGTGAATAAAAATCATGGAACTCGCGTCATCGTCACCGAACGCTCCGATCTTCTTTAGGCGCGTTTAGTACTTTTTGGGTGAACAAAAATCATGGAACTCGCGTCATCGTCACCGAACGCTCCGATCTTCTTTAGGCGCGTTTAGTACTTTTTGGGTGAACAAAAATCATGGAACTCGCGTCATCGTCACCGAACGCTCCGATCTTCTTTAGGTGCGTTTAGTACTTTTTGGGTAAACAAAAATCATGGAACTCACGTCATCGTTACCGAACGCTCCGATAGAAGTGAAAACTGAACTGAACTTGTGATTGTGAATTGTATCTTCGAGCTATCAAATTATTATTTTTGAATTATTTTTGGTTTGTAAGTAAGAAGTGTTAATGACCAATTAATTGATTTCTAGGGTCTAAATAATCTAATAGCTCAACGATACAATTCACAATCACAAGTTACTTAGTTTTTACTTCTATCGGCAGTCCCCAAAGACTGCCCCGCATGTTTTTTTTATCTGTATTTTAGCACTTGACATCATGCTCAGATACTTTAAACAACAAATTATTTATGAATATACAAAAAGAGAACTTTACTGCGAGCGCGATTCACACAAGTTGTAGAGATATTTATGGTGGCAGAAGGTGATGACATGTATTTGGATTGGAGGTGGCTAAGGCTAGCTAGTTGAACTTAAAAAAAACAAATATCATCAATTTGTAGATTTTATTTATTGTGAAATGAAATCCTCTACTTTTAATCAACAAAATAATAAGTAATAACGTCAAATCAGTTGCTAAGCAAGTTAAATTATTATGACGGACAGTTTATATTGCACGAACACTTTAACACATTACTGACATAAACACACGGAGTAGGGAAAAAGAGTACTCCGTGCATAAACATAATAAATATCTATAATTATAATGGAAGAACAGATTATCTGGACACTCACTCAAATTCCTGAAAATTAAATTACATATCTAATTCAAGATAGTACTTATAACTATAATAATAAATCGTGTAACAACTTTTATTATTAATTGGTGTTTTTAAACATGCTTTAATAGTTTCATCTGAAAGTATAAATGTTTGTATTGATAAAAACATTCTGTGACATAGATATTAATGAATCGATAATGAATTATTCCAAATTAATTTTCGACTGAATATTATGAAAAAGATGATAACACAATAATTTTGTAACTCCAATCTTCGATGCTCAGTGCTTGGAATAAAAATGCTTGACTGATTGCACGTTGTTTTAGTTTTATCATCAAATCTTGATGTAAATTAATTGAATAAATAAGATAATAATTCATTAATATCTTCAATACTTTCTTAACGGAATACAAAAAAAAGAGTATTGATATTGTTTTGATACTTAGTTTTACATCTCAAAATAACTTTTCTATATTCTGAGCTATTTTGCTTTTATAAAAATTTGTTTACTACTTTTTATAAAATGATAATTATTGACAAAATATTATGTAGGTATATTGGTAGGTTCTTCCTTATAAAATTGTCCTGGTTCTTAATACAAGGTCTGTGAGTCCATATTAAACAATCTTAATAAACAATATATTTGTTATGATATTACTATATTTAAGAAAACATGAATAATAATTAAATAATTTTTACTTTAATATATTCCAAAAAAGAACTGTACAAAGAATTTGCAATAGATCAGGTATAAATACATAATAACAAAATATTAAAGAACAAATATCTAACATATCTACAACTGGACAGAGTTCACATAGTCAACAGATAGTTCTTAATATTAAGTATACATCTACTCAACTTTATATTTGCACATCTATTGCACTTTAAAAGATGCAATTACAACAAATTATAATATTCACAATTTTATTTACATGGTCATTATATTTTATTTCAAACAAGACCTCAGTATTACGTTCTACGCCCGATTAATCGAATTTGTTAACATGACTTTGATTCCTTCTTCTTGTAATATTAAAATCGACAGTCTAAACATATTCATTGTATAATTCTAGTCTAGTTCAGACTATTGGTGATTCTATATTTTTTACAAATATAACTCAAAGAAAATCGTATAAATTTAGGACGGGAACAAATTTCAAAACTAGATACAAATTTCAACTAACCAATTTACCCGTATCTCGTACTGTGCAAATAAACTACACATATTTCGTTGTGGCTCCAAGTTTATCGAAACAATTCGAAAATTTTCATTCCGCGAATCAAAAACTCGAAATAGTCTAAAACCACATTTCGTTACATGAGAAATGGACACGCTACTGTTCGACACAGCACATTTAGAAACTTTCATGATCGTTCACACAAGCTATGAAGAATAAAGTTTCATATTGCTCAGTAGGGTCGCCACACGGTATTGCTATCAGGTTGCGGATTTCCTCTTTGTCCTAAATTATTGACTCTACCATCCTCACCTCTCGCAGCCGCCGCTGCACATGAATTACCTCCTCCAAGCAACAATTCTTGGCCATGGTTCCCGTGTTGTCTATGATTGTTAGTCGTCGATGAAATCTGGTCCATCATAGTTTGTAGTTCATTGTGATGATTTTGCGTTGAATGTATCGTATTTGAATGTAATGGATGGAAGTTGTGTGTTTGATTTGCCGCTGTATACAACTGACTGTATAACAAGCTTGCCGGCAGGACGGGGTAAAGTGAATTGTTGCAGTTACTGCTACCGTACGAAGTGTTTTGTGATCCCATTAGCGATGGGAAGTTAGAGCTATTAGAGTGATTGTGGCCGATGTTTGTGGACGTATTTGACGTTAGCAGATCGTCTTGTACCGGAGATTCTGGTTGTGAACTATTATCACTAAGTGATCGGGGGCCTGTTGATAGATTATAGTCTATGTTGTTATTATATCTTGGAAGGAGGCTGCCGTGGTGTGAAGGTGAGGAACCCACTAAGCTGGATAGTTGCTGATCTAAATCCACGCCAGTTGTGTCCGGTAGAACTGTGTAAACAATAAATGATTATTATTTTTTATAACTAACTTATCATCACGCCATTTCCCTTGCGGGGTAGGCAGAGAGAACAGAGTGCCAAGAGGCTCTATTCTTGCATACATCTCTCGCTTCCTCAACATTCATAGCTCTCTTCATACACGCTCGCCGGTTTCGGAGACTCCTGACTCCACCTTCCTTCAATACATGACCAATTTGGTATAGGTAGGTAGGTGTCGGTCTCCCCCTGTATCTACATCATATAACATATAAAAAATCCATGTGGTGACGGACTTAGAATACAAGTGTCACCACCCCATTCTTTCCCACGGGTGTTGTACGAGGCGACTACGGGAAATAAGGAATTATCACCCATTGCATTACTGGTGGTAGGGCTGGGTATCAAGTGGAAGTACTCACTTGCTATCGCGCCCGAGCGGGTTGGTACCACCATCTCCCGTGTGACCGGCTAAGAAGCACATCGATGTGTTTTGGTTGCAGCAGGAGTTAGCCGTTAATTCTTTCATTTCATATCTGTGAAATGAAATGGTGAGCAGCGGCTTGACAATACTCTCGGTATAGTTGAGTTCATTAGCTACGGTTACCATTTACCATCAGATGGGCCGTGGCTCGTCTGCCTCCATATTCAATAAAAAAAATTAACTTAAAAGTAAATTGTGGTAGTAGTACATTATTTTTTTATTTAGCTTCAAATATCTAAAAATCATAAATGTAATCTTTAATTTGATTAATAATATGTTATAACATACCTACATATTACTATACCTATTATCGACTATATACAATACACATACAATAGGTTTTGCATTCCTGAAATAATCGTTCCAAAAATGATATCCATTGATGATGAAACCCTACAACGTATTGATCATAAGTATTTCAGTGTGTTTGTTGTGGGTATATATTTCGTTCATCAGCAATAAATTCATCGACTGAACGCGACGTTTCCCATGGCACTGTAAATTATAATGAGAGCCGTTTAATGTTGACTATCGGTACGACTAGTGTGGATTATGTACCAATATTGTTCGTGTCATTTAAAAGTGATGCATATAACGGGTTCATTAATTTCATTCCATATATTTAAATAATTAAATTTATTCTGTCCTATTTTTCAAGCACATTACGCGAAAATCATGTTTTGCAGTGGTTTTTAGCAGCATACAAAATGGTTACAATACTGTACTGAAATTTATGTTTCTCATATGAAAATTCCTAATTGTAGGTCTAAAGCTTTTAGTGGACAATATCCTGAATCCCATTCCCTAATTCATAAGGACCTGTTAGATAGAAAAAAATTATGATATAAGAAATGTATTTACGGCAATTAAATTTAAAATACTTGGTATGTGTGAGAGATTATGAGTAGAATTGTTTGTTTACCTGTACTATTCGCAGTAAAATCTTGTGTTGGTGTTTGATCTGGAACTGTGCTCGCAAAGCCTAGCGCTGGTGGATTGAACTGCGTGGCAGCGGGTGCAGCGCAGGATGGTAGGTAGGCCGGGTATGCTCCTGCACTACCGTAACCCCAATGCGAATTGCTCGAACTTAGCCCAAATTGACTCATGTCTGACAAAAGAATAACGCTATTAGAAGTACGTATTAATATGGCCATTTTGTACTGTTTACTACATAAAATTACGATAACGTTTTTGGAAAAGTGATAAAGCAGTATTGATACTCAGCAGATTAAGTCATTCTATATTGTTTTACTGCTCTTCTCCCTTTTCCTCGCGGCGATTGACGCAATATCAGGAGAAGATGTAGAAGCGAAATATTATAATGATAAAGAAGGCAGTGATATTGAGCTTGACTCCCAGTCCAACGTATAAACCTCACAAAACGCCTGCCACTGTATATTCGAAAATTTTCGTATTATCTTTGTATTTTTTTACGAATTTTTATTGATTGGTGAAGGAAAACATTGTGAGGAAAACTACCTGAGACATTTTTGCGACGGCTTGTATAGTCTACCAGCCCGCTATGGGCCATCGTGTATATACCTAGCGTAAATCGCTCTCACTCTAAGACGGGACCTACTCGTATGCCCAATATTGGAAGGGTATGTTAAACTAAACTGACGTATTCAATTATTTTTTCAGTAAAGAACAAGGTGCTATTTCTAGTTATTGTAAACTTGACAATATAAAAAATACTAAATGATTTTTATAAAAATTGGTTATTAAGATTATATTTATAAAACATTTTTTTTAAAAATAAGATTGATAATTGATATCCTATTGGAGAATTTTTTACTATATATATTTTACATTGCTACGTGCAAAGAAGTAGAAAAGTATCATTGAAATCAATTCATAATTGGCACATAAAAAAAAACATACAGCCGAATTGAGAACCTCCTTCATTTCGAAGTCGGTTGAAAAGGGATATTTTGTTCTATATTTTAGCACTTGACATGCACAGCTTCTTTAAAGAACAAATTATTTGTAAATGGGAAACAGAGAAGATCCTAAACTTCTCTTATTCCACATTCGCAATTAATTTGATCTTTAAAAAAGGGATGCTATTGCTTTAACACACTCCCTTATCTTGGGAACGTTACTAATCGCTAGTTTAAATGTACTGTAACTGTTTTGTAGGTAGTTGCCGATCTATAAAATGTGTATGACTGCAATAAATTATCTACGAAACTTTTATAATAATCGTTAACGCAGCAATTAATCATTCAAATATATTCATCATGAAACATTTTATTCACACTTCCTTTTTTTATTTATTAGTAGATCGTAAATTTTAATGTTTCCTGCTAAAGTCAGTAACCAATATATAAATTATGTATTAAATTATTTGTTTAGTTAAGTAGACTCGTAATCATGGTATAGATTGCCAGATCGTAAGAAAAAAATGTCCAATACCTACCGCTATCATCCTAGTTTCTAACCTTCAAGTAAGGTAAGGTATTTCAATGCTTAAACGATTATAATTTTTGTAGTTATCATTCATTATAACACTTCTAACGGTCTACACGCGTAATATACTTATCAAAATACTATTATATTTGAACTCTTACATTTGTGTTATATTATTATAAGTTTAAAAAATACTACCATCATTAATCTTAGAGAAGAAGAAGTTTAACTTCATTATTGAAATGAATCGCAAACATACTTATTTAAACTTTCCACAAAACCGTAAACGTTAATTACTGAAATGTTTTTAACGAAATCGTCAGTTATATAAAGATGTCGATTGGTGTTGCGTGTGTACGGTTTATTTTTTCACAGCAGGTTTTTATTTTTCGGTATCATGGTTCCGTTTTTGGCTGGCGATCGGTTGGACTCGGTTTTTATACAGTACAGCTTTGAGCGTCGATTTGCGGAGCATTTTTTTCTTGTTTTGAGCAGTCCGAGTTGTTTTGAGGTGGCCGTGGAATGCATCGAGCTTGTGCGCGCTTGTTCCATTGCATCCGCAGTCAGTTTTCAGTCCGATCCTTTTTTTGGCGTCGGCTGATTGAATACGCGCTTCAGTAAACGTAGTTTAGCGTATCGGTAGGTTTAGTGACTCATTCAATTTACAGCCGCGATACTATTGTAAGGCTTGCTGTGGCCTAATTCTGTTTTAAATTCCTGATGAAACGAATATGTTTTGAATTTTGTTCATTTTTGTTTGCCACAAGTAAAGTCGTATGTTAAAAAGTTTAATTAATTTCATTAAATTATATAATTATACTATAATCTAGCAAGAAGAAATAGCTTAACAATTTATAGTAAACTGCTTTAATTTTTTTTCATCCGTTTTACTATTAGGCACGGGCACCTTCTTATAGTGAGAAGGATTTAGGCTGTAGAGTGGGTACAATGCGGGTTGGCAGTCTTCAAAAGCCGTTGAAAAATGTTTCTATGATGTTTTCTTTCACCTATCAGTGATAACTTGTTAACAAGTCAGAGGTGTATGCCATGCGAGGTCTGGACTTGGGACTAGAGATCGAATTTGATAACACTGTCTTTGCAATTCTAGTTCTTACCGCTAGCCTATCACTATTTAAAATTAAAGAAAATAAGATAAGAAAATTAAGCTAACACGTAAAAAAATTTACGTGTATTTTTTTTATAAGTCTATTGGTTTTGGCCGCATAAATTAGTAAAGCTCACAAAGTCATTATTATTTTTCCTGACAATCGCAACAATAGATAATCGTGAAAATTCCGGTTTTTTTTTTGCAGAAAATCTTGATATATTTATACATTTAAACTTTTCTCATGAAACACTATATCCGTTAGTGAAAACCGCATGAAAATCCATTCGGTAGTTTTTAGGCTTATTAAGTTCAGACATATGTCTGTCACATGGCGGGATGACCGTTTTATAATATCTACATATAAATATTTATAGATTTTTACAGAAAAAAGAGTTTAGTTGTATCGTCTTAAATATAAAAAATGACTAATCTTATACCTACTATTATGATGAATTAGAAATTCAATACCTTTTACACTCTTCGTTAAAACTTTCAAGTTAAAAAATATCTTAAAATTTTGGCATTTTTGATACATCTATTTCCATTGCTATAGAATACAGTAAAACAATAATGGTCTATCTATGTATGTAAATGGTAAGAATTATATTGCTTTATCTTTACTTTTGAGGTATTTTGTATTTTTATGCCAATTTATCTGAACGCTTCGTTCTTCCCTTGTAGCTTACAAGGGAAGAACGAAGCGTTTGGTTCATTATGAATAAATAAGAAAATACACTTACTTTGACACGTAGTAATTGGCGGCATTCGGAATCCCCCGAGCGGATCAGGCGGGAAGGGGAACGGTCGTTGGCCAAACGCGAAGTGGAACTGCTGCTGTTGCCCTAGGAGAGAGAGCACTACATCAGTACGATACAAGCTGTTCTTTGTTACTAACACAAAGCATATTATTTATAGAAATATATAGTAGATGGATAGTAGTGTGTGTGATCAGAATGCTCAATGCAAATAATGGTAAGCGGTTACCGTGGCCTATTGACACTAGGAACACCAGAGGCATCACTCGCGCGTCGCCAACTCCAAGCAAAGAGTTAAGAGGAAGAACAATAAGAAACGAAACAAATCTGTTGGAGTACATACTGTTGTTTCAGGTTGCTTTTCTGTGAGAGAGTGGTACTGTGCCGATCGCTCAAACCATTCATACTGCGAGGAGCAAGGTATACTAAAAGTATTGTGGTGTTTTTTTTATGTAATTTGTAATCTAACATTTAAAAATATCAAAAAATATTGTATTTACCTACAACAGTCGCCAAAGGTTCAACCCTTCAATTCTATCAATTAAACATCATGTTCGTCTTTGCTACACATGAGTGCTACAACTGTCCTCTCCCCTGATTTATTTGCACTCCGGAGACACTCGATAATTCATTGACAACGGCGTAGAGTCTTACTCAACACGTGAATGAATCAGAATTCCGCTCAGCGAAATATTGAGATTATAAGACTGCACAGATAGCGGACTGGTTTAGATACCGACGATACGGATCGAATGTTGGTGTTCGATTCCCACACAGAACGTCTATGCTCAGAACAACCACTATGTGGATGTGTGGTTGTTCTGAGCATAGACGTTGAGCGTAGCGAAAGAATCCTACGCCAAAAGTTCTGAGTCTGGGTCTACTTTGTTTCCGTGAAATTGTATGTATGTGAAGTCCCCCACAATACAATTATTTCGTAGTGCCGTCTAAATAAAATATATTTTTAAAGTTATATTGAATTCAACCTTTAATGGCGACTGCATTACATAAGTTTATCAAAGTTACTTACTTACTTACTTATCATCATGCCATTTCCCTTGCGGTGTAGGCAGAGAGAAAAGAGTTCCAAAAGGCTCTATTTTTGCATACATCGCTCGCTTCGTCAACATTCACAATTCTCTTCATACACGCTCGCTGGTTTCGGAGACTCCTGACCCCACCTTCCTTCAGTTATCAGAGTTTGTAAATAGTTTTTATTGTATTATTGTGAATGGTCCAGTCTACTTGACCGCAAATGGTACCTGACTGTTACACGTAGTAGGTGTATCATTTACAATACACATATACTTGATGTCGGGTACTCGCACCTGATCGGGACCGGTATTATGTGGAAAATCTACAAAAACAAATACTACTACTGGTTTATTATCTTACTGTTATTAGAGAACTATTTTGGTGAACTATAGCATTCAACACTGATTTAAATATAGGCTTATATATAGCGTTCATGGCACGCTGTGAGGTGTAGCATTCCAATCTGGAAAATTATTCAGGCGACAAGACCACATTGTCTCAGCGCGACACTCTTCGCACGCGACATAATTCAATCTCAACGCTTTTGTGTATTGAATATTGTACATCCTTCTGGTTTGTGTACGAAATATGTGTAGGGTATGTTGTGTTCCTTTTGTAGTCAAAGTTATTTACGTTCAAAAAGGGTTATTTTCTAAGCTACGCATTGTTTTGTTTGAGATTGTATGGGTACCTCTGCGGTATTATGAAATTGAGAGACTATATAGAACCCATGTTGTTGCAGATAGATTCTATAGATACATACAACTGTAGCAACCTCTAAAGCGTATTCATTTATTCTGTGGTAAAGTGATAAAATTGAAGCATATATAGATGACAAAAAACTTAGACTTAATGTATCTTATCTATACTTATTATAAAGCTGTAACAGAGCTGCGTCTGTAGATATAACCTTTTTTTGACGTGATAACGTCAAATAGTGTGCAAGTTCCGAAAAATGTATGGCAACCGATGCATTGCTTGTGAAACACTCAGAAAACATATATGACGTTATCACTTAAAATTTATCGTTCGTAAACCGACTTTACAGACAACCATAGTTGACGGGCCACTAGAACTATGTTACATTACTTCAGTGGTCTGTAGATATAACCTAAAAACTTGCTTGCGGCGGCGAGTAAATACTGGTATATAATATACCTATCAAAAAATAACTGACGGACTGACTGATACATCACAACGTAGCCCAAACTTCTGAGTCTAGGGCCGTGAAAATTTATAAATGAGTTTCTTTGATATTGTAGGTGATCGTTACGAAAGGATTCTACGTAAATCCTATCCAAAATGAATTTTAAAGTATAGTTCCAAATCAACAAACAATAAGTCATTCACTAAATCGTAAACTGTTTCATGTTTTTTTGTTTTGCGTATTAATTATATATATTAATTATCTTTTTATCAACAGGATTTATTAATTTAAATACATCACTTAGAACATTATGAGCGCTAATTAATGTAAAACAGAAATATACTAAAATTCCAAATGTAAAAAATTTAAGACGACTACATACTCATTATAACTTCTATGAACGCCAGTAACGCATGAGTGATCTTAGAGTCTTTAAAAATATTTCTTAACCTCCTTCCATCCATCCATCCATCAGCCTTTTAAAGTCCACTGCTGGACATAGGCCTCCCCAAGAATGGGGGATAGTGCCGTAATCACCACGCTTGGCAGGCGGGTTGGCGATCGCAGTGGATGTTGTTAATACTCGAAGGAGTGCTGCTGCCCACTCCCTCGGTTTTCCCTCAGTAGGCTCTTACGACTCCCATGGGTAGAGAGGGGTGAGACAATTCTAAAGCCGGCCCCACACGGCCAACTGTATATTACGGCTCCACAGTATATTTATCAGTGCTTCACCATAAAACCAACAATGGCACTTGGCGTACCTATATTGTATTTGATAAGCCCGGCATTGGGAGTCCGGAATGATCTTTTTCCCTGAGCGGGTATCCATTAAAGTAGTTCTAGCGTATGGAAAAAAGGGTATATAGGTATAAGGTATCACCATCATCAAGATTAAAACAATTAAATGAAAGCTTTACCTTGCACGAACGCTCGATCTTATTCGTACTACATACAGAATATATGCACACGACATAAATGCATATTACCGACCGTAGTTATTAAAATGAAAAATGCACGCACACAAACGAAAACAATTGAATTCATCGATGTACGTCGCATAGTATCAGCGTAAAACTTTCTAGGGCTGTAACTTGTATTTTTAATGAACTCGTTTCAACTTTAGAGTGCAGAGTATAATACATATATACATCATTATTATTATATAAATGTATGTGGTTTTTCAAAAAAGAAGTATGTATATGAAATATAATATCCCCATTAATTCCATCATATATTAATATTTTTTCTTAAGTTTTTACTACGCGAGGTTCGTTATGCTGACCTTTCAGCTTAATAACCTGAAAAAACCTAGCAATGTCCCTTCTGACCACCTGTAGCAAAAGGCGAGATAGTTTTTTTGTGTGAGGTACTCAATTCTTGGCAGTTCTTGACCACCATGTGTAGTGATATCGTCTGATTTGGAGGGTCTTGCCCACTTATTCAGAGGTACTCACGGTACATATATTATGCTCTCTTATAGCTGCTTCCGCTATGATAATGGGTCACCCTCAGGCCAGCGCTTATGCGCGCCGGAGATCTTTAACAAGTGCGTCTTCTGTGAGACTTGAGATTATTTTAGTCATCTCCTGTTCATGTTTTGTCATCTCCTTTACGTTCATCACTTTCTCGGCGAAAAAGAGGCGACAGCCATCCACCAGCCCTTACTCCGACCAGGTCCCATTATGGACCATGACCTGAACCTCGACCAGGCGCCAGAGATTATCTACCCTGGCTGGCACGGTGCTGCTCTGCTCAAGCTAAGCAATACATCAGTTGCACATGCAGCACCATACGGAAATTACCTACGCTCGAAACTGTTCACGCAGTTATGGTAACAGGTTGACTCTTCCCGGCTTATGTGGCCTTTGTTCCCAAAGCATCAATACTCTAACACCTGTGAAAGTTGATAAAAATGGGGACCGGTAGTACTGGCATCACACAACGCAACGTTTTACAATTAAAAACATATTTTTTATAAGATATGCAGGTATTTATACTTATACTATACACAATTTCGAATTTCAAAAAAAACAGCTGAATGTGGCGTTTAGATTTAGACCCTTTTTTCTTTTTTGTTAAGGCGGGAAAAAATGTTCCTAACCGCATACCCCGTCGTTCGGGGCAACGAACAGGGTAGTGTGGGGCCCTCACCCACTAAGTAAATAAACCCGCCGTGTGCCGTCTCTCCGCCTTTGTTGGAGGGCCACTGGAACCATATTACATTCCTTCAGTGGTTTGTAGATTTAGACTGGACCTTAGTATCTAACACTTTACCATAGTCTTTGCAGTCCTTGGTTTTACCACCAGGCTATCACTTTCCTCTCACAACATAAAAATAAATTCACCACTAAATTTATTAAAATTACAACCCTATAGGGGGCACACATGCTTCATTCCCGCGCAAAAGGTTCGAGTGTATAAATCAACGGCGCAACAATTACACACTTTCATGGCAAGTTGGAATTAGAAACTGTCATTTGCACCGTTCGAGGGGTGAGGGGCAGGATGAGGCAGAGGGGGGGCTACAGATGGGGAAAAATAGGGTGCGGGCAAGGGCTACTGTGGACCTGATTAAAGGATTACATCGGGGTGGCGTCCGGTCTAGCTAAATTTATTATGCCAAGTACTACTAGTTAGCCTTTACTTTAGAACGGTAGTGAGTTTAGAGCGCTCGTTTAGAAGATTTGAATGAGATTTATGACGGATCAGGGAACTGATTTATGGCAAAATATCTTTGTTAAAAACTTTCGACAAAAACTTTAAAATACTCCATTTTTTATCTTTTCATTTAGATTCAATACCGTTTATTTATTTATGTATTAGATTCACCAACAGTTATGTATAATAAATTCATGATATAAAATATTACACTTTGGGTTTTACGTTACTTAATTGTATAACTAAATTATAGGTGAATACCACATGCATTATATTATTATATAATTACTTAATTACAGTGAGAATAATACATAAATATTTTTAGTTGCTATAAGATATGGTAAATTCAATACTTTAAAAAAACAATTAACATAGTATTAAGAATATTGCCACGACAATTTATTTACAAAATGATAAAGATTAGAAAAGTTATTTACAAATAAAATTAAAATTGAAAAATAAATTAAAATCAAAAATAAAAACAAAATTACAATTAAAATGTACAATAAAATCAAAATTAAAATCAATACCAAAATTAAAATCAAAATCAATTAAATAACTTAATAGGCATTAACAAAAGTAATATAAATTATATAAGATCAATTTAATTTAGTTTAGAATTAATTATACGTTTAAATTTGACCTGGTTTAGTAGCACCTTAAGGTACCATTAAAAGTCATTACCTAAATTCTAAAGAACCACGCATCTGTAATAAAAAAAATCACTGCTCTTGAACATTTGACGGTCAGGGCACTTGCCTCTCAGATTGATTGATCCAATTCTAATTAGGGGTTCTAAGCAGGTGCTCATAAAGACTACTTCGACAAAATCTCCAGATTACTACCCCCAGAATGATTCCCCCTGCTGGTCTTTCAGAAAGGGAACTCTACGAACATAACCTAAATATTTGCAACACATAAGCAATGGTGCTGATATATTTGAAAAAAATATTTTTCATTTTTATATGGCAGCATTTCACAATATTTATATCCTTAAAGTTCATCATCGCTATAAAATTATAGACAAAGAGAAGTAAAAAATATATAGCATCGTCGCCCCGTGAAGTAAACAAAGGATTTTAGAGCATAAACAATCACCGGCTCAAGCTCAGGCGATGCGACGCTAGCGCCGATCGCGGGTGGTCTGTACACCCAAAATAGCCCGAATTGCCCCGAATGCACCCGAATCTGTACGAAGGAAACATCGTTAATAGCCAGATTATTAAATAGTTAGCTACTGTCTGAAGATAAAACGCGCCACCCACCCAGCTGACAAAAATAGTGGAGGGTGTACAATGTGTTGATAATATCCGTTCAGTCTATGTATAATGGACAGCGTTATTGTTCATTTAGGTGCTACTTTGTCACAGATATTTGATACAAGTGACGTCAGCACATATTAAAAACAAAGTATCTCAGGCTCAGACTTATTCCATACAAATGTGTCTGATAAAGGAATTCCTAAGAATATAATGAGAAAAATTATAATATATATTATCTAATTTTACAATTCTGATGAACCTATTTAATACTTACATCAAATATAACTTCCACTGAATTAATAATAACAACATTAACATACAGATTTTAATATGAACATACGTCGGAACTTACTAGAATTAAATAATTAATCGCTTTCGTATAGAGGCTGGAGGCTTAATAAATCAATATGCAGGGCATGCACATACGCGGTGAGGGTGTCCGCCTCACGTACCACCCCCGCTACATACTTCACCCCCGGCCCTTTCTTGACTAATTAATTAAACAACCGATTCATTACAGCAGCCTCTTTGTACCCTCACATTCGTCTAGTGAGCTTCAGGTACAGACAGCATATTGAAGTTTAAAATGCATCTATAATTTAACTGTATTTTAACCGATTATTAGTGAATATTATGTATTCGGGGCGAAGAAATAAGAGATTATTTATAGATATATTTTTATAATCACGTAGTGCGAACACGCACTACGTGATTATAATACTTGTTAAATAAATTAAATTAATTGCAATGAAATTATAAAAAAGGTAAGCAGATTTGTTTTCACATCAGCAGTGGTAGAGTCTAGTAGTCGATAAGCCAAGGACTGCTAAGAGGAGTACCGAGTTTGATCCTCAGTCTGTGATCGGGTCTTGGAAGGAAAACATCGCTGACTTTTCGAAATAACGAGTGCTATTTTTAAAAATAATGATTATCGCCCGTTGAAGCATATCTTCGTGAGCAAATCTGCATGCTTTAAAGATTTTCTCTACGGTATAGTAGTCACAACCAATCTTTGTGTTTCTGAAGTAAGGCACAAAGCAAGAAGTGGGTTTGTGCCGGAATATTACTATTAGTGCTATTTCAAATGTATTACTCGATTAACGAAACAATAAATTGAGATCATTGTTTTCACATCTGATTGTTTAGGTTCTATTTAGGTATTGTTTTTAGATTAAGTAAAAAGTATACGAGCGATTTGACAGAATAAACCTTAATCGAGATAAAGAATAGCGTGCACATCTTTTAATACCATCAATAAAAGTTTTTGTTCAATTATAGAGAACATTTTTCGATTAATGTAAACTCTAGAAGACGCACATCCCTTTCTTTTTTTTTGTTAAGGCGGGAAAAAATGTTCCTAACCGCACATCCCGTCGTTCGGGGCAACAAACAGGCTAGTGTGGGGCCCTCACCCACTAAAGAAACCTGCCGTGTGCCGTCTCTCCGCCTTTATTGGCGGGCCACTGGAACCATGTTACATTCCTTCAGTGGTCCGCCGGCGGCTTACCCTTTCGGGTACCATCTACTGAGCGACGCATCTGACACGGAGCGTCGCAACTTCTCGGGAGGCCTTGCGGGTGGCGGACGTTCCCCGGTCCATCCACCCGCAGCCTCAGCTAGGGCGGCATGAGGCGCAAGTAGCTGCGCCTGCGCCGCCCCGGTCGCTGGCAGCGGTTTGGGTCAGCGGAAGGATCCTCCTCCCTGGCCCCCTCCGCCGCTTCCTTCCGCATAACCTCCTCGCAGAAGGCAGCGACCACGGCCCAGTTCCTATCGCTGGCAAGAATCGCTCTGACGACGCTCGGCAGCGAGAGGTCTCCCCCTATTTCAGTGACGAGTTCACGGCGCTGCTCGGCCCAAGCCGGGCACGACTCGAGCGTGTCCTCGTCACAGCCGCAGTGGTGACAGCCCAGAGTCACTTCCCTCCTTGCGACTATGTGCAGATATCTGCCGAAGCAACCGTGCCCTGACAGCACCTGCACCAGTCGGAAGGTAAGGACTCCGTGCCGTCGCCCCGCCCACTCCTCCAGCATCGGCTGGAGCGCCCCTACGGTCCAAAGACCGGCCTGGGGCACCTCCAACCGTGTCCTCCAAAGACGCACATCCCTTGTGACACAAAAATGGGTACTGCGCAGCGTCTCGCAGCCAACTTCAGAGACACAAATATCTGTAGGGACTACTAGAAGTGAAGTTTGTGAGCTAGCACTAAGCTAGTTTGGTAAGCAGGGCCTAAGAGGCTGTGACGTGTCTAACAGCAACAGGGACAGTAATGGGTTGCGTAAAGGCACTTTTTAGATTTTCTATCATAATTCAAAAAATAGTTTAGTTTCTTTTTTTAATAGGGAAATATGTTCTAAACCTTATTTGATCAACAGTACTTAACCCTTCGACAGATTCCGGCAAGCAGTATCCAGCGAAGTTAACAATTATTTTAATTTCTCCTGCAACAAGAATCCATCAAACGGCCTATGAGATTTAATGATTACTTCATTTGTTACTGTCAAGTGTGGAGTGAATACTTACTTGAATGAACATTTTAATATCACGTAATATTTACGACCCTCGAAAGTAGTTGATAACGCAAGTTGAGCGATTTACCGCTCTGTCACAGTGACACTGGCATTGCATATATATATATATATATATATATATATATATATATATATAGGTACTCAGATGCTATTTACGCTTTGAACCATAATTTACTTTTAATAAGAACGTATTATTTAAGAAAACAAGGGTACATACTGTTAAATAAGTTTTCTTGTATGACTGGAATTCGGGTTTCATCTTAGAGAGACAAAGGGATTACAGTTAGATACCAAGCCAGCCCATTGCAGGTTCGCAGACTTGACAAGGTGTCGAGAAAATCTCTCAGTCATTCAGGTTTCCTTAGATGCTTTTCTTCGCCGTAATCATAATTTCGAAAAATCTCAAATAGTCCGAGATGTATGTAATGTAAATAGTGGTAAACTTCTAGGGCCCATATGAATGGACGGTGGCACTTCGACGAGCACTTTCGTCATCTTGCGCCAAGACTCGTCGGCACGGCGTCCGCCCTCGGGCGTTTGATGCCTAATCTGGGTGGACCGAGTCTCGCGTGTCAACGTGCGCCCGTGTGGGCGGAACCCCTGGCCGTTCGCAATGGCATCCACAGAGGGTCGTAGCGGTCAGAGCAATACGTAGGTACCGCACGGTCTCAACCGATGCAGCCTGCGCGTTTGCCGGAACCCCCCGTGGCCCCGTGGGATCTGGAGACGGAAGTGCTCGCCAACGATTATCGGCGAGCGTCGGCGGCGCGGGCAGGGGGCAGTCGCCCCTCGCCGAGCACAATTTCCCCGTGGCGGGAAGATGCCCTCCGCGCCACCGTCCTAAAGTGGAGGTCTCGGCTGGAGACGCCCTGGACTGGTATCAGGACCGCTGGGGCGCTCCAGCCGATCTTGGATGAATAGGCAGGGTGACAGCATAGGGTCCTCACCTACCGGTTGGTGCAGGTTTTGTCGGGGCATGGTTGCTTCGACAAATACCTGTACATGATCGCTAGGAGGGAGACAATCCCAGGTTATCACCACTGCGACTGCGGTGAGGACTCGGCG
The DNA here is from genome assembly GCA_948253155.1 of Leucoma salicis. Lineage (NCBI taxonomy): Eukaryota > Metazoa > Arthropoda > Insecta > Lepidoptera > Erebidae > Leucoma > Leucoma salicis. The sequence goes on along the minus strand of OX411819.1, from coordinate 9,349,458 downwards.
CAGCACACACTCGAGTCGTGCCCGGGCTGAGATGAGCAGCGCCGGGAACTCGCTGCAGTCATAGGTGTGAACCTGTCGCTGCCGGCCGTTGCGCGAGCGATGATTGGCAGTGACAGAGCCTGGACCGTGGTCGCCGCCTTAGCCGAGGCTGCGGGTGGTGGGGTCGGGGATTACCCTGCCATCTGCGGAAGCCTACCGCGAAGGTGTGACGCCCAAGTGCGCGCGGCGTCGCACAAGAGAGGGTGGAAAAAAAAAGAAAAAAGGATGTCAATACTGATATGTTGGTTGGTGCGACAGTAGACGATCGTTACAGACAGACAAAGATGAGAATGACGCCCAAGTGCGCGCGGCGTCGCACAAGAGAGGAGCACAAAGGAGAATGGGATTTTTGAGCCTTTCTTTTTTTTGTTGAGGCGGGAAAAAATGTTCCTAACCGCATACCCCGTCGTTTGGGGCAACGAACAGGGTAGTGTGGGGCCCTCACCTACTAAATAAACCCGCCGTGTGCCGACTCTACGCCTTATTGGCAGGCCACTGGAACTACGTTACATTTCGAATAATCTATCTGCTTAACGACGGTTCTTTTACTTGAAATTCAAAGAAGCTTGTGCTTAGCAGTAGGATGGTCTATTAAATAAGACTCTTAGTGTTATTTGAGTAGATAACACTACTTAACTTAAATACTTACTTAATTATTTGGTAAATGTACCTAAGAAAGGTACTATTATACTACATGGGTGGCAAACAAGCATATGGTGCAGCTGATAAGTGACCCATCAGGTAAGCGGTTACCGTGGCCTACAAACACTAGCTCGCGCGTTGCCATTTCCAAGAAAAGGGTTAGGAGATGCAGAGGATAATAGGAAGAGTATTTTCTTAAAGGATACTGAAGAGAGGTTAGGAATGATAATTAGGAGTAACAAGGAGAGGATAGGGAGGAGGTTTGTGGCTCCGGCGCTGTCACTCACCTAGCGAAACGAACTACTTTAAATGTATGGTTTTTAAATGTTATGATGACACTTAGTGGGTGTAGTTTGATACTTAACCTCACTTTTATATAATCTTCTATATCTTGGTTCCTAGATTGCCAAATCTAACAAAATTTTATATTATGAAATGTTTCGATGTAAACTTCCAAATGGTGCAACTTTCATCTTGTTATCGCCTGGGCCCAAAAATATATGGAAGCGTTTCCATCTCCATTGAAATTTTATTTTCATGAGGCATTGTCTCATAAGTTTCTTGCCGGGCTCTTCTCAAGAAAAGCCTTACTACGGAATCCGTCCACTTGTGGCGTTTGTAATCGTGATATTGCGGATCCACTTGCCGCAAGCTCTCGTGTTAGGTTTTAGTAACTTTGACGATTTTAAGTGCTACCTGTATAATAAGCCTATGAAATAAAGGTATTTTTTAATTTGAATTTAAATTTATGGAGATTAGTGACCTCGAGCGGGTTCAGCTGGCGCGTTTCTATAACTTAAGTACAGGAAAGGAGCGAGAGAGAAATTCAAAAGTAATAGTCACGTAGCCTGATTTGATACCAAGTACTAACGTTTTGATACCGAGTAAGTATCAACAGATTAATTCGTGTTGTTCATATTATAATTTTTAATAATAGTTATAAAATAAAACAAGTCAAAAAAAGGATCGATTTTGGAAGATCGCCTTTTTGAACTCTATTTTTTTGGGTATCCAACTTTATTTAATAATTTATACAAAAATCAATCTTTCGCCAGAAGAATCGCCAACCCTAAACCATACAAACTAGACGTATGCCATCCAGTGTTGCCATTGAGATGACAATTGTCGTAGTATACGGTATTTGGTGCCATTTGAAAAAAACACGGTACAAGGCATTATAATCGTCAATCAGGGGACCCTCACAAAACGCATTAAGTCGCGGGATACAGCTACTCAATAACGTAATTTAATACAACCTATAGCACCATTGAACTTCACACTTTAGTTGATTATTGAATTCACATGCTAGTATGATAAGTTAATAATGGACATGGCACTAGTACAGAATTCCCCAGAAGATTAGATGTTCTTCAATCGATCGGTTTCGTTCTTTCATACGTACTTACGATATTCATTCTACTGTTACGAGACTTACAAGCATGAAAGAAAATAGCGAAAAAATGATTGTAATATAATATGCAGAGGAAAAACAGTGAGACCTAACAGCTTACTACCCCTAAAATCTGTCTGTTAATCTGAAATATTTTTAAGAATTTTGTATAGATATTACATATTTGTATTTAATATCCTTTAATCACTATAACTATAAGAACAATATCCATTTGTGTGTTTAAGTCTACATTTTGATTAAATTTGTATGAGACACGGCAATTTTTCAGGTTATACCACACAACACGGCAACCAATTTTTAAGTAATGGCAATCTCATCAGCAAAAGTTTGACATCAGCATAATGCTAAAGCAATGGACGCACCCTTTCGATAAATGCGTTCAATGCGATGCGTACGGCGCGTGCATGCGGACTAATGGACGTCCACCATAAAGATTTATATAATACAACTTTTTGGAATAGCTGATTTAACGTAGTAGTGGACTATTGTCGTTAATACTGCAAAGGCATCATGTGCATCGAGCATCCGGTTTAGACAATGATTAAGCATATGCACGTAAGTAAAGGCTAAATGGATCTTATTGAATTTAAATAATATATGTAACCCATGTAAAAGAATTAGCATTACAGAAAATAAAAATTGTTTATATATTAGAATATATAGTATTATGTCTCTTCATTCTCATCTTTGTCTGTCTGTAACGATCGTCTACTGTCGCACCAACCAACATATCAGTATTGACATCCTTTTTTCTTTTTTTTTCCACCCTCTCTTGTGCGACGCCGCGCGCACTTGGGCGTCACACCTTCGCGGTAGGCTTCCGCAGATGGCAGGGTAATCCCCGACCCCACCACCCGCAGCCTCGGCTAAGGCGGCGACCACGGTCCAGGCTCTGTCACTGCCAATCATCGCTCGCGCAACGGCCGGCAGCGACAGGTTCACACCTATGACTGCAGCGAGTTCCCGGCGCTGCTCATCTCAGCCCGGGCACGACTCGAGTGTGTGCTGCGCCGAGTCCTCACCGCAGTCGCAGTGGTGATAACCTGGGATTGTCTCCCTCCTAGCGATCATGTACAGGTATTTGTCGAAGCAACCATGCCCCGACAAAACCTGCACCAACCGGTAGGTGAGGACCCTATGCTGTCACCCTGCCTATTCATCCAAGATCGGCTGGAGCGCCCCAGCGGTCCTGATACCAGTCCAGGGCGTCTCCAGCCGAGACCTCCACTTTAGGACGGTGGCGCGGAGGGCATCTTCCCGCCACGGGGAAATTGTGCTCGGCGAGGGGCGACTGCCCCCTGCCCGCGCCGCCGACGCTCGCCGATAATCGTTGGCGAGCACTTCCGTCTCCAGATCCCACGGGGCCACGGGGGGTTCCGGCAAACGCGCAGGCTGCATCGGTTGAGACCGTGCGGTACCTACGTATTGCTCTGACCGCTACGACCCTCTGTGGATGCCATTGCGAACGGCCAGGGGTTCCGCCCACACGGGCGCACGTTGACACGCGAGACTCGGTCCACCCAGATTAGGCATCAAACGCCCGAGGGCGGACGCCGTGCCGACGAGTCTTGGCGCAAGATGACGAAAGTGCTCGTCGAAGTGCCACCGTCCATTCATATGGGCCCTAGAAGTTTACCACTATTTACATTACATACATCTCGGACTATTTGAGATTTTTCGAAATTATGATTACGGCGAAGAAAAGCATCTAAGGAAACCTGAATGACTGAGAGATTTTCTCGACACCTTGTCAAGTCTGCGAACCTGCAATGGGCTGGCTTGGTATCTAACTGTAATCCCTTTGTCTCTCTAAGATGAAACCCGAATTCCAGTCATACAAGAAAACTTATTTAACAGTATGTACCCTTGTTTTCTTAAATAATACGTTCTTATTAAAAGTAAATTATGGTTCAAATAGTCCGAGATGTATGTAATGTAAATAGTGGTAAACTTCTAGGGCCCATATGAATGGACGGTGGCACTTCGACGAGCACTTTCGTCATCTTGCGCCAAGACTCGTCGGCACGGCGTCCGCCCTCGGGCGTTTGATGCCTAATCTGGGTGGACCGAGTCTCGCGTGTCAACGTGCGCCCGTGTGGGCGGAACCCCTGGCCGTTCGCAATGGCATCCACAGAGGGTCGTAGCGGTCAGAGCAATACGTAGGTACCGCACGGTCTCAACCGATGCAGCCTGCGCGTTTGCCGGAACCCCCCGTGGCCCCGTGGGATCTGGAGACGGAAGTGCTCGCCAACGATTATCGGCGAGCGTCGGCGGCGCGGGCAGGGGGCAGTCGCCCCTCGCCGAGCACAATTTCCCCGTGGCGGGAAGATGCCCTCCGCGCCACCGTCCTAAAGTGGAGGTCTCGGCTGGAGACGCCCTGGACTGGTATCAGGACCGCTGGGGCGCTCCAGCCGATCTTGGATGAATAGGCAGGGTGACAGCATAGGGTCCTCACCTACCGGTTGGTGCAGGTTTTGTCGGGGCATGGTTGCTTCGACAAATACCTGTACATGATCGCTAGGAGGGAGACAATCCCAGGCTATCACCACTGCGACTGCGGTGAGGACTCGGCGCAGCACACACTCGAGTCGTGCCCGGGCTGAGATGAGCAGCGCCGGGAACTCGCTGCAGTCATAGGTGTGAACCTGTCGCTGCCGGCCGTTGCGCGAGCGATGATTGGCAGTGACAGAGCCTGGACCGTGGTCGCCGCCTTAGCCGAGGCTGCGGGTGGTGGGGTCGGGGATTACCCTGCCATCTGCGGAAGCCTACCGCGAAGGTGTGACGCCCAAGTGCGCGCGGCGTCGCACAAGAGAGGGTGGAAAAAAAAAGAAAAAAGGATGTCAATACTGATATGTTGGTTGGTGCGACAGTAGACGATCGTTACAGACAGACAAAGATGAGAATGAAGAGACATAATACTATATATTCTAATATATAAACAATTTTTATTTTCTGTAATGCTAATTCTTTTACATGGGTTACATATATTATTTAAATTCAATAAGATCCATTTAGCCTTTACTTACGTGCATATGCTTAATCATTGTCTAAACCGGATGCCCGATGCACATGATGCCTTTGCAGTATTAACGACAATAGTCCACTACTACGTTAAATCAGCTATTCCAAAAAGTTGTATTATATAAATCTTTATGGTGGACGTCCATTAGTCCGCATGCACGCGCCGTACGCATCGCATTGAACGCATTTATCGAAAGGGTGCGTCCATTGCTTTAGCATTATGCTGATGTCAAACTTTTGCTGATGAGATTGCCATTACTTAAAAATTGGTTGCCGTGTTGTGTGGTATAACCTGAAAAATTGCCGTGTCTCATACAAATTTAATCAAAATGTAGACTTAAACACACAAATGGATATTGTTCTTATAGTTATAGTGATTAAAGGATATTAAATACAAATATGTAATATCTATACAAAATTCTTAAAAATATTTCAGATTAACAGACAGATTTTAGGGGTAGTAAGCTGTTAGGTCTCACTGTTTTTCCTCTGCATATTATATTACAATCATTTTTTCGCTATTTTCTTTCATGCTTGTAAGTCTCGTAACAGTAGAATGAATATCGTAAGTACGTATGAAAGAACGAAACCGATCGATTGAAGAACATCTAATCTTCTGGGGAATTCTGTACTAGTGCCATGTCCATTATTAACTTATCATACTAGCATGTGAATTCAATAATCAACTAAAGTGTGAAGTTCAATGGTGCTATAGGTTGTATTAAATTACGTTATTGAGTAGCTGTATCCCGCGACTTAATGCGTTTTGTGAGGGTCCCCTGATTGACGATTATAATGCCTTGTACCGTGTTTTTTTCAAATGGCACCAAATACCGTATACTACGACAATTGTCATCTCAATGGCAACACTGGATGGCATACGTCTAGTTTGTATGGTTTAGGGTTGGCGATTCTTCTGGCGAAAGATTGATTTTTGTATAAATTATTAAATAAAGTTGGATACCCAAAAAAATAGAGTTCAAAAAGGCGATCTTCCAAAATCGATCCTTTTTTTGACTTGTTTTATTTTATAACTATTTTAAAAAATTATAATATGAACAACACGAATTAATCTGTTGATACTTACTCGGTATCGAAACGTTAGTACTTGGTATCAAATCAGGCTACGTGACTATTACTTTTGAATTTCTCTCTCGCTCCTTTCCTGTACTTAAGTTATAGAAACGCGCCAGCTGAACCCGCTCGAGGTCACTAATCTCCATAAATTTAAATTCAAATTAAAAAATACCTTTATTTCATAGGCTTATTATACAGGTAGCACTTAAAATCGTCAAAGTTACTAAAACCTAACACGAGAGCTTGCGGCAAGTGGATCCGCAATATCACGATTACAAACGCCACAAGTGGACGGATTCCGTAGTAAGGCTTTTCTTGAGAAGAGCCCGGCAAGAAACTTATGAGACAATGCCTCATGAAAATAAAATTTCAATGGAGATGGAAACGCTTCCATATATTTTTGGGCCCAGGCGATAACAAGATGAAAGTTGCACCATTTGGAAGTTTACATCGAAACATTTCATAATATAAAATTTTGTTAGATTTGGCAATCTAGGAACCAAGATATAGAAGATTATATAAAAGTGAGGTTAAGTATCAAACTACACCCACTAAGTGTCATCATAACATTTAAAAACCATACATTTAAAGTAGTTCGTTTCGCTAGGTGAGTGACAGCGCCGGAGCCACAAACCTCCTCCCTATCCTCTCCTTGTTACTCCTAATTATCATTCCTAACCTCTCTTCAGTATCCTTTAAGAAAATACTCTTCCTATTATCCTCTGCATCTCCTAACCCTTTTCTTGGAAATGGCAACGCGCGAGCTAGTGTTTGTAGGCCACGGTAACCGCTTACCTGATGGGTCACTTATCAGCTGCACCATATGCTTGTTTGCCACCCATGTAGTATAATAGTACCTTTCTTAGGTACATTTACCAAATAATTAAGTAAGTATTTAAGTTAAGTAGTGTTATCTACTCAAATAACACTAAGAGTCTTATTTAATAGACCATCCTACTGCTAAGCACAAGCTTCTTTGAATTTCAAGTAAAAGAACCGTCGTTAAGCAGATAGATTATTCGAAATGTAACGTAGTTCCAGTGGCCTGCCAATAAGGCGTAGAGTCGGCACACGGCGGGTTTATTTAGTAGGTGAGGGCCCCACACTACCCTGTTCGTTGCCCCGAACGACGGGGTATGCAGTTAGGAACATTTTTTCCCGCCTCAACAAAAAAAAGAAAGGCTCAAAAATCCCATTCTCCTTTCTTATAATGTTTTAATTGTTATGGTACTTAATTGTAATGGGAAACCAGCTTAATATGTCAATAAATCCTTGCTATAAAAAAAGAGTACTTATAACGTAAAACGCCATTATGATACCAAGCATAAAATTAAATTTGCATTTTTTTTATTTATTTGTTTAATAATAATAAAATAATATGACAATTGCGGCCCGCTTTCCTTTATATAGTCCTCCTGTGTCCCCTGAAGGCCAAAAAGTAGCCGACCCATGGCCTAGATTATAAACTAATTATTAAGTTTATGGGCGCGTCTCACCAATAAATGTTAAAGTTTGGCGAGTACATTGAAGCTTACAATATGTACTATGACATTGATATAAATAAATAAAAAAAAAACATCTGGAAATCAGTACAACCCTAGGTGAACCTAAGCGAAAAATGCGGATGACGTCATCCGTATTTTTCGCAAAATGCTGATGACATCATCCGCATTTTACCAGATAGCTAATATATGCCTGACTGCGGCGCGTGCTTGCGGAACAGTGAACGCAGTGCTAAACAAATTCATACAGAGCGAACAAAAATGCCTGCCTGCGTTGCGTACGGCGCGGATAAATGGACGCGTAGCTTTATCCGGAAAGATACCAATTCCATGTAGAAAAAGTTGCAGCTAGAAATAAGTGTTCCCGCCTTATGCTTTGCAATAGCCTACTCTATTTTTCTGATTAGAGGAGCTGTATTGGACGTGTGTATCTATGTATTTTAAATTAAAAAATATATCAGTGAGCGATGACTGATTTATAAAAGGTCGTAATACCTAACTGTAGGTACGCATACCATTGCACGCAGCTATAGTCATTGACCGAACGCGTCTGATGAACGTATTGATCACTTTTAAGACAGTCTCCTTAATTTATTGTAAATTGCATTCTTGATGCATTAATGATAGTTATGTGTTTGTAAAATATATCACCGAAACTAATATAAATTGCATTCTTGATGCGTTAGTAATAGTTATGTAAAAGTTTATAAAGTATGTTACATGGTTGACGAGCGGCAGAAACTTTGGGGTCGAAGTATTGGAAATACTTTGCAAAATGGTTACTTGAAAAATCAACAGTATATAAATTGGGATAGATTCTATAAATACCACTTTATTACATCTGTTATTTTAAGGATCTTTATTAATAATGAGAGGCTTACCCTCTCCTGTTTATGAGGCTAATTTAATTAACTGAACTTTAGATTTGACGGTCCTTTTCTAATGTTCTCTCCATTTTTTTCTTTTACTATCAAGTAGAATTTGTTTATCCTAGTCGATTTTTTATACTAGTAGATATTTTTTCAGTATCAGTATAGTAGTAGCTATTTGAAAACGTTTTCGTCCGTGTGGTGACGGATTAAGAATACAAGTGTCACCACCCCATTCTTTCCCACGGGTGTCGTATGAGGCGACTAAGGGAAGTAAGCAATTATCATCCATTGCATGACTGGTGGTAGGGCTGGGTACCAAGTGGGAGTACTCACTTGGTATCGGGCCCGAGCGGGTTGGTACCACCATCTCCCGTGTGACCGGCCATGAAGCACATCGTTGCGTTTTAGCTGTAGCAGGAGATAGCCATTTATATTTCATTTCATCTGTGAAATGAATTGGTGAGCAGCGGCTTGACAATACTCTCGGTATAGTCGAGTCCATGGGCGACGGTTACCATTTACCATCAGATGGACCGTGGCTCGTCTGCCACTATATGCAATAAAAAAAAAAACTATCGTAACTAAATAAGATCACTTATTTCGAAATTTGAATCAGGTGCAAGAGGTTTGTTAAAAGTGAGAGCTCAGACAGTAGCTATTTATTAATTAATAAATTACAGAATACATTTCCCAAAAACAATCAGAGCAACCTTTCATGACGTTTAACATCATAACAATTCTTAAGGGTCCCCTTGTTTCACGCTAGCGTGAACTCAAAAGGTAGGCAAAACAAATTATTAATAAATTACCTTCATTAAGGGCGGCTGTTTTGCAATGTTTTGTGGTCACTGCCGTTGTTTTCGAGTGTTTGATGTTCGTAGTGTGTAGAATAGTGATAAATAATAGGGATGTGTCTACATGTTTAAGAATTCCCGAGTATCATTTGTTTTAATTAGTGATTTGTTTATTTTAATAAAACGCTTTTGAATTAGTCATGAATCATGTTAATATAATTATGTCGTTCTATATAGGAGGATGTCATATTATATCCTAATGCTGTCTTGACCAATATATAGGTTATAAACCCTAGGCAGCTTAGCTATATTACATTTTTACAGTCTGAATATTCTTTTATGATGTCATAACGTCTTATAAACCGATGAACGCCGTTAGCACGCATGAAAAAGTATCACGTTTCGAAAAATGTATGGCAATCGATGCATTATTTGATGTTCGCGCCCACAAGAGAGCCGCGGGCTGAAGAGCGTCTGCGGGAGGGAGTCGGCCGGCCGACATCACATTCTTCACCCGAACGCGTCCCGGGCAACACGCATATCTCAATTATTGTATAGCAGCACCATCTAAGTCCACCCGTGATCATGAATGCTGTAAAGTATTCGAAACGTCGGGATAGTAGAAAAATCAAGTAAACGCGATACATTCCGTAAACGTAGTTTTATTTCAAAACAACACCTTGTACTGAGGAATATACCTTGTATAAAGGGGAACTCTACAAACATACAATTCGATGACATGACACAAAGCACACACAAAAAAATCTCAGTATGGGAATCAAACCCACAACATTCGGCACAGGAAATCAGTATCTAAACCACTGCGCCACCTTTGCTGTCGAGATCTATATAAGTAAGATATAGCACACATTCCCGTTCTCTTAACTTTTGAAAGCGGCGATCCACAATGGCTTACCCTCAGTAAGATTTGACCGACAGGCAATCCTGAATTGCATCGTGGACGTTTTTAAATAGTTTGTACAATATCCGTACCTTCGAGAAATATCCGTTTCCTAGCGATCACAGTAGACTGAGATAATTTGTCAACAAATTATAAACACACTCCTTAATTATCCCAGCATGAATGAGGCTGAATCGGGGAAGTACGACTTTTACACAGAATACTCCCCTTTAACACTTCCTCTCCACATGTCCCTTTCCATGGAGATTGTGACGCGCTAGTTATCCCTCTGGTGTTGCTAGCGTATATAGGCTACAGCAATTTGTATGCTCGTTTCTCTCGTGTAGTACAAAAAAAAATATTTAGAGATATGTGCCTTCCGAGGTATTGACATCGGATTGGGATTCGAACTTGATACCACTGTCTGCAGTCCATAGTTTTACCATTAGGGACTAACTTTTTCATTCATTTAAAACAAGTGTTACCACATATTATGAAGAAGTTAGAGCCAGTAGGTGTTCTTTTAATTCAAAGCCGATACTTCAAACTATAGAATATGACCTGCATGTATTTTGTGTTACTCATAGTTAGAGTTTGCCTACTATGGTGGAAAATTGAGTTATGAGATACATCATATATTGAACAAGAAAGGCCCCGAAGGATATATACTAACTGGTCTTGGAGCGAGGTTCCCGGGGTCCGTCGACAGTCACCTTGATGGCTTTGTTGTAAGTTGTTACTTGTGGCGGTGTCGTTGATATCGTTATCGTCAATGTGAATGATTTACCTGCAACAAGATTATATTTATTTATTTATTTCTCTCATTAAGGTACATAATTTACAAATTGTTAGTTGATAGTGATAATATAATACCCTTGTGAGAGCTGGAGTCTGCAATAGGCTCGAGACCTGTATGACAGATCACCAGGCTCCCTCACTATTAATAGTACTAATAGTATCTGTGCATATTTATTATACCTACACGAATTCACCTTAATTTGAGCAAAATATTTTCAATTGAACTTATAACTTATATAAAAAAAAACCAAAAGGTGTATATGTGCGTCACGCTATGCCAGATTATACAGAAAACCGAGGAATACAATCGGCCTCTGTGTCTGGCGTTTGTGGACTATGAGAAAGCCTTCAATTCGATCGAAACTTGGGCGGTGCTGCAGTCCCTTCAGCGGTGCCAAATTGACAATCGCAGTGCTGAAGTGCTTGTATAGAAACGCCACCATGTCAGTCCGTGTTCAGGACAGGAGTACGAAACCGATCCAGCTGCAGAGAGGTGTTAGACAGGGAGACGTTATGTCCCCGAAACTCTTCACCGCTGCATTGGAAGATGTCTTCAAGCTCTTGGACTGGACTGGATTCGGTATCAACATCAATGGCGAATACATCACTCAACTTCGATATGCCGACGACATCGTAGTCATGGCTGGAGGACCTTGGCACCATGCTCGCTGATCTCAGCAGGGTTTCCCGACTAGTGGGTCTCAAAATGAACATGGACAAGACGAAAGTCATGTCTAATGTCCATGTCATTTCAGCACCGGTTCTAGTCGGGAGTGCGCTTCTAGAAATTGTCGACCATTACGTATACCTGGGACAAACAGTCCAGTTAGGTAGGCACAACTTCGAGAAAGAGGTCAATCGACGAATCCAACATAGTTATTTCAAAACCTGTATAATACTTTCAGTGGCTGCGTAGTCCAGATCCCTAAGCCAGTCCATAACAGTTCTTTTACATTCCAAAGTAGGCATTGGGTATATATGGAGGGTTTTGTTAATTTTGTTATAGACATAGCCACTCAAAAAGTAATAACACTGCTGGGCCAATCTTGACTTTACAAGTATATATATTATAATATGTATTATAGTATCACACATTTAGAAATAAACAATTAAAACTGGAATAAAAAAATAGACGTCACGGGACGTCTACCCGATGTGAAAACATCGAAATTATTTTGTAGAAATAATGAGTAGAAATAGAATTTAGATATTTTTATATATATTTTTAGGATTTGACATGCTTAGCAACATACATTAAACACAAAGTGAAAAATGTGAAATCGAAAATAACAGTCACGAGCAGGATTCGAACCTGCATCTCCTGGATACCGTCCAGATGCTTTGCCAATTCACACATTTGCATTTGGCAAGATTTCGATTTCACATTTTTCACTTTGTGTTTAATAAAGAAATAGAATTATCATAACTTTTTTCAGTGTGTGCTTGTATACATGTGTAAAATAACGGAAATGGACAAATCATTCTTCTAGGATCAAAGTACTTGTCAAAACGAATCAAACGATTTCAAAGTTGATGGGATTGCGGCGTTTTATAGCATAGTACCCATGGTCATCCGGCTCTATCATCAGACCCTGAATATCTTGTATCTATTCAAGAAAACTCAAAACTAGCCCTAAATCGATGGGTTGTGACGTTTAATTACCGAATACCCATTACCACCTTCCAGCTTCATCATCAGACCCTGGACAGACAGTTATTGTCTACAGACAAAGTACTCGTCTAGACGAATCAAACGAGTATAAACTCGATGGGGTTATGTCGTTTTATATTGGAGTTCCTATCGCCACCTCCTAGCTCCATCATCAGACCCTGAATACTATCTAAAGACGAAGTATTCGTCAACACGAATCAAAAAAGTCCAATCTCGATAGGGTTGCACTGTTTCATAGAGTTCCTATGTCCACCTTCCAGCTCCATCATCAGATCAGCTCCATGTCATCACAATATTGCATGGTCACGCTATATACATACATTCTTTCAAGAAAGTATTGGGAATGGATGATTTGTCTATAGTTCCAAATTCAAATTTTTGTTTTTTTTGTTGTTGTTAGATTGGCACTACTATTATCCATTTTGGCGCGGAGTTTGAGTTGCATCTGTTATTTATATCAAATACAGTGCTGTTTTTAGTTATAATATCATATCTAGCGTGTATTGCGAATTTAATAATGTACAAAAACATCAAACAAAAAATTTGTCTTAAATTTTGCATTGTCAATGGAATTTTGTATTCGGAGTCACTGTAAATGTTACAGAAGGCTTATGGTGAATCGACTTTATCAAAAACACGTGCTTATGAGTGATACAAAGCGTTTAAAAGCGGTCGAGATGTGATGGATGAGTTGCCTCGCTCTGGTAGGTCATCAACGTCTGCAACTGATGTTAACATTGCAAAAGTGAAGCAAATAGGGACTGAAAATCCTCATTCAACTTTGAGAGAGATAGCCGCCGAACTTTCTGTATCTCACGAGTCGATCCGTACCATTTTAAATAATCACTTGGGTATGAAACATGTTTCCGCTCGGCTAGTCCCAAAAGACCTGAATCTTCTCCAAAAACTCAATCTCATGAGAGTCGCTGAGGACACGCTAGAACGAGTCAATTCCGACCCAACATTCATGAAATGCATTCAAGAACGCATTGTTACTGGTGACGAGAAGTGGGTTTCCAAGTTTGACATGCAAACTAGACAACAAGCTTCGGAGTGGCGACTTCCAACTGAACCGAAACCGAAAAAACCAAGCGATCAAAAGTCAAAGTCATGTTGACTGTTTTCTTTGACTATCGCGGTGTTGTGCACTCGTAATTCTTGCCAGAAGGTCCAACGGTAAGTAAAGAATATTATTTGAGTGTTATGCGGCGTTTAAGAGAGCAAATTCGACGAAAAAGGCCAGATTTGCGGGAAGAAAATTCTTGGATTTTGCACCACGATAATGCGCCTTCGCACAAGGCCATCATTGTGAATGAATTTTTGTCCATACACTCAACAAATACCATCGAGCAACCACCATATTCACCAGATATGGCTCCAGCCGACTTCTTTCTTTTTCCTAAACTCAAATTACCACTTCGTGGTACCCGTTTTCTATCGGTAGAAGACATAAAGGAGAATTCGTGGCGAGAACTGAACTCAATTCCGGAAACATCGTTTAAAAAGTGTTTTGATGATTGGATTATTCGTTGGCGTAAGTCTATCGTTTCTGAAGGAGCATACTTTGAAGGTGATAATATAAATTTAGATGAATAACAAAAATTTTGTGTTTTATTGATCTTTTCCCGGTACTTTCTTGACAGAGTAGTATGCGTGTAAAATTTCAGTTCAATCGGTAATCGGGAAGTGTGTCAAATTTAACTTGCAAGATTTGAACGGGACAAGTAAATAATAGCGTCGCCACGCTTACAGCCGATTTTACCCTCCCTCCGCATCAGATGTTTCACATCAAAAATAAGCCATCACGGGACGGCTTACAGATGTGGAAACATATATTTTCTTTCTTTCTTAAATATTGTTCGAGTCTTACTCGTATATAATTTTTGGTAAGCGCTTATCCATAGACGAATTAAAATTATTATTGTTTTATTGATTGATATTACACTTCCTAGTTAAATGCTTTTATCAACAGATGGCGTTAAACTCAATTAAATAAATTGGGGTTACAACGTCGCGACGCCCCGTTTTACCCTACCTCCGCATTAGATCTTTTCACATCAAAAAATAATCTTAATTATAAATATCCTTGATTCTTATCGGCTTTCCTCTGTGCAGGCTATAGGTGCCTAACCTTAATTGATTTAGCTTTTATTACGGAAAAATGAAGTTTAATATATTCGTAACATCATATCGTACGTATTAAATACATTCACACGACAGTGGAAAAAGTAATTATAACAAACTGAAAATGACATTTGTACAAACTTTTCACTCGGAGTGAACGTAAGCCATAAATTCAACCTGTGGTCACTGCTCTTCGACGAAAACCGAATTTTGTAGTTCTATTTTGATCACTTGTTCGACAAGTTAAAAATTTATTGCCGCTTGATTTCAATTTGTGTACAGAAAAACAATTCGTTTTATATAAAATAGCCACTAAACATTTGCTGCACTACTGATAATCAAAACTATATCCTGGCATATATTGCTATAAGAATATTATCACTGCACAAATAAATTGGACGTAAACACCAATATGCCGCCCCACTAGATAAAATACAAAGGAAAATAAGCACTCGAATCGAAACAATATCATTGAAACATGGAGTATGTAAAAGAGCAACTCAGCCACAACACATCAGTGAGCGTCACAAACAACGGTTTGACCACTTCATCACGGCATAACAATGGCAATAAAAAAAATATTTCCATCTGCGGAAAAACCACAGTTAATATTAAATGACCATCCGTCAAAGCTGTATTGTAGAGCGCTTTGGTGGCCGCTCGCGCTGCGGGATGCAGCCAATACCGATTTTGTGATTTTCCCAGTGACCCCTCGCGAACACCACCCCCGAGGGGGCAGCGGGAGAGTGACATGTAAGCTTTAATGGGCCTCGGAACGGCATGCCGCCGACTACAAGCGAAAAAACTGAAAAAAGCCTCATCCATACGTGATTTTATGTGTAGGCTACTTTCTGCGGGCCCGGTGGTGAGGCTCGTTAAAAATGGAGGCCGTACACGAAGCCAGCTTGTTGTGGCCTATCGAAGTTTATTAACGGGGCCGGAGAAATACATCCACCGTGCTTAAAACAAGTGTTCACAGTACTTCAGGTGCTCGTTTTTGAATATTTTAGATCTTTTCGTTGTTTACTCTCTTGACAATATATTATTATGTAAAATCCTTGATTAGTTTTCGCGTCCTTGTCATAACTCGTTTTACACACATCTATTTATTTTCTTGGCTCATGCGTCAGATGGCACAGGCGTCACCCAAGATATTAAGAATGAATGTGTTATCAAAATTTGCAGTCCCGAGCAATTGTCACGATGCCTGAATTGCCAAAGTATCTGGGACGATATTCCAGGAGATACAGGATCAGATCCTGCTCGTGACTGTTATTTTCGATTTCACATTTTCACAATGTATTAATTTATATGCCTTGCCTAAGCATGTCAAATGCTCAAAATATATAATGTTAGCTAATACATTTTCTGATTTGGTATCAAAAAAGACAATCAAACAAAATTGTAATTAACAGATGAAATGATGCCACATTAGATTAATGTTGTAGCTTAATATGAACTAAACATTTAATGTCATTGAAATAAAATATATTTTATTAAAAGTCTAAAACTGATCTTCAAATGGAAAATAATTGAAAACTTCATGTTTGTTTTTAAATGTTAAAATGACATTTTAAAAATGACATCTGCCAATACAGGCGGAGAGACTGCACACGGTGGGTTTATTTAGGAGGCGTTCGTTGCCCAGAACTACAGGATGTGTGGTTAGGTATATTTTTTCCCGCCTTATTAAATTATTAACCACTATTAAATCTGTAAAAACAGTTTTAATTCTTAAGAAAAGTTTAGTTGTTTTCATTTTCGTCATTAGATTTTTTTTTAAATACCTAATTGTAGCTATGGCTTGGATAAGTTTTGCCGAAATATACTCGTATTAATACTAGCTGTGCCCCAGGGTTTTACTCGCATATAATTTAAGAACCCACGTCACGACACGTTCTCATCTGGCTTTGTTCAAGCGCCGAGCTGAGTGTTGAATTATTTCAATTTTTCAGTAGGTTTCTCTTAAGCTATACGTCCAAAAAACATGAAAAACTTTATCTTCATTAAATTATCTTGATGATGAAGTCACTTTAGTTCGTAAGGATTAATAATATATATACCAAATAATAACACTCATAAGTCACTTTTGAGTTTTGTCTCAACACCTTTTTGTGGCTTTTTTATAAAAAATACCTAAGCATATGATGGCTCTCATATATGCAAAGAATTTTTCAAATCGGACTACTAGCTCCTGAGATGTACCTGTTTAAGCGAACAAACAATTTTTTGCTATTATATTAGTATAGATTCCAAAAGGAAATATCTTCTTGAAGCATAAAAAAAAAAACTAACGCGTGTATTCAACGTGGCAAGACAGTTACAATGAGTGATGCCGGTGTGGTGCCAGTTACGGCTTTACACAGTCTACGGCGTGCCTAAATAAATAACTCCTACTTAATGCTGGGGTCACACGATACCATCGCGATGCCGATTTTACGATTTCCCGATTTGCTGTCGGTTTGATAGACAACAACTTTCAACTGACAGTTAAAGTTGCCTTGTGACACGTAAGTGATGTGTTATTGAGAGGTTTTATTGCTTGGGGTATTTTCAGTACCAATTTTGTTTTGTTTATAAGCTAATCTAAGTGGTTACCGTAACCCATAGACAATAGAAATACCATAGGCATCACTTGCGCGTCGTTAATTGCAAGGTATAGGAGGTGGAGAGGAAAGATAACAAGGACAGAATAGGAAGGATAGCAAGGAGAGGATAATATGGAAAATAAAACCGAACCTCTCCTCTTAGGAAGGATAATAAAGAATAGATAGGATAATAAGCAGGGATAAGAAAGGAATTTTAGTGCTGTTATAAAAGGTACTGTATTGAATGTACTATTATTTTTTCACAACTCTTTTTATGTCACTCTATTTCCCCGTGCCCAATGTACTGGTCGCCTGTTATCATGGATGGTATACCTACTATATTATTTTATAGGCTATTAGCGAGCAAGCATTATGGTTGGTGTAAGCTTTGACATATTAGTGTTATATAGTTACATCATGAATAGATTTTTTTTCTTTTTCCAACGTATTACTGTTCCAATATTGAAGACAATCCGTCTCCTCCTCCCGAAGTGAGAGGGATTTAGGCCTTCCACCAAGCTAGCCCAGTATTTATTGGCAGACTATAATACGGATATTACGTTATATAGGTATAAGATTATACGTAGATACTTCTGATGTGTGCTGTGCGAAGCCACTCTCTCAGTTAAAGACATCGATACCAAACAAATACAATTACCATTCTTATACTTATCCGATACAATGGGCATAAGGGATAATGATAACACACATACTTTATTGAAGACTCGGCTAAAGAATAAATAATAGTTTTTTTAAATTAATTTGATAAACTTGTAAACAAATTTAAGTGGATTTCTGAAAGTTTTACTTTAAAAATGTTGTAATGGTTGATGGTTGTGCTCGATAATGTTCACTATTTATTAATAAAACTATTAACCTCATTATATTGTTGTTCTATAGACTCCAGTAGTATTAGCTGAACTAGTTCAGTACCTACATAATAACTTTAAAAGCAAGTACCTAATCTAATTGTCGCGAACACAGAATGTCACAAGCGTTGCCGAGCGACACTTGCGCAGTTTCAACTTCTACGAGTACCTCTACGTCGAATATCTCAAATTGAGATGATCAGAATATGGATACGCCTTTCGGTATTACCTATATTGCTTACCACGCTTCATTAAACAAAATAAACAAAAAAAAACATTTTGAATTGATACATTTCAATTAGTGACATAAATTGATTTATTAAATGTTAAAACGAATCACCTTATTGATTTATTAATGATTAAAATCATCAAATTACTTTAGAAACTCTATGGCGAATTCTATGGACGAAAATTTACTGCAACCCGTGATATATCATACCTATATGAGAATTATATTTCGATTTTGGTTTTTAAGTACCGTCGGCAGCACTTACTGAGGCAATTAAGAATATGGATCTTATCCATCGACTAGAATATTTGTTTTTCAAATATTGTCTTTGCAACCAAATATAAACAAAAATATCTACTGCTGTTGTTTTCACTTGCACCACATCCAGACTATTCCTTTCACGTTCAAACGACATTCCCTTAATAGCTGGATGCAATCCATTTTGACAGCTGTCAAATACACTTGTCGCTTGTCGTTGTCGCAACCGTGCAATACTGCGATTACTAAGCATTTCGTCGTCGGCCGGTAACGACGTGCTAATACTGGTGTGCTAATTGACTGAATTAATATGTCCGTGTTAGCTAAGATGTTTGAAATGGCATGTATGTGGTGTATTACGTTGATAGATTGAGAATGGTTATAGTATTATTGTTTGTGACGATAAATATGATGTGGTGGTGGTGGATTTGTTTTGCAAACATACCTAGATTTTTTATGTGTTTAGCTTTTTCGTTTAGTATTATGTCAATATTTTACCTCTCTATTTACAGTAATATTTCAGGAGATTAATTAATAATAAGTAAATAAAATGCTTCTCTTTTACTTCAAATAAAATCTAAACTTATAAATACTGTAATTATGCAAATCTTTTCTATGAATAACTTTGTAAATTGGTTCACTTTTATCGTTTTGTATTTAGCAGTAGAACATTGGAATCTGTTCAAACAGATTGGGTGTAATATCCAAATTCTATTGAATGTAGGGTCTTGTTGATTGTAGCATGGACGCGTCGCCTCAACTGGGGAAGTAGGTACGGTCTTCTTAAAATGAATAGGCTTGATGACAGTAATCAAGTATCGCCAAAATATTGAAGAGACCTAATGAAATAGGATTAAAGGATTTAAAAAAATGTATTCTTTCTTATTTTAATGGCGAGGTTAATAATATATTTGAAAAAATAAACCTATAAAATACAACAATTCGCCATGATAGCTACAACAACAATCAGAGCGAATGACGTCAGCCTTAGAAACGTTATTGTAAAGTAGTGTCTTACATTCTCTTTATTGGTTGCCGTACTGAGGCGTGACGTCATGACAAAACGGAATGACATCGGTGTGCGTATTGACGTGAGTTTGAAACTTAAAATTTAAATTTAATTTTATTACATAAAAGACCATTATTTTTACAGAAATATGATATATTTTGCACTTATTAGGTACTTTTGAATATCATAGAATAGATTTTGAAAAACAGTCATCATGCCTATTGGCATAAATATAGTAGTGTTCTCCCTAGGGCTGAAAAGTATTACTTTCAACCCGCTCCTCAGGCAACTTCAGGCCTACTTTCAGAGTATGAGTAATGAAAAGTATTACTTTCAACCTGCTCCTCAGGCAACTTCAAACCTACTTTCCGAGTATGAGTAATGAAAAAGTTATTTCATTTTCCTATTGTTGTTTTGTTTGGCGATGGAGAGCATCGGGGGCCGACACTCACTACACAGCTTCTAGTTTTTACTTCTCCACTTATTATCCCTTTCCCAAAGGTTGGCGATAACAAGTGATTTACTTGGTGTTGGTAGAGTTTATATGGCTATGGTAATCGCTTACCATCAGATAAGTCGTATACTTACTACTTTTGTATCATAAAACAAAAATGTGCATAATTTTGGTATAGCACAAGTATTAAATCCTTGGAAAATAGTTAAACACTACAAACATTCCACAGCACTACTATAAACATAAAATAATGTTTACGAACAATATTACGAAACTACGTACAGAACAGTGTTTCATCCACACATTCAACTCGATTAACCAAACTAATAACAAAACGTCGGTAATAGAGCGTGAATGAGCGTGGCCACAAAGCATAGTTACGCAAGTAGCGGCCTATGCTGTTAGCAACTACCCCAAAACCAAGGGGCGACCGTAAATGAAATGGTAGTTTTCCACCGCGGCTAACCAAGCCGGTTACCAACAAGCCGGCCGAGTCCCGGTCGAGGCCCGGTTAACCCGTGCGGCCGCGTTATGGTTGACAAGGGCTGTTATAGGTGACGGGCGGCGTGCGTGCGATGCCACGAAACCTACACGATGTTCGTGCTCCTTCCTACCTTTTGTAGTTTTATTATCCCGTTTTGTACAACAATATTTGTCATTTTTGAAGAGCAGAACTTTTGTTTTTGATGACACCGAGGATTAATGGTCACAAGATGGGAATGAACAGATACTGTCTTTTTTTTTTCAAATTTTATTTGAATCACATTTTTAACATGAAACCATGAAATTAATTAAGATATAAGTGTTTTATAGTAAATTATAAATGTTTATATAGGCCATTTGGTTACAACTATTAGAAAATTATATCTAAAATTCGGAAAGTCATTATCTATTCTGAAGTTACAACGAGTTGTCTAATGTTTATGCATGAACCACTATTGGCAATGAGAAAAAAGTGTTTATGACTGACACGTTCTCAGACCCTACATCAAAGCTGCTATAAAACGTGTCGCTTTAATAAAGCGCGATCCCAACCAGCCACAATATATTCAAATAAACTGTTCAAAGGAAAAATTTTATTCAAATGGCGAGGCGACCGCAAGCGCGCGCCCCGCCTCCATAGAAGAAGTCGTTTTCCCGACCTTTTCCATTGGCTGGCGAGCGAGAGGCGGGCCTTCTTAAAGTCTTCCTCGAGACTAACTTTTCATTTGTACAGTACTAAAATATAGCCTTAGATTAAAGCGGAACGAGGAACTTGGCTGCGGTTTTCTTCAGGCGCATTTTTTGTTCAACCTGAGTAATATGCAGTAGATCTCCTATTTCCAGTTATAACTTACAAGAGGTTTTCCTTTATAGACTGCAAACAGGTCTTTAGTTAATGTTTTAGATTTAAGATTTTCTTTTTTAATAATCTACGCGGAAGACTTCATCTGTTTTGAACGAGAATCTCATTCAAGTAAATATTTATTGAATTTAGTGTATTGTTCGTTATTATGTGGTTTATTTACCAAGATCATATAATAAAAGACAATAGGTTTTTATTTGTGTATACATCACTCTGTACTAGGGAATAATACGTGTGTTGCAAGGGACTTTGCAAACATACAATTTTAGGGACACAAAGCACACCCAGACTCAGAATAACCATTTGTGGATCATACGAATTGTCCTGTGTGGGAATCGAACCCACAACACTAGGCAGGGAAAGTTTATATCTAAACCACTCCACCATCTGTGTATTAGATTCTGCTTGTGATTTTATCTGTCTGGGGTTCATAATTGGGTCAAAGAATAGAAATACGACGCTCTATGGCGAAAGAAAATATCCATTTTTCCTGCATAAACAGTGTCTTTTTCTAGATACGGACTATATGTATGTCAAAATTTATCATGATCGGTAGAATAGGTCGGTAGATTCGGTTGGCATAATGATACGTTACAACGTAAATATTACGATGGTTCCTGTAGTTAGGGTAGCAATTTTAGCGTAGAGATTTCATAATCTCTCACGTCATCGTGGCGAATAGCGTAGTTTATTTTATTTTACCCAATTCTGAAGTTGCAGCAGACGAAGCCGCGGGCAGAATCTAGTTAGATACTGAATCTAACTTGTTACTCACTTTTGTAATACATGTGATCTACAGTGAATTAGCCTTTGTTTTTTTTCCGTCTCCTGAAAAGAGGAGAGAGAGGTCCACCGGTGGATTACTCTTTCTGGTACCCTCTTTGAGCGAGTATGCACCCATTGCGGGTGATGGACGTTCCCCGGTCTAGCAAAGCGCGGCCGCAGCTAGGCTGGCATTAGGCGCAGCTTTTGCGCCTATGCCGCCCCAGTCGCTGGCTGGGTCGGCCAAATTATGTTCCTCCCTCCACTACTACTACTTCACTCCATACTCCACTCCGCCGCTTCCTTCAATGATGTCATCGCAGAAGGCAGCAACCGTGGCAAAATTCCTGTCACTGCCGAGTATAGCTTTGATACTCTCGGCAGCTAGAGGTTCCCAGCTAATACCGTAACGAGTTCATGGCGCTGCTCGGCCCAAACCAGGCACGATTCGAGCATGTATAATCAGCATAAGCCGTGTGAGGGTGGATGCCGTCCCAATAAGCTTTGGTGACAGCTAGCGACAGTACACGCGAAAGCGCTACCACCCATCCAGTATCAGGCCCAGATACTTGATTGATGACGATTTAGACCTCGTTCACCGTGATCGAGACGATGGCAGGTGACTGACGTAGGTGCCTCCAATTTATCCAGGGCTACCCCTAGTCTTACTCTCTTGACCACCTTTGAGTGACTATGGTGGCCAGGAATATCATGTTCTCGAAATTTCAATATGGGACATCGCACGATATGGGTCACACAACTCCCCCTATGTGGCTCTCATAGAGGACGCTGCGGCCGTGAGGTTATGTGGACCCTCCGTGATACAGGAGTGCCTCCCTGATGCAGCATAATGTATAGACCTATTGAATGCATTGGCGACGTCAAGGGATACCACCAATAGCACTCTACCAGCGGCGATGACTACCATGGCCGTGGCCCTCAGGCACATGATTGCGCTGGCTGTCAAACTACCAGCCCGAAAACTGAGCTAAGCATTCTGCAAGGTGCGCCTAACTTTGCGCAGGTGATACGGGCAACGAAGACTATCTTCAGCTGCTTACCTGCCTAATTTAGCAGAACGTTAGGTCTGAAGGCCCGTACTGAATTCAGCGCTCATCCCGGCTTCGAAGTAACAGCCTTCCCTCCTTTCAGCAGTCAATTGAGGCAGGGTGAGTACCCGGGCAGGTATCCTATCCAGGCTAGGGGTAGTGTTCTTGGAACGTTTCTGTGAAATAGTAACCCCTATTTCCAAGGCAGTGCCGGGTGGTATACCGTCATTGGATTGTCGGTTGTTAACTGGCGGTACCTGGAGAAGGCCATACCATGTGGAGCATATTCAGTGCGACACGATACGGGCGATCCTAGAAGTCAGGGTTTGAGATCGTCCAGCATTTCCTGCTTTTTTTCGGCTTTGTAACGGCAGATGGCCAGCTTGAATTTGGCCTGCAAAGTGCGGTACGTCTCATGCAGTTGACCCACCTCACTCCCCATCGTGTTTGCGCTGTCGACTACAGGTATAGGACCTCCCGGCACGAATGCACGCCGCATGGAGGTACGCCGGTTTTTTTGTTAAGACAAGAAAATGTACCCAACCACACACCCTGACTTCGAGAAGGTCCGCTGGCTCCTGGGACCGCTAAAGACGCACACAAGACATGGCCAAGTAGCAGACCTGCTTCATCGCAATGCGCAATCGGCCAGCCTTAACGTCAACCTCCTCGATTAGGGCTGATGAGGTCAGTCACGACTGAACGATGGCTGCCTCCATCAGTAGTTTCCTATCCAGCATGCCCAGAGCGCACCATGGGAACACGGTGGTTGTGCGCTCCACGTGATCCATACCGGGCCCTGTAAAGACCGGCAGACTTAAATGCGGATAAATCGATGATTGGACTCATCGGACAAGGTATTAACCTCCTCCAGGACACACTAGTTCCTTACTTGTGCTGCGACGTTGGAGCTAGCGAACGAAAAGTTCACTAAAGACCCACCCCGTCACCGCCCGCATAGCCTCTGATTAGCAAACAGGCCCGTCAACACCGCCAACTCTACCACCGCCGCTCTGCGGGCGTTTATCGAATAGGGCTGCGGCGTGGAAAGTAGCGTTGAAGTTCCCCAGGACAAGGACGTAGCTAAGTGCCAGACAGTGAATCAGCCTGAGGTCTAGACTTTGCTTGACACGGGCCTTTGAATTTTTGTTATTACCTATATGCTTATTTTTTCACGGTCCGATGAAAAAATTAACATAGGCAGTCAGGAGCATTTCCGACATAAGTGGAAACTCAAAAGAATAAATGAAACATTCTTAAGGTTAATGGCTTTTATGTATCTGTCGTAGCCAGATTATAGAAATGCACCTACACCCCCTGCCCGGGAAGACAGCGTGGTATTGTGGGGCTGTCCCCCACCACCATTAAAAATAAGAACAATATTTGGGTGGGTATTACAGTCATTGTAATAGCATTGTAGTACTGCTTAGTTTGACAGCTTTTTGTGGTTTTTCTGAAACCAGTTATTAGATATGACCAGTCATATTTATTATCGCTGACTAAACATAACCCTATAAATATTTTATTATATTTATATATATTAAACACAAAGAGAAAAATGTGAAATCGAAAATAACAGTCACGAGCAGGATTTGAACCTGCATCTCCTGGATACCGTCCAGATGCTTTACCAATTCAGCCATCGTGACAATTGCTCCTGACTGCTAATTTCAATAATACATTCATACTTAACGTCTTTGGGTGACGTCTGCGCCATCTGTCGGAAGTATTTTCATACATTATAAAAAAAACTAAACTTAATTTTACAATTAAGATTTTTACCTAATAATGACCCTTATAAATATTTAGATATTTATATATATATATATATTTTTAGCATTTGACATGCTTAGCACTATACATTAAACATTATACCGACCAGGTGGAAACCACCAATTCCGGCCTCGGAATAGGGTGAAAAGAACAGTTTAATTCAACCCCACGAAGACACAGGTTTGCGCATTCACTGCAAAAATGGACGCATTTGCCGTGGCGCTCCAGTTCCAATGGGTAACTCTCCCGGTCTCCAAGAGCATTGGGATCCTCCCACCGATATCTCTAGCAAAGTCCAGTTCTGGAGTAATTTGGAGGACTAAGCCAAATTGGCGAGTAAAAAACTAGGCGTCCTGAACAGAACCAAGCGGTACTTCACACCGAGGCAACGACTTGTGCTATTTAAAGCACAGGTCCACCCTCATATGGAGTACTGCTCACATCTCTGGGCAGGTGCACCTTGCTATTCGAATTGTCGATGATCCCCATCTCACGGAGTTCATGACAGTCCATGAGTGGCGGTTACCACTTACCGTTAGGTGGGCCGCTTGCTCGTATGCCACCGTTGGCAACAAAAAAAACAATATTGGAAAGAACAAACACAAAATATCAAACGTGTAACAAAGGTAACCAACTCTTTTTTGTTGTGTACAACACTGATTTTTAGCTGACCCCCAACCATTAACCTTAACATAAATTAAATGCGCCTACAATTACTATCGTAACACAAAAATCAAGTATACTCGTAGATAAATATATAAATTAACTATGTCCTAACCCTGTATAATATAGAGTTACGATATAGTAACTTAATATAGTTACGCTGCTTGGATGAGACCTTCTTCGTCCATTAGTAGATTCACTTCACTCGGGGCTATTAATATCCGTATACCTTTTTTTTAAGTTAAAACCGGAAAAAAAATTCCTAACGGCACACCTGGTCGTTCGGGGCAACGAGCAGGGTAGTGTGGGGCCTTCACCCACTAAAGAAACCCGCCGTGTGCCGTCTCTCTGCCTTTATTGGCGGGCCACTGGAACTATGTTATATTCCTTCGGTGGTAATATCCGTATACCTAACATTCTTATTTACCGTCTGTGCATCTCTGCATCATATATTTTTATGACCAGATAAGCTTAAATATTACAATTAAGAATCATATCAAATAATGACACAGCCCTATAAATATTTTGTACTTTTATTTGACTAGCAGTAGCCTTGCTTATTCCAGTACGAATGGGCCGGCTCCACCGGGGAAGTACTACCCTCTCCTAAAAGATCAGCGTTGTTTCTGTAGGTACTCCTGTGTTTCGCATGGTGAGTGAGAGCGTTGGAGGCCCAAACCATCTCCCACTCCATTCCTTATTATCCTACCTATCCTCTGCTTATTATCCTTCCTTTCCACTTTCTATCCCTTTCCTTGAAGATAGCGACGCGCGAGTGATGGCTCTGGAATTGCTAGCATCTATAGCATACGGTAACCAAGCTGAGCTTAATGCTCGGGAATTTATTACACTTATTCATATTCATATTTTTAAACAAATTTAACTTTAAGTAGTGATTAAAATAAATGAAAATTTTACAACAAATACTTTTACTGGTGAGGCAAAATTATATAGAGTCTAAATATGCATTATCTTTGCAAATGGCATTCCTATACCTATATTTGCACTTGTACGGGTCACCCTATTCTTTTCCGCAATAGTCGTGAGAGGCAACTAAAAGAAGTAGGAACGTGTTGTAAAGAGCAAAGGAAACTAAAAAAAACTAGACGTCGCGGGACGTCTACCAGATGTGAAAACATCGAAA
This sequence comes from Leucoma salicis, assembly GCA_948253155.1. NCBI lineage: Eukaryota > Metazoa > Arthropoda > Insecta > Lepidoptera > Erebidae > Leucoma > Leucoma salicis. Next base: position 9,322,462 of record OX411819.1, on the reverse strand, counting down.
TTATTTTGTAGAAATAAAATGATCATAACTTGACAAAGTACTCCTTAAGACGAATCAAGAGTATAAACTCGATGGGTTTGGGTCGTTTCATTACAGAGTTACTGTGGCCACCTTCCAGCTCCGTCATGAGACCCTGGATACTATCTAGAGACAAAGTACTCGTCAAGATGAATCATATGAGCTCAACTCGATGGAGCTATGTCGTTTTATAACGGAGTTCCTATGGCCACCTTCTATCTCCATCATCAGACCCTGGATATCATCTAGGTATGGAGATGACTAGTCAAGAAATTTCAAACGAGCCCTAACTCGATGGAGTTGCGCCATTTGATTACAGAGTTTCGCATGGCCACCTTCCAGCTCCATCATCAGACCCTGGACACCATCTAGAGACAAAATACTCTTCAAGACGAATCATACGAGCCCAAACTTGACGGGGTTGCGCCGTTTCATTATAGAGTTCCTATGTCCACCTTCCAGATCCATCATCAGATCAGCTCCATGTCATCATAATATTGCATTGTCACGTGATATACATATGCGTGTAAAATTTCAGCTCAATCGGAAACCGGGAAGTGTGTCAAATTTAATTTGCAAGATTTGGACAAGACAAGTAAAATAAAAGCGCCGCCACGCTAACAGCCGATTTTACCCTCCCTCCGCATTAGATGTTTTACATCAGAAATCGTAATGATGAAAAATTTTAATATAAACAAGTATTTGTGTGCTTGCCGCTCGGACAACTGGCATGGTTAAGTAAGTTTTGCTCGGCTGACAAATGGAACTCCAAAAAATTAGATCTATTTGTAAGCACCAAAACAACAAAAAAGCAGTGAGCTCTCAAATAACGTCCTGGGAGTCGTTACAAATTGTTGTGAGGCCTAAATAAAAAAAATCTGGCTAATCTTGTAAGATTGCCAATGCTGCCCCTTTTTTTTTTTGTTAATGCGTGTGCCAATGTTGCCCTAGCTCGGTCGTAGAGGTGAGATAGGAAGCCGCTTCGCGTGAATACTGGTAGATAAGCTGAAACCGAACAAATGGAAAGCCGACCCCTAACAAAGCTTAATATAAGCTTAAGAAAATGATGAGGTTTAATACCAAGAGGGAATTTTTACCTATTGCGGGATCTGAGGGTGAGACATACCATAGCTTTTTTGTTTTACACAGCCATGAAGGCTGTCGTTAATTTAAGGGGATTTAAGTTTTTAAGGGGAGATAGTATCCCATTTCACCATCCCATTTCGATAAACGATACCTTTCCTTTATGTTACAACAGTGTGCCCTTATTACTGGATACGACAATGGGTACAAAATTGACTTACATATTCAGTGGATTAAGAATACAAGTGTCACCACCCCATTCTTTCCCACAGGTGTCGTACGAGGCCATTAAGGGAAGTAGGCGATTGTCAGGTAGCTTTTTTATAAACGTTTATATACCACTGCTACTTTAAATTATAAACATGAAAGTTTCTAAAGAAGATGCTTAGATTTGAATGTCTCGACTGAGTGGATTTACATGAAATTTGGTAGGTATATATTAGACACATTTTGTCCTAAAAAAAACAATTGTTTCCGTTGGATATAGCCGAAAGGGTAAGCCTCCGGCGGACCACTGTAGTAATTTAACAATGTTCCAGTCGCCCGCCAATACAGGCGGAGAGACGGCACACGGTGGGCTTAGTTAGTGGGTGAGGGCCCCACACTGCCATGTTCGTTGCCCCTAACGGTAGGGTGTGCGGTTTGGTACATTTTATTCCGCCTGAACAAAAAAAGAATAACTATTTTTGATATATAAACCAACCAAACTATACGGATTTGTGCGAAATTTGGTATATAAATAAATTATGCCATAAATAAATAAAAAAAACTGCCTCGGTGGTGCAGCGGTTGTGTGAGCGATTGTTGATCATCATCAGGTCTCGGATTCGATTCCTGGGTCGGGCGGTGCTATTGAGTTTTATCGCAAAAATAAAAATTCTCAGTATTAGCTCGGTGTTTAGAAATGTGCCCGATAAACGGCAATAGGTTCGCCCCCTATACTACGAGGATCTTAAACAGAACCGTGTGTGTGTAATACACCTCTGTAGGCAGAGGTGTAGGGTAGGCCCCTTCGGGGATACAGGCGTAATGCTATACTATAAATTAACATCTAGAAAAAATAAGTTTTTGTGAGATATGCCTAATATGTATGTATTAAATTTAAGGTCGGCAGTGGCAAGAAGCTAGTGTATAATATTTTATCGAAATAGAGAAATTAAATAAGACCAGTTAAATCCTAAGAGATATTTAATAATAATGTACCTGTAGTACACTACTACTTTTGTTGATAGCGAGTCACTAGTATAGTTATATTTTAGTACTTTACTGCTATTATAAATACAAAAGTTTATCTTTCGCTCACGTGGTTTTTTTAATGACCTACATTATATATAGTACAATCTTCAAATAGTAAAATGGGTTTCTTATTTATCCTGAAAAAGTGCACAGTAACAAAAAAATTAGTAATTTAACCTGCTCTTACAAGCTTGGCCTACTTGTGTGTGTATGTGTCAGGATAAAGAAGGAGTTTGTACCCAATACTATCAAAATCTCAGGGTGACCGTAATTGTACACGCTGACGCAATTGTAGTTGACAAATTTTGTATAGGTGTGTCAATGTTATGAAAACTTTCAATAAATAATTATTGTAACCAGAAGTAGGATATACACCTTTCAATATTAATGTTCATTGACTGTCAAACTTGTGAATGTATTGAAAACTGACTATAAAAATATTACGATAGAGACTATATAATTATTTTATACCTAAAATTTAACCAATTTATCTATATATAAATAAAAATGAGACGCCGAAATGTATGTATGCGCATAACTTTCGAACGACTGCACCAAATTGGATAATTCTTTTTTTGTTGTGTTCATTATTTTCAGGAAAAGGATTGTATAAAAACATTCTTTTTTACAATCTCGTAATATGAAAAGTGAGTGAGTGAATGAAACAGAAGACTGAGAGTTCTTCAATATATTGACAACATTGACATAATTTGACAATAACAAAAATATTAATAGTATGGATAGATTGACATTAATTCAATAAAAATAAAGTATAAATTAATTATATTGTTTTTATATTTACAAAGCATTACAATAATTATGGTCGAATTATTTCATTGTTATTTTATTTCGTTACATGGTCGCATTGTAAACGGAAGATGTTCTCTAATTTTTGTAATTTAGTACGTAACGTTGACATTACCGATACTTTTTTATTTGACGGAATAATTATTTTCGATACATAAAACGTGTCAATATATGGATTTATTGATAATCCAACTGATTTGAATTTACGCGAAGTGTTACATTTCCTTAGTCTGCGACTTTACACCATCCGTGTGAAGCCAAGGTGGGCATAAATAGTCATAAGTATAATAATGGCATAAGTAGTACACATACGTCTTTCAGGATTTTAGAAAATATTTAAGTACGTCAATATAAATATGGTGGTACGAAGTTCGCCGGGTCAGCTAGTAATTAAATAAATTTAGGTCTAAAATTATGGTAATTAGTATTAATAATAGCCAAAATTATTATTATCATCAATAAATACAAGTTATTAATTGCAAAGATTTAAATTGATGGTTTAATTAATAATTTCTTAATTGAATTGAACAAATCTATTAACTTTAACGTCATTTTATAAGATGCTCAGAATTTTTAAAACTTTTCCGTGCACGGGAGTGCTTTAACTTTGAACTGCACTTGTAACTTTTCCCCAAATCTTGCCCTTCACAAAAAGTAAACTTTCTTAGAAAGGGCGGGCGGGACACTCATTGGCGGAAATAGCCGCCCAAATCTCCCGCCCTCCTTATTAGACATTCACAATTCCTTAAGCTGTTCGGAAAAAGTTTTCTGTACTTTCCAATGTCAGTGACTTTTCCCCTACTTATGGAGTTTAAGGATTATTTGAATGCAATTATTCTAACTCCACTTGTTCTTGCATTCACAAACCGCAATAAACGGATTCTTATAACTTTTTATCTTACCAAATAAGTATATTTTTGTATTTTTTGTTTAGCAAATAAGTATATTTTTGGGCTGGTTTAACTTTTGTTTTAAGTAATGTGTTTATTTAAGTGCATACCGCAATTCATGCATTATATGTACAATAAAGTATTTAAGTTTACAAATACATACATACATAGGTTCATGTCTGTTTCGCGGGGGGATACGCAGGGACAACGAATTTCCACTTCTCATAAACAGCCTTCAGCTGCCCGCTATTTTTATTATTGTTATAAAAAAGTCATTAAAAAGAAACTTCTAATTTATAAATCACAAAATTCATCGAATCCTATAACTGCACCTTCAGCACTCACCGCGACCGCTGCGGCCGACGAACCTCAAGTCGTTGAACTTAGCGACCTGGTTCTTCATCACCGCGGAGCTGTTTCTTAGTTCTGCGCAGCAATTTTCGTCGTTACCAGCTCTGACAGTCACGAGGGTACCGTCGCCAACGTCACCTAGCGCTACCACTTTGAACGCGACCGGAAGAGTCTTGTTTGACCGCCAGTGCGGAGGTAAAACTGTACACACAAAATGAGGACTACCCGTCCGCACCAGCTCTCCTGGATGCTCGGATAAGAAGTCGCCCAGCGTCCTTTCCGCGAGGATATCTGAAGTCATCTTTGTATATGTCTCGTGTAGTAGGGTGGAGCTGGTGTCCGGCGACACAGCGCCACTGGTGGTGCCGGTCAGGTGCATCCTCGACACCCGCGCGCGCTGCGTGCTACACATACAGTCTACTTAAGATAAACGGTTGCTACATTACACTATCCCCCAAAGTCACCCACGCTCATCGTATCCGTACAACATCGTCACTCACTACTGCCATTAGGCTGTGCCACGTCTACCGAGACAGTTACAAATTTACGCGAAGGGCTTTTGACAGAACGTGACAACACGTTGCTAGGGAACGCGCGTGGCCACTTGACGCGATGACGTCACGGTGGCCTTGCCACACTTTTTTCCCAGTGAATGAAAAGTTCGGCGGCGAACGGGCGAGGGACGCGAGGGGCTGATTTTTTCGGGCGCCAAGGGGTGGCTCCCCCGATCGCGGCAAAAAACTTTTCACTAGTTTCACTGACAGCTGCACTTTTTTACGCGTGTTTACGTGAGCGCCGTACGCACGTTCCTCTCACTTTCAGTTGATCTTTTTAACTTTTTTAGTTTCGATTTCAATTTCACTTTAAAACGCGTCGACAGTATTTGACGCGTTTGTTTACACTGAGCAGGGTACAAGTCGTGGGATGCGTGCGACTGAATGCGCGGTCGTGGATCGACTCGTGGCGTGTGGGGTCTCACAGCGCTCGGTTGTGGTGACCGCTCGCGGTGGCTATTAATACGCGCGTACGTCCGCGCCCGTCGACTTCGAACAAAGTTTCGCGGGTGAGTCGCTGTGGCCCCGCGGCGAGCGAGAGGCGGCGACGGCGCGGGTGCGGCGGGCGGTGGAGCGCACTTTGCGGTCAGGGTGGGTTGGGTTTAAAGCCGCCGAAGGATAAAACATACAAATAAACACGTGTTCGCGCCGGCGCGAGCGAGAGGTGCACCCGGCGCGCCGGTGTAAGCGAGACGGCACTCCTCTTGCGGCATTTAACAGCCGATACGCTCACCGTCAGCCGGCACCGGGGCCGCTACGATCTCAAATCCACACTACGTTCTTAAACTATAGCCCTCGTAACTATTCTAAGAAAATTATAAAACGTGATGTGTATAAACTAAAAATATAATTCACCTAAAGAAGTTGCATTCAAAGTGACTAAGAATTAGGAAGGCTTTTATGAAGCTACTGCGCACCACTAAAAAGTGCAGTGGCACTTACCTGAAGGTAATATGGTTGAAAACCCTGGTCTTTTTTTACAGCAACACCACAAATATTTAGTGCAAATAGGAACTGAACTTTGCCCTTAAAGTTGGAATTTTGAAATAAAGTTGGTCTTACCAAAACGGTTTTATTTCAGTAATAATCGTTCGTTTTCATTCGAGTAGTAAAATATAAATTTACACAACGTGGGTTGCCTTTCATATAACAAAAGCTTCGTGATTTAATCTAGTCTGTCATAATTTAATGAGACGGACTAGTGAATGCATAGCTCGCGTTAACGAAGCCTGTTACTGTACGTCCGATACCCGCGTCTCAAATCTGTTTATCGGATCACTTTTATCCCTCCACGTGGTATCTCTAACAAGTAACCCTTTCCATAAGATTACAAGATTTTAGTTGGATTAACTCTTCAAGTAGTTTTATAAATTAAATCTGTTATTTGAATTTTTTAGCTGTAGCATATGTTGTTGTTGTTGCGGAAATTATAACACGTTTATATTGATTATAATCTAATGTACAATAAAGTAATCATAGCGTGAGATTATTTATGTTCAAATAGAACTCAAACATAAAAGTTTTTAATTTAATTGCATCATATGCCAAATAAATTACGTGTTTTCAGTTTAAAAAAAAATAGGGATTTCCAAAGTTAATATACAACTATACGAGCAACTGAAGATAAACACGCAACATGCATGTATATGTATAGTTATCTCATTGCGATTTCTATTTAAAAATTCAAATCACAATGCTACACGTTTGAAAAGACGTTTAAATATTAGTCTTAGGCAACTCATGAACTAAAATCTCGTATCTGTCGGTCACACATGATATACTAGTTGTGGTTTTAAGCAGTGTGAACAATTATAACCGCACTGGAAACCACGCTACTTGTTTAGTATAATGCCTGTGTATATTACAGATAAACATATGAACTCTAAAATTATATTCAGTTTTCTATTTGGCCATCTTTGGTTGATCTTATTCACACTTAATGATAGGTATACGCGAATAGAAAAAATATTTTATAGCTATTTTTGCACTCGCCAGTAATCCCTATATGGGACTTTACAGACACATAATTTGATGGACACAAAGTATCATTTGTGAATCACACAAAGTATTGTCCTACGTATGGATCAAATCCACAACATTCGCTGTGAGAGTTTGCTACATAAACCAGCAGCAGTTGTTTATTGAGTGGTTTTCTATGATATACGGTATTCATTGATAGGAGTAAGGCTTCTGAAATAATACAAATGTACACTGATGGATATTAGACTACTGACTCTAATTATTACTACGACAGCAAAGCAGTGATAACAGACGACATGACTTTCTTGTCGGGTTCTTCTCATGAAAAATCTTACTACGAAATCCGGCCGCTTGTTGCGATTGCAATCGTGACATTGCGGGTGCACTTGCCTCAAGCGCTCGTGTTAGCTATTAGTAAGTAACTTTGACGATTTTAAGTGCCATGCTTATTGCATGACACTTAATGAAATAAAGGTTTTTTTTGAATTTGTATTTGACAAAATCTGCATAAGTACTGAGAAACGTGATCAAAGTTTTGGAAATGTACCCGGTCCTTCCTTAACTATATATAACATAGTTTGACTGCCTCGGTGGTGCAGCGGTAGTATGAAGTGACTGCTGATCATGAGGTCTCGGGTTGGATCCCCGGTTCGGGCAGTGTAATTGAGTTTTTTCCTAAAAAGAAAAATGCTCAGTAGCAGCCCGGAGTTTGGAATGTGCCCGGTAGACGGCAATAGGCTCGCCCCCTATTACGTGGGACTGAAACATAGCTGCCGAATCGTGGGTGTGTAATACACCTCTGTCTACCCCTTCGGGGAATACAGGCGTGATGCTATAACTATATATACTTCACTTATTTCACTTACCTGGATAAGTTTACAGAATATCTTGTAATAAAATATTTAAAATTAGTTTTATTTTCTTGTCTTACATTCTCAATGAATATTATGTTAATATCTGAGATTATTATCGTCAATAAGAGGTTTTATATAGGCATGTAGTAAAGGATAAAGACATCATGCTTAAGATTTTTTTATGGCAAATGCTGGTATACGAGCAAACTACTCACCTTATGGTGAGATTTAACCACCGCTCATGGTCTCTCTATCAAAGATGTTTTGACACAGGTGTTATAGGATTCTGAACAAAATAATGTTATCTACTTCACATTGTGTGGCAGTTGTTGTCCATTTTCAATGAAATCCCGTCTTTTTCTAGGGTACATTGAAGGTTTTTTATATTTCTGAGATCTGTAACAACATTTCTATAGGAAACTAAGCTTTATCGGCACGTTATAAGGGTGATTTTAGTTGGTTATAAACTGCTTTTACCATAGTCCAATGGGTACATTGGACTAACATTAGAGCGGCTTGTTGCAGCTGTCATTTTCACAAACGAAATAGTCGCCATGCTATAATTTATATATTATAGTCATATAATGTTGTATGAAATATACGTATTATTATTATATTAGAATAACTATTATTATAATATTATACTAGAATTAACCTAGTATAGCTTAAAAGCATTCACCCTTCATTTACTTATATCTACTGCCTTGGTAGGTATATAAGAATACTTAATTAATAATTATTTGAGTTTTTGTTAGAGGCCAATATGAGTTACAATGAGAATTTCCATAAAACCCGACAAATAATCGGTCCATACCTCAAAGCGGCTGACCATAATAAAGGTATGCAGATCGGTCGGTTCACTCAGCAAATATTGATTGTAGCCTTTACAACACAAAATCAAACCTTTTATTTAAGTCCCGCACACAAAGGGTCCTATTTGTAAGGGCAAGGGCTGAGGGAGATAGTTCAACAACCCTTTGCTGTCCAGTTTTGAGGACGATTAGATTACGCTTGAAATTTGAAGGAGTTTGGGATTAAATATAATTAGAGAATTATTCTAAAATTCGGCATTATATCAGTATATTGTGCTTTTATTTTATAATGTATTTTTTATCTATAATGCGTTATCTACGCTTGATTGTTTTTTTTTTAAACTCTTCTAGGTAAAAAACCTGATATCATATAATTCGGCGGCGATGGGCCTCGTGGCATAGTCGGTAGTGTAACCAACTTCCGTGCACGAGGTCGTGGGTTCGATTCCCACTCAGGACAAATTATTTGTATGATGAACACAGATATTTGTTCTTCGTCGGGGTGTTTTCTATCTATTATATGTATGTACTACAAAAAAAAAGTAATATATGTATTATATCTGTAATCTGTTACCCATAGCACAAGCGTTAAGCTTAGTTTGGCACCAGAGGACGTTGTGTTACATGTCCGTGAATATTTATTTATATTTTATTATGATATCGGGTATTATGTGATATATCATTGTCATAAGCACTCAATTGATCGAGTAATTTAGATTGACGACGAGTAATTTTGACTTATTATTAATTGTATAAATACTTACTTGTTATACTTGAACATTTAACTGATAATACTCAGTGTCTTAATCAACTTTAGATTACAGCCCCCTTAGGCAAGTTGCAATGTATGAGATTAACATAAGGCTACGACAACGTTAGCGTAACTGACTGTATTCTATTCTACTAGCGTTTATGCCACTTGGCTAGGGTCAGATTTCTCATCCATAATAGTTGATTAAAATTTTAATAGTATTTCAATCTTTAAAAAAACAGGTCAAACACGATAGAGACTTCACAAATATTCTTAAATAATTATAATATTACATTACGCCTGTATTCCCCGAAGGGGTAAGCAGAGGTGTATTTACACACCCACGGTTCGCCCTCGCGAGCCTATTGCCGTCCATCGAGCATATTTATTTTTTTATTGCACATAGTGGCAGACGAGCCACGGCCCATCTGGTGGTAAATGGTAACCGTCGCTCATGGACTCAACTATACCGAGACTATTGTCATGCCACTACTCACTATTTCATTTCACCGATATGAAATGAAAGAATAACCGGCTATCTCCTGCTACAGCCAAACCGCAACGATGTGCGTACTCACTTGGTATCGGGCCCAAGCGGGTTGGTACCACCATCTCCAGTGTGACCGGCCATCAAGCACATCGTTGCGTTTTGGCTGTAGCAGGAGATAGCCCCTTTATATTTCATTTCATATCTGTGAAATGAATTGGTGAGCAGCGGCTGAGAATACTTTCGATATTATATTCGAGTCCATGGGCGACGGTTACTATTTACCATCAGATGGACCGTGGCTCGTCTGCCACTACATGCAAAAAAACAAAGGAAACCGTTACGAACCGATCTATAAATCCATAATGCAAAGCACGGACTGATAGAAAAAGGAAAGTATATAATAAATAGCTATTATGATAAATAGATAGTTAGTATGTACTTACGTAAGCGTCAACAAATACTTTAAAAAAAACAGCTCCTAGACGGGAGAAAATCACATTATAAGAGATGTGTTATTTTAAAATGTCGTAGTAGCACTTGCTCATTTATCAGAGATATCCAAAATTATACACCCTGTTGGTTAAGTACAAAAAACGTTTTGATCAAAGCCTCTCCAAAATTTATTTTTCCTCTGGAATATCAACTATTTAAGTAAAGGGTGACGAAATCGCAGGAAAAAGCTAGTAATGGATGTAAAAATATAATACTTTCTATTTTACTTATATCAAGGTTTGCGTAATACCATCTCTTATTTTAATTTAGAATGAATTAGTATAAAATACTTTTGATTTTGCTATTTAAAATTAAATAACATAAATATTAAGGGTCTACAATCCAATGTTGCAAAAGGGGTATAAGCGGGGTAAGCAGACGGGCATTTAACCGCCAGATTGCAATAAACATAGCCTGGTGGACGCGTAGCACAGTGCTACGCTGGACACAGCTTGGCTACGGAGCACGTAGACTTGCGTAGAGTGGTTGCAAATAAATTAATATTAATATTTTTAAAACACCTGTATAAGTAACGTAACATAATAACACTTGTATTAAAAAGTACAACCCTACTGATATTATAAATGCAGAAGTAAGAATTTGTAGATGTTTGTATTTTCGACCTTCATTCGTGCCTTAATTGGCGGGTTTCTTAAGAGCGTTCAGCCTGACCACTACACGGATAATTTGAACGTTTCCCAATGGCATCATTTATTATTAAACTACGTATGGGTGTCTTCCTAAAACTTGTTTGAAAATAGTTATAAAACATTAACTTATGACATTGACATAAGGTTATATCATGCACGAAAACTTCTTAAAATATTTTAGCTATAAAGTTACTTCATTTATATGAAGTAATAATAATAATAATAATAACCTGAATGTGTAAAAATAAAATAATTGACTGGTGACAAGTGGGAGTTTATTGCCATCCTAAAAAAATTATTGATCTACATTTTAGCACTTGACATGCTCAGCTACTCTTAAAGTACATATTATAATTTGTGAATAAGGAAACAGAGTATTTTAGTACGAGCAGGAATCAAACCTGCGTCTCTTCCTTTCCGGGGAAGTGCTCAAATCCACTGAGCTACCGTACTATTTCTAGAAATACCGAATTTTACATTTGTCTTAACGACCAACGCCATCTATAGCAATGCATTTACATGCATTCTACCAATGTAGTAAGTTTAATTTTGCAATTAAAATTTATATCTACTATTTGATGGCGTGATTTTTTTAAAAATGTTGATCTATATTTTAGCAATTGACATGCTCAGCTACTCTTAAAGTACAAAATATAATTTGTGAATAAGGAAAAAGATTATTTTAGTACGAGCGGGAATCAAACCTGCGTCCCTTCCTTTCTGGGGAAGTGCTCTAATCCACTGAGCTACCGTACTATTTCTAGAAATACCGAATTTCCTCATCACATTTGTCTTAACGACCAACGCCATCTATCGGCAATGCATTTACATGCATTCTACCAATAAAGTAAGTTTAATTTTGCAATCATAATTCATACTTTTTGATGGTGTGATTTTTAAACATACTATTTTTCCTTATTCACATTTTTTGCAATTAAAATTCATGCTATTTGATGGCGTGATTTTTTTTTCAATTTCGTATAAGTTTCATTTTTGTAGGAGTTCAGACTGAAAAAAACAGTCTCCTTTGGTAGGTAGATAGATAAGACACAACTACCCTCACATATAAGATATTCTCTAATAGTTAAAAGAATTTATACAAAATATGGTAATAAAATAAACATAAATATAACCTGAAAATACACAGAATATTTTTAATGTAGCATATCCTTAAACCAATCTAGGGATAAAATTTTGTACTCGCAGAAGAGCCACAGCCAGAAGCTATTGATAGTCAGTAAATTGTCCACAGCCGGCAACGTATTCGAACCGGACGCTGGATGGCGAGGACTTTCTGTCCTTAGGCGAAGGCGAGCATTTCAGTCATATATCGTCTCTACAAGACTAAGGACGTCAAAATCTATTTCCATAACCTGTTCTATCTCATAAAATAGTAAGCCACTTTAATCATACTGATACTTGAACTAATTTCAATTAAAATGGAAAAAAAATTCTTTGAATTAAAACTGAATATTTTTTTTTTTACTTGAATTAAAATTTTCGTTATGACAATTTTAATTTGACCTGACCCAGTTCTTTTCTTTAATAATTTTGAAGCATAAAAAAACTTTATCCTTACAGCTGCATTTCCAACATAGGCCTTCCTAAAAGAGTGCTAGAAATGGAAATCCTGTGCCGCCTGCACACAACAACTTCCTACAGTTTTTACCAAATCACCTTCCTATAGCTTTTCCCAATGGTGTACCTAGTGACAGACTGTCTCCTACGCTGTGTGGTCTAATACTTAGTTGCATTTTAAAACATTTCTTGTCTTAATTTTAGTTGTCTGTGAATTAGTTTTATTTTTCTCGTTTGGGGCCGGCTTTAGAATTGTCCCACCCCTCTCTACCCACGGGAGAGCCCACAGGAGTCGTAAGAGCCGACTGAGCACTCCCTGAGGTATTAACAACATCCGCTACGATCATCAACCCGCCTGCCAAGCGTGGCGATTACGGCATTATCCCCCATGACGGGAACGCTCGTTGTGGCGTTTTCTTGGGGAGGCCTATGTCCAGCAGTGGACGTTAAAAGGCTGATGGATTGATGGATGAATGGAATTAGTTTGCTCACCCAGAAAATATATATAAAAAAACATATCTTCACTACTATATTCCCCAAAGGGGTAAGCAGAAGTTTATTACACACCCACGGTTCAACAGCTCTGTTTAAATCTCACGTAATAGGGGGCGAGCCTATTGCCGTCTATCGGGCACATTTCCAAACTCCGGGCTGCTACTGAAAGTTTTTCTTTTTACGAAAACTCAGTAACATTGCCCAACCCGGGGATCGAATCCAACCTCATTATCAGCAGTCGAAAACACTACCACTGCACCACTGGCAGGAGATCGTTAAAATATACATAAAATGTAGATCCTGCTCGTGACTGTTATTTTCGATTTCACATTTTTCACTTTGTGTTTGATGTATAGTGCTAAGCATGTCAAATGCTAAAAATATATACAAAAATATCTTAATATCTGAATACAAATAATATACGATATAATTGCGACTCTATTACACCTCTAGTCCAAGTCTCTTGGCCAGTCTACAGCGTCCGCCGCCCTCGTTAGAGAAGCTCAAATTAATGCAGGCCATTCTCCTGCTGACACCAACCAGTTGTTCTTAAATCTAATTACCGTGCCTGCTGCCACCGCGCTTAAACGCATGTGCTGATTAATGGCACTTTGCAGACCTATCTCTTTGCTTTGACAATAATATGTATAGAACAAGTCATTTGTACTTAATTTTGTAGATATTCTATTGGCACTGTATCAATATGTATTTGTTGTTAGGATTGAAGCAAAATTTAAAAATATTGTGAGTACTGAAAGCCTGATTTAAAAAGCTTGATATCTAAGCGTAATAATAACTTAGATAATATTATTATTTTAAATCTTGAAATATTTTTTATTTTTTTATTAAACACATAATTATCATATTTTATAGGCGACTAGCTAGCCCGGCGAACTTTATACCGCCGTATTTTGTTTTCGTAAATATTTTGTAATTAATTAATAAAAAAATACGTGATAAGAACTAGCCTATCTTAGGCACGCCAGTAAAACTCACACTTAAAAAAAAACTTTAAAATCGGTTAGATAGTTTTGGAGTTCATCGTGAGCAACAACGTGACTCGAGAATTATATATAATAGATAAACAAGTATAAAAAAGTTAACTACAGATTTTCCCTTTGAAGATTTTACACTAGCATGAGTAAGTACGTTACTCTATGCAAAAATAAACATTTCACAAGAATTTAAAATTTTTCCATGTTAAAAGTATCTTATAAGTTAAACCAGGCCCTCAATCGATTTGTGTACCAAATTTCTTTCAAATCTATTCAGCAGTCTTACATGATTAAGTGAAAAAATATCCAAACACAACTTTCACATTGTAGTAAGATGGCCAATATCCGACAAATGAACTGTAGTTTTTTGTACGGTAATAGTATTGATATTTAATGACTTTATTATCAAATCACCAAATATTTGTATTGTATAAAATCAAACCCACTATATTTGCCACGAAGAGCTAAAACAACTATCACTCCACCATTTACTTATCGCAAATTGCTCGTCGCCTAAGGGTCGTGCCGTAATATTGTAAAGCTAATAATCTTCTTAGATTAATAGCAGTTCAATTCACTTAAAAATAACTGCATGCATTATGACATCCATCCATCCATCAGCCTTTCAACGTCCACTGCTGGACATAGGCCTCCCCAAGAGAACGCCACAACGAGCGGTCCCGTCATGGGGGATAATGCCGTAATCGCCACGTTTGGCAGGCGGGTTGGCGATCGCAGTGGATGTTGTTAATATTCGAGGGAGTGCCGCTGCCCACTCCCCCGGTATTCCCTCAGTCGGCCCTTACAACTCCCGTGGGTAGAGAGGGGTGGGACAATTCTAAAGCCGGCCCTACACGGCAAAAATGCATGCATTATAACAACATACAAAATGAACATACGTTTTTTTCACAACCCCTTACTTTTCCACTATTAGACACGGGTATCCTCTCAGAGTAAAAGGGATTTAGGCCGTAGCCCACCAAGCTAGCCGACTGCGAGTTGGCAGAAAATCTCTCAGGCTTGCCGGTTTCCTCGAGATAGTTTTGTCGCTAGGCTGTCACTGCATTAACTTCGAAAACATGTCACAATATAACAAAGTACGTATATGCCTCGATGGTCTCGCGGTAGAGTATGCGAATGTCATAATTAAGTTTCGGCTTGGAATCCTGGACCGGGCTAGAAAAATTTATTGGGTTTTTCCTTAAAGACACTCAATAAGACCTTGGATTTAGGATGTTGATAGTGTTACAGTCATCTTTGTAATTTGTATTTTAGCACTCAACTACTTTAAAGAACAAATTATTAGATATTTTTATATTATTATTATTCTCTTTATTTACATTATATCTTACAACTAAATACATTTTTAAATATAAATATTATGAAAAATAATAAAATATTTAAAAATATAAAAAGTGTGTAGACTAGACCCACCGGCAGCGGGCACAAGGGCCAAACTGCCAGTGGTTAGGGCCCCAGAGACAGGAACTTCCTCACGATGCGTGCCGTGTCCAGAAGTACCGCTTTCTGCATCAAACCCTTGAACCAAATACCCAACAAATTAAGATGTTGGTCGAGGCTCTTGGCTATGTGTCCGTTTACTGAAACCACTATCGGCACAATGATTGCCAAATCTACATCCCACATGTCAACAATCTCGTGAGCCAAGTCCAGATACTGTATCTGTTTATCTTTTTCGGCCTTTACAAGATTGTCGTCATGTGATGGTGATATCAACTATCATTGCCCGGCGCTCAGATCGATCAACCAACACAATATCAGGTCTGTTTGCCACAACAGTCCTGTCCGTGATGATTGATCGATCCCAATACGTGTGTGATACGACCATTTTCGAGAACGGGCTCAGCTACATACCTGTAGTAAGGCACCTCTACGTCCACAAGCCTGTATTTCAGAGCAAGTTGTTGGTGGATGATCGTGGCCACTTGGTTATGCCTGTGCAAGTACTCACTGTTAGCAAGACGAGAACAACCAGAGACAATATGCCTAAGGGACTCACCAGGATGGTGGCAGGCACGGCATATGTCAACCGTACCATCCCTCAGGATATGTCTCCGGTAGTTGTTCGTCATGATAACTTCGCCAGCAATTGCACAGACAAAACCTTCGGCTTCCCCAAATAGGTTACCAAAACGTAGCCAGGCCACGGAAGCAAGAAAATCTACGTCCGACCCATGTAAGGCCCGGTAAAACCTTCCGTGAAGTTCCTTGCTCTGCCATACACCCATGCGATCGTCAGTACCAAGTATCACAGGCCTGCGCCAATTCTCTTTAGCCAAGGAGAGCGGAGTGAGTCCGGAATCTACAGCGACCACATCACGATGCATATCCTTATCAGTATGAAAGAAATATTCCCTAAGATTGTACACCTCACGATTGTGCAAGGTCTTGGCATTTAAGAAACCTCGACCTCCACACTTTCGTGGGATGTACAGCCTCTTTACCGATGAGCGAGGATGATGAAAACGATATGCGGTCAATAAACTGCGGACTCTTCTATCCAGAGAGTCAAGTTCAGTCTGAGTCCACTTGAGTATGCCGAAAGAGTACATTAGAAGTGGCATAATCCAACTGTTGTAATCCTAAAAAAATTCAATTAATTTTCAAAAATTGGGCCAATTACGAGATCCCTGTGGGACGCCGCTATAAACGTTATTATCTTCAGACATTGTTTCTCCCACCTTAACCTTGAATTTTCTATTTAGGAAGTCAGTTATTTATTTCTTTATTTATTTTAAAACTTTTGCACATGCCGAATACAAGGTGGACTTAATGCCTTAGGCATTCTCTACCAATCTACCTGGGGCGGAGCAGAAATGTATTAGTAAGTGCATTTAAGAATAATACTGTAATATATAATATATATATTACTATAATAGAATTACATAATAGTACCGTAAGAATACTTATATGTTAAAAGAACAAAAGCAGTGTAATTGAGGCGGAAGCTTCTTGTCTGCATTGTTCGGGACTTCACTATGCTAATAGCAGGGACTGTCCCGAGCAAAGTAGGCAGAAGTCCATTAAATTATTAATGGCAAAAGAAAAAATATCATACCAAGAAGCATCCCGATCAATACCTAAATCCAGTAAATCATATGCAGAAGTTGCTCAAACTTCTGCTATCATTAATAGCCCTCATCATCCATCAGTCCTTAGACAACCATCTACTCACGCTCCCATTTCATCATACACGAAAACTGTGTTCTCTACTCCCCGCCCCCATACGCCTCTGGGAAAAACATACGATAGAGCATCCCATCAGGCTCTTGTTGCTAACCCTCCTTCAACTATGCCAAATGGTTGTGCTATATCTCCTGTTCCCTCCAATCTCCACCGGTACTCCAGGATGTCAATCTCCCGGAAATTCTGTTTAATATGATATTTGACTTGTTAGGAAAATCAAATTCAAACATACCGTCCCACGTTGCCCAAAAACTTTCCCAAATCATACATACAGTAATAAATAACGTATATAATATAAATACATACATATACTGACATAAATAAAAATAAATAACAAATTGTGTGCGTCAAAAGTGAGCGATAATTAGAGTGAAGACTCTGCCAAAAAAACTGGAGTAAAGCTTGTGAACTCTAGCTTAGAAAGTTTTACGTCTAGTGGCCATCCTGATCTCTAGAGGCAATGCATTCCAAAGTAGAATAGACTGGACATAGAAGGAAGAGTGAACAACACTGGAAGAGTGGGATGGACAGAGGAGAAGGAGGTTGTTAGCAGAACGAAGATGCTCGTCATGTGTAGAGGAAAGAAATTAAAAATGAGGCTTAAGGTACGTAGGAGCATTAGAAGAGTTTAGAAGAGAGTATAGAAATGTCAATGCTCGTAAACTGCGTCTTTGCCTTATTGGTAACCAATTCAGTTGCGTGCGAAATTTGGAGATATTGTCGTATTTACGAAGATTAAAAACGAATCGAATGCATTTGTTGAGAAGACGGTCAAGTTTATTAGTTATCCATTGGAGCAGCCACCCACAGATCCCAAAGTGCTCAAGTTTTGCTACTAATCTTTTAATTGGAACTCGATCGAACGCCTTTTCATAGTCCAGGTATATAATGTCAGTTGGTTGATTGCTATTCCAGTTAGAGGTCCCTTTGTCAAGACAAGTGAGTAGGTTTGTGATGGTTGATCGCTTTGGAACAAATCCATGCTACTCATCAATTATAATATTCTCTGAATTAATAAACTTCCTCAGCTCTTCTGCTACAATTTTTTCCATTGTTTTACAGACTATACTAGTAAGGCTAATTGGACGATAGTTATCTGCAAGTAATTTATCACCTTTTTTATAAATGGGGAAGTGAGCTTCTTTCCACACCTGTGGTAATTGTCCTATTTTAAGCGACACATTCATTATGTGTGCCAGTTGATGACAAAGTACATTACTGCATTGTTTTAGTAATATAGAGGGTAAATAATCATGTCCCATAGCGGTGGTGTCACTAAATATTCTCAGAGTCTTACTAACAATATCCGGTGTAATTGTAATGGTTTCAATAGCATTGGCAACACGAGGTACTTTTATGGATGGTATCAAATCTGTTGGTGGTTCTAAGGTATATGTTTTTCCAAATTGTTTTGCAAACAGATCCGCTACTGTCTTTTGATCACTGGTAATGCTTTTATCCTCATTCCTCAGTGATGGAGGTACTGATACCGTCGAAGAAAGCTGTTGACGTATGTAGGAATAAAAGGATTTTGGTCCACTATTAATAATTCCTTTTTCGAATTCAAATCTTATTTTTTTAATTATGGTAACAATTTTATTATTTACTTTGCGATAACGTTTCAATAAGTATATAGCCCACAATTGTTGTTTTTTTCTTGATCATGTCTAAAACCTGCCGGTTAATCCATGGTTTATTTGTATTTCTATTCAAACATCTATTTGTTAGTGGTTCATGTAAATTAATGGCGTCTTGAGTTATTCTAGTGAAGTTTTTCCAGGCTAACTCAACATCAGCAAAATTTAGATCCATAATGTTATTTTTAATTAGAGTATTATTAATTTCAATGTAATTGGTCTTGAAAAAGTTTCGTCTTTGTGAATGACAGTGGTATTCCCTGGATCGTTGATTATGTATTTGTAAAGTAGCAATGAGTACAAGGGGATCACTTTTTCCTATATTTGGATGGTACTCAATTTTTGTACAGAGATTTTTCTCATTACAAAGAATCAAATCCAATAAGGATTCCTCATCGTTCCGCTTTCTTGTAATATCTGACACCAATTGTTGCAAATTACTGTCAACATACATATTATTATACATAAATTCTCTGTAAAGCTTGTTATAATGATTAATGTCTACATCACATAATGGCCATATCAGGTCTGGGAGGTTAAAATCCCCCATTATAAACAAGGCAGTGTTACCACCAGAAGCTTCTTTGATAGTGCTGAATAGTAACTGATCAATATACTCAAACGTGTAATGTGTTGGTCTGTATACACCTGCCACGATTATTTCAAAGTGACCATACATTAATTTTAGCCATAGGGCGTCAAAATCTGCATGCCTATTAATCATTGGGTATAGAGTTGCCTTTATAGATATGCCACCATGTTTCTGTAATACATAAATAGCAACTCCTCTCCATCCCGTTACCTTCAATCTATCATGTCTAAAAAGCAAATAGCCATCAATATCCACTAAACTATAATAGATGGTTTTAAGTGTGTTTCCGTTAGAATAATACATGTTTGTTTCAAATTATTGGAGGTAAATAAGCAAATCTCGTTTAGCCATTAACGATTCCAAGTTAGTGTAGAAAAAAGTAAACTCAATAATCGAATTATTGGTTATTATTGGTTTTTTGTAGTGACAATGGTAGGTCTGCCACTTATATACTTAATGGTTAAATGGGTTTCCCCATCTTCAATCCGACGGTTCAATTCCTCACGTAAGTTTTTCAAATAATTTCGTTGATAAGGAGTTAAATCAATCTTGGCAGTGATATTGGTAGGCAAATTCTTGTTGTTTTTTAATACATTCACAGCATTTTTTTGATGTGAAAAGATTACCTTAACAGGGTGAAGCTATCCTTGTTTTGGCTTACCCAGGTAAACGACAGCGATAGGTGGTTCACATTCCGAAATATTTGATGACGGTTGCTGAACTTGACTTTTATCATGGTTAACTCGTAACTCTTTATATCTTGTATCGTCTGCAGTCTTAAGTTGACATTCACTTTCACCGAACATAATAATGTGTGCATTGCGCTTCTTCCTCTCCGTTAGTTCAGCAAGAATACTCTCCATACTAGTATTTTGATTCTGGGCCATCTTGAGGCTTTCAACTTCTATTTTAAGTTGGGTAACCATCTTTCTCAAAGCTGGCAGTTGGCGTACCCCTAATTCAGAGTCTGGACATAGATATTTCAAAGTGGGAGACTGTAACACTACCACTCTTAAGTCTGTTGCTAGCAATCCACTACATTTCACATATATTTGCCGTTCACAGCTATAACACTTAATTTTTGGATTTTTATCGTCATTCTTAGGTACAGTTTTTTCACATTTCAAACACACGATCATTTTATATTTTAATTGAATGTTATACAGGGTCACAATTTTTTCACTAATAAATTCACGCACGTCTAAGATTATCGCGAGATAACACTTTCACTGTTGTCGTGGTCCTAGATTTACACAAAGACACAATAAACAGTTTGAAACAAGCAAGTTTAATAATATTTATCAGTAATTATCACGACAAGTCACTAAATCACAAGTGCACTGTGCAGGGTATTTCGAGAAATCAAATATATACTTTTAGCATATTTATGACATGCTTAGCCATATAGGTACAAAACAAAGTGTGAAAATGTGAAATCGAAAATCCTGCTCGTGACTGTTATTTTCGATTTCACATTTTCACACTTTGTGTTTAATAAAACAGATAATTAGTGAAAATGGAAAAAGATAAATGTGAAGTGGAGATTAATTGCCACCATTACCTAATGGTGAGAAATACTCTGGACCGCTACGCTATCGCTATCTCCCTTTCACAAATAATTTGTTCTTTAAAGAGCTGCAGTTTCTAACCCCGGTGCCTCAAAAAGTGAGTAAAGGTGTTGTTCTTCCGCCTGTTCTCTCCCGGATGGTATCAGAATGTCATCACGTTGGAATAAGATAGAGTGGGAATAGACATGTACTACGAGTACAATATCTCCTGAATAGTTGGCTAGTGTCCGACTATATGATGATGATCTACATCGTCACTATCTTATAGTATTACATTCATACATAGACTAAGTATACTATAGACTGGCTAGGA
The DNA here is from genome assembly GCA_948253155.1 of Leucoma salicis. Taxonomy (NCBI): domain Eukaryota; kingdom Metazoa; phylum Arthropoda; class Insecta; order Lepidoptera; family Erebidae; genus Leucoma; species Leucoma salicis. Next base: position 9,301,109 of record OX411819.1, on the reverse strand, counting down.
TGAAGAAAAGAGGATGAAGAAAAGGATTCACATATTAGATCTTAGCAAGAGTGAGCGAGACACATTTATAAGTTTTTTATACTTTTTGCGTATGCGTTTTTTTGTTGGGACCCAATCAACTGGGTCCCAACAATAAGGTGGCCAACCATCCCCATCATCAGTATGTAAGCTTGATTTTGTATTTACGTAAAAAAACGTTTATTAATCACGTTACATACGCGAATGTTACAAGTTCTAATACATTTTAAGCAAAATATAGGCCTAACTGCAATTTCTTTTGTCCTGTCATTCTTGTATCCGGCTAAAATAGGTAGTACATTTTTAGTCAACTAAGTTATAATCATAGTTATCTTTTAAAATGATTCCAATTATTATATGTCAAACTATAATGTGGCTATCTCGACACTGCGTACTCTGAGAACGTGTCTATAATATCCTCTGTCTACGCTTTCAGAGATACAAACCCATATGAAAATTATACAGATTACTCCAACTCTAAAAATGTTTAAAGTAGGTTTGTATCATAAGATTTTATCTCTTCGCTCATTGGTAGATGCTCACGCATTGTTACGAGGCATAACAATAGACTGCAGATTTAACTTTATTTTATTAACAATTTATGATTTCCCAGAATCGACGCATCAAAACTAGCAGTTTATAAAACATAATACGTTTTACATAAATTTTATGAGGCGCACGCCGGTGGGTATTTCGTCTGGCGGACCAATTAAAATATTTAACTGTATTGTAGGGATGAATCGCCGTTTTAAAGTCCGCAAACTTTTTAAACTTCCACAAACATGTGAGGGTGGCCCGCTAAAATACAAGTTGCCGAGTTTAGAATTGTTGCAACAAAAAAGAAAGTTTAATTTTATACGTTTTAAAATAAAAGTCGAACTCGTAGGGGATAATGGTTTATACGTGTTTGAAAATTCATTATTTGTGTGTGCATCATATGTTTTATTTTTTTTCATCGTTACTATTTCACTATTGGGCACGGCCTTGTCTTAGAGTGAGAGCCACGGAGTGAGTGGATTCAGGCCACGGTCCACCACGCTGGCCTTATGTAGGTTTGCAGACCTTACAAAGCCGTCCTTAATACTCTCAGGTATGCTATCTATATTACCACCGAAGGAATGTAACACAGTTCCAGTGGCCCGCCAATAAAGGCGGAGAGACGGCACACGGCGGGTTTCTTTAGTGGGTGCAGGCCCCACACTACCCTGTTCGTTGCCCCCGAACGACGGGGTGTGCGGTTAGGAACATTTTTTCCCGCCTTAACAAAAAAAAAAGGTATGCATCTATATTGATGTAAAAAATATACCTTGCCCACTCTAACTAGCAGGTTAACCACCGAAGGAATGTAACCTAGCCATTGGCTCTCCAATAAAGGCGGAGAGACGGCACACGGCGGGTTTCTTTAGTGGGGGCAGGCCCCGCACTACCCTGGTCGTTGCCCCGAACGATAGGGTGTGCGGTTAGAAAGATTTATTTCCGCCGTAACAAAAAAAAAACAAAATGGTTTGGCAAAAAAATATATTATACTCGTACTATACAATCGCTATTACTTAATGCGTTGTAATAAACGTCATCGTCATAATCAATTATTTTAATCTTTCATTTATCAATTAGCTACCTAAAAATAATATTAATAAAGTTTTTAAAGAAAGTTAGACATTTTCGAAATTTCATTAGTAACATCCTTACTACTATAAAAAGTGGTTTCTTTGTTTATCTGTTTGTTACGCTTTCATGCCTTAATTACTGAACCCAATCATCATTAAATTTTGCATACTTACAGTCTTGAGCCCAGAAAAGGTATGAAAAATTAATGGTTCCCGTGGAGTATCGCCGTGTGGGGCTGGCTTTAAAATTGTCCCACCCCTCTCCACCCATGAGAGTCGTAAGAGCCGACTGAGGGAATATCGGGGGAGTGGGCAGCAGCACTCCCTCGAGTATTAACAACAGCTACTGCGATCGCCAACCCGCCTGCCAAGCGTGGCGATTATGGCACTATCTCCCCATATGAGCGCACACGGCCGCTCGTTGTGGCGTTCTCTTGGGGAGGCCTATGTCCATCAGTGGACGTCGAAAGGCTGATGGATGGATGGATGGATGTGGAGTATCTACTTTTACATAAAGATAACAGAACTGTAAGTTAAACTGATAACTGTTAGTGTGCTGTAGATTGATGTACTTATTTATATTCTGTAGTCCACGCGGACGGAGTCACGTGCTGAATGTAGTGTGTATTAACTGAATCTTAAACATCACAAAGTATCGTTTCAGGGAGAATCACATTCGTCAACACATCCGTGTGTAGAGCATTGAAAATGTTATGTTTAATAACTAAATATTGCGTATCATCCATAACAGTGTTTATAAAATTTATATGTGACTCAGATGAATTTTGATTTTTTCTTAGATTTTGTCGCGCGCACATTGCGTGAAACGGATTACGCTCGGTATTTCAAAGTATGTTGTAATGGTTCTTGAATGGAGATCACGTATCGGACGGTGCAGTGACCTGGTCAAAGCCGTTGCATATAGGTGGCACATGATCGTCCATTGCGCTCTTTTGGGGAGGCTTATGATCAGCAATGGACTTTAGAACGTGAATGGTAAATAAATTTTCCTCGTGACTGAACACTAGAATAAAAAATACGTCACGCCGCGCCATTATTAATCATCTCTATTTAATATATCTATCCAGAACCATCTATTTTTCCGGGATAAGAAATAATTTTCTGGGCTCCATAGCATATAAGCAAAATTTCGTTATAATTGGTTCAATAGTTTAGGCGAGAAAGCGAACAAACAAACAAATTCACTTTCACATTTATAATATTAGTCAGGAAGTAATGATAACATCTTCAGAATTAGGTCACTTTAATAGACCTCATAATAAGGTCACTTTAATATAAGTACCTCATTGTGTGGTACACTAATTATTTTTAAAAAACTAGACGTCGTGGACGTCTACCAGATGTGAAAGCATCAAAATTATTTTGTAGAAATAAAATGATTTTAATTTGACAAAGTGGAGTACTTTGTCGAATTAAACGAGACGAATCAAACGAGTATAAACTCGATAGGGTTGCGTCGTTTCATTACAGAGTTACTGTAGCCACCTTCCAGCTCCATCATCAGACCTTGGGTACCATCTAGAGACAAAGTACTCGTCAAGACGAATCATATGAGCCCAAACTCGTTGGAGTTATGTCGTTTTATGACGGAGTTCCTATGGCCCCCTTCTATCTCCATTATCAAACTCTGGATACCATCTAAAGACAAAGTACTCCTCAAGACGAATCAAACGATTTCAAACTCGATGGAGTTACACCGTTTAATTACAGAGTTTCTCATAGCCATCTTCCAGCTCCATTATCACACCCTGGATACCATCTAAAGATAATGTTCTCATCAAGACAAATCAAACGAGTCCAATTCGAGGGGGTTGCGTCATTTCATTATAGAGTTACTGTGGCCACCTTCCAGCTTCATCATTAGACCCTATATACCACTTAGAGACAAAGTACTCGTCAATATGAATCATATGAGCCCAAACTCGATGGGGTTGCGCCGTTTCATTATAGAGGTCCTATATCCACCTACCAGCTCCATCATCAGATCAGCTCCATGCCATCATAATATTGCATTGTCACGCGATATACATATGCATGTAAAATTTCAGCTCAATCGGAAAGCGGGAAGTGTGTCAAATTTAAACACGCAAGGTATGAACGGGACAAGTAAAATAAAAGCGTCGCCACGCTAACAGCCGATTTTACCCTCCCTCCGCATTAGATGTTTCACATCAATAACACAATAATAACTATCACAAAGAACCCTAATATTTTTCGGGGTAAAAAGTAGCCAATGAGTTATTATAAAAGTATCCTATGGTGACAAGGTAAAATCTGTTTGCCAAATATCATTGAAGCATGCAAAGGAGGTGGCAGAGCGTGAACCATTCCGCAGACGACTCACTGGGCGCAAGAGGGCGCTTGGAGATATCCGGCCCCCATGAGCGCTGGAGTGAGAGTGATGGACACAGGCAGGGACCCAGGGCAGTCCGTCACCCTAGCAGAAGCAGGCCCGAGACGGTGGCGCGCGTGTTCTGCGAGTGCCTCTAGAATAGGAAGAGGTAAGCCCTCAAAATCGGATGGGGCCACCTGTTATGGAAACCCAAGTCTGCCAGAGGTGAAACTCATATGCAGAGTACACCTTGCGTCTGGCTAAATGTAGTCTGAGGGAACACCGTAGAGTATTAGCAGGTATAATAATATAATAAATAATAATAATAAATAATATAATAAACATAGCTGGCGAGTCGTGGTTTTGTAATACATCTCTGCCTACCTCTTCGAGGAATACAGGCGTGATACTATGTTTTAATAAATAATATAACTTCTTCATCAGCCAGGTGTAGGCGTATCTATAAAGGTTTTTTAGCTTAAGAAAAATAGTTTACATATTACTATAATATAAAACGTCGGTTGATTGGCAATATAGAAGCTAGTTTTAGACTAATTTCTACATTTAACAATTTCAGTTTCAAACCTTTATCACTAAAGAGGTAAGTGTTACCTAAGATTTACCAATGTCGCGAGTGGAGACAAGGCATCTACCGAGCGAGCTTCCTAATTTCACGTGGCTAACACTTCTTGCAGGACCTGGGAAAAAACTTAGGTTCTTGTTGTAAAATATTGCAAACTTACATAAATAATTTTAGTACTATTCTTTAAACTATAACGATCATTTTTTAACTTAAATCTCTCCCTAAAGTATATAAAGAGTATTAACGCAGTAGACAGGAAGGTATCTAGTACAAGCCCCACATAGTTCAGTCATCGCTTTTGCAGCATGCCTCGCGTGTTCCTTACTTGGAATGTAGGTGCACACAAAAAGTGCTCTCGGCTTCAAACGAAAGGGTCAGACACTGCCCGCTCGTTAGCTGAAACTGTGACTCCCAAACTTTTCCTAATTATTTTTTGGATATTATTGTTTAAGTTGCTTATATCATCATTTCAAATGTAATGTATGCTTAGAACATAATGAATAAAAAATAAAGTTTAAACTGTAACCCGACTACGGAAATATAAGTGTTCTAAAAAGTACGAAACAAGAAAATAATTTGGTCAGAAATTAAGAAATGCACAGGTCTAAAAATGGTCAAGTAGAGCCATAGATAGTTTATTATTTTTTTTAAATTAGGTATACATTTCTGAGGCAGCATTTCCTAGCTTAATGGTTTCTTCTTCTTGATGAAAAATTTATTTAGAACCCGCATTGAAATCGGTCAAAGTATACCCTATGGTACCCGGGTTATAATAACGAATTGATTGACACCTTATTCATCAAAACCGGATGAATATTTTAGGTGCTATGTACGAACATACATAAATACAAACATACATACATAGACTGCTAAAATCATAACCCTTCCTTTTGGCTTTACCGTAGTTGAGTAAAAATAAAATAGATATTTTCTGATGGCAAGCAGTTACCGTAACATATAGACGCTAAAAACAATAGTTGCATCACTCGCGTAACCCGAGGAAAGAAATTGGAAATGTGAAGGAAACATGACAACAAGGTGAGGTTCCAGCACTCTATTTACTGATCGAGACGTAACAGTGGAAGGTACGCATTTCTAATATTATTTGATTCTGTGAGAGTACTTCCTTCGTCAAGCCGACCCAGATATGTAGCTATACAACTACAGTTTAGGAGTTGCTGTACCCCAGCTAGAAGGGGATCCAAGAGATGCTGTGTTAACATCGTACTGAATGACAAGTTTGATAATGGTCTCACCACTATACCAATATGACAACAATCATGCTGATATTGCATTTGCAAGAAAGGAGCCGAAGAAAATAGTACTGAGCTACAGTACTATCTTTTAGACATACCCAATCTCCTTATCACATTTGTCTTAACGACCAACGCCCTCTATCGAAACGCATTTTCATGCATTAATCCAATATAGTAAGTTTAATTTTGCAATTAAATTTCATACTACTTGATGGCGTGATTTTTTAAACATTTTGATCTATATTTTAGCACTTGACATGCTCAGCTACTCTCAGAGGATTAGAGCACTTCCCCGGATAGGAAGGGACGCAGGTTCGATTCCCGCCTGTACTAAAATACTCTTTTTCCTTATTCACAAATTATAATTTATACTTTAAGAGTAGCTGACCATGTCAAGTGCTAAAATATAGATCAAAATGATTAAATACCAATATATTTAAACATAGTACATCTATTTAGATATTTTTTTTATACATATTTAGCATTTGACATGCTTAGGACTATTACGTTAAACACAAAGTAAAAAATGTGAAATCGAAAATCCTGCTCGTGACTGTTATTTTCGATTTCACATTTTTCACTTTGTGTTTAATGTATAGTACTTCTACATAAATTCCTATTTTACAAACCTATCTTTGTAATATTTCTTAAAAGTCAACAGTTTAAGTTCAAATAAGATTCTTTTAAGAATATAAAATTTATTATAAAACAAACATTAATGTTTTCTGTTTATTAATTTTATAACAAAAGTAGATTTTTACCATTCTATATCCACATCATTATAAAGTTTGAGATCCGCATTAATTTGCATTCTATATAAATCTACGTACCTACAAACCGCTGACGCTTAGTTGCCTAATGAAAATGAGCCCTTTCTTCTACAGAACCCGCTCGGTCAGCCAGTCCCTCCGACATGCCTTAGGACCCCTAATGTTCCTCGTGTGTTTCAAATGGAAATCGTACTTGCAATTTATGTGAAAGGGTCAGGCATTGTTGTCTCTTATTTATACGTGTACTTCAGCTAATTTTGGTATTACTTAAGGTGTTGGTATACTTTTAGCCTCTACAACGAGATTTAGGTAAGTAGTAGTAGGAACATAAATGTCAGGGTTATTACAAGAAAAATAACGATAAGCAAACTAACAAAAATTATTGAAAAAATTGTAAAATGAAATAAGTGAAGTTATGTAATTATTTTTTCTATAATAATTTATCGTTATAATTGAAAAGTTAAAAAGAGTATAATTTCGAGTCTTAATATCTTATGACGAGATCACCCGTAATTAGTGTGAAACATTTATTTAGTATGTGTAGTCGCTGCTCAGATCTATGCACGATTTAATACACGTCACTAGTTTAGTGCTAAAGCAAGCATATTGTAATACTACAGACATAACCAGGATGGATTTCAAACAATATAAAATAACCTTTTGATCATCGCCCGCTCTAATAGAAATCTAATTAGGGTGCATTTTCAAACTCTACGTAATTAGAAATTCCAATTAGATATTTTGTCGGCGTTTTCTCATCGAATTCTCTGAGGTCCAAACAATTATTGATATCGTTAGCCACCCAAGAGGCTCTTTCATTAGGAAATAATTTCGTAACCATAAGACCGCACCCTAGTAAAGATGGTACGTATACTCGTATCTTTTTGATGTAACCACATCCTAGCAAGTGTGTAGTGAGCGTACAGATTTAGTATTCTAAGTGCGTTAATTAATATATGCAGTTTTTTTTGTTAAAAGGAGACGTATATAATATCTTAATATTGCACTAATAATAATGAAATCGAAAATTAAATTAGCTCAAAAAAAGAACAATTTATTTGTGAATTTGGAAAAAAATAAGTTTAGTGCGAGCGAGATTCGAACCTGCGTCCCTTTCAATCCGGGGAAGTGCTCTAGACCTCTAAGTCATCGCACTGACCATTCCCAATCCCCACATCACATTTGTCTTTAGGACCCGATAGTTTCTGCCTGATACAAGGCAAATTTATCTAATAAAATATTTTCTATTATCTTTATTCGTATTGAAATTTCTATAAATATATTCCTCGAAATCATCCGTAGTGGCTCATCTGAGTGCTACTATGAACAAACATGCTCGTTATAATGTTGTGTATCCATTCGACCACAGTTTACAGCCGGCCGTTCACACGCTTTTCACTAAATCGTGTTTACTGAATCAACATCAAGTCGATGTTGATACAAAGTAGTGGTACGGTTTTATTAAAGGAAAGAAAAATAAACTGGATACTATAGAGTTCTTTGAATTTAAGTCTTTATTAGATTTGAACATTTGTTAGTTTTATATTAATTATATGTTGTGTTCTTTATCATTATCAATAAATAATAAATAAATATTCACGGACATTTTCACACAACGTCCTCTGGTCCCAAACTAAGCTTAACGCTTGTGCTATGGGTACCAGATTTCGGATATAATACATATACTACTTTTTTTTTTTGTAAATACATACATATCATAGATAGAAAACACCCAGACGCAGTACAATTATCTGTGTTCATCACACAAATAATTGTCCTGAGTGGGAATCGAACCCACGACCTCGTGCACGGAAGTCGGTTACACTACCGACCACGCCACGAGGCCCGCCAATGATTAATGTATTAGGATATTTCTTAAAATATCAGTGCTAGCTTTACTACAATTTTATTTTTGCAATACAGGTTGTCATATTTTAGTATACAGCCGATTTTAGATCCAATTCATGTTACTGATAAAATATATATAAGTAGCCGTAATATATTATATTTTGATAATATTTCTTGTAGTGATGAATAAAATATAGGTTAATTATGTAGCAAGTCAATCTCACGCTAGTCACAAAATACCAACGACGCAAACACGATGTCACTTCTGTAAGTTTATGAAAAAGCTCATAGTTTTCAATCAGCTTAATTTCTTTTTTTTTAAGTCATACTGAAGAACACTCTTGAACAAGTTACCTTTCAAACAAAAACTAAATCAAAATCATTTCAGACGTTTGGAAGCTATGACACCCCAGACATATAGACAGATACGTTAAACTTATAACGCAGTTCCGCCTACGTCGGGGTTAACAGGGTACTCGAAAAAAGACCGCCTTAGATTAAGAAAGTTCCATCTTTTTGTTGGACTCAGCTAGTCGTACCGGCATTATATACTTAAACTGTTGTGACGCATCTCAATTTATTTTGGTTATAGCTGAGATGCTATCCTATGCCCCACTTCTCTCTAATACTGCCTGCACAGATGGTGGAGTGGTTTAGAAACCGGCCTCCCGCCCGAGTGTTGTGGGTTCGATTCCCGCACAGAAAAACTCTTTGTGTGATCCACAAATAGTTGTTCTAAGTCTGGATATACTTTGTGTTCGTGAAATTGTATGTTTGTAAAGTCCCCCGCTATACAAGTAGTATACCTTAGTGCAGTATTGTCTACAAAAAAAAAGGAAAAAAAATATTTTAAAAACTGTAACCTGGCTACGGAAATAAAAAAGTGATCTAAAAAGTCCGAAGCAAGAAAATAATTTAGAAAGAAATCAAGAAATGCATAGGTATAAAAATAGTCAAAGTAGATGTGTGGTCGGATATTAATAATAAGTATGCCATTACAATTTTGTAGGTGTTTCAGACACACATGGTTTACAGGCATGCGATCACGCCTCTAACTAGACCATTTTTATGTATGTAATTATATGATCTGTACGTAATGGTATGACCTCCGTACTACTATAAATTATGAAGGGGCTGACATTATCACTATAAGAGTACAAACAAAACACAAGTTAGCATTATCATAGAAGGAGAGCCAATTGAGCAGCTATTATCATTAACGAGTGCTAAAAGGGTTTATAAGAGCATACCAGTTATACAAAACAAAACTTTAGTAATACAGGATAGGAGTGATTTTAAAGTAGTATGACATAATTTATGTGATAGATAGGCGGTGTAGATAAGTTTGTGAATTTGCATAAGACTTGTCAGGACGTTCTAAGAAGGGTTGAGATTCTCAAGGGCTTTCTCTGATCCAGCGAGCTTATCCTGATAATTATTTCAATTGTTTATGCCTGTCGACGGTGCATTTAGATGGCGTATTATAGTTTGTAGAGTCGTCTTCATTAGTAGAGGCTTCGGCTGTCTACGAGTGATCTATGTTGTAGCGCCGGGTGGCACATCGTATCGAATTGAGATGAATCTCTTGAGGGATATTATTGTGAATTATTTGTTTCAAGTATATTTCTGTATATTCTGTTGTAGGTTCAGTAGTCAATAGTAAGTTATTATTAAAATGTGTTATTTATATCAGACTCACTTTTGCATTTACAATATTAGTAAGGATATATAATAGAATAACTGACTGATTGACCACAGACCAGACATACATATCAACGCAGAAGCTGAACTCCTTTTTTTATTAAGACAGGAAAAGATGTACCTAATTGCACACCCTGGTTACGAACAGGGTAGTGTGGGGCCCTCTATATAAACCCCATGCTGTCTCTCCACTTCTGTATTGGCGGGCCACAGGTACTGTGTTACATTACTTCAGTGGTCAGAGTCCGAACTTCTGGAACGTGAAAATTTACATATGGGTTTCTTTGATACTATAACATAGCATCACGCCTGTATTCCCCGAAGGGGTAGGCAGAGGTGTATTACACACCCACGATTCGCCAGTTATGTATAAGTCCCACGTAATAGGGGGCGAGCCTATTGACGTCTACCGGGCACATTTCCAAACTCCGGGCTGCTACTGAGAATTTTTCTTTTTAGGAAAAAGCTCAATGACATTGCCCGACCCGGGGATCGAACCCGAGACCTCATGATTAGCAGTCGCATATACTACCGCTACACCACCGAGGCAGTAATGATACTATAGGTAAGCACTAAGAAAGAGACAGGAGTGAAGCCGCGGGTAATGCCCTAGTCCATCCATCCATCCATCAGCCTTTTGACATCCACTGCTGGACATAGGCCTCCCCAAGAGAACGCCACAACTAGCGGTCCTGTGCGCTCATATGGGGGAATAGTGTAAGGTTGATTCCCTCTATTTCTACTCCAACTACTAACCTATTGATGGTGTGATAACAAGCTGTTTTTAGTTTCAGTAAATCGAACATGAAGCGGGCCATTTAATATGTTATTTTGACGCAATTGCCATCCATGTGGTACAAAAGAAATAAATAATCTAGTGGCCTTGCTTATCCCAGCACAGATGAGTCAGCTCGATCGGGGAATTACCACTCACTCACAGTAGATCAGTGTGAAACAACGGTAAATAGGATAGCCTACTGTTGTGTTTCGTATGGTGAGTGAGAGTTCCGCAGGCCAAAATCCCCTCGCTATCCTCTCCTTATTATCCTTCCTATCCTCTCCTTATTATCCTTCCTATTCTCTCCTTATGATATTTCCTATCCTCTCCTTATTATCCTTCCTATCCTCTTCTTATTAGCCTTCCTATCCTCTCCTTATTACCCTTCCTATCCTCTCCTTATTAGCCTTCCTATTCTCTCCTTATTATCCTTTCTGTCCTCTCCATATTATCCTTCATATCCTCTCCTTATTATTGTTCCTATCCTCTCCTTATGATCCTTCCTATCCTTTCCTTATTATCCTTTCTATCCTCTCCTTATTATCCTTCCTATCCTCTCCTTATTAGCCTTCCTATTCTCTCCTTATTATCCTTCCTATCCTCTCTTTATTAGACTTCCTATTCTCTCCTTATTATCCTTCCTATCCTCTCTTTATTATCCTTCCTATCCTCTCCTTATTATCCTTCCTATCCTCTCCTTATTATCCTTCATATCTTCTCCTTATTATTCTTCCTATCCTCTCCTTATTATCTTTCCTATCCTCTCCTTATTATCCTTCATATCCTCTCCTTATTATGCTTCCTATCTTCTCCTTATGATCCTTCCTATCCTCTCCTTATTATCCTTAATATCCTCTCCTTATTATGCTTCCTATCTTCTCCTTATGATCCTTCCTATCCTCTCCTTATTATCCTTCATATCCTCTCCTTATTATGCTTCCTATCTTCTCCTTATGATCCTTCCTATCCTCTCCTTATTATCCTTCCTATCCTCTCCTTATCATCCTTCCTATGCTCTCCTTATTAGCCTTCCTATTCTCTCATTATTATCCATCCTATCCTCTCCTTATTATCTTTCATATCCTCTCCTTATTATTCTTCCTATCCTCTCCTTAATATCCTTCCTATCCTCTCCTTATTAGCCTTCCTATTCTCTCCTTATTATCCTTCCTATCCTCTCTTTAGTACCCATCCTATCCTCTTCTTTTTATCCTTCCTATCCACCTCCTATTCCTTTCCTTGGAGATGGCGACGAACTAGTAATGCCTCTGGTGTTGCTAGCGTCTATAGGCTACGGTAACCGCTTACTATCAGGTGAGCCGTATACTTGTTTGCCATCCACGTTGTATAAAAAAAGGATTTTATATATGAGATTTTTATTATTCTTCTACTCTGAATCTTAATAAATGTGAAAGATTGTTTGTTTTGGTCATCATTACTACTCTGTGGTGCAGAGGTAATGTGAGCGACTGCTGATCATGAGGTCTCGGGTTTGATCCCCGTGTCAGGCAGTGTTATTGAACTTTTTTGTAAAAAAGGAAATTTCTCAGTAGCAGCCCGGGGTTTGGAAATATGCCTGGTAGACGGCAATAGGCTCGCCCTCTATTACGTGGGACTTAAATATAGTGGACGAAGCGTAGGTATGTAATACACCTCTGCCTACTCCTTCGAGGAATACAGGCGTGATGCTATGTTGAGATATATCGTAATGTAATTTTGTCTACATATACCCAGTCAGGCGTACGAAAATAACATGGCTTTTTATCCCGGTAAAATAGACATTCCACAGGGGCAATGTCTATATTATTTTTACATTATAACATAGCAACACGCCTGTATTCCCCGAAGGGGTAGGCAGAGGTGTATTACACACCCACTTAAGTCTCACGTAATAGGGGGCGAGCCTATTGACGTCTACCGGGCACATTTCCAAACTCCGGGCTGCTACTGAGAATTTTTATTTTTAGGACAAAGCTTAATAACATTACCCGACCCGGGGATCGAACCCGAGACCTCATGATTAGCAGTCGCATACACTACCGCTACACCACCGAGGCAGTTAACCACCGAGGCAGTTAAATGCCTATGGACTATTAAAATGCTGTAGAGTGATTTATTATAATTGTATAACAAAATTCTGAAGTTCAGTCACGAAGTCACGGGTAAGAAGCTAGTGGGTTTATAGTTCTACCTTTTGCGCTAAAGAGAAATATTGTTTTATGTCATTATAACTATAAGAAGACGTCTTATCATCACTTATAATTGTATAACATATTACGAGTAATTCCGAAGCTTCAACGGCAAATGTTTGTATGTAAATCTTCTCACAAGTACATGAAAGCCTTAATTTTAATAACGTGAGCAATAATGAGACATTATTAGGTGAGCTGCTTATATTTAACTTTTGAAGAATAGGTTGTATTAATAAAGAGGGTTACGTTCCATCGCACAAGTACATATATGCACGTGTATTAATTTATGTACATTATTGCTTTCATCATCGGCCGTGGGGGGCCGGCTTTAGAATTGCTCCACCCCTCTCTAGCCACGGGAGTCGTAAGACCGAGGGAATACTGGAGGAGTGGGCAGCAGCACTCTCTCGAGTATTAACAACATCCACTGCGATCGCCAACCCGCCTGCCAAGCGTGGCAATTACGGCATTATCCCCCATGACGGGATCGCTCGTTGTGGCGTTCTCTTGGGGAGGCCTATTTCCAGCAGTGGACGTTGAAAGGCTGATGGATGGATGGATGGATTGCTTTCATTTGATTTATTAGGAGCCTTATTCATAAGTTATGATTGATTAAGTTTTTTATAAAAGTGACTACTATTTGTGGGTAAAAGTCGGTAGTCGGTGACTACAGCGTCCAGTGACGTAATGTCACACAGTTGCAGTGGTCCACCTGTACAGGCCGAGAGACGTCACATGGCGGGCTTATTTAGTGGGTGAAGGCCCCACACTATCCTGTTCGTTGGCCCGAACGACGGGGTTTATGTTAGAGACATTTTTTTAGACTAAAATAAAAGAGTGACAACAGCAAAACCAAGAGGATGGTTATGATTTTTAGCCGTATATGTGTACTTATACGTTCTTATGTACCCACATAATATCCAGACTACTTGAACACAATTAAGAATACAAATAAGGCTTCGTTAGAAGTATCTTAATTGTCCACTGGTTATAGACTATGTGATATCATACAATATTCAGTAAAGGGCCCTTTGGAGGACATAAAGTTAGGAATTAAAAAAACATTATTTATATTTAAAGGTACCGTATTGTACAGGCTCTATCCCCATACTTTTCATGATTAGTTTAGCAAACTCCAAGTGACGTGTACCTTCTTATTATGAAGCTATAGCTCGTCCACACGTTACTAGCAACAAAACAAAATTATATATTACTGACTAGGTTACACTATCATATAAATTATATCGATTGTAAGAATAGATTTTGGGTATTCATTATTATGTTAACTGATAAAAAGTATGCCTTTGCAGACGGAGTAATGATTACACACCACATTAAATTTCACCTGCTGAAAGAATTCGTTGAATTGAATTCGATTACCAGATCGCAATTATTTGTACGATCTACAAAGGGTTCTTATGAGCCTAAGTTATTTTGTGTTTCCTTTCATTGTGAATAAAATCCATAGCGATACAGACACTTTTCGCGAAAAAATGTTGTAAAAAAAATACCTAACGAAAATCTGATCTAAAGAAGTTCAAGTAACATTTCATATCTCAGTACCTATATGAGATAAACAATGCTTTTTTATATTTTTCAATGCTTTAACTGGAAATTCAAAAATGTTCAGTCATAATTCCAAGGAAACTTCACATAATAATTTATTAACAACTTCCTATATTAAATACCTTATCTTATCTCAACAAAATCTTTTCATGCGGAGATATGTCGGGCGGGAGCCCCGTCCCCTAGTCCCGGGATGCTTCAAGAACGGTTTAATTAACTTAATAAATACACACTCTGCTTCATTACGCACATACGTCAAATGTTATGAGCGTCTCTAGATCACTTGTCTTGAAAATGCCTATTTGTAATACTTAATATACTTGTGTTGGGGATATTGTTTTTGCTCTGGGGGTTAATGTTTTAAATTATTTTAGAGTCTACCGATGGGCAGGTATGTATTAAAAGTGTGAATTACAAAGAAATGTTAGCGCTTAACTGTCACTTCGTCTGTGTGGGGTTAAACTTATCAGGATAAAAATATTCTATGTAGTCTGAAGGTTTTATTATCACAGTGTATTATCTAAACATGTTTATTATAAGATTATAACTGAGTTGTTTGCCTATATATATATTAAAAATACACTGTATAAGTAGGTATTAGGCTATTATGAGGCGTTTCTACACCCAGAACAAAATTTTTCAGAATTATATAAACAAACAAATCCAATGCAAAAAAGTAATATTAAAAAATACACAATTTAGAGGCAGTTTTCACAATTTGCTGAATCATGCAGGTAATTATAACAACACAAATTAAAAATAATAAATAGCTAATAATAACATTATTGTAAAAACAACAGATCTCTTCGTGTCGAAAAATTATTATGGAAAAGATTTATTTTGCACGTATTAGTACGTGGACAAACAAAACTAATAGTACTAAGAAGATCCCGAAATAGTTTCTAAAATGTTTATATATAAATTAAATTAACTGCCTCGGAGATACAGCGGTAGTGTGTGCGACTGCTGATCAGGAGGTTCGAAAAAGAAAAATTGTCCGTAGTAGGTAGGCTTGCCCCCTATTACGTGGGACTTAAATATAGCTGGCGAACCGTGGCTGTGTAATACACCTCTGCCTACCAGGCGTGATGCTATGTTTTATTTTTATTTTTTTATGTTACTTAAAAATAGTAGAGGTCACGCTCTGCACGTCACTCCTCTAAGGACATAATATTGAATTTATAATCTGGGTCCAAAGTATAAATTATTTGTGAATAAGGAAAAAGAAACTTTTAGTAGGAACGGGAATCGAACCCGCGTCTTTTCCAATCCGAGGAAGTGCTCTAAGCCACTGAGCTATCCTACTGATCTCTCGATCATCCCAATTTCCTAATCACATTTGTCTTACGACCAAGTTCAGTGGTAAACGACGCTTTGTTACCTGTGGGTATTTGTGATATGCTATTTGAAAATAAGTTCGGAATCAGCATGACCCCAAGCTTATCGTCTCCAACACTATTGGGTTCATTATTCATAGTGTAGCTATGTTATACAGGGTTTTTTCTGGTAAACGATATCACTTTACACTTTTTATCTGATTCTTTATTCGCACATTACGCAAAAACTACTGAACGGATTTTGATGAAACTTTTTTGTTTAATAGCTCCTGATTAAACTTAAGAACTGACATTTTTTTTGATACTATATCGGGAACCTGACATATTACCAAAAAGCTTTGGCCTGCACCGGAGCCGCGGGCAAATACTATTCATGGTTAGAGTAGAGTACATGCTTTTTGAAAATTACTTTATGCAATATTTTGATTATGCATTTTCGTACTTGAGATGGTCAGCTACTATTAAAGAACAAATTATTGTGAAAGTGGAAAAAGAGAGGTTTACTGCGAGCGGGATTCGAACCTGCGTCCCTTCCAATCCATGGAAGTGCTCATGCCATCGCAATAGCCGACAACTCCACCCAATCTCCACTTCACAAACAGCGGGATTCACAGGTTCGAATCCCGTTCGCAGTAAAGCTCCCTTTTTCCAGTTTCACAATAATTTGTTCTTTAACTTTATGCAATGTAAATTATCACAGTATATGAGAAAAAATCCTCACAGCTTAAGATGCCGCGAGATGAATGATTTACAACATTTTTTTAAACAGTTCCTGCTTTCGTTTTTGTTGATTATCGCCACGCGTCTCCGGTGTCTATGTTTGCTCACATGATCGTCGCGTGACCATATCCGGCGTCAGATTTATCGGT
Organism: Leucoma salicis; assembly: GCA_948253155.1. Classification (NCBI taxonomy): domain Eukaryota; kingdom Metazoa; phylum Arthropoda; class Insecta; order Lepidoptera; family Erebidae; genus Leucoma; species Leucoma salicis. The sequence continues at coordinate 9,284,231 of OX411819.1, read as the reverse complement.
CATGTGCCATGTCAGTCGACCATTCATCTCTATTTTTGATAGATAAAGACACAAAAACTCGGTGCCAAGCTGTCTGGGAGGCGGCAGTTATGCGTCGCGTTTTTGCTCTCGTCAAGTCCAATTTTGGTTTTAATTATATGTTTAAGAAATTACATGTGAGATGTGGAATAAATATTGCTAATATAAAGATTTGTAAGTTATTTTTTTGTGTGTAAGTAGTGTAGATGGACTAAGCCAATCATACGCGTATTCTGTCCTTTTACATCTAAAAATGTGTTTTACTTAAAAATGTGTTTTAATTGCAATTAGCTATTGTCGTATCAATTTTTTTTTTCTATTCTGCCTGCACATATGGTGGAATGGTTTGTATAGCAGCGTCCCACCCGAGTGTTGTGGGTTCGATTCCCACACAGGACAACTCTTTGTGTGAACCACAAATGGTTGTTCTGAGTCTGGGTGTACCTTGTGTCCGTGCAAGTGGCACAAGAATTATCCCTTAGTGCAAGGGTGTCGACAAAAAAAATAATTTAACAATAATAATTAGAAAATTAATACAACTTGAATGAAGAGGTACTGTTTTCATTTGTTAAAATAAGTACTTAACACAATATCAACACACACACACATATAAGTACAAACATAATTTCGGTTTTATTTATCATAGCGTTAATTTTATTATGTCTAGTGTTTTTCTAATAGTTTACGGATTAAACTTATTTCATCGATGTAATTATTATCAGTACGCTTAATGTTTACTTACAAATTCTAACTAGAAAAAAATTCACTAGCATCGAAAGTCTTTGAAGCACTCATTTTAGCACAAACAAAAATACAACCCCTAAAAATCCAGGGCATTATATAAAACGATCACAAAGCTCTTCAAACATACAAAATGACCGCCTAGGGTAAACAACATCATCATTGTTACACGTGTAATTTCACGTTCACCGGCCATTACTTTTGACCGGGTGCCCGGGTGGAGTCGGGTGAATAATTGAGTGGCGCGTGAGAGATGGACCCGCGAAAATATGAAATGATTCTGTCCCGGAATAGGACGGTCGGCTGGCGTGATTTTAGGTGTAGCTGACAAATGGCTTTGAACTTGTTGAGATGATACATTTATGAATTTATTTTTACTTATAAAGTCAAAGTAATTCATTTTCACTTATTTAAGCCCTTTTAATGTATTGTAAGGCCATATTTAGGTTTAGTTAGAATTAAGAATATACAAGTGTCACCGCCCCATTCTTTCTCACGGATGTCGTATGAGGCGACTAAGGGAAGTAAGCAATGATCACCTATTGCATTACTGGTGGTAGGGCTGGGTAATAAGTGGGAGTACTCATTTGCTATCGGACCCGAGCGGGTTGGTACCACCATCTCCCATGTACCGGCCATGAAGCACATCGTTGCGTTTTGGTTGTAGCAGGAGATAGCTGTTTATTCTTTCATATCATACCTGTGAAATGAAATGGTGAGTAGAGGCTTGACAATACTCTCGATATAGTTGAGTCCATGACCGACGGTTACCATTTAGCTACCATCAGATGGGCCGTGGCTCGTGTGCCACCACATGCAATAAAAAAATAAAAAAGTTACACTATTATGTAATACACATTCAGTGACGATTACGCAGCGCCACGTTGCGGTCGCTTGCCGCGAATAAAGTTCCATCCATCCATCAGTCTTTCAACGTCCACTGCTGGACATAGGCTTCCCCAAGAGAACGCCACAACGAGCGGTCCCGTCATGGGGGATAATGCCGTAATTGCCACGCTTGGCAGGCGGGTTGGCGATCGCAGTGGATGTTGTTAATACTCGAGGGAGTGCTGCTGCCCACTCCCCTGGTATTCCCTCAGTCCGCTTTTACGGCTCCCGTGGGTAGAGGGGGGTGGGACAATTCTAAAGCCGGCCGGCTTTAGAATTGTCCCACACGGCACGGGAATAAACTTAGTTGGAGTCAATTGCGCTTTTCTTTAGAAAATTCCAGTCTGTCACTCAATCTTCAGTTCACGGTGATTACCCACGACCACACTTTCCCGTGACATTATTATTACACAAAAATTAAGTGGTATATAAACCTGAAGGTGTATGAAGTGTACTTCGTGTTTGTAAGGAGTGTTAAGTAGGTACCTATAATCTCCCCCACTCTTTTAGTGTTGTAATACTTAACCATAGAAGACCATAATGTCACGATGGAAAAAGTAATATTCTAAACTAAGCACTAAGTCAAACCATCTGGCCAGTGTAGTACAATATGCGTTTTTTTCATTTTGATGGGGGTTCGTGCCGATATGTGCCTCATTTCAGTTGTAAGCACGAAGGAGAAATAATGTGACCTGTGATAAATGATGTGAAAACTCGGCGTTCATTGCCGTTTAATGGAATTCTCATTCCATACCTATATTCATTATTATTTTGTGTATTAATATATAGTATCACACTTTTTTTTACTACAGGACTGGCAAGCAAGTATGCGGCCCACCATATGTATATACCAACGGTAAGTTGTTACTGTAGCCTATATATATGTCAGTAACAACACCAGAGGCATGACTAGCGCATCGCCAACTCTAAAGAAAATCAAACAAATAGATAAAAATCAATATTTTTTTTTTCAATTTTACAGTACAGACACAGCTCTGTTACATGTCTATAACAGTATAACTTGTAAAAAAAAAAATATAGTAAAAGTGCGTTACACGCCTATCTTCATAACAAATTGGGCAGACTGGTAACGTTACATATATATTTTACACTTAGATACATACATGAGACTTTATTAACTGCACAGATGGTGGAGTGGTGAGCATTGCAGATTCGATTCCCACAAAGGACAACTCTTTGTGTGATCCACAATCGGTTGTTCTGAGGCTGGGTGTACTTTGTGTCTGTGAAATTGTATTACAAACATACAAATTTCCGGTACAAGGATTATTCCTTAGTGCAGGGTGTCTAACAAAAAAAAATGAGTAGCTACTAAATTAATTCATCACTTTGTCACCACAGATATAGACTCTTGGTTCGAAAATAACTATGACAAAGCATTCAATTAAACCACTGTGTTATTCCTCACAAAGTATAAACATTTAGAAAAGATAATATGTGCAGTAAAACTTCCAAAACCGTTCCGTATCACTTTAATTTTCTTCTAACCGAAGATAACAAAACACATGTGGACATCAAAAAACTTAATCTCTACAAAAATACGTTAAACCTGTGCACACGTCGAGTGTCCGAACCAGGAAGTGAACCCGACACCTCAACCGCGGCCCACCAACGACTCTTCCTTCAACAGATTCGGTGGGCCACAATAAATTTATAGTTCCGGCCACCTTCAGAGCACATGGCTAAATATAGCTACTTGTTATATTTGCTCCATATTGAGGAATATTATTTTAATAATCGTATGATCATGATATCTTAAACTATTTTTTTATTGTACTTACCGCCATCCCATTCTTTCACACGGGTGTCCTATGAGGCGACTAAGGGGAGTAAGCAAATATCACCCATTGCATTACTGGTGGTAGGGCTGGGTACCAAGTGGGAGTACTTACTTAATTGATTAGATATAAAATAGATATATAATTAACTGTGTTACTCAGCTGTTAGTATTCCTAAAATTGTATAAATAAATATTTAAGTATTATTATAATTCCAATTTTGCAAATATACATTTTTATGATGCTACTTTATACTATCCTTGTGAAATTTATATGTTTGAATGTTTGTTACTCAATCACGCAAAAACGACAGAATAGTTTTGGTTAAAATTTAGATTTACAATAGGTACCTATAGAATATGTTTTATCCCAGAAAATGAATAATTCCCATAGAGTAGGGCTTTGTATGTACCTAATTACTTAATTTTTTTTATTGCCTGTAATGGCAGACGAGCCGGGCGGTGGCTCTGATCTGATGGTAAATGGTAACCGTCGCTAATAGACTCTATACCGAGAGTATTGTCAAGCCGCTGCTCACCATTTCATTTCACAGATATGAAATGAAAGAATAAACGGCTATCTCCTGCTACAGCCAAAACCCAACGATGTGCTTCATGGCCGGTCACACGGGAGATGATGGTACCAACCCGCTCGGGCCCGATACCAAGTGAGTACTCCCACATGGTACCCAGCCCTACCGCCTGTCATGCAATGGATGATAATTGCTTACTTCCCTTAGTCGCCTCATACGTCACCCGTGGGAAAGAATGGGGTGGTGACACTTGTATTCTTAGTCCGTCACCACACGGAAATTACTAAATAGATTTGAAAAAACATTCTATAAGTACAGATAAATGGTTGGGATAGAATTTTTGTTAGTCCTTGGTTATCCTAGCATGAACTGGCCGGCCTGTTCGGGGAAGTAGTACCACTTTTTCACAGAAAATCAGCGTGAAACAACGGCGGGTACAGTTGTATTTCGTATGGTGAGTCAGAGCGCTGGAGGCTCAAACTCTCTCCTAAACCTCCACCTCCTTCCTATCCCTTTCCATAGAGCTGGCGACGCGCGAGTGATGCCTATGCTAAGCGTCTATAAGCTACGGTAACCGCTTACCATCAGATAAGCCGTATGTTTATTTGCCAACCGCATAGTATAAAAATAAGGGTTTCTTTATACTGTATGTCAGTACTAAGGAAATATTTTACGCAAATCCTATCTAAAATGGATTTTTCAGGTACCCTAACATATAGGACATTACTATGTCGCCAGCGAAGCCACGGATAATGCGCTAGTAACATAGGGTAATTTAGCTGGTTTCCCGTAGGTTCTATTTTCGTTCACTAGTGCGCGCCTTGTGAAACATTTACGTAGCCAAATAAAAATAGTTAACTACACAACTTTGGACTCGTTTGCGGCCTTTAACGTCAAATCTGCACGTCTATCAACTCAGAACAAATCAAAATTTGAATGAAAGCTTCCTCAGTTTGGCAGCTTACTTCTAAGCTCACTTCTAAGAACACGTCTGCATAAATGTCACAAAAATAGTGGTGCAAGCTAATTGCGCAGTAATATTTTCTATTGTTTTTAGCACGTATTTCTTATCTTTAGGGCATTAATAACTGAAGTAATATATAACATTAATGAATGAAGTAAAGACATAAAATTTCGTACTCATTTAACGAATTACTAACAACATCTAGGCGGACAATAACTGGATTATCTACATATTAAAGATATTTCGCAAAATATTCAGTTCTCGTCTTTTAAAATAAAGAATGAAAGAAGAAATTCTATTGAAATCATTATGGAAATATCTTTGATGTTGTTAAGTCTGGTATTTAGTTTTCGTCCACCAATTTAGCAATACTGCAAGTATAATCTAATATAAACGATATTGTGGATGAAAACTAAAAAATGCGTTGCCAAATTGCTTTGGTTTCCATACGTCTACTTTAATATGAGTATAGAGACGAAACGGGCCGTGTGGGGCCGGCTTTAGAATTGTCCCTCCCCTCTCTACCCACGGGAGTCGTAAGAGCCGACTGAGTGAATACCGGGGGAGTGGGCAGCAGCACTCCCTCGAGTATTAACAACATCCACTGCGATCGCCAACCCGCCTGCCAAGCGTGGCGATTACGGCATTATCCTCCATGACGGGACCGCTCGTTGTGGCGTTCTCTTGGGGAGGCCTATGTCCAGCAGTGGACGTCGAAAGGCTGATGGATAGATGGATGGATAGAGACGAAAAGTAATACTGGTTAAGCATTTTTTTTACGTAAGTACATTACAAACAATAAATATTAAAATTGTAAAAATATTGCTATAGTAAAATCCTTAATTCAGGTTTTCCATAACTAAATTTTATAACTAAATAGTTTTATTAAACACAAAGTGAAAAATGTGAAATCGAAAATAACAGTCACGAGCAGGATATGAGCCTGATACCGTCCAGATGCTTTGCCATTTCAATGATTTGATTTGATTCAGCATTCGTAACAATTGCTCCTGACTGCTAATTTCGATAACACATTCATACTTAACGTCTTTGGGTGACGCCGTCGATTTTTATGAATAATGTCTGTTTTACCGTCCATAAGAATTTGGGCATTTGGGGACATATCCTTAATAACTAAATATGGACTTGAATATACCTCCGAGAGTTTATTGCCAGTTTCATTTTTCACCAAAATAAGATCATTGATTTCATGCCTAACCGGGTTAATATTATTGTCATACTTAGATTTTCTGTGTAACTTACTCGCGATTAAATTGTTTCTAGCCTCCTTTTGTGAAACTTGCAGCCGATATTTGAGTTCTAAGGGGTAGCTTTCAAAGTTATAAAGTGGCTCAACCGAGTGGCATAAGTTGGAGGGTAAGTTGCATTTCCTACCATACACCAGTTCGAATGGCGTATATTTCGTTTCCCTGTGAACCGAAGTATTATGTGAAAAACACCACAATGGTATCCAAGTGCTCCAGGTGTCCAGGTGATTATCAGTTTGAATTCTTAAGTAGGCACCCAGGGTTTTGTGAGTGTTTTCGAGAGCTCCTATACTCTCTTGGTGGTATGAGGTTGAGTTCAACTTATTAATGTTTAGTAGTTTGCATACCTCACTCATAGTCGATGACATAATCTCTGCCCCCCGATCGGTTGCAATTTCCTTAGGCGGCTAGAAACAATTTAATCGCGAGTAAGTTTTTATTTTCGATTTCACATTTTTCACTTTGTGTTTAATGTATAGTGCTAAGCATGTCCAATGCTAAAAATATATATAAATAAATAGTTTTATTTATTATCTTTTAATCTGCAGATCGTTGTTTTATTACTTTTTTATAGAACAAATTATTTGTGAAATGTGGAAAAAGATGACTGCGAGCGGGAATCGAAACTGCGTCCCTTTCAATCCGGGAAAGAGCTCTAACCGATAAGCCCATCTTTATTCTTTAAAGTAGCTTAGCATGTCAAGTGCTAATACAGATCAAAAATACTATTTTTATGTTATTATGGAAACGCGTTGGTAAGCATTTTAAGTTGATTAAAATATATAATTAATTTAATTAATTAATTTTGGCAGGTACATTAAATGCCTCCTTATACCGTCGACGAAAACTAACCCACACAAGGTCGAAAACTAACATGTTTGGACGAAAACTACCGAAATCGATACTATTGCCTGAAACATTATATATAAAAAAAATGTGGAATATAAATGTTTATTACATAATGTAAACATAAAATAGACTATATCAGCTTCCAATAAACATAATGTTTTGTTAGAGTTAAGCAAGTAGAAAATTATTTTTAAGCAAATAACCGTACAACTCCACTAAATGGTCGAAAACTGGCTAAAGTACCCAGTATAGTACAAATTTTAATTTGTGAATAAGGAAAAAGAGTATTTTAGTACGAGCGGGAATCGAACCTGCGTCCCTTCCTTTCCGGGGAAGTGCTCTAATCCACTGAGCTATCTTACTATTTCTAGAAATACCGAATTTCCTTATCACATTTCCTTATCACTTCCCCGGAAAGGAAGGGACGCAGGTTCGATTCCCGCTCGTACTAAAATACTCTTTTTCCTTATTCACAAATTAAAATTTGTACTTTAAGAGTAGCTGAGCATGTCAAGTGCTAAAAATTAGATCAAAATACCCAGTATAGTGTTCAAACCATCTATGAATTTCATAATTTGAATTTGTACGAAAAAAACATAACTAATAACGATCCATAAGGGTTGCGTGCGAACGCATCTATTACACTTGGCCGCGCCGCCTAAAACCTATGCCACCAATGCCGGAGACTGGCAGACTGGACGACCGGCACTTTCTCATCACGCCGCGAGAAAATCAACGACGACGACTATTTAAAAATATTGTAGCGCCCTCCCCGTGTAACGGAAGTACTTGAAAGCTATACGCGCTTACAAAGAAAGCTCTGTAGTTCTCACATTTTTATGTAGATGGCACTGTTACTTTTTAATATACATACGACATACTGTAATATTATTTCTATTAAGTATGTTATTACTCGTAGTATTGAAATTTAATGTGTATGTTTAAAAGGAAATAACTTTCATAATTATATACGGATTTGATTGTAAATGTTATGTACTCCGTCCCTCGTAAATTAGGTAGGTACATTGAAACTGTTATCATCACAATCATGACTGTTTAAACTAAGCTTTACGCAAGGTAATATCCAAATTTGCTTCTCACGGTCGTATTTTGTTATAATTGTATTCTTTGGCTGAGTTTTACTACACTCACAGAAGGAATTGATGTGATAGCTCTATGTGACGAACAAATTCTTATGTAATGTGACGGATTGATCCATTACAAAGGCCAAGCGAACCTGTATGTAGGTAGGTACCTAAGCAGAAACTACATATCTAATGATTAACTACTGTAGGTCCTAATTGCAATCGATTTATTTATTTTAATAATTGCAATTTATTTATTATTTATACATATACATTAATTAGGCTTGGTATGATAAGCTGATAATCTGCAATTAATGGCCTTTCTTAGTGATTGTAAAACCAAATGATACGCCTCAAAGGATTTTTAAGAATTGATCCTGGGTCCTATAGTCGAAGTATATTCAAACTCCATACCTGTAACCTGGGTTTTATCCCACATCGACACTAGGTTGATAACACATTATGAAAATTTGAATACTATTGTTTTTAAATAACAAATCGGTCTCATACTCGTAGTTTCAGTATTGCGCTATAACTCATAGTAGGTACACCCAGAACGTACATCTTAGCTCACACCAAATATTTGGTCGATCACAAAATCCCTAAATTAGAGATATTTTTATATGTACATAAATTATCTAAAAGTGTCAATACAGTAAATAAATAGCTGGAAATGTATGCGAAATCATTAGTTGCGGCTCGTTTTATATTTTATTCGACGGCGGACGCGCTAAAAAGTGACCATGCATAATTACCTCCCGCGAGCAGACGAGGGACCAACCGACAGCGACATACGTGGAGTCTCTTTAGACTTTAAATTAATTTATTTAATTTCAAGCTATTTCAATAATTTAGCCATCGTATCATAATGAAGAAGGTAGGACTCCTAGGACATAAGTATTATCTCCAACGCAATGGAAATTCTTAGAAAGAATCATCTGAATGGCGGTGACATTCCCCACCGGTCGCGCTTTATAATAAATCCCAAAATTTTGTTTGTTTGTATACCCTTGTTGTAGTGGCATTAGTGTGCAACCAGACCAAATCTGAGTGTGCAACTTCTAACCACGAGGAATGTAATTGGGGTTCATCATAAGGATATTATTTATAGATGGATATAGGTATTATTTTATATTAGTTAATGATAAGATTTCATCCATCCATCCATCCATCAGCCTTTCAACGTCCACTGCTGGACATAGGCCTCCCCAAGAGAACGCCACAACGAGCGGTCCCGTCATAGGGGATAATGCTGTAATCGCCACGCTTGGCAGGCGGGTGGGCGATTGCAAAGGATGTTGTTAATACTCGAGGGAGCTTGAATTAGCGATAGCTTGAATTGTCACTTAAACAAACTTTAGTCCACTTGGTCTAAAGTTCGTTCGAGTGTTCATATCTATGGTAATTTTAATTTGTAAGTTTTATTCTCTTATCCTTTTTTAGTGAGTAATAATTTTTAATAAGCTATATAATCAATTGAATTGATTCAAATAAAAAAAAATTATAACGAAATAATGTCGTCTCCATATAAATCTCTGTGTGATATCGGACTCTTTTATATACGTTTGTTAGTGAATTACAACGACAGGGCAGTAGCCATTGAAAAACTGTTTAAAGCTTATGTGCTTATATGCGTAAATGTATTTAATTATACATGTAGTGCTTTGCCTTACATAAACCGTGTACAAACTGTTAAACTCTATGTTTGAACAATGTTCATGACCATAACATGATGTGTCTCCGTACCGATCAATATAATTATTAGTTTATAGAAAATAATAAATTGGATTCTTTATGCTTACCTACTATGTGAATAATTTGCTTGTGGTTCAGGATTTTCTGATAACGGGACTCGATTTTAGTTTAGTAATTTGCGTTGGGCATTTCCATGAAACTAATAGTTAAAATGTATTATAAAAAGAATTAAAGCAGTCTAATGGGATATTATAGAATTTTCTATTATCTTTTTACCGTCATCCGTATATAGGTGCTCTCACCATATCCATATCTACTGTGGGTATGCTACTTATACTATTAGCATGAACTAATCTAATGGAAGCATGGACTGATACCAATAGTGCATTACTGTTCGTAAGATGGATTTACGCTGTAGTATACGCTCCTGGCTCTGTAGTGCAGCGGTAGTGTGAGCGACAGCTGATTATGAGGTCTCGATTTGCGGGTCGGGCAGAGTTATTGAATTTTTTCGTAAAAAGAAAATAATTCGGAAATGTGCCCGGCAGAGGGCAATAGGCTCGCTCCCTAGTACGGAGACTTAAACATAGCTGGCGAACCTTGGGTGTGTAATACACTTCTGTCTACCCCTTCGATGAATACAAGCGTGATGATATGCTATGATATACCATGCTGGCTCAGTGCAAATTGGCAGACTCCATAAGGAGATATCATCACGCCATCTTCCTTCACCGAGTAGTGATAATTTGTAAACTAATACACATCAAATATAGAAAAATCTCAAAAAGTCCGAGGTGTCTGTTGCACGAGGTACTTAGACAGGGGATTGAAACGAAGAATTGCAAGGACGTTCGCAATACTTGGTTCTATTACATTAGCTATTACTACTATAAATGCCAAATACTTATATTTTATTTAATCATAATTTTCAGAAACTACACTAAAAACCGCGATAGACGTCCTTAGAATATCGAATTTTCAAATATAATTATTTCACTGCAGTTTTCCAAATCACATAAAATCTAAAAATGAATTGTGCAACGTGGCCACGTGACTAACTGAATCAAACGAGTACCTAGGTGGGGTAGCCACTTTCATTAGCTCTGTTTGTACAAGGCTTTCGCTGGATAATGAATAGATATATACCTACGCGTACTTTTAACTAAAGCGTACAAGTGCTATGTAACTATGTAGCTCATAGCATAGAGCATATAAAAAAATGTTATAAATAAAATTGAACATTAATGTTGACAAAAAAACAGAAGTAACTATACGCAATATAGACTAGAAAATATTATTTAACAGAATTCAAACTCTTAAGCCTAAGTACGACCTCCTCAATTGAATGGTGTTAAGTGAAATGTAAGGAGGTCTATAATTCTGCTTCGATAAATAAAAAAATACAAACTTACTCGTGCAAACATAGACGCTGGTAATAGCAAGAAATCTAAAAAAATGGGATATAAGACAACATAATAATATATAAAATTACTTAAGGTTTATTATCCTTTAACTCAGTTCATCTGCAAGCTACAGACTGTAATATTGGCCACGGTGGCGAGTATCTACAGACATTAGCTATGTTCGCAGGTACACGAGCGAGATCAGATGCATGACACACGGCTTTACGTGCTTTCTGAGAGAAGGGAGCCAAAAATTTCTAACTTCCTAACTCCGTGCTGCAGATGAGAAAAATCAATAACTTTTTGTTGGTAGTTAACTGCCTAACTGTAAACTATGAAACGAAACTACGCTTACGGAATCTGTCGCGTTTACTCAGTATTAAATCTGTAAATATACAAAAACTTTAATTCTGGTTAATTGTCTAATTTTATACAAAATCTTAACAAATCAAGACACAGAAATTATGTTTGCAATAACTACCTACAACTAAAGAACTAATTATTTGTGAATGTGGAAAAAGCGAGCGGGAGCTTTGTCCACGCTCATAAATAATTCGTTCTTTAAAGTAGCTGAGCACGTCAAGTGCTATAGTACAGATCAAAATGTACCTACAACTAACTTACCGCACACGTACCACAAACCCCAAAAACCTACATACATCCGATTTTTTAAAACTATACGAACAAAATTGAATGCAGTTGGGCTAAATCCCGATACCCTATCAAACGATTCACCCGTCAAACTTTTGTAATACAGCTACCGTGAGCCGAACCGTCTACCGTATCACAAACAAACTCGAGTCTGAGTAACTAAATATCTGCTCACTAATACCCTTCACCGACAAAAGAAAATATAACTCGTATTGAAAACCAAAAAACCGTGATATCTCAAGAATATTTTTTGCCAAAAATATCCCCAAAAGTAGGTTAGTAATTCGGGTTCTGACAAAAGCGTCCGATGAACAATAGTCCCGACACATATTACATGGTGGATATAATTAGTTATGGTGTATGGATTTAGATTTTGTTGTTGCGATAATTTTTGTGAATGCATTGTATAAACATCTGCTAGTGATCTGCAATTCGACAAGCGAGCAATTGCATTGAAATGTCATGTAGAAAACTGAGCCAAATTGAACAATACTGCCCAAAAAATGGTCAGTGGCATATTTGACGTACATATTACGTAGCCTAATAATACGGTTGGCAATCATAACAAATAGAAATTGAAATATTGCCTATGAATAGATTATCAATGGCCCGGAATTGTACATACAGATCGAATATCTATAGAGCAAAAACATATGGCAAGATTAACGTAATAAGTATGTATGTTTTGTTACTTCTTTTTTGGCATCGCAGTCGATTTTTATGCTACAATGGAGACAAAAGCGAACATGTTACCTGATGGTAAACGTATAGCGTTATCACTAGTTGCTAACAAGACCGGTAGCATCACCTACCTCATGGAAATTAATAGAAGTTAGTAGTAAAGAGATAGGGTTGGCAGAGAGAGAAAAAACGATAGAAGGGGAATAATAGTGGGTTCAGGGCCTCCAGCGCTCTCACACACTCAATTAATCAAGAAGAAGTAGTTAGTAAGAACACACCTACAGGTGTTTTAGGTTGATGTTCTCTGAGCCGGGCCCGTTAATACTGCTCTACCCCCGAATAAAATGTTAAAAAAGACAGTTTCCGTTAACTATGTTCTATAAAGATTATCTTTAGTAATCATAAATATAGTACCTAAGTTTAATTTTGCATTAACACAAAGTGTGAAAATGTGAATTCGAAAATAACAGTCGCGAGAGGATTATTTTCGATTTCACATTCTTACACTTTGTGTCAAATGTTAAAAATACACATAAAATTATCTAAATATTTAATTTTGAAATTAAAATTCATACTACCTATTTGAAGGCGTGATTTTTTTTTAAACATTTTGATCTGTATTTTAGCACTTGACATGTTTAGCTACTTTGAAGAACAAATTATTTGTGAACGTGGAAAAAGAGAACTGCGAGCGGGATTCGAAACTGCATCATTTCCAATCCTGGGAAGTGCTCTAGACCGCTTAGCCATCCACATTCACAAATAAATTGTTCTTTAATAATTAATTGCTTATACGTTGGAACCAAACCAATTAAAAAAACAGAAAAAAAACTCCTACTATAGTTATGGTAAAATACATAGTTGAATTTGGATATAAAAACTTGAAATTGTAAAGAGATTTCATATCTTCCTCTTAAAAAAAAATAATGTTATTAGTATCTATCTAATGATAATGGTATTAGTATATATTATAAAGTTGTAACAGAACTATGTCTACATTTATCTCGAAAAATATTAAATGATGTAATGTACTTAGGCGTGTCTCGTCAAACACAAAATGTTTTTGGTTTAGAAATTATATATTTTTAATTGCTCGGGCATCATAAAAAAACTACTACTCAAATTGTGATAAAACTTTTTTGTTTGATATCTTCTAAATAAACTTAAAAACTGGTATATATGTATACCGGGAACCTGAAATAAAACCTAAGAGCTAGCTTATGACTGCGGCGGAGCCACGGGTAAACGTTAGTAGATTTATAAATTAGTATTTCAGGACCTTCGTCATCATTACAAACACGTTGACGTCTAACAAATTAACGATTTTACCGCCACAAAATACTTTTTATTTCACATCGTTCTAACATGCATTTACAAAAAAATGAAAAGGTATCCGTGTTTCGGCACGTGGGTCGCCATAGTGACCTTCGTCAAACTGACGTATTGCGCGTATCACTGAAACGCAGTGTCTGACCATTCGAATACGTGTCAAACATTTTTAAGTACCAATATGAAAAAGCAACGACGCATTTACGAGCATAAAATTCGTAATATTTTATAAAAGATTTTATTCCCGAAATGTGACTGACATTTCCTCTTTAATTCTTATTGAAATACCTCAGTTCCATATATAATTTGAGAGTAAGTTATTAAAGTGAATACTAGGGATGGGCCGAAATTAGTTTTACATTCGGTTTAAATGAATTTCGGTGGCTTGAACGGCCTCATGCCGAAGTTCAGTTTAAATGACAAACAACCGGTACAAGAAAAACTTAAAGTTTCTACTAAAATTTAGAGAATACTGTCATAGCTGTAAAATAAGACACGTCATAATAATACACCAATACTCTAGAGTCATTTAATCATGGTCAACTGACGTTAAACTTTAGTTATTATAGATACATTAAAATGTATAATAAAATATAAACAAATGAATGAGTACTTTTAAACTTTCGCGATTTGTACACATTATACACAAATATTAATATATCGGGTCTTAATCGCGTATATAATGTTGAGGTTGAATACCTTAATTTCCCGACGTTTCGACCGTATTGCATCGGGTTGACTGGTGTAGTTCAGCGTTGCCTCCGTGAAGCGCGAGTGTCTGTAACTACCCTCGCCTCGTTTACATTTTGATCTCCGAAACTGTCGGTACTTCGACACACCACACTAACGACATCCTCACACTGGTGCGTAATGTTTGTTCGGCGATATGTACACTTACTGATGACAGGATTCCATGATGTTGACAAACGGTATCCATCTTCTCGGTTGAAATTAGCATGTTTTTTGATTTCAACCGCTTCCCGCGCCATCCTGGAGTAATAGTGACGGTCGGTGGAGAGGACCTGTTATTGCAAACCGATACGGGCCGGAGTTTGTAAACAAAAAAAAAATAAAAAAAAAACGTCTGGAATCTCTTCGTATAAAACGTGTACGTTTAGAATCATCTTTAACCTTTCTTATAAAATGTCGTGAGTCGGACTTAGTACCTACGGGAGTGCGAATCAAGCCGCGTAATGACATTCCACACTCCGAAGGGATTCTAAGGAATGCGAGTGTTCGTCTCTTGAGATAATTAATACGAAACTGTCGGTATGACTTAAACAGTATGCAGTGCGAACTATATAGTTTACATACGGAGTGTAGTGCAGTGCTATCAGTGAGTGATTTCGAGTTGTGTGATCGCGTAACATACGAGCAGGCGCGTCGTATCAATGATTTAAGTACTATACGACATAATGCAAAATTAGAGAAGTTGCGTTGTCGCCGGGACGGTAAAATCACGACTAAAGGACCACCTACCCCCGAAACGACGGTAATAAACTTGTCGAGTACAAAAATTTATGGCACTACACGGAACATATTAGCTAAAGGGTTAAATTATGCTGTAACACCGAAACGGATTCCGTATGAGAATGTCATTAGTGGTGTCGAAGAAGTTATAATGCGAAACAAGTTGCCGTCTGCCGATGCGGAAACGCTCAGACAGGATGTGGCCGTTATCCTTCGAAAATCAAAGCTGCCTAAACCAAATATCACTGCAGAAGAGCGTCTGGCGCTGAAAGAGCTGCGTGATAACACGGATATTTTAGTGCTAAAGACCGACAAGGGAAATACCACTGTGGTGATGAATTCCGATGACTATGATGAGAAAATACGGAGTATGTTAAGTGACACCTCTGTGTACAAGCCAGTGTCGTACAACCCTACAGCTAGAGTCACGAAACGTATGCGAGCACTAATTAAGGACCACAAGGATCTGTTCGCGGCTGATGTGTTTGAAAGGCTTTTCAGACCTAAAAGCGTTCAGCCACCTAAGTTATATGGTTTGCCAAAGATCCATAAAAGCAACGTGCCACTTCGCCCGATCGTAAGCCAAATTAACTACTTACGATCTAGCTAAACACCTCGCCAACATACTGCAACCATTAGACGGTGGGACTGCATCGTTCGTGAAGGATTCTAGACATTTTGTGGATATCATCAAGAACATGGAAGTGGACTCAGATGAGGTGATGGTGAGTTTTGATGTGGAGTCACTGTTCACCAACATTCCCATTCATGCTTGCCTGGAGGTCATTGAGAAAAAACTAAGAGCGAATGATCTGTCCAGTGAGTACAATGTTCTACTAAGAAACTGTCTAGAAGGCAACTACTTCATCTACCAGGGACAGTATTACCTCCAGACCGATGGAGTGGCCATGGGCAGCCCAGTAGTGGCGCTGGTTATGGCCAACATCTGCATGGAACATATCGAAGAAATGATCAAGCCGAAACTGTCCCAGGTTAAACTGTGGGAGAGATACGTTGATGACGTATTCTGCATTATGAAGGGCGGCAGGAAAGAAGTGGAAACATTTGCTAAGGATTTGAACTCCGTACATCCCAACATCAGGTTTACTTTTGAAATGGAGATGGACAGATCGTTAGCATTTCTTGATGTAAAACTAAGGGTCAAAGCAAACGGTACCTTATCACATACTGTGTACAGAAAACCCACGCACACTGACAGATACTTGCATGCTGACTCACACCACCATCCACGACACCTGCAATCCGTAGTAGCATCTTTGACCAATAGAGCATACGACATTTGTGACCCTGAACAATTGAATAGTGAGCTCACACATGTTCAGGAGGTACTTAAACGAAACGGATTTAGGGGTAGCACACGACGACTGCGGAAGAAGGAGGCACGAACTGGGGTAGACAGGGCACCAGCCTTTTTACCGTATATTAAAGGAGTAACGGACAAAGTTGGAACAGTACTACAGAAATACTTCATTAAGACTGTATATAGTCCGCATTCCAAAGTATCACATCACCTACGTACTCCAAAAGATATAATCCCTCTGCAGACACCTGGCGTTTACAAAGTGGATTGCAGCTGTGGTAGTTCTTACATCGGACAAACCAAACGTACAATTGCGGAAAGGGTAAAGAACATATCGCGGCTGTAAAACACCGACATACATAAAAGTCAGCTATAGCGGAACACTTGCTGGAGGCGGGATCCAACCACTGAATTGAACTGCATAAACCACAGGTCCTCTCCACCGACCGTCACTATTACTCCAGGATGGCGCGGGAAGCGGTTGAATTAAAAAAACATGCTAATTTCAACCGAGAAGATGGATACCGTTTGTCAACATCATGGAATCCTGTCATCAGTAAGTGTACATATCGCCGAACAAACATTACGGGCCAGTGTGAGGATGATCAAAATATAAACGAGGCGAGGGTAGTTACAGACACTCGCGCTTCACGGAGGCAACGCTGAACTACACCAGTCAACCCGTGACCACGGCCGATGCAATACGGTCGAAACGTTGGGAAATTAAGGTATTCAACCTCAACATTATATACGCGATTAAGACCCGATACATTAATATTTGTGCAAATGAATGAGTTTTTTTTTTTTCCAATTCAGGAGTCTATGAATAAATAAACACAATGATTTAAATTACTAGTGACACCCTCACACTGATTGTTTTTTTATTGTTATATACGACGTTATCTTTCATAAAAAATACACACAGAATACGACATGTTACTCCTTTTCTATGAAATTTTCAGTCTGACCAGTTCGAACTTTAAGATTCTTCAAAGAGCTCAAAATGCGTTGAATGCCGTAAACTACGAGAAAATCGGTTCATTTATTAAAAAGTTATTTCAATTTAAATATTCAAGAAATGCTGTTTTAATAAATTTTTATCAAACATTCGAGCTCGAGGAGCAAGCATAGAACAGTTATCTCTTTCAGCTCGGAGAGCTCAAAATGACACGAAAATTATACTTTTGAGAGCTTATTACGTTTTCAAAAACGTAATAAGTGAAATTTTGAGCGCTTAAGTATCTAATTAGCGGGAAGTTGCAGGGATGGCCTTTAGGGTCAACCGTTTTCCTGCTTTTTTTTTAATTGCATATAGTGGCAGATGAGCTACGGCCCATCTGATGGTAAATGGTAACCGTCGCTCATGGACTCAAGTATACCGAGAGTATTGTCAAGCCGCTGCTCACCATTCCATTTCACCGATATGAAATGAAAGAATAAACGGCTATCTCCTGCTACAGCCAAAACACAACGATGTGGTTCATGGCCGGTCACGCGGGAGATAGTGGTACCAACCCGCTCGGGTCCGACACCAAGTGACTACTCCCACTTGGTACCCAGCCCTACCACCAGTCATCCAATGGATGATAATTGCTTACTTCCCTTAGTTGCATCATACGACACCCGTGGGAAAGAATGGGGTGGTGACACTTGCATTCTTAGTCCGTCACCACACGGAAAAATGATATAATATGTTTACCGAATATTCGGCTCGGTAAGTAAGTTCGTATTCGGTTAAAATCAATCATGGAATGTGAATAAATACATAATTACAGATATTTTAAACTCTACACCCTTAACGTTTCACATATCTGTAACAAATAAAAATATTCACAATAATACCAAGGTTTCTTTTTATTTTACTAAAGCTATAAATTGTTCTTTTTTCGTTTATCTCGTTGCCCAGATAGATAACTGTGGAACGTTTCACCAAATCCGCCGGCTTCGTTATCGGTGCTATAAAGTCCCTCGCAATGTACGGATGATAGTTTTGTTCGCCTTTTTTTCGCTGACCACATGAAAATCTAGTTGCTGTTTTTTGTTCAGTTTATAACCACCGTATGCCTTTCAACGCTTGGTTTGCCTACCACGATAGAGTTTTTGCATGAAAATAGATGAAATATCAACTTGTAAATAAATATTAATAATAGATATATATAGTTATCTAGAACTATATCATTACAACTAATACCTCAATAGGCTCTTCCAATAACTTATTATTTTGGTATGAGGGTATATAAACAAAAATTATATCAATAATAGATGACCCGGTGAAATACATATAATGTCACTACTTGTAATGCAAATGAATAAGAAATAATGACAGTAGCTGTCATTTTATCGTCTGTTAGCCAAATACCCATACAAAGTTATGTACTAACATTCAGATTGATAGAGAGAATAGAGTTCCCCTTTTTTACTTTTAAGCCACCCACGCGTTAGAGCGAAGAAAACAAAAAAAAACAATTATTCAAATAGGTCAAGCCAGTTTTAAGTTTTAGCGAGACTAACGAACAGCAATTGATTTATATATATATACTCCGCTCCGCCGCAGCCAAAAGCTAGATTTTAGGTTATATCTCTACTATATCAGGATAGTAGCGCGATAAAATGTATACCAGTCTAATCAAAAGCTATCAAATAAAAAGTTGCATCAAAATTCATTCAGTAGATTTTTCGTGATGCGCGAATGAACAAACAGATAAACAGACAGACAAGTAACTAAAAAAATTGTTTTGTATTCAGACACGCCTATACAGCCTAATACAGTATTTTTTTTCTCAAATATCTTAAATGTACAGACACAGCTCTGTTACAGCTTTATAAAAGTAGATATATTAAACACAAAGTGAAAAATGTGAAATCGAAAATAACTTTTCACTTTGTGTTTAATGTATAGTGCTAAGCATGTCAAATGCTAAAAATATATATAAAAATATCTAAATAAAAAAGTAGATATATAGATGAAGATATATTCTTCCATGTAATTTAACACATTTTCCAAACACCTACGAGGTTTTTTATGCGTCAATTTCCGAAGGAGCCATAAAACGATGCGGGCGACGTGGTCGCGTCGCGGGCGGCATCTGCGTGGCTATGGCTTTACCCGATAGCTTCCCTTACCCTTACTAAGGATTTGTGTTTTTTAACTATATTTTATCAGTGTATAAAGTGAGTCGAATTCGGCATACGTATATTATCATTATATTATAATTGATATTATAATTGTTTGATTTGAATACATGCAAGACATACAGCTGCTGTCCGCGATATTGTCTGCATGATCTCAAAATCAAGCTAACATAAAATAAGTACCTTACTTTATGGCTCTTTTTCTGGAACCAAAAATCCTTTATGTTAATTCAGTTAAGACTGTTTATGTGCCATATTCTATTCCAATCTGTTCAGCTGTTCATTGAGTGATTGAGTAACAAACAAAACAACTTTTACATTAAACACAAAGTGAAAAATGTGAAATCGAAAATAACAGTCAGGAGCAGGATTTGAACCTGCATCTTCTGGATACCGTCCAGATGCTTTACCAATTCAGCCATCCTGACACCCAAAGACGTTAGGTATGATGTGTTATCGAAATTAGCAGTCAGGAGCAATTGTCAGGATTTCACATTTTTCACTTTGTGTTTAATGTATAGTGCTAAGCATGTCAAATGCTAAAAATATATATAAAAATATCTAAAAAAATTTTACAGTTATAATATTAGTAGAATTTCATGGAACATTTATAGTGCGGAAATCAATAGAGTTCACTGTGTGAATTTCATAGGAGATTGTATCCTATTGGTAAGCTTAAGCAACTTTCGCTCAGTATCAGATGGGTGATCAAAAAGTGATACCTATTTGTGCCTGATCTCCTCCGTGCTTCGGAAGGCACTTTATGCTGTGGGTCCTAGGTGTCAAATATATATAAAAATGTAATATATATAAATGTAATATATATATATAAAAAAAACTGCCATTGGCCTTGTTCTAAGGTAACCAGTTGTGCCCATAGTTAGGTCGTAGGGTCCGATAGACAGTCAACTTCATGTAAAACTGAACAGATCAGAAGCTACGAATAAAAGTGTCACCATTCCATTGTATCGTACGAGGCGACTAAGGGAAGTAAGTATCTGGTGGTAGGGCTGGGTACCAAGTGGGAGTACTCACTTGCTACCGGGCCTGTGTGACCGGCTATGAAGCACATCGGTGTGTTTTCGTTGTAGCAGGAGAAAGCCGTTAATTCTTTCATTTCATAGATGTGAAATGAAATGGTGAGTAGTGGCTTAACAATACTCTTAGTATAGTTGAGTCCATGAGCGACAGTTACCATTTACCATAAAGGGGGCCGTGGCTCATCTGCCACCATACGCAATAAAAAAATGCCATCCAGAAAATCTCTCAGGGACGCAGCTTTCCTCACGATGTTTTCCTTCACCACACTGATAAATTGTAAACCAATATATGTATTTCACATTAAAATCATTTCTTACTATCTCTAACACATATTTCTACGATAATCGCTAGTAAAGTGATACGGACTTGTAGTAATCGCATCGTATAAATGGAAGTCAACCTTATCGCCACAGATAAAACAACTTTGTCACAGCGCTGCCTCTTCCAATATACGATAGCTGGCGTTGCCCCATTTGCTCGAACATTATGTTAACGTGCGGGATTTTATATTAGATTCCTCTGCATTATTGGTGGATTGATATAAAGTAAACAATGTAATCAGTTTTGTGACCCATCATCTTTTTAACCTCATCGAAAACTTTATTTGAGTCGGCTTCCAATGTGTTGGATGTTGGCTAATCACCAGTATTGACATTTAGGGGCAACTGATGATCTCTAAAGGAGATTGGATCAAATTTATATTCAGGATTCTGACAAACTGCAACACATTGTCTCTAGCTAGGCCCACCACTTACCACGATTTAGGCTATAACATATGCTTGCCTTTTTATAGTAATAAAAAAAGAGTTAATTACTGCGGCGTAGAGTGACATATTTATATTCGAAAGTATATGCGGAGAGGTCACTGGCAGAGTCGAGTTAACAATATTCGACTAATTAAAAATTAGGTACGCTAGCTTTTTTGATATTTTTTTACATTAAAATATCAGGTCACCAGTGATGATTGAATCTCTACGACATTAGTTAGTACACGGTACCAGCACATAACTTATTTGTTTTTGATGTACCTACCTATAATGTTAAAACTGAGTAAATATTAATGGAGCCCCTTCTCCACTCATGGGAGTCGTAAGAGCCGACTGAGGGAATACCGAGGGAGTGGGCAGCAGCACTCCCTCGAGTATTTACAACATCCACTGCGATCGCCAACCCATCTGCCAAGCGTGGTGATTACGGCACTATCCCCCATATGAGCGAAACAGCATAGGACCGCTCGTTGTGGCGTTCTGTTGGGGAGGCCTATGTCCAGCGGTCGACTTCGAAAGGCTGATGGATGGATGATTATTGCAGCATCTGCTTAGGACCACAAAATTATTATGTCATGAACAAACACAGCTACATACAAGCAGAAATATCTGAAAGTCCACTGGGTTAAATATATCCTATCGATCTAGAATAAATTACGGAAAAGCTGAAGTAAAAACATTCAATCGTATATCGCAACTGCAATTCCTGTCATTCAAAATGAACGAGTCGCGTCAGCTCAAATTGGACCCGCGTCTGCAAGGAACGATCGATTATCGTTCCACGAGTTAATTGCGATGCGTTTAAAAACAAAAAGTTTGGCTGGCCTGCTCCCGCCTAATGACACCATAAAATCGAAATTATACGCTCCGTTAGTTCGGGCCGTTGTATCTACCATATGAGTACCCTTGGTTCACTGAGTTACTATATATTAAACTTATATGGTATATTTACTGCTGGTTTATATATCAGTAGGTCGCGTCTCAATTCATCCTCGCTGTGAATCCAAGTATCACAGTAGTAGATTTTAGAGGAAGTACGTGCGAAGCATGTCCGCAAACTATACTTATATAAACAAGATCAAGATGGACTGTATCGTATCTGGTACGTCGCACTGGTTCAACAAATTATATCTGCGCCTAATACTATCGAGATTGTCGATCGAGGATTGTCTGCCGCCCGCATTGAGTCTAACCACGAAGGTGTGACGTCCCTGTTGCGCGAGGCTGTCCCTCAGAGAGGAAGCCCTACGAAGCTAGCTGCCGCGCGGACAACTGAAGAGAATATACGCGGTACCAGTGGTCCACCGAATACGGGCGGATGAGGGCGCACGGCGGATTTTAGTGGTTCAACAAATTATCCGTTGGTCTATAATGGCTAACGTTGGCATTGGTAATGAGCTATAGTTTTGAAAAGTTAGTCGTATTTAAAAGTGCTATTCATACAGCCTTCATGCCTCAGAACTCTATCGCTCTAGACTGCTATCGCCTTGTAACACGAGAGTAAAGAAATTGATGGTGTTTTTTTGTTGACACACGTCTTATTACACGTGTTACTTATGCATTACAATAATATTAATAATGATCTTCAGACCGTAATTACGGTCACGGTTGTGAGTGTCAACAGACACTAGCCTAAGCCACTAGCCGCTAACTTCCTAACTCCAGGCGGCTATTTAGAATTTCTTGACATGGAACCCAACAACTTATATGTTGGGCCGAGCCGAGAATCAAACCCGAGATATCGTGATTGTAGTCGTATACACTACTACTAGACCACCGAGGCCTAGCTAGATGTCTCAGGTAAATAGCTAGTCTTATAGAGTGCTAAAAAATTTCCTAATTTAATAATATGAAACAATTTATTATGCAACTAATTAGTAGTAGGAACTTACATGAATTTGAACTTTATCTATGAAAATACCTGCATGAGAATATACCCTTATACAAAGGTAGAGAATTCTAATTCTTGTGTTTTTTATATAATTGTCCTTCGTCGAAAAGTTTTCTTATGATTAACTGTATATTGAAATTTTATTTTAATTTTTCTCCCGATAACTAATGTTCCTATTAAACAGTAAATGTGGACATAACGTAAAACACATATTATAATTATGTTAATGTCGGTATTTTAATCCAAATAATTAAATTTACCGAATGAACTTCATTAATTATTTTTAGTAGGTACGTTACTGTGTTATGTACTTAATTAAATGTACTTAACTTAGTAATTTTTTGTCACATAACAGGCATAATCCCACAGCTCTTTTGCATGAGCGAGGATTCAAACCCAGCACTTTGTTGTTACATTTTGCCAACTTACGCCATTACAACTATAAGTATATGACTTTCTCGTAACTCGTGCGTGCCTTATTTTTGAAGTTAAGTCGCTGAATATTTTAAACTTACTTATGTATCTATAAACTAAGTATGCCTCTATAGGATTGTATAACTGCAATAAATATATCAAAATCTTCTGTACAAATATACAAGTAATGGACACAAAAGTTGATCTATACGGTAATCAAATTCACAACTCTGCGCAGTGTATCGGTATCTAAAGCACTATTGGTAACATCTGAGCAGTCACCGCAAAAAAGCGTCACGCATATATTAAGAGAGCATTACGGCATCAAACTTCAATGAACCTTTTCTATTACAAGTACAACAAAAGGCGTAACCCAATATCACCTATCAGTATTCCAATCATCATCGTCTTGCGTTTCCACACAAAGATTATCTGTTTCAGGATATCAACGGAAACATTCAATCACGCTCGCTTTTTCCTCTCTATACAGATAAGATCCTCGGAAGACGACAGTATGGATATAAAGGGGAGAGCAAGGGGGAGGGGTTAAGGGAAGTGGCATTTGGCACGGGCAATTGACGCCGCTGATAGGATCTCGAGCTGCGTTAGCAGATGTAGAGTGAAGGTGCTTTAGTGCTTTGAAAGTGTCGTGTGTGATTAATTTTATGTCATCTTAGATGGATAAAATAGTGTTACAGGTATTTTTAATAGAGTTCCAGTAATATAATATCTAATATAAATATTCACGAAAATGGAAATGCGCCCGGTAGACGTCAATAGGCTCGCCCCCTATTACGTGGGACTTAAACATAGCTGGCGAATCTTGGGTGTGTAATACACCTCTGCCTACCCCTTCGGGGAATACAGGCGTGATGCTATGTTTACGAACATTTCACACAACGTCCTCTGGTCCCAAACTAAGCTTAACGCTTGTGTTATGAGTACCAGATTACGGATATAATACATATATTACTTTTTTTTAACTCCCCGCTAAGAAAATTTAACATTTTCAAAAGTTAGAAAGTTATTGGTTTACCCCGTTTTTCGAAAATCGAGTTTTCAACGGATGTTGACGTTTTGAGGTCCTAGGAAGCTTCCCCGAATGTTGCCGTAATGTCTGTATGACTGTATGTATGTGAGTGTGAGTGTGTGTGTATGTGTGTGTGTATGTGTGTGTGTGTGTGTGTGTGTGTGTGTGTGTGGCCATTGCTAGCGTCATTCGAAAGGACATGACCAAACTTAGATTTTGAATACAATTAGGACCGATTCGAATTGGTAGATCTTGAGAAATCTCAAAAAAACTACAAAAAAACTTTTTTTCAAACGTGTATTTTTTCGAATAACTTTTAAACGGTTTTACCGCTCAATTCCAAAAACTAATCAGCTCTTAACATCAAAAAACCACGTCGATCACCGCCAGTCCAGTCAAAATCGGTTGATTCGTTCGTGAGATCGTACTCGAAAAAAATTTAAAGAAAAATTGTTTATTGTTTTTCAGAATTTCTATGAAATTTTCAGTCTGATCATTTCAAGCTTTAAGAATCTTCAAAGAGATCAAAAAGGTGTGTCGAATGCCATAAACTACGAGAAAATCGGTTCATTCATTCAAAAGTTATTGCGATTTGAAAATTCGACGAATAGTGTTTTATTAAATCTCTATCAGACTTTTGAGCTCGAAGAGCTCAAAAGCATAGAACAGTTATCTCTTTGAGCTTGGACAGCTCAAAATGACACGAAAATTATACTTTTAAGCTTAAAGAGCTCAAAAACGACTTTTACACTTATTACGTTAATGAGCACTTATTAACGTTTTTACACTTATTACGTTTTTGCACTTATTAAAAACGTAATAAGTGCAATTTTGAGCACTTAAGTATCAAATTAGCGGGAAGTTGCAGTGATGGTCTTTAGGGTCAACCGTTTTCCAGATTTTTTTGTAAATACATACATATAATAGATAGAGAACACGCAGACACAGTACAAATATCTGTGTTCATCACACAAATAATTGTCCTGAGTGGAAATCGAACCCACGACCTCGTGCACGAAAGTCGGTTACACTACCGGCTACGCCACGAGACCCGTCGGCCCGTGATATTCTATTAGTATAATATATATTACTTACCTATAGTAATGTGTCTCGTAGTCTTTGATATATTTTTTACTATGACCCGCCCTTACTTCGCATGGATGCAAATGAATAACGAAAATATCTAGGATTTTTGAAGCATCACAACTCTCTGTTATAGTATTTAAAAGTATTATATATCTTAAAATATAGCCAGCGTATATCTTCAATTTAACTTATTCAAATTATAGTTTTATTTAATTTAAACCAATTGGTTTCAGCACTTATTTAAATGCGTAAGCAGTACGTCGGTCGTGTTGTGAAGGACTAAGAATATAAGTGTCACCACCCCGTGCTTTCAGACGGTTGTCATACGAGGCCACTAACAGTAGTAAGCAATTAATGGTACTTTACTGGTGGCAGGGCTGTATACCAAGTGGAAGTACTCACTTGATATGAGGCCCGAGATGGTTGTAACTACCACCTCCCGTGTGACCGGCCACAAAGTACCTTAATGTGTTTTAGTTGTAGTGGGAGATAGTCGTTCATTATTTCATTTCGTATATGCAAAATGAAATGTTGAGAGGCTGAAAGTACTCTTAGTATACCTGAGTGTATGAGCGTCGGTAACTACTTATCATCCGGTGGGCCGTGGCTCGTGTGCCACAGGCAATGTAAAAATATGTATTCTGTTTATCATAGATATATTTTTATACGCACGTTACATAGACCCATGTGATGAAGGATTTCGTATTATAGAGACTCTACTAGTCCAGATTTATATTCAGTATACACATAGGTATAGGTAATATCTATATCTTCCAACTAAGTTTTTTTTTATACTACATGGTTGGCAAACAAGCATACGGCCCACCTGATGGTAAGCTGTTACCGTAACCTATAGACGCTAGCAACACCAGAGGCATCACTCGCGCGTCTCCATCTCCAAGGAAAAGCATAATGAGTGGATAAGAACAATAATAACGATAGCATAGGTAGGAAACTAAGGAGAGGATAGGAAGGCTAAGAAGGAGAGGGTAGGGAGGAGGGTTTGAGCACTCACCATACGAAACACAACGGTAGATAACGTTGTTACACGCTGATCTTATGTAAGAAGGTGGTACTTCCCCGATTAAGCTTGCCCATTCGTGCTGAGATAAGAAAAAACCAAAGTTGAGATTATGTTTTGCCTCACTCTGTCTCGGTGGTGTAGCGGTTGTGTATGCGATTATGGTCTCAGGTCTCAGGTACGATTCCCGGGTAGGGCCAGTAGCATACAGTAACGGGGTTTTTCCGTCAAGAAATTCTCAATAGCAGCAGCTGGGAGTTAGAAAGTTGACGGCGTTTCACCCCCTCCTCACACGTCAGAAATCACGTAAGGCCTTTGATCCTGCGACTGATCACTCTCCGGTCATGTCGGCTCACCGTCCCCATTGGACTTTGAGGGTGAGGGAACAGAGTGATAATATCTCTAGTGTTCATAGCTAATGTCTAAAAGCTCCAAATACCTACTCAGGGAAAGCTGTGATCAGTTTTAACTATAAACTGTCCATGTGGTGACGGACTAAGCATACAAGTGTCACCACCACATTCTTTCCCACGGGTGTCGTATGAGGCGACTAAGAGAAGTAAACAATTGCGTTACTGGTGGTAGGGCTGGGCACAAGCGAGAGTGCTCACTTGCTATCGACCCCGAGCGGATTGGTACCACCATCTCCTGTGTGACCGGCCATGAAGTACGTTGATGCGTTTTGGTTGTAGCATGAGATAGTGAGCAGCGGCTTGGCAATACTCCTGGTATATTTGAGTCCATGAGCGACGGTTACGATATACCATCAGGTGGGCCGCGGCTCGTCTGGACTGCCATCAAACCCAATATAAAAAAAATCTCTTGCTTAAAGCATATGGTTACAGATTCTCTATAATAATCATTGATTAACTTAAAACGAAGCGTTTCTACAAAAACAGACTAAAAAAACATAGTTTTTATTATATTGACACGAAACAGCAGGTTGAATGTTAAACGCTGTTAATTACTTAGGGTTGTGCCAACTGACATAAGAAACAATAATGCACCTGTTATGGTTATACGAACTTTTCACGCGGCTTAGCTTGCATTATACATTTTAATCTGTATTTTAGCACTTGACATGCTCAGCTATTTTAAAGAATAAATTATTTGTGAATGTGGAAAAAGAGAAGTTTAGTGCGAGCGGGATTCAAACCTGCGTCCCTTCCAATCCGGGGATGTGCTCTAGACCGCTAAGCCATCGTACTGAATGACAGCCATTCCCAATCTCCACATCACATGTATTTACATGCATTTATCCAATATAGGTAGTAAGTTTAATTTTGCAATTAAAATTCATACTCTTAAATAGCGCGAATTTTTATGATCTGCATTTTAGCACTTGACATACTCAGCTACTCTAAAGAACAAGTTGTTTATGAATCTGGAAAAAGAGAAATTTAGTGCGAGTGGGATTCGAACCTGCGTCCCTTCTAATCCGGGGAAGTGTTCTAGATCGCTAAGCCACATTCACAAATAATTTATTCTGTAATGATTATTTTAACAGATTATTAACTTGTCAGCGTATAATAAGTATACTAGCGCATTACCCGTGACTTCGATCGTGTCATAATGAGAAATCCATTTTGAATGGGATGTGCGTAAAATCCTTTCTTAGTGCTCATCTGCAGTATTACATCAAAGAAAAGCTTAAACCCATGTGTAAAATGTTATGGTCCGAGCCCCAGGAGATAATACTTCCTTATATTTACGCGAATGATAAAACTACGTTTACGGGATCTATCGTGTTTACTTGATGTTGTACTATCCCGACGTTTCGAATGGTTAACAGCATTCATGATCACAAGTGGGCTGAGATGTTGGACGTCCAATGGCTGATATATTGTTATAACGGTTTCATCTACCCACAGTTATATGATTTTACAAAAGTTAGTTTTTATTCCACCTAATATTCGTTTAGAAACAAGATTAAAATACTTAGGTATCCACTTTTATTTTTTATTTTATTATATACGTAGACACATTGTGTGAAATTTTAAGCTAGTACATTAACCTGAGTAAAAAGAGTAAAAAAAATGTAGTACTCTACCAATAATTACCACCCGCTCACAAAAGATCTGCGTATAAAAAAAATACTTACTATTTTGCTTTTCAAGTTAATCTAAGTATATTCTACTTTCAGTAACTCATAACCAGACCTCCACGACTATATCTATCCAATTAATTGATTTGAAATTTAGCATAGTTACTCGGTCGCGAGCTAGACGCGGATTTTACGAAAATCCTATCCAAAATATATTTTTCATCTACCATTACATACATTTGTAATTTTTTCTACAAATTAAGCTACTCGAGCGAAGCCGGGGCGGATCGCCAGTTCCAAATGAGCAAAACAAAACTTTGGTCCACGTATTAAAATTAAAAGTCTTCTTAATGCTGTCAAACAACAGATGATGAATACATAGTATGAAGGTACATAATTATTAAGTATAGAGATCTAAGTTCTAAAATTTAAAATAAGACATTCAATATTGCACGCCTCATAAGCGAAGCGTTGAGGTGAGGTGTTGAGGAACAACTGATTTTTCAAACTTAAAATGTCTCTATTTATCATATATTGCACTTGTAAAATAATATCTACACACACATCTAAAGAACAAACACTATTCTTAACACTCATGACATTTTTGATGCCATTTTTGTTATTTAAACTAGTTAAAATTCTGTTTGTAAAAAATCTGGCTTGGACGTCCGTGAGTTGTAGGTAATTAGGAATAGAGCCCTATTACTTTTCACGGTCTGATTCGATGTGGATCAATTGTTATTAAATAAACAAAAAAATACTGAATATTTACGCTCGACGCGACACTAAAACCAGCGCCTTTCATGAGAACTACCTTTTTACGTACGCATAGCCACCGGTGGTTTTACTATCGTCCACAGAACGCCGTTCGCCCAGCCGGTACATTGTTTTTTGTTAAAAGAAAGTTCTTACCTTTGCTTGACGAACTGATGATATTTGTCAAGTATAATAACTATTTTATCCATAACAATAATTAAAAATACTAAACACACGTAAATAATAACACACCAACGGAATATTTTTTGCGGCGCGGGGCCTTGGCGTGCGCCGTGCGCGCGGCCCGGAACTGAGAGGTAGTAGGTAGACCTATTGGTCTACCTAATATAGAAGTACTTCTTAAAATTAGCGCTAGATGACGTATAAGACATGAAACCCACATTAATACTTTTTGAAATTAGCGCTATCTATGTGATTTATTGAAAATTACTTAGTAAGTCCAATACATTATTAGTTACTTATCAAATAATCTATTTTATTATGAAAAATGAAGATTATGAGGCGTGCGTTTTGGATTTTCCAAAGTATTTTGTATTTATGCAGAGAAAATGTCACTTTACAGTTCCAGAGCATTTTACGAGTATTTGTTTAAAACCTTCGATCAACAATGCAATTTAAAACTGTTAAATAAACGGAGCTATTAGGTTAGCCGCAGGAGATGCGGGGTTTATGTTTTTATTAACCTTTTATTATTACGACTGCTAAATAATGTGATAGAGCCTAATGTTACGCAGCTGACGTCTCACTTTGGTTGTAAATGGTTTGAACATTGGGCAGAGAATCCGGTCAGGTCTTGACGAAATTTATTTTATCTTTTGTTTGGACAACATTTGCATATTGCATTTATTGCATAAAGTAAGTTTACAGATAAATAATATAGAGAATATTATGGCGCTGACGACGTATTCATGTACGTAACGTACAAGTACATGCGAAACCGTCGAGTCATTTGGGATAATTTTAAACATACCTACTCTTAACACTCGTAGTTTATGACATTTCGTGTTGGCATGGTTTTGTTTGTATATTTGCGTGCGTGAGTGCGTGTAGTTACAAGTTTGGGCATGATTTTATATGGCTAGCTAGTTAGTTTGAGTATGAAGTACATTATTTAAATAATTTGATGTAATATTATGTGAATTTTATAGAGGTTATTTTTCTGATCAAACCATGCAAACGAATAGTTTGTTTTTATATACACTTATATAATATATTTATTACTATAATATGAAATTATTGATTTTTCACCTAAAAAGAAACCTTACATTGAACAAAATAATTACAAAAATCTTAGGAAAACCGACAGTGGGACCACACTAGGTTGAATAAAGACTTCTCATTTATTGATACTTTCGCTTATTAGAACCCACTAGGTACTTGAAAATATTAACACCTTTTTTTTAAGGCGAGATACTAATATTACATCTACCTAGCCGCACACCCCGTCGTTCGGGGCAACTAACAGGGCAGTGTGGGGCCCTCACCCACTAAATAAACCCGCCGTGTGCCGTCTCTCCGCCTGTATTGGTGGACCACTGGAACTGTGTTACATTACTTCCATCCATCCATCCATCAGCCTTTCGACGTCCACTGCTGGACATAGGCCTCCCCAAGAGCACGTCACATTTTTACACGCAAGTTCACGCAACATTACTTCAGTGGACCATATATTTTTTTTTTATTGCATTTAGTGGCAGACAAGCCACGGCCCCTCTGATGGTAAATGGTAACCGTCGCTCATGGACTCAACTATACCTCTCAGTATTATTGTCAAGCAGCTGCTCACCATTTCATTTCACAAATATGAAATGAAAGAATAAACGGCTATCTCCTGCTACAGCCAAAACGCAACGATTTGCTTCATGGCCGATCACACGGGAGATGGTGGTACCAACCCGCTCGGGCCCGATACCAAGTGAGTACTTCCACTTGGTACCCACCCCTACCACCAGTCATGCAATGGATGATAATTGCTTACTTCCCTTAGTCGCCTCAAACGACACCCATGGAAAGGAATGGGGTGGTGACACTTGTATTCTTAATCCGTCACCACATGGACAAATATTACACCTGATCTTGTACTAACCATTGACCATTGTTACACACACCACTAGTAGTTATCATCGTTTTGTCTGTTGTTAGTCATTTTGATGCGTTTTCATGTCAAAACTATCTTGACTTCTGTATTTTTTTTTATTTGTAGTTAGTTAGCTTGCTTGTGCCTCTGGTGTCAGTTGAAATAAAGAAACAAAAGACCTTTATTTGATTTTTTACAATTTTCATACGATGACAGAGTAATAAGTAAAATCATAAACAAGGTAAAAAACAAAATGGTCTTGGACTCAACTAGCCGACACGAGAAACGCCAGCGTTTGATTTTCAAAACCTAGCCGGCTTAATCTAGTACGCAATAGCTTTAGATAATAAATAAGTGTTGCTCTTAATAAGACATTATAAAGATATTGTCATATAAACATAAAATATAGCATACCGCCTGTATGCCGGGGATCGAACACGAGACCTCATGATCAGCCATCGCTTACACTACCGATGCACCTCAGAGGTAGTCAGCAGTAGGCTTAGTACATAAACATAACAATTCATAAAGAAGCTTTTAATAAGTTGTTTTTCCCTTCTTCAAAGGTATACACAACATACATTCTTACATGGTAGGTGGCCCCTATTAATTGCCCATACGCAGTCGAGCGTATCACCATGGTCACGTATCATTAACTATTGCCATGAAACATTCCGTATCGGTTATAACATAATTTCGAGTACACCAATTGGTGTTATTTATTTTTATTTAACTGCCTATGTGGTGAATAACATGGTTTGAAGATACAATAGAGTTGTTCAATAAGTTTTAACGGCAAATCTGATCGACGCCGTCGTGCCTTTCTTTACGATGGCAACATATCTTTATTGCGGTAAAGCGAAGACAGAGGATATAATAGACACGTTCTCAGAGTATGCAGTGGTGAGATAGCTATAGTTTTACAAATGATCGCCGAAATAATTTTAGAATATAACTATATTTATAACTTTGTAAACTAAAAATGCCCTACCTGTTTTAGCCGAATAACTACAATAGAAATTTCAATTATGTTAATATTTTGCTTAAAATGTATTAGAACCTGCGTATTAGCGTATATAACGTGTTTAATGAATGTTTTTTTTACGCAAATACAAAAACAAGCTTACTTACCGATGATGGGGACGATTGGCCACTTTATTGTTGGGACCCAGTTTATTGGGTCCCAACAAAAATAATGCATACACAATGGATAAAAAACTTGTATGTGTCTCGCTCACTCCTGATATGACCTAATATGTGCATCCTTTTCTTCATCTTTAGTATTAAAATAGTAGCGAGTCTAATACTTTCTAACATTTACGCGAATTTTACACATTTTGAAATAAAACTACGTTTACGGAATCTATCGCATTTACTTGATTTTTATGCTATCCCGACGTTTCGAATACTTTACAGCATTCATGATCACAGGTGGACTTAGATGGCAGATATCAGCTTTGGACATCTACCATGTTAGTCCACCCGTGATCATGAATGCTGTAAAGTATTCGAAACGTCGGGATAGCATAAAAATCAAGTAAACGCGATAGATTCCGTAAACGTAGTTTTATTTCAAAATAGTAGCGAGTCTATAATATCTTCTGTCTACGCGGTAAAGCAACCAAAGGCATACCCACAGAAGTCAGAAAAATAATGATTCTGTGGCATATAGTACCTATTTAACGATTATGGTTGGTTGGTTATCTCTGCAGGCAACTTTAAATTCGAAGAAAATCACAACATGTTCTTCCTCCATGAACTCTATATTTTGTTCACCTAACCATCAAAAGTGTTTAGTTGTGAACAAAAACATGTGTTATCTTTCGACAGCAAAACATCTAATCACAAATCAGTTAATGCATAAAATGTGTGCAAAATACTGCATTTAAATATATGTCTAATCAAGATAATTAAGGGCTGTACAAAACAAAAGTCGCATTCAAAGGTGTGACGTCATAGAGCGTGGACTCACAACGACGCGACGGGGCGTCGCGGCGCGCTTGCCCACATATAGTAGGGTTGCTACTAATGAGCCAATTTCATATAAATGCAGGTATACCTAAAAATATATTTTTGAATCAAGTAAAATAGGTCCTTTGCATTAAAAACTAATCCTTTTTTCCCTATATATTTATGCAAAAGTGAGTTGGTTTGTTTGTTACGTATTTACGCCGTAAATAAAAGGAATGTGAAAGCGTTTTTTTTTGTTTTTGTAACTAACAATAAACGACATAGGCTACTTTTCATCCAGAAAAATTAAATGGTTCCCGTGGTACCCCACCTGAACCGCTAGTTTTGCATAATGATAAATAATGTATCGTAGAGTGATATAATTGGGTACATTCGTAAGTCTACGCGGATAAATTCACGGGCAGAATGTGGAGCAATAAAAATTATGACATTGATTTTGCAATCTAGTTTTATAACCTTACTCTTCCACTACTTCTACTTGATTGGCTAGAGCAAATAGAAAAGGATTGAGCTGGATAAGAAAAATACCTAAAACTACACAAACAATACCTACTTTTTTTTAACCCTTATTCTGTCCACTATTGCGCAGGGGTCTCATCTTATAATGAGAGGGGTTAGGTCATAGTCTGCTGCCCAATGCGGGTTGCAAGCAATACTAATTGTGTATAATGTTATAAGTTTTCTTACCAACCCTAGTACACGAGTTGCTATGAACCTCAAGAGTACCCAACATCACACACATACGGAACCATTGACATTAGGGGTGTCAGTGCGTCCGCGTGCAGCAACTGCAAGTTTTGTTGGCGACCAGCGGTGCGGAAACAACGTGGAGCTAACCCTAGGGGAGCCACGCCCGTTATACGACCGGCGACTTATTTGCAAAAAAACAATTATATAAAACTTTATTTCAATCTTGACTGTCTTTTTTGTTTATTTTTAGTCACTCGCGAAACCAAGAGACACGTCCATGATTCTAGAGAGAATTTAAAGAACTTTAGGTATTTCCATGGCCACTGTAGGTATATGTCCCTATGTAACGGTAAAAGTAGATGTTTAATCATTCTGGTGCTGTCAGTTGAAATCGCTTATTAGCAATATACAATTTTTACCTTCACAGACATACATACATAGCATGACGCCTGTATCCCCGAAGTAGTAGGCAGATGTGTATTACACACCCACGGTTTGCCAGCTATGTTATTGCTATCTACTGGGTACGTTTCCAAACTACAGGCTGCTACTGAGGATTTTTCTTTTTACGAAAAAGCTCAATAACACTTCCCGGCCCGGGGATCAAACCCGAGACCTCATGATCAGCAGTCGCACACACTACCGCTGCACTACCGAGGCAGTTTAATTTACCTTCACAAGTCAATTAAATAATAATATATAGGAACAACTGTATGCATATTGCGTAACAATATATATTTTATATATAAAAAATATTTGTCTCGAAAAACTTAAAAATGGATGGACCGATTTTGATATATTTATTTGTGTGGGCCCTGGATGTTTTAGATTCACAATTGGACTTGATAGATGGCGCTGCTACCGGGTAGAGAACAATTTTTTGACGGAAATTTGTTTCTTTTGTTTTTGTTATGATTTGTCGCCCATTAGAACATAATAGTCACAACATTTTGCCCTTCATCGTAAATTAAAATATTGAGAAAATAATAGTTCTAGGGCCGACAATATTAGGTAAAACAACAATAACGTCTGCCGGTTTGTAAATAAATATTTTACAAAAAAATAAATGTGTAATTATGTTAGTATTAACCCTAGAAATATTACTAAATAGTCTGTTCTATTTTTCAACACTATCTTAACTCCAACATTGCTTTCTGTGTGATGAACAATACAGATGTGGACAAAGTGCGCGCCGGGTGGAAATGTCACCATCTCTTAGCTGATGAGTTTGAGATGAAAGTGTGGGGCACTTTGAGGACAGTGAGTATTCATGAATAAATAGGCCATGGCTATATCAATGACTTAAAAATACACCAAAGAATTAGTTCACTTCGTACATCAGCCAAAATATGTATATATTTTTATGAAAAAAATAGGTAACTTTGTTTTGTTTTCCTAGATTATAATATAATTTTATTATAAATAGCACGCAAATAAAACTTAATTAGTTTCATTTTGGAATCTATATGCTCGTACTTAACTGTGAAACTATTTAAATCTCCACAACTCAATATAGCGTTATTACTACTTTTACCGTCAATAAAATGGCAAAAAATCGATTACTCACTTTAATAAAAAAACGTACGAAGGGTAGGGTGGGGTAAACTGAACAGTTAAAAAGCACGGATGTGAACATTTGTAGCAATAATTTGGCCCGCAAGCCCATGGGGTGAGCCGCGGCTGTTGTTGAAAGAATGATACATCATCAGACCAATAATAAATCACACATGATTCAATTAGAAAAATACGGCGGGCGTTGTATGAAAATCATTCGGATTTTGTAGCACTGGAGCGCCACATTTGCAACGTAATTTGACATTTTGTATTGCATCATCAATCAATTGCAATTAACAATGAACTCTTGTTGAAGTGATGTAACAATAAAAACACCAATTGTTAAAAGTTTTTTTAATTACACGCTTAACACCCTTACTCAATTATTATTACTATTCTAGTATGTAACTATTCTGCATTGATTTAGAGGCAGCTTTATAATGTAACCAGACTTGGCAGAATATATTTTTTTCTACGGAGCGTCACCTTACCTGCCCATTCAAAGTGCAATGATAAGGGGTTTATTACGCTGTTTTCCATCACTATTAAACTAGTTATAAGTACATCACTCTACTCAACACAACTCTTACAGTTATAAAATATGGTAATGATTTAAAGTTTTTAAAAGATTATGGTTAAAACAATATCTTGTTATTGCTGAGTCCGCGAATTTTTCCATCGACCCCATTCTAATTACATTTTACTTTTCAGCTGTACCTACAGCTGTCATCTCGTGGTAAATTAATAGTGACTTAGTATATTTCTATTCTGCGGGGTTAGACGGAATCTCATATTGCACAATCGACATCGTACCGTCTCGCTTGTGATTGGTAGAGAAACCGACACGTGATGTCGCAATAATCTGTTGGCCAATCACGGTTATCTCTCAACCAATCACAGTAATCACGATACGTGTCGTTTGTGAGATATGAGATTCCGTCTAACCCCCCCGTAAAATTTTTTGTGACATTCGTCAATTACAAAAAGGATTTTCATAATTATTTTTTCTGCCTGGTATTATGTATTTGATTTATTTCGATCGGTATAACTTGGTAACACGGTATCCTGCTCAATAACCAATTAATATTTATCAATTTAGCAATGAAATTTTGTACACAAGATGTTATTAATTTGTTGCTTAAGCTTTCTAATTTTAAATGAGTTATCCTTACTTATCACATCATGAATTGGCAGGCTCTATTGGGGAAGTACCACCCTCTCACAGAAGATGAGCGTGAAACAGGGGTAGGAATTCCTACTGTTCCACGACCACTCCACCTCCTATCCTTGGAGTTGGCGAAACATGAGTTATGCTTCTGATGTTGCTAGCATCTATAGGGTACGGTAGCGACTTACTATCAGATGGTTATATTTTTTTTTGCCGCCTGCGTATATAAAACAATCATTCAAAATGCTACACTTAAAAAAATCTGTTTAAATACTTTCAGGTTTCTATGTATCCATCAAATTCAAGCATAAATACTACGGGTTAACACATGAGCCTTCAGCGCACTCAATAACTCATTGGCGAAATATAACAGTGTGGGCCTGAGCGGCACTCGGCGGGAGAGGTAAGGCCGTGTCACGTGCTCGTAATGAGTTCCAAACGCCCCAACCTCCCCTACGTTACTATGGAATTTCGCACATACAGTGCATACTTTTGATTATTTGAATTTATGATGTCACATTTTTTTCATGTGCTGTTTTATATTTCAAACAGAAAACAATGACCTGTATTTTTGAATTAAATTGATAAAAAAAAGTAGATCGTACAATTTACATGTTACGAGTATCTTCATAAATATACGTATTCGCAGGCAACTTGCAAACTCTACCACCCGTACAGAGATTTTAGCTTAATTTCACATAGCTAATTAATTTTCTATAGTTGTTCATAACAGCCGAGTGGGGCTGGCTTTAGAATTGTCCCACCCCTCTCTACCCACGGTAGTCATAAGAGGCGACTGAGGGAATACCGGGGGAGTGGGCACCAGTACTCCCTCAAGTATTAACAACATCAACTGAAATCGCCAACCCGCCTGCCAAGCGTGGCGATTACGACACTATCCCCCATAATGAACACACAAAAAAAAGGATGCGGTCAGCACACGACCGCTCGTTGTGGCTTTCTCTTGGGGAGGCCTATGTCCAGCAGTGGACGTCTAAAGGCTGATGGATGGATGGTTCATAACTGATAACGAATACGTATCTAGGTACTCTTTTTAAGTGTGACCACAACATAACATTATATATAGGTATATACTAGTGGACCCAACAGACGTTGTCCTGTCCAAATACTGGCGTTTAGTTTGGATTCGTTAGAAAGGTATATTTTTTTAGATTAGAAAAAATTAAAGAAAAAAATCCTGCAATCCTATCGTGGTGCCATCTACCGAGTCCGAATGTGAGTCTAAACTATCCCGGTACTTACTCAAACATTCACAAATAAATAGAAGAAAAAGTCCTGAAATCCTATTATGGCGCCACCTACCGGGTCCAAATGTGAATCTAAACCATCCAGGGCTCCACTCAACGCATTCAAAAAAAATCATTCAAATCAGTCCAGCCGTTTAGGAAGAGTTCAGTGACATAACATACGTACAGTAGAATTATAATATATACAGATATGCCGTTTTTTAGTTCACTTTTAGATAATATAAAGACATTTTCTAGAAAAACGAAATCACCTGTATACTTTGCATTTATCTAAGGATTTCTCTAGATTTCCATGGCATTGCCTCATTGGATCCTAACTTATGCTGATAATCGGACATCTCAGAAATACACTCTTTAAAAAAATATATCCTAAAATCTAGAGTATAAACTAGGTCGAAACCTGTACTACAAAACTCTAGGCTCCCTCCTTTCGTGATGGTATCTGACTAGAAGCAGAAATATACCTACTTTGTAGCATGCACAATGTATTGTATCTCGAAATAAATCTAAAATAAGTGAACATCGTACGTAAAATTAAACAAATAAACATAGACAAACATACTCGTAGTAGTATTTCGTTGTTTTTAAAGCCGTTGAAAATACCTAATAGCAAGTAATCTAGACAAACGAACCCAAGGATCTGGCGGGTTCAGCTCCTACAAGCAATATATATATATATATATATATAGCAAATAGCACTTATCATATTGTTACGTAATAACAATTAGTGGCGAGAACTAAAATTAGTAAAAACAGCTTTTAACAAACCCCACGCTTATATAATTAACACATAAAATCTTAATACCTACATATTAGCTTTAACGGCCGCTGCAATTACGTTGACTAATCAGTACAAATACAATAATGGGTTCTCTTTCTTGTAGTATTGTTCACAGCAGGCCCTCACCTGCTTTTAGTAAGCACAAGGGATTGAACACACGCCGCCGCGGGCGCTTACCGGATTTACTCTATTTGCACAATACTTGCCGTGAAGACCAAAATATAGAGCTCGTATTCTATTAGACTACCTATAAATATATGATATCATCTTAATTGTCTCTAAAAAAGATAATACTAGCAAGATTTAGAACATGACATGATTTTTGCTTGTTGTTGAGTATTGCATTATTACAGGAGATTCATATAATATAATTACTATGTTTGTATAAATATTAGATACAGAATAAGTTAAAAAAAGGAAGAAGCTTATGAATTGCTTTCCTAAACAAGCTAATTACTTACTTACTTATAATTACGCCATCTCCCTTGCGAGGTAGGCAGAGAGAACAGGGTTGAAAATGCTCTATTTTGCAGACTATAAATATTTATTTTAAATTTCGAGTAAGAAGCACTACAGCACTTTACAATACACTTTTTTTACAGCATTTTTTGACCCTACCCCGAGGATTGGATTCTGGAATTTGCTGTTACAAATTGTGAATTAATGTTCTGAAATCTCCAGATCAAGGGCGCTAAATCCTTGCTAAAATTTTAAACCTTAAGGTACTTTTGTTTCTCGATTCGATCAGGTCATAGCGGATTAACCCATCATAATGAAAATTAGTAATACAGAATTCAGAAAAGTACATAGGCTACTTTTTATCTCTGAAGAATGGATATTTCCTGTGGGATACAATTTTTTGCAAAGACATCCTTAGTGTGACGTACTTTTTTATTTATATACAATATAATATAATATATATTTTTCCGTGTGGTGACGGACTAAGAATACAAGTGTCACCACCCCATTCTTTCCCACGGGTGTCGTATGAGGCGACTAAGGGAAGTAAGCAATTATCATCCATTGCATGACTGGTGGTAGGGCTGGGTACCAAGTGGGAGTACTCACTTGGTATCTGGCCCGAGCGGGTTGGTACCACCATCTCCCATGTGACCGGCCATGAAGCAGATCATTGCGTTTTGGCTGTAGCAGGAGATAGCAGTTTATATTTCATTTCATCTGTGAAATGAATTGGTGAGCTGCGGCTTGACAATACTCTCGGTATAGTCGAGTCCATGGGCGACGGTTACCATTTACCATCGGATGGACCGTGGCTCGTCTGCCAATACATGCAATAAAAAAAATATATACAATAAGGTACGTGGACTAAGTCGTAGACAGATTTGGTTCTCATTAAAATTTATTACTCTATATATTGTTAGGCCGTCATTTTGAGAACTATTTTATTTTACATAATTATCTAAACCTTCTTAGTACTATATCCTAAACCGGAAAGGTTTCCCTTAAAATTCAAGTGGCCAATTACGAAGCAGTTACGTTTGGTAAATGTATGCGAGTACTTAAAAGCTAAGGGCTCTCAGACCTTTGTATCCACGTAACGTTTAGCAACACTGCGGAACGATTGCACGGCAACACAGCACGACACAGTTCAAGTACTACATTGATTTTGTTACTTTATGAATGCTCAGCTATACTTTTTGTGAATCTGTTTGGGTATTGCATTGGATTATATAGTAATATATCAGTATCAGATAATACGTTTTGTTGTGTGTCCATTTAGTTGGATTTAAAATGAATATCCAGACAATATTTCCGAGAGATCGATAGATAAATTTAAAGAGTGTCAGTGGTGCCATGACAGAGTAACCTCTATAGAGTGCAAGATTAATGCTCTATCTATCATTGCGATGTAGTCTCTAGAAGAGTTTAATTTTAATACCGTCACGTAGCCTAAACCATATATTTTTGCATGATGACTGCACAGATGGTGTAGTGGTTTAGATACCGGCTTCCCGTCCAAGTGTTATAGGTTCGATTCCTTCACTGGACTACTTAGTCGTGAAAAAGAGTACTTGGTCTTTTTTGTGATCCACAAATGGTTGTTTTAAGTCTGGGTTGCTTTGTGACCGTGGAATTGTACGTTTGAAAGTCCCCGCGATACAAGGATTATTCCTTAGTACAGGGCGTTGTCTTTTTTTTTAAAGTAAAAAAACATAGAACATAGCATCACGCCTGTATTCCCCGAAGGGGTAGGCAGAGGTGTATTACACGCCAACGACTCAAAAGACTTTCACTTTTTAAAAGTAGAAGACGAATTATACATGCTACATTCATGTTTCTAAAAGTAATCCCAAATTCCTATGCAAAATGTAATGTGTTTTATCTGAAATAATACATGGTAACTCTATTATTGTAGAGACATTATACCTCAATATTTGCTTGTGCATAGATATTTTAATTAATTTATCCATCAGTCATTAAAATACAAAAAAATCAAAAACATTTATAACTTAATCCAAACAACTTCACCCTTTATAAAAACTAAAGAACATATGTAAGCAATTAAACGATCGTTCCTGCCAGTCAAAGGTAACCCTTTCAGGCCAATTCGTACTTCCGCCCATCAATTATATTGTATCCTACACTTAGAATATTGACCACATGGTGTAAGGGAACCAAAGATACATTAAACATAACCAAGGCGTATGTATACGGTACTCTAGTGGTGATTAGAGATGTCTGTATCGTGATATCATTATCTTACAAGATAGGTATCGCTTTACCATGGCCTCCTTTTTGACTTAGTTTTGATATAAATTGTAGACGCCAAGTATGAACATCCTGATTGATTATTTTTTTTATATCATGCGTCATTCCAAGGAAATAGATAAGAAGTGATTATTCCCACTTGGTATCCAGCCCTACCACCAGTCATGCAATGGATGATAATTGCTTACCTCCTTTAGTCGCCTCATACGACACCCGTGGGAAAGAATGGAATGGTGACACTTGTATTCTTAGTCCGTCACCACATCGTCATCTTTAATATCCTTCTAATTAACTTAACCGATTTACGCCAAATATTAAAACCAATTAAGTTATTACTGAAACGTCGATGACTCTATTCAATAAACAATATTTGAATTGAGAACATTTTTTTCCTTCCAAGCGGCTTCGCCAGCATCCCCTTGAATACAACCCAAAAGTTGGTAAATGGTTAACAAAAGGTAGTACAATGAACGAATGCCAATGTTTGGGTCGACATAAAGGGAAGTCTTAGAAGCTGGGTCTGGTATTGTGCGCGGACGCATTGTTCGTAGGCCTTGGTGCGCTTGCACAAAACCGCTCGGTAGCCAACGTCGCTCACTTCAAAGCTTCCAATGTT
Source organism: Leucoma salicis (assembly GCA_948253155.1). Classification (NCBI taxonomy): domain Eukaryota; kingdom Metazoa; phylum Arthropoda; class Insecta; order Lepidoptera; family Erebidae; genus Leucoma; species Leucoma salicis. The sequence goes on along the minus strand of OX411819.1, from coordinate 9,241,479 downwards.
TACCTATAATATTATTTTTATTGCAGTAATTGAGTCTTTTCCTGAGAGAATGTCATCAGCCAGTGTTTGAACTTTCTATTTTTATGATGTTTTTTTTATTGATCGAACTTTACAAATTTTTATCATTTTTCTTAAAGTAAATTGACACTTTTTATTGTATGGATTGATTTTTATATCTTATTCCTAAATGTTAAAATGTACTATTTAGATACTAGGTATTATAAATCTATAACAAAGCTATATGTATACATTCAAGATATTTGATAAAAATACTGTATTATGTTTAAAAACCAAACTAATTTTAAACTATGTATTTTTTTTGTCAATTCAAGCGTTTGTCAGTTTGTTTGTGCACGAATCACGCAAACATTGCTGAATAATGACGATTTTTTTTTTGTTTGAAAGATTTTGATTATAGTTAAAAATTGGTGTACGTTTTTACCTCCTAACCTAAAAACTGGCTTTACCTATACTAGTTACAGTATTTCTGTAGTAACAAATATAAAGAACCGGTTCATCATTGTGTCACTCGATTTTCTACTGTAGCTATCGTAGGAGACGACCACTGAAGTTATGTTGTGACTATGTGTAGTGACCCCAGTGTAACCATCTTGTATTATATTTCTGTTATTATATTCTGTTATTTAGTATTCATCTATTCATCTTCTCAGGTACCATTGTTTTCTTATATACACGTCAAGCGTCGACAGGACATTGATGAAAATCAACGTTGCTATGAACACATAGTTATTAAGCTTAAAACGTAAATTGTGCTTTGTCCTCGCAGCTATTTTTGTGTATGTAGAAATAAATTCTTTTTTTCATTATTTCCAGTGTCCTGCCAATACAGGCGGAGTGAGTACACACAGCGGGTTTATTTAGCGAGAGAAGGCCCCTCACTACCCTGTTCGTTGCCCCGAACGACGGGGTGTGCGGTATGGTACATTGTTTCCCGACTTAACGAAAAAAAAAGGAGAACACAAATAAACATAGGTATGTTACGCTTAATGGTTAGCAGCTACGACTGTTTATTAGCACCATTACCTAATACCACACCCAGGAAAAGAGATTAAAAAATTTAAAAAAGGAATTTTGGTAGAGTAAAGAGGGAATTGAGTGGGTTTGGTTGTCCACTGCTCTCACGCACGTAACGAAACGCTACATGCTTAATATATATCGTATATACTATTGACTATTTTTTTTATAGTTGAATTATTTCGGCATTTGCTGACCCTTTCGTGATGAATTTACAAAGACTCTACTGTGAACACCAACAACCACTTCACACGATAACACCACTCAAACAGACTTGGCGCTTTACTATGTATTATAAACACCCGAAACGATTGGTTTATTAGGTTTTTATCATTCCTACGCCTTGGCTTGTATTTACTAAAAAGTGTCCAGTGGGTCTAGCCAAGTTGCATTCTATGATCGCTAACGCTAACAGAAAACTATTAAAATGTATGGAAAATTGACATCTCTAACGTTAAGTCACGTGACTTAGCGTTATAGATAATTGTTGTAGAATTCGATAAATATAGGTTCTTTCATCCATCAACCTTTTAACGTCCACTGCTGGACATAGGCCTCCCCAAGAATGGGGGATAGTGCCGTAATCGCCACGCTTGGCAGGCGGGTTGGCGATCGCAGTGGATGTTGTTAATACTCGAAGGAGTGCTGCTGCCCACTCCCCCGGTATTCCCTAAGTCCGCTCTTATGACTCCCATCGGTGGAGAGGGTGGGAAAATTTTAAAGCCGGCCCCACAAGGCTGATGGAAGATAGGTTCTTTATCTATGGTTAAAGATGTCAAATTCCCATACATTTAAATAGTTTTCTATTAGCATTAGCAATCATAGAATGCAACTTGGCTAGGCCCACAGAACCGAAAAGAGATAGAAGGAGGAGAATGTTACAGTACATAAACAATAATAAAAAACCTTCGTTATGAGCAACTTTTTCGCATTAACGTCTAGTAGCACAGGTAAAGTTTTTAGTAATTTTAATTTTAATTTACACGATTACATAATATTAGTATTAAATGAAAAAATATTGGATTAGATAATGATAATAAACCTATAGTAATATTTTTTCTCTCAAAAGCAGTTGCTGTTGCTTTATTCTCGCTCAGTGTGTAATAGAATAAAATAAGGAGTTTGATTCTCATCAAGCTATACGGAGAATAAAAAGGCAAGCAACATTAATAGAAGTCAGATGCTATTGATTTTTATTAACCGACTTCAACAAAGGAGGAGGTTATTAATTCGGATGTTTATATATATTTTTTTATGTATGTTTGGGCATTATCCAGATATTGATATTGATCTCACAAATTTGACTATTTTTTAAAGTTTTGTAATTTTTACTTAACTTTAAATTATAAGTAAAGTTTGTTATTTTTTTAGTAGCTTACTATACGTGTTGGGCGACTGTAAGTATAGTAAGCATTTGAAAATAAAATAAAATAACTCCGTCATATATATTTTTTTGCTGGCAAATGTCAATCTATCTCCAGTGTTTAAAAAGAAATCAACGAATCTATGCTTTTTCATTAATAATTGTGTTTTTGTTGCCCTTTTATTTCTGGTGGTGGTGATTTGTATCCTAAGACTGTAAAACGACAACTTATACCAAACTATCTTGCTCATAATTTATGGCAATTTTAATAAAGTTTTAGCGCACAAATTGCTTGTGCCTATTGAAAGTATAAGCAGATTCATATCTACTCATAGGAGAGTTGCAATAAAACAATATTGATTTTTTTATGTAGTTCTTTCCGTAATTGTTTTTAATTATTTTAATTTTATAACCCATTCATAATTCATACTCATGTTCGCCTAATGAACACCAAAAACTATAACTAATATTTTTTACTACAACCATTTCACCATAAAAATAGATATAATAGTAACACTCTTTTCCATCGGCATAGATAAACTAAACTACAGTTAAAAACCGATAAAACTAAATCTGGCCACAAATGTTTTAATACACGCCCATAAAAATAAACATTTAGGTACACTTTATGATACTTTATTCGCAAACTTCAAATAATAAAAGTGCGAATTTTACAACACTAGTATTGAAGCAAAGGACAAAAGATATACAGCCTAGTGATATACAATGAGGCCGCCAAAGACGCCGCCTTTGCCTGGAAGCAATAAAAACCATAGCCTTGGAATAAAACAATGGGTTTGTTTGGGCCTACCTCATTTTAGATAACAGTTGTAAATACCAACAGATAAAGGATAATTTATCAAACCGACTGTGGTTAATATTGCCTGTAATGTTTCACAGACATGAAGCATTACCTGTAAGTTATTATTCAATGAACGATAAAATAATTGAGTTTATGCGATAGGTACTAGATATACCTAGACACTTTTTTAAGGCGGGAAAAATGTACCTAACCGCATACCCTGTCGTTCGGTGCAACAAACAGAGTAGTGTGAGGCCCTCACTCACTAAAGAAAGCTGCCGTTTGCCGTCTCTCCGCCTGTATTGACGGGCTACTGGTACTACGTTGCATTACTTCAGTGGTCCGCCGGCGGCTTACCCTATCGGGTATCCTGTACCTAAATATCTACCTTATAATGCCAAAATTATCTGAACTTATTAGTTTACCTATTGGTATTTTAATCTAATAGCATTTAATAGATTTAACACTGCCTACCCTTTACACACCGTGGGTAAAGTCATCGTCTTATGTAAAACGGAACAACAATGATGCAACTTTTTTTGTTTGATAGTTCTTGACTCAACTGGTTTTAACCCGCTATTATTTCGTGAAGCTGAAAAAGAATCCGTGAAATAGTTCTGCGGCGAAGCCCACCAGGACTAAGTAGTATTTTTTTTAATTATAAGAAGACCTCTACGTACCTGCACTTATTTATGAGGTATTTTGTGTTTCTTATTTTCTAACAATCAATAACTTTCCAACTCTTTTACAAATTATATGTATTGCCAATTTAATATAGCTATGTTAAGCAATGGACTATAGTCGGATTCATAATTAGCTGCAGTAAAATGACATTACCTAATGCCAGTTTGTGAAAAAAGGTTGCCACATTTATTTTAGTTGTATCGCAATCTACTTCATAATTTCGTTCATTTGGTTTTTCTTATAAATAAATTATTGTTTAAAAATTAAAAAAACACACTTTATTGGCAAGCTGCTTTAATAGTGTAAAAGTAGGAAAGAATATTACAATAAATAATGATTTAAAAAAGTGTGCGATGCTATTTACTATATCAATGAACTATTGCACGCCTCATAAGCGAAGCGTTGAGGTGTGTTCTACTCCCGTTTTACACGGAACAACTGATTTTTCTAACTTAAAATGTCTCTATTTATCATATATTGCACTTGTAAAATAATATCTACACATTAAACACAAAGTGAAAAATGTGAATATATGTTGCTAAGCATGTCAAATGCTAAAAATATAAATAAAAATATCTAAAATATCTACACACACATATAAAGAACAAACACTATTTTTAACACTCATGACATTTTTGATGTCATTTTTGTTATTTAAAATAGTTAAAAACCTGTTTGAAAAAAATCTGGCTGGGACGTCCGTGATTTGTAGGCAATGTATGTTAACACGATAACGACCAAAATACTTTACTAATCGAGTCTTTTTTTTCGTTCACGAATTATAAGGAATAGAGCCCTATTACTTTTCACGTTTTGATTCGATGTGGTTTAATTGTTATCTAAATATTTACGCTCGACGCGACACTAAAACCAGCGCCTTTCATGAGAACTACCTTTTTACGTACGCATAGCCATCGGTGGTTTTACTATCGTCAACAGAACGCCATTCGCCCGGCCAGTACATTGTTTTTTGTTAAAAGAAAGCATATTTTACATGCCACAATATTTTTGCGTGTCTTGGCGTGCACGCGGCCTTGAACTGAGAGGTAGACCAATATAATAGTACTTCTTAAAATTAGCCCTAGATGGCGTATAAGACATGAAACCCACATTAGTACTTTTTGAAATTAGCGCTATCTATGTGATTTATTGAAAACTACTTAGTAAGACCAATACATTATTAGTTACTTATCAAATAATCAATTTTATTGTGAAAAATGAAGATAATGAGGCGTGCAGTTTTGGATTTTCCAAAGTATTTGTAACATTTGTTGTATTTTATTTCCTACTTTTTAGTTCAAATAGCTATGAAAGCGTGATCTTTTAGTTTTTTAAATTATAAATTAGTTCTGTTTAGTCTCAAAACAGCATCAAAAGTACTACAATTTAAAGAAAAGGTAAAGCTTACTTAGCTGTAACATTTTTTATTTTAACTTTATACTGCTACCGTGAACTTTTTCACATAAGTACTTATCCAAAAAAGCTGGCTCACTTGACTTTAACAAAAAATAGCGTTTAAATCTTAATATATCACAAACAGATACCTAATTAAAAAAATTATTAAAAAAATTAAAAATCCAACCGACAAGGGGCAATTTCTTATGATTAGCCGCGAGGACTTTCTCAAAGGTGGTATCCTTATGTTTGAAGCCAAAAAGGCAGCACGGATTACCACGAAGAAGTGTTGTAAGATTCGGAGAGTGGGCCACAATTTTACCAAAATTAAAGCCTAATAGCGCAGTTGTGATGGATAACGCACCATATCACCGCGTAAAGTTGAAATATTGCCGAAAATGTAGAGGACTAAAACAAAAATATAAGAGTGGCTGACTATTAAAAATATTTCATTTGAATCAAACATGGTAAAAGTAACTCTTACGGGCGTAGTTCGGCAACAAGCTTAATTTTTTGACGAGATGGCTGCCTAACATGGAGTTATGGAGTTAAGACTACCCCCACTTAAAACCTATCGAATTAGTTTAGGCGCTAATAAAGGGGCATGTCACAAAAAAATAAAAGTTTTATATGTACTGCAAGAGATAAAACAATTATTTGAAGAAGTATGAAACACAATTCTCTTTCTAATTGGACGACTGCATCTCGCATACAATTAAAGAAGAGGACAAAATGTGCCATCTCTACCACGTAATGGACAACATAACAGACAGTTTTATAATTAAAGTAGGTAAGCGAGATTCATAGCGATACTACTAGTGAAAGCGAATAATAAAATGTTATATTTGTTTAAAAATGTTTGTTTTTTATTTCCTATGGCAAATACGGCGATAAAGAAATATAAATATACGAAAACCACTCTTGCAGCAAAATTCATACAAAACTAATTAAATAATAAATATTGAAACCATTCATTCATTTCTTTTTATTTCCTATCACTATTTTTTTCTCGTCATAAACTGACAACACTCAATCTGTCAGTTTACTGCAGCTAATTAAGAATCATACCAATCAGACTATAAAGACGAATTTTACTCACGTGTCTACCTTCGCCTTTGGTAATAATATTATCTTTTTTGCATTCGTATCTCATAGTAAAATTGAATGTGTATACTTATTTTTATTTTATGTTAAAACAATATTTTGTCTGCGAATTCGTATGCGTGAACTTTTGAGTTGGGTAACTATAATATGGGTCAATACGCTACTCTACGGCATAATAATTATATCTATGCAAAATTAGCTATCCCACAAAACCATTTATTTTGCCGAGATAAATCTAAAATTTAATGATGATTGGTAAGTAGTTAAGGCGTAAAACACATAAACATAATCACATCATTTATTTATACAGTAAGCAAATAGACATTTTAGAACCCCATTAAGTTAATATGCAGGTACAGATAGATACTAGGTATAATATAGTGTGCTTTAATTCTAAAGTTAAACGGTTGCAACAGTTTATAACGAACGTCTTTACGCGGAAAACGCGGGAAACTCACAAAAGTTCTGCACAAGTTTGCTCGACCCGCCTGCGGCTCCGCCCCTTAATCTTCTGTTTCGGGCACAAACACGTCCGTCTCGCTCATGCCGCAACACAGCGGCTAACCGCATGCGGACGCGGGCCGTATCAACTCTTTATACACGCAAATTTTTCGACTTCAATTTTAATTATTGTTCTACATTTCTTTTACTTTTAGGAAACCTGATGTCAATATAATTAGCTTAGTTAGTTTTTTATATAAGTAGTTTCTTATTGGGTTAAAGTCAGTATTTGACTATTTTGAGCAAAATTTTAATTAAGTTTACCATACAATAAGCTTCCAATACAACTAGTGTTTCGGCTAAATTCACAAGTAGGTCGTCCTCGTAAAATGATTGCACGGTAAATTAAAATTTTTTGGATATTTTTTGGAATAGTTAAACAAAAAATACCAAATATCTCCCTTCAAAGATTCTGTCAACAGAAAATCCAGGCATCGAAATTCCTTGCATTCCTTAATGAATATGAAGTGCCACCCCGCGAGTGCGATGTCCACTCCAAACACGAAAATCATAATTTTTCATGAGCTCGTTGATAGGTTTTCGCGCTAGCTGCGGTTTCCAGTCGCCCCGCGGTATAATTACCGCCGCCTCGCGATACGTCACCACGGTGATTCAAAAAAATCCACCCATCCTTCTCCCACTCGGCGGCGGTGTGCCTCAGCGTCCCACTCCAACGAGAATTTTTATAAAAACGCAGAGACCGACCGCCGCCGTCCCGCTCGTTCCCACCGCGTCACCGCATCACCCACACCCTTCGTCTCCTTCCCGCTTTTTACGAGACGTAGGAGCCGCCACCCGAGTGGGGGCGGCGACCACGCGAACGCAAAATATTGACCATCGGAAAAAGTCGCGTCGTATCACAGTCATCAGTCGAAACCGAGTACTCGTGAGCACGCGTCTCTTTGCGACAACTTCGGTGCGCGTCGTAAGTCTTCGACTTGCGGTGTCGTGTCAAACAGCCCTTTATTTTTCCGAGTCCCCCGCCCGGCGCGCGGCGTCTTGTCGTCCGCGCCCAACAAGTGGTGTAGACGGTAGTGGCGGCTCACACGGAGTCTCGCGCCCGTACTTCGCACAACTTTCTGAGTGCTCCGCGCACGATACTCCACTCGCCGCGAGTTTGTGAAAATATCGCGGGTTCGAAACTTTTGACTAAGTGCTTAGAGACTAGAGTGGCGTGACATAGGACTTTAGTGGCGTACGTACGGTCGTTGTGGTGTCCGTGGGGGGTAGACTGAAGTCGATGCACCTTCCACACGTGAGCCCTACGGCCCCCATTATGACGGACGTCTATTCGCACATTCACGATTACTACCGGCAAAGCCACGGAGAGCTGGTGCAAACTGGATCACCAGCAGTACTTTGTTCCGCACTCCCTGGTCATTGGAGATCCAACAAGTCGTTACCAGTCGCTTTCAAGGTCGTTGCTTTGGATGACGTGCAGGACGGCACTCTGGTCACGATAAGAGCCGGGAATGATGAAAACGTGATGGCTGAGTTGAGGAATTGTACGGCGGTAATGAAGAATCAAGTCGCAAAGTTCAATGACTTGAGGTTTGTGGGTCGCAGCGGTCGCGGGAAGTCATTCTCTCTCACTATCACCATCAGTTCATATCCTAGTCAAGTGGCTACGTATACCAAGGCGATAAAAGTCACTGTCGACGGCCCTAGAGAGCCTAGAACTAAGCAAAGTAAGTTAACTTTACAAACTTTGTTTATAACTTTGTTTGCATGTCTTTAATAATTTGCGATAAAGTGGATTGTAGCCTGGTGCAGAAGATTGTCTTTTAAAAAACTAATATATACCTACTTAAAACTTATTACGAGTGGTATCTTCCTAATCCTACTAATATAGTAAATGTGAAAGTTTGTAAAGATTCTTGGGTATCCGTAAGTAAATTACGGAAACACTAATAGTTCATGTAGGATAGGTTTTTTGACTTATGGACGAAATCCCTAAACGAATTTGAACAAAATATTTTATATCTACAGATAAATTAGGGCTTACATAAATATCTAAAATATTTTTATTAAGGTTAGCGCAAAGCCTGTGGTTATTTCCACTTAAATGGTTTTAACAGATTTCAATTTGGAAGTCCACAGAGAAGAGGTTATGGGCAGAAGCTAGTAGGTTACTATATATATAATATATATATATATATATATATATATATGTTTATTGCAATATAATTATAAATTAATATATCACATGTATAGCCATGTATACCTAGTTCATAATTAGCCGCACTATAGCAGATCTAGTATTTTAAAGCATCACAAACATCTCCTTTAAAAATACCATTTAACGTGTATCGCGAATGCTTTTTTTAAATCGTGTCATCGCCATTTGTTAAATATCTTTAAAATAATCAAAGCAAATACATTTCGTGCATGCGCGTGCGCGACTGCTTCTTGACTCTTGGCCCGACGCCAGTCTACAGTACCAAAGTCGATTCTGCGGCGCCGCAACATTCAACCACACCGAAACCATTTATTTCTGAACCATTTAAATTGTAATATTTTTTAAACGCTGATGTATAATCGAGATTTGAAATAACAGCAATGATTTTGATTGCAATTTTAACGGGACAGATCAATTATTATTAGTTAATTAGAATAGAAACTAGATTTAGTCGACAGTAAGGAAATATTTTTTATAGTGTCATACTATGATTTTATTGTTACAAGAAATGCATACAAAGAAACAGAACTAGGGTGAAGCATAACAGAAGTTGGATCACTATAGTCCTTTCTTCTTTAACTGTGTTTCCAAATCTTTGAAGACTGAAGATTTCAATATAACTTTTAATCGTTATAAATAAACAAAACGTTTAAACAAACAGTAGCCCTCATTCATTATTGCTGTACTTATTTAAGATGCCATATTAAAAAAAAAAATAGTTTACTGATTATCTAATATCATGTTGCTAACAATCTAATTAGGTAGGTCATGATAAAAGCAAGCGATTAAATACATATACAGAACACAGAGTTGTTATCAGTTATTGAGAGTAAAGTCAAGGCCTAATACCTACTTTCTGATATCGAATATTACACACATTATGAAATAAATCTACTTTTACGAAATCTATCGCGTTTACTTGATTTTCTACCATAGGTAACGACGGGTGGACTATCCATCAGGGACCACAAATGCTTTAAAAAAAATCGAAACGGCTGCATAGTATAAAGAACCGTGTGGGGCCGGCTTTAGAATTATCCCACCCCTCTCCACCCATGGGAGTCGTAAGAGCCGACTGAGGGAATACCGAGGGAGTGGGCAGCAGCACTCCCTCGAGTATTAATAACATCCACTGCGCTCACCAACCCGCCTGCCAAGCGTGGCGATTACGGCACTATTCCCCCATATGAGCGCACAGGACCGCTCGTTGTGGCGTTCTCTTGGGGAGGCCTATGTCTAGCAGTGGACGTCGAAAGGCTGATGGATAGATGGATGACATAGTAAAAATAAAGTACAAACGCAATAGATTCCATAAAAGTCAGTAGTTTTATTTTATAACTTTACTAGTCTATTATTAGTTACATAAATATAAATAAATGATCATCGGTTATAATAAGCGGATTAGTTTAATAAGTAACGATGTTCATTGTAAAGAAAAGAGTTTTGGCACATGTCTAAAACACTTTTTGTATCAAACTATATTTGAAATGAACAAGTCTCAAATCACCGCAACTGTTTCAGCATATGCGCGATTGTTCTCAATCGTATACTTACACCAGTCAATCACAGAGACATTAATTACCCACTCAGTTTAATCTCCAAACTACGCGAGGAATTACAGCAAAGACTCCTTCCTAAAATAAAACTGATTGTCTGTATTTACGAGAACGTTTAGAGCGAGGCGTTCTACGATAAGTGATATATTTTGACAGAAGTTTATTAATGACTATTGATGGTTCAATCGGACACGGGTTTATACTTATGTAAAATTAGACTCCTGTTACTTTTGGACTAAGAATATAAAATATCTTTTCATGTCAGAGTCACCCAAAAACGTAAAATAAAGCAATCAGCGCTGAGAGAGAAGGTAAATATTAAACAAAACATTGCGAGTTTGTCAGGCCATTTTGGCATAGTAAGCACATTGACCATAAATTAAGGAGGACGCTTTTTCTTATCAGCGAAACGTGAATGAGCAAGGAAGTAAGCACAAATAAATCTTGAAGTATATACTTTTTCATTCAATCATTTTTTTTAGCCTTTGACATGCTTAGCCATATAAATTAACATAAAGTCTGAAAATGTGAAATCAAAAATAACAGTCACGAACAGGATTTGAACCTGCATATCCTGAATACCGTTCAGATGCTTTGCCAATACAGCCATCGTGACAACGTTTGATAACACATTCATTCTTAACGTTTCGGTCGGAAGTATTTGCATACATTCACACAATCTAGAAACCTTCATTATTTTAATACATTCTTGTCCATGTGAGAGACATAATAACAACAATTAAAAATGAGATACGATCCCGGTTGGCTTTATAAAGAAGTCAATAGCGAAAGAAGAATATCTTAAAACAAAACCAGATTGCTAATTGGTTCTAGCTGTTACCCTAGAACTAGAAGCTCCCTCAATGGTTCTGCTCGGTTATAAGATAAGAATATTATGATTTTATCCTAAAGACGACCATTATTTAGGTACCTGGAAACATCAGAGAGTTAGTAGATATCTATAACTATTGATTAGCCTATGAGTGAAGTTCAGCTGCGTTAGTTATTATTAGAGTAACTATGGTATGTATATATAGCCATAACTTCAATATATAAGCTATTAAATGCTATAATATAAGCTATTAAAGTCAAGCACACTTTTAAATAATTTAAAAAAAATAGCAGGGTACTCAATTCTGCATATTTGTTTAAATTATATTTATTTGTTCAACAGTATTTTTTACCAAAGCGATAGATTTCAGTAATTAGGTAGGTATTGGCTAATTAAAAACAACATTGTACCAAATATCTATAAATTATTGTTATATGGTCTAGACTATTATATGGTCCAGATCTAGAGAATCTAAGTAATAAACAATTTTCGATCGTAGTAAATTGCGAAACGAACGACTTTGTGGTAGGAAATATGCGAAATTTCGAAAGAAACTTAATTTTTCGTTGAATTAGAGTAGACCTCCTGTTAAGGAAACTCTTAGCGGTTCTCTTCAACGTAAACAAATTGCAATGATTTAAGACTAAGTTTTCAACTAAGGAGTTGAATATATGGAGGGCCATATTTAAAATTTAATTTGAATTACATTATTTTATACGAACTCTCTACACTAAAATAGTCGTAAGGACCATCGACATAAAGAAGATTTTTCAAAATATTTATTGTTTAGAAACAATTACGCAAGCCTAGCGTTAAATGTGGATTGAATAGTACAACACGGCTGCTATTGAAGGTCAGGTAGATATTTATTTTGTACACTCAATTCAGTCTAGTAGCAACATTTCATATAATTTTGATTCGCAAAAAATATCGTGTAATTTCACAAGCCGGATTTATGTTAACGTCTGCTGAAAACGACTCAACAAAACAACGAACAAATTAAACTGAAATCATAATGTTTTGACACCACATATCTATTTTAAAACGTACTGAGACGACTGTGTAAACAAACAGTTGCGCCCAAACTTCAACCAATAATAAAAAGGCAGTATGTGGAAAAACTAACATCCTTGCCTCATAAACATCAAAGGCAAGTTAATAAAGCGATCAATGAAGCTGTCTTAATGGCCTTTACCCCGCTCTAATTAACACGTACTAGAGTAAAACTAGCTTACATTTAAACACATTATGAAAGTATATAAATCGTTTTGACGTACCCCATCTCTAGTTATATTTAGTTTGCGTTTTATTGTCGATAAAAAATTTGCCGGTAATTTTTGACGTAAGTCTGTATGTTGTAGAAGACTCATTTACCTATTTAACAAAAACTTATTGGAGTTTGCCATCAAGAAATTCTCAATACCAGCTCGGAGTTCGGAAGCTGGCGGTGTTTCAACCCCGTGACTCAGAAAGTAAATGAAGCCGTTGGTCCCGCACCTGATCTCACTCCCATCGTGTAGGAATGCCGTCTCATTAACAGACAACAGCTATGAGAATAAGGAATCAGAGAGTGCACTTGTGTTTGCGCATCCTGGACTATAACATCTCCTGCATTCATGGCTAGTGTCTCTTGACACTGGTCACTGTCACCGAAATTACCTACAGTCTGAAGATCATTACAGTGATTTATTTTTTGCAGTTTCATATTGAAATACAATCATTTAGATATTTTTATATATATTTTTAGCATTTGACATGCTTAGCCTTAGTCATTAAAGTAAAAATGTTAATTGTAAAATTAAGTTTACCTGGTCGGTATAATGTATAAAAATACTTCCGACAGATGGCGCAGGCGTCACCCAAAGACGTTAAGTATGAATGTGTTATCGAAATTAGCAGTCAGGAGCAATTGTCACGATGGCTGAATTGGCAAAGCATCTGGACTGTGTCCAGGAGATGCAGGTTCAAATCCTGCTCATGACTGTTATTTTCGATTTCATTTTCACTTTGTGTTTAATGAAATACAATCAATTCCGTTTTTGAGGATATACATACATCTGTTAAGATAATTACATACTTAACATAAAATTGCATCATTGCCATTGTTAACTAAACCCCTAATAAAAATTCTTAATTCGGTTCACATTCATCAAATTTTTGTCGTTTAAAACAATTAAATGAAATATCAGAAATACTTGGAATATTAGTAGAGTGGCTTATAACCAGCACTTGGTGTGCAGCGGTTACCAAGTTCGACCGTGGTTCGGCCGCGTAACAGATGTAAACAATCTCCGTCCGCGTCGTAAACTCCCGTTTGATCTCCCCGCCTGCACCCCGACGCCGGTGCCTCTAAAATATGAATTTTATGTCTCTGCTAGCTGCTGAAATACCGCACATCTACAGCCAGCGACCCTCATAACCAAGGCCTAAGGACTTTGCCAAGATATTAAGATGCTTATGGAAAATTTTAGATGAAGTTATTTAAACTACTCCTAGCCTGTTTGGACATAATCATATTTCTATTATAAATTTGAAAGTTTGTAAAGATGTTTTGATGTTTGGATGTTATGCATCAATAACGCTTAAAATACTGAGTGCATTTTGAATAAAATTTAGTAATTATGAGTAAATAAGAGATGAGACACTGGACTGACATACAACACAAGTAGGAAACATTTTATCAAAAAAAATAATGCCTAAACGACACTATGGACCAAATTTTGAAGTCCACACAGACGAAGTCGCGGGCAGAAGCTTGTAATAACTAAGGTTTTGAATAAGTTCATTAAAAACACACGACGTGATTTTCATAAACACGGATGAAAATTGTGTGGACGGCTATATCGATCAAAGTTTAGTTACGTTCGATCTGGTAAAGATGGATAAACAATAAAATACAAATCATTTATTATTTTATTAATTCATAAGTAATTGTTTTGTAATCATTTGTAAGCATCACTTATTCAATTTTTTTTTCAAGAAACCACCCTTTAACTAGGATTAATACCTGCATCGCTACTTTAAAACATAATTTTAACAGATAATAAGTACCTAACTACATCTAACTCAGAGAGAATAGAGCGCCAAGAGGTATTCTTGCATACATCTCTCCCTTCCTCAACATTCATAATTCTCTTCATACACGCTCGCTGGTTTCGAAGACTCTTGAACTCCACCTTCCTTTAATACATGACCGATTTGGTCTAGGTATTGAGTCTCGGTCTCCCTCTTTACCTACATCCTTCCACTTTCGCATTGTATATCTTCTTAAGCAGTCGCTCGTCCAGCACTTTTTCTATATATCCATACCATCGGAGCATTCCCGTTCGCATCTTTACACCAATACTCTCTTTCATACCTACTCCCTCTCTTACGTCATCATACGAATGCGGTCAGTCAGCCTCACTCCACAGATTCTTCGCTTCATTTTTTTTTCGTGCTAATATTATTAATTTCATCAGCGGTGATTATTACTTACTCAAAATAAGCAAATACCTTCTTTGTTATTCTTATTTTATAGATATAGATACACACAATAAAGCTGACAATTAAATACAGCCATCATATGTGTGGTGTTAGTTAAAGAACGTCATCTACACCCCATCCAAATTATGAGCTATAACTCTGATTCCATTTATTTAAGACAACGACTCCTTAACATTAATTTACGAGTGACAAGGCTCGCATCTCATCTCGTCGGAGATATTTAATGCCCATTTTGACACTTATGCGTCGTATCATCCGTTTATTGTCCGACGCGGTACCAATTTGGCCGAGACCACTTTTGATACGACACGAGCCACATTCTTACCATTGTTCATTTTAAGACGCGGTGATTAACGGACGTAAAAATAGCTTTATAGATATACACTGAAAGTTTCAGAGTGCAATGTTTTTCTTCAGAATTCACGTTCGGATACTCGAATTAATTCACTGGCGTTCTTTTATATTATAACAACTACTAAAGTTCATTGATTGTCACCTACGATATTTTGTTTGCAAAAATATCCCGTAAATTTGGTGTTCATTAAAATTCTAATAAATTAATCAGCAAGCTAAAGATCCCATTTACCGAGATTAATATTAATTCAAGCACTCAGTAATCATATGGTACCTACTCCTCAACATTAGAAATGCTCTCTTTGCCGCGTTAATATTCAGAGCCCCGCATATGCAAAGGGTCGGGGAACTGAATTTAATTGAATACTGGCATTAACAAATGGAGCGGCCCGTTTCCGAGTTCCACATTTAACTTATTATTGTTCCATGATGTCGGAGCTTCTCGGTTCACTCTGAATTGCCGCGTGACAGCGCGACGGGCCATCCATCAAGTTCTTAATTTAAAATACCCGCGATTTGGGAAACACTCACGAAACACTCGCTAATCTACCAAAAGGGGTATGGTTCACGTAAACAAACTAATTGTTCCGTAAACACTTTTAGTGCGCGAGAAATAACGTCATCGTTGTTAGAAAAAAAAAGTCTGCTACCCATTATCTACAATGTTTAGGTGACTATAAAATTGGGATACTCAAACGAAACTCGCAACAACAAACTACTAATAAAGATTATAAGAAGTACCGCGTATACAAAGTTCAAAACAAAGTAGACAAAGTGCTCGTAAACAGTCTAATCCCCTTATAAAAACGTTACACCTGATCTCATCAAATGGGCTGTCTGTATTGGATTAGAAAGTAGTAAAATCGAAAATAGTTGCACACGATACTAAAGACGTCCTCATTATCGATTAAACTACTAAAAAAATCGCTACTAAAAGCAAAAGGCAACGTGACGTTGGAGAATCGTAAAAACGTATGGTACAGAGGAGCCGTCTAACTGCAGTAGTAAACCAGCTCGTATTGTATACAGACCCTTGTTATAGTCGTCGGGCGGTAAACATTGCACGGCCCGTGTGTCGCCGCCTTTATGACCACCCTTTGTGCTTGCGGACTTGGTTTAAGACGTTAGTGACCTCGCTACATCGCTATCTAGTTAATAAGCTGGCTTGAAGATCCGTTCCTGAATTAGAATCTTCCATAAAGGTCAATGCAGTCGAAATACAGATTTATCCGAACATTGTGTTTCTACTTATACCTTTTAAAATTTATACATGATTTTGTTAAAAAATAAAACAAAAATCTGTCATTAAATGTATTTATAAACAAACAAACATAGCTTCACGCCTGTATTCCCCGGAGGGGTAGGCAGAGTTGTTTCATACCCACCATTCACCAGCAATGTTTAAGTCCCACGTAATAGGGGGCGAGCCTATTGCCGTCTGCCGGGCACATTTCCAAACTCCGAGCTGCTAATAATTTTTCTTTTTGCGAAAAAGCTTAGTAACATTGCCCGACCCGGGGATCGAACTTCATGACCAACAGTCACTCATGTTACCGCTGCACCACTGAGGCAGTCACGACCGATTTATTTTATTGTGTATTAAAAAGTTATTACATGAATTTTATTTCTTTATAGATTACGGATATGGTCACCCGGGAGCATTTAGCCCCTTTCTACTAAACCCTGGCTGGCTGGATGCAGCATACCTGAACTACGCCTGGGCTGATTATTTCCGACCGCCACACCAAACCGCTGCGTTAGTTAAAGGTATTATTTCTTAAATGGTATCATATATGTATTGTATTATTACAGCATAAGCTTCGTTCTTTTCTATTAAATATATTATTCTCGCCGGAATACAGGCATTTTGATTCGTAAAAAAATAATGCCTTACAATAGAAATTCATCTGTACATCATTATTCGAAATTCGAAATGGAACGATGCAATAAGAGTCTCTTTAATAACACTCTGCGTTCAATAACAAGCATTTGTTAAATTAAAAATTCCCCAATTAGCAATCAGCGCTCTAAAACATGTTGCTCGAAACAGTACCTCTACCGAAGGCCGTACAACGCCAAAGCGGCTCAAATAAAAGAAGCAACTCTTGAACTCTGCAAAACAACAGCGAACCGACCGAAGCAAAACCACCCGCTGAAGTCTGTTCCTCGCTATACGGGGGCAACTGGGGGTGCTCACTAAACGTACAAAAAAGCTCTGCCTTCACGCTCGAGAGTATGGAGTCAATTTTATTCCAATGTAGGCGACCGCGCCACCAGCCACTTTTTGTTTCCGATGTTGAAACGCGAGTAACGATGTACTGAAACACCTACATACTTTCATTAATCCTATGTTGGTGCGCACACATACATAGAACTACCTTTCATAATACAGAGTGCAATTGCTTATTTCATTTTCAAAACATTCTGCATTTTATGAACTATGCTTAGGTATCTCATCATGCTCCAATAAGGCAACAGAGCAATTTAAAATATTGCTTAGGTACTCATGTTTTAAAATTTAATTTTACAATAGGAGCAACCGGTTAACCCAATAAAGACTAATTAAAAATAACGGCCAAAGCCAAACAGAATCAAATTTCTCGATCGAGAATCACCTCAATCAGGCGCGTCGCTGATATTGGCTCCCTCCTCGTCAAATTACCCCCTTACGTCCCATTCCACCCTCGTCGCCTTTAAAGTGGTTTACGTACTACTACTGCTGCAAACAGAAAAAGTGCAAAAGAGTGGCGAATGTAACACCACCTTCGAGCTCTTTGTGGCCCAATCTGCGCCTCCATCGACGGTTTTTTATGCACCAGCTTCTTTTACAGGCTATCGAGATTCAAAGCTCTCTAGAAACTTTTGAACATAGCTAATGAAAATTTTACTTTCAGCTTTCTTTGTCTAGCGTGTTTGGAGATAGAGGTGCGCTTCCTTATCGCGATGCTCTCGCTTTGTGGAATTCAAACGTGTCGACAGCAGCAGCTACACACGTGCTCTGCATCAATAATGCGTTGACACATACGCAAAGTCACAGAACCTCTCGTATCGTACAGCATAATGGTATGCTATGTTCATTGCAAAGAACTACGTCGTGTTCGGATAAATAAATATTGCACCCTCACCCTCTCGATATCGCAGAAAAAAACATCCCTTTCGGTGATGCCGCTTTTAAACGCCTACAGATTGTACATTATCCTTAGTACGATTATGCACCCCCGTTGTTCGGGGAATAGACGGAGAGCCTGTGTGCCGCGGGCTATCCCCAAGGACTCGTCTCTCATATTACGTCATGTTACCTAATCAGCCGACGGGACTGTACTGTAGTAGTTTTTACTGCGGCATGTCTTACAAAGATTAGGGTGTTGCATCTTGTAAGAAACAATGTTATACGAACATTAGTCATTTTCTAAAATAGAAGACAAGTGTTTTACAGTAATTATATTATTCCTCAGTATGTATTTAACAATTAGTTTTTTTTTGTTAATAGGTGGCGCAGGTCCAACACCACCAGTGACGTTACCAGGAGCAGAGATTTTCCCTTTCCCACCGGCACTTACAAATCTTCCACCTGGTGGACTCATACCTCCCCCTGGAGGGATGAGCCCATTTTTACAACCAAATGGACTTTTACCTTTCCCTCCCCATCCAGCGGATTTGGCACTAAAATCATTGCCACCGGAACTATCTCTAAAGAATGGTGTTAACCCTTATGAAGCACTGAGACATCTACAAAGCAATATTTCAATTGATACTTCATGTGCAAGATTATCACCTACGAGCAGTAGACAAAGTGGCAGCCCAAGGAGTTTGGTTAATACTAGCCCACGATCCAAAGGTGACTCCAAATCAGAAGTCAATTCAATGCATGATGCGACAATCTCTGATGAATCTGATGAGGAACCAATAGAAGTGGTGAAGTCAGCATTTCACCCAACGAGACCAGCAAATGTTGAGCTGCAAGAAATGAAAAGGGTTCAAGCTGCAGATTCTACTGTAGCTGATAGACCCAAGGTCAGAAACGAATTAAAAGCACCTTCTCAGCGCACAACGAGAGTACTCTCATCTAGTCCCACATCAACTAAAATTACTAATGGAGCGATACCAACTCATAAATCTGTGTGGCGGCCATATTGACATTATAGTGTACCTATCTAGTTAAGCGTCCGTTCTAACGGATTTGTTAAATGTGATAAACCAATGAGCTTGTAAATAACATAGATATAATACCTACGAATCATTCGATCTATTACAGATATTTATTGTTAGATATTTAGATTAGAGTTTTAGCCTAGAAAAAAAATGTTAATAGAATATTTGTTACTTTTATTGCAGATGTGTTCACGCTTGTTTATATTACTTTGTAGTACTGTAAATTGATTTGTATATATATATTGCTTAATATTCTTCAAGAAACGACTGATTAATTTAATAGTTAAGAAAGACAAATGTATAATTGTAAATAGTTTAAAAGGGTATTTATTAAACGAACGAAATGTACAATAGATGTTTGCAATTTGCAATGTATAATTAAAATGTATAAATGTATTTAGAAGTATGAAGATAAACAAAATATGCAGAGAAATTAATAAAGTGATTTCATTTAACTATCCTTTGTAGACTGAATTAACTATCTATATTTTTCCAAAAAATATCGATAAGGAACGATTAACACTGTGCCAAAATATTTTAAATAATATACCTACGTATCTAGATGTTAAATCAAAACTTACCAAAGTAAAATAAAGTTGAAATAGCCAAATAATACTTTTATTTGATTAATTTCTAACAATTAGTTGATGAGTGCTTTAAATAACCTATCTAATCGAAATATTGGAATAGGGAAAACCAAATGAAACGCGATTAATTCGGTAAAAGTAGTTTTATTTTATAACTAGATTGTGTCCGCGATTTCGTCTCTCTTTAGAATATTAATATGCTACTTTATGGCACACTAATGATCTGTATTCGATCTATGTTACAAAAAATACTTTTCCAGTCTATATGATTTTGTGGTTCCGAACTATATACAATCATAATGTATGGCTAATTTCATGATGATTGAATGAGTATCTAGTTATGGTGCGAAGCCGTAACAAATAACCTAATTGACAAACGTACTTTCGCATTTTTATTATTAGGCATTTCGTATTTATAATAACAATCAGTGAAGTCAGTTCTTTCCATAAGATTGCACTATACGGATTAAATATCTATTCAACTACTTAGCTTCAAATTAAATAAACGATGTTTCAAAAGGGACACAACGTGCCATGCACATGTTGTTTTCACGATTGCTTGTAAACAATAACATACTGGGTTTTAAAAACTTTATAAATATTCCAGATGTAGAAAAAAAACCTAGCTCCCACATTCTATACAGACCATAGGCACGCATTAAGTGTGACCTATCGTAATTGATAGTACAAATAACAATATTTTGATGTTTGTGGTGACGAACTAAGAATACAAGGGCACCACTCCGTTCTTTCCCACGCACTAAATAGGCGCTAAAGAGAAGTAAGTAACCATAAAGGAATCCCTTGTGTAAGAAAAGAAAAAATACTACAATATATAAATTATATCTACTTTAGTAGCGATGCATACGAGTAGGTATATTATTGCCTAACGGATTAAATTTTTAAGATTTCCTCGTTAGTCTTTTGGCTTAGGCTTCAAACGTCCGACCAATGAAGTAATTTTTGTGAGTTAAGTGTATGTACTTAGTAAGCTTCAGTGGTCCACCAGTACAGGCGAAGGGACGGCACCCAGCGTGCTTATTTAGTGGGTGAGGGCTCCATAGTACCCTGTTGGTTGCTACAACAGGGCATGTGGTTAGGTACATTTTTCCAGCCTGTTAAGACTTCTCTAGCCTTTTTTTGTTAAAAAAAGGCTAGAGATATCTAACCGCCTGTCGTGCCAGGTTTTAAATAACAAAAAAATGAAAAGCGTTGTTTTGAGTTCTATTACCTTTTTTTTATTGCCTGCTCTCCGTTTTTGGTACATATGTACATATTATTACTAGCTCACCCAGCGAACTTCGTACCGCCATATTTTCTTTTTCGTAAATATTTTGCAATGAAAATTATTAAAGTACTAATATCGCTATTAAAAAATAGGATTTGGCAGTAGATGGGTAAAAATTTAGGGTTGTTTGTATGTTTTAATGCCAAATAATAAAAATAAAATTTTGTCGAAAAAAATTAAAAAAATATTGTGGTGGACACCCTTATCACTTAGGGGTATGAAAAATAGTTAACATCCTATTCTTAGACCTACTGAATGTGTGTATACACAAAATTTCATAAGAATCGGTCAAGCCGTTTCGGAGGAGAATGGCGACAAACACTGTGACACGAGAATTTTATATATTAGATGTACAGACACACTAGGTTCTACGGTTATGTTATATACGAATATGTAAACATTATGACGTATCTCTTATAACTAGTAAAGGTTGTATTGTAGTGAAGGATGAAGCGCAACACAATATTCTACTTAATCATAATAAAGTAATTATGATAAATTTTATGGCTATGCTAAAAATTATTATTGCCATTGGCCTTACAGAACTGAGTAACAAAAATTATTATAAATTGGCTATTGAATGTAATATAATAATAAAAGGTATTCTATAGTATAGTAAGCTATACTAAGTGAACCGGCATTACCATAGAGGTGTGTAGTTAGGTACTATCAATTGTGTTTGCGCCCGAG
The DNA here is from genome assembly GCA_948253155.1 of Leucoma salicis. Lineage (NCBI taxonomy): Eukaryota > Metazoa > Arthropoda > Insecta > Lepidoptera > Erebidae > Leucoma > Leucoma salicis. The sequence goes on along the minus strand of OX411819.1, from coordinate 9,219,471 downwards.
CTGATCCGGTTAGCTGATTGCAGCCTCGCTCCCTGCACACCGCGGTCACGTCGCTCCTCAAACATCACCTGGACACTGTAATATGGATATGACTAATTTATATTTTACAAAAAAAAGTAATCATTAATATTTTTATACATTTTTACTGGTGGTAGGGCTGGGTACCAAGTGAGAGTACTCACTTGCTATCGGGCCAAAACAGGTCAGTACCACCGTCTCCTGTGTGACCGGTCATGAAGCACGTCGGTGTGTTTTGGCGGTAGCAGAAGATAGCCGTTTATTCTTTCATTTCATATCTGTGTGATGCTATGTTATATTCTCTCAAGGAACTCTCAATAGCTGCTGTTAGGAAGTTAGTAGTATCACACCCTCGTGTCTCGGAAAGCACACAAACATGAAGCCGTTAGTTCTAAATGTTGCCGCTCTCCCGTCATGTCAGAATGCTGTCACATTATAGTACACTCATGCACTGTAATATTTCCTGCGCAGTTCTCTATTGACACTGACTGATCTAGAGACTATGGTGTATTCTAATAGTGAAGTTGATCATGAGCAATATATAAAAAAAAACTGTGAGTATTTTATAATTGGTCACATGCTCTTTCGCTTGCAAATATAGCGTAGATTTAAGCATGTGCAGTATTAAAGGGTATTCGTGAGATATCTAGTCCATACATTATAACATGTTATACTACTGACCCATATTTATCCACAGACATCTATTTTGGCCTTCCGTTACGACCGCACAATATACAATCAGAATAACTTATTCTACATAAAAGGAAAATTTGAATAGAAAAAAAATCGAAGGTAGATTTGCTCACTAACATTTTTTATTGCAAAACTCACAATGTAATACGAACATAGATCGTTTCAAAAAATCAGAGCGTCTTGGAGTAGGTCTCCGTTTTGAGAATCCTCATGTATGTTATTAGACTAGACACAGCATTTTTCAGATATAGTTTCAATGGCAGCTTATAGTTTCCGAAAGACGTGATGTGTGTTCTTTGGTAGGTGCAAATTACAAATCTACTTAATTTGTTTAATGTCCTTTTTTACTCTGTAAAGGAGCCGGATATTTCTGAGCGACAAAATGTAAAGAGACGAAATATGGTTTAAAAAAATTGTTGCTTTTTTCTATTTAAAATATAAAAACACAACTTAATATTTTACCTAGAAATTGAGAAAACTAAAAGTAAGTTATAATATCGAAAATACAACCTGAGAACAGATAACAGTGACAGAATGACAGACCATGGAAGTAAGTTTAAACTTTGAATACTTATTTGAAAACATCTATTTTTAATTATATAACGTCTAGAACTATGTCATGGTGTATATTTTTTTTACATTTTTTTATACTACTTGGGTGGCAAACAAGCATACGGCCCACCTGATGGTAAGCGGTTACCGTAGCCTATAGATGCTAGCAACACCAGAGGTACCACTTGCGGTCGCTATCTCCAAGGAAAGGGAAAGGAGATGGATAGGAATGATAATAAGAGGTCGGATACTAAGGAGAGTATAGAAAGGGTAATAAAGAGAGGATAGGGGAGCCTCTGGCGCTCTCACTCACCATCCCATCAAGCCGATACATTCATGCATAAGCAAGGCTCTACAACTAAATGCTGAGTTGTATTTATATACAGTACTATTATATATCACTAATCTTTGGAGACGGCTCCGCCGTAGTAATGCAATCATTATCGAAATGTGTATAACTTTTTAATTCTAATCAAGAGCTACAAAAAAAAAACATCAGTTCAGTAATTTTGCATATTTTTCAAACAACATGCCTACAGACACAACCAAAAGCAATTCTGTTTTTGATTTAGAGACGCTTATATAGCCTGCTAGCCTTTGCCCGCGGCTTCGCCGCAGCCAATAGCTAGTTTTTGAATTATACCTCAAGTTTCCGATATAGTAGCCGGATAAAATTTATACCAGTTTTTAAGTCTAATCAAGATCTATTAAATAAAAAAGTTGCATCAAAATCCGTTTAGTTATTTTTTGCGTGATGCGCGAACAAACAAACAGAAAAACAGATAAAAATTTTAAAAAAATTGTTTTGTGTTTAGACACACCTATATAGCCTATTACAATATTTTTTTCTCAAATATCTTAAATGTACAGACACAGCTCTGTACAGCTTTATAATAGTATAAGATAACATTTTTCTGTATAAGTACTATTACAAAGCTGTAAAAGAGCTGGCTCTGTACATTTAAGAAATTTGAGGAATACCTACGTCTGTATTTAGGTGTTTTTATGTTTTTTTCTGTTTGCCCGCTTATCTGTTTGGATATCACGCAAAAACTACTGACCGGATTTTGATGCAACTTTTTTTGCTTGATAGCTCTTGATTAAACTTAAAAACTGTATGTACGTTTTATCCCGTAATATATCATGCACCTGAGTTATAATCTACTTTTGTCTGCGGCAAAGCCCCTGGCAATGGCTTGTTTATTATATTTTACTACACGCAGCGTTATTATAGGTTTATAACAGAACAGAGTGCCAAAAGGCGCTATTTGTACATACATCTCTCGCTTCCTCAACATTCATAATTCTAAATATAATAATACTACTCTCTTTTATCCTTTAGATTATAATAATATGTGAATGCATTATGGAAGCGGTATATATTCAGATAAAATCTAGACACATTTGAAAAGCTTTTCATTAGCACTTTGTCATTTGGCACACATCACACTGAATAGAAGCACCTCATTATACAAAGCTTTGATTCGTGCAGTGGTTATGACTTACTTTTTGGAGCATACAGCCTCCATACATTAGCGGTACTTTGAACAACCTTTCTATTTGGTCGTATAAAAACTTGTGGCCAGTCGGGCGCGCGTCAGTGAGTATATTTTGAATTTCAAATTTTGTTTGAGTGAATGGGCGTATGTGTTCAATGCACCAGTGATTATAGTATGAGGTATTTGAATGTGTAAGCTGTGTGTATATTATATTATTGTTGTCGGTGTGTGTTACTTCACCTAATGTTTTCCAGTTCGAGTGAAAATTATACATTCAAATTTACTTTAAAGAACAAATTATTTGTGAAATGTGGAAAAAGAGAACTTTCGTGCGAGCGGGAATCGTACCTGCCTCCCTTCCAATCCGGGGAAGTACTCTGACTTCACTCTCTCTCCACTTACACTTATTTGATGTAATAATAAAATAAAATACCAAAAGCAGAAACAACAAAAATAATTATTAAGCTACTATTAACTTAAAAATTAGTTTTGTGTTCTGCTAACACAGGTAACACAGTTGGCCATTTTTCATACATACCAACTTTCCATATACAAATATGCGATATATATCAGCTACATTTTTTAAGTCTCACTTTATTTATGCCTGTTTATTTTATACTAAATTTTACCCGCGGCTCCTCTGAAGATAAAAGCTTTTAGGTTACCTATATCTCAGGTATAGTAGTGGGAGCTATTAAAGAAAAAAGTTTCATCAAAATACGTTATGAAGTTTTTGCTTAGTGTGCGAACAAACAAACAGATGATTAAAGTTCGGAATAAAAATATTTATGTTCAGTAACGTCTGAATAACATAATACAGTCTTAAATGTACAGACATGCTCTATTTTTGACCCATTTCACTGACTTACTATAAGGCTTCCAGATTTGGCAGACTCCACAAGCCGTTTAGAAAATCTCTCAGTCACCGTGAGGAAACCTACATGATACTCTCACTATGTTTTCCTTCGTAGTGATTATTTATAGAAATGCATAATTATCAAACATTTCGAAGTCAAACTAGTTACCAATGCTTTTGCAGTCCTGAGTTTTAACCATAGGCTGTCACTGAACTTGCCGCTCATTATTTTCTAGTATTAGCTCTTAAGGAATTGAGCAAAAGCTTAGGTAGATCGAAATTCCCGAATTATTTTATTTTTTGTACATTATGTATTTTTACTATATTTACAATTGAAAGTTTATTTTGTTCTTTAATTTTGTTTGGTTGAACACGCTAATCTTTTAAAGTCAAAAGCAATTATTAAAAATATATATTCATTAAGTATTTCAGTTTATATATTATTTACCCAGTTAAATTATAAAATATCTAACATAACGCTATCTTTAGGAGCTAAGTAATTAAGTACATGCAGATAAATAACAGAAAAAATACAAATAGGTACCTACATGTTTTTTTTTTAAATAGTCCTACCTACTTTGTTCATAATACGTGTTTGATACAGGGCTCAACCATTAAGATACAGTAAAATGTCTACTCAATTCATATAATATACAAAACAAAACAAAATTCAGCTCTGAGATAAAAGCGGACCTACGTTCCGTCACGTAAAATAAAAACGTTTTAATCCTGCCGCGTCGCAATGCAGGAACCGCGGCTTAAATCCCGCCGCTGGCTAGTGAGCGACATCACATATCGATATCGGTAAGATTCACAGGAGCTTTTATTGTTTACCCTCTAGGCCGGAAAGAACCGACACTCGTTCACCTCGGGCGGCTAAAATCTAAATGGATATTCCTAAATGTTAGACTGAGGGACTGGTGACCACTTAACGCCCATCTGGTATAGGTCCCTTCTATATGCCTGTAATAAACGTTATATTTAAAATAAGTGACAAATTATTTTGGTCTGTATTTTAGCACTGGAAATGTTCAACTGGAAAGTGCGACGACTTTACTGCGAGCGGGATTTGAACCTGCGGGGAAGTGCTTCCAATGCGGGGAAGTGCTCTAGACCACTTAACCATCGCAGTCACCGAGAGTGACGCCCAATTTCGACTTCACAGTTGTTTTTGGACCTCTGGTGATGCAAGCGTAACTACGGTAACCGCTTGCCTGATGGTACAAACAAGCATAGGACCTAGGGGATGGTGGGCTCTATGCTTGTTTGTCACCCATCTAGTATAAAAACTGTACATACGTGTAAATATGGCTAAGGGCAGCTAAACCAAATGTGGCTTGACTAAGAATCCAAGGCCTCTTTTATTAGTAATTTTGATGTCTATCTAGATGTTTGCCGTGTGGGGCCGGCGCCAATAATAGCTCCACCCCGTCTCTTCCTATGGGAGTCGTAAAAGCCGACTAAGGGATTACCGGGGGACCGGGCAGCAGTGTTCACCTGTGTACTAAAAACATCCACTGCGATCGCCAACCCGCCTGCCAAGCGTGGCGATTATGAAAAAACCCCCATTTTGGGGAGGCCTATGTCCAGCAGTGGACGATGACAGGCTGATGGATGGATCTAGATGAAGTGTCATGTAACGACTACTAGGGCGGTGTCTGACAACTGGGACCCACTACTTACCACATGCAGCAGCCAGCTAAAGAACAATGCACCTACCTACTCCTACCTACGAACCCCTATTGATTTTATTAACTCTGTGTAAAAGACAAAATTACTCAAAACAAAATATGATATAAATACACAAAAAGCAATCCCTCGTGTCATTGAAAGTCAAAAGTGTGATCAGGCCGGACAATACAGAAAGAAATCTCGCTGATAAAATTTTAATGCCAGCATAAAAAGGTTATAAATTTGATTTACGCGCCCCCAGCCGCTGTAACGGGTAATATCGAAAAATAACATGAGATAATGTTGGCTTACAAAGTAGGGTCAGGGCTGGATTAGGAGACATTTGCGTCCGTAGGCCAACCCGAAGGCGACCGAACAACATGGCCGCTATACGTATATGTTTTTAATATATATATCGCGAGTATGTGTATTTATTTCATATCGTATATTTATTTTTTCTGTTAGCAGAGATTGGGGTTTTGTCATTTTTGTTAGGAAGAATTCAGCATTTTATCATAACCTTGTAATCTATATATAAACTTGAATTTAATACCGAGTAAATAAAGTAGTTTAGCATAAGTCTGACAGAGTGTAATCTGCCGCTGACCTGACAAATTTTCTAATGTAATAAATAAAATACAATTTATACGTATCTATATTTTATTTGTAATGTATACATTGGCCAAAATTTAAGCTAGCTTTATTAATTAGTTTAAGATTTTAATTTTAATATATAGTACGAATGCAATATGTACGGAGCAAACAGTGCCAACAATAATGTAAAAAAGTAGATATCAATAATAATGGCAAAAAGCAAAATGTTTTATGCAAAGTACATATTTTTTTTACTCTTTGTAAAACAAATATAAAATATTCGCAAAGAAAATACTCGGATATAATAAATTCCTTATTGGGCCGCGGCAGGAACACAAAATGAGTAGAAGAAGCCACTTAAAAAGATTGGCACTCAACGAACCGGCATAATCTATGCAAATTACGTCAAATTAGGAGTCGTCAACACGCTGCGCCTCCTCTGCGTAATTTTGAAGGCAAACCCTCCTTTATTATTAATATTTATTTCGTACTTTCCGTCCGAATCTCGAGAAAAAAGAAAAACATTTCGAACGGCTAATGAATCAACGATGGGAGTTCGACTTTTACACATTTATGGGTGTTTGATAAAAAAAAATATAAATCCAAAGTCTCATCCATATACTTACAAATCCAAATAGGATCAGTCTGTAGGGATAGGTAGGTAACATCTACCACTTCTTAAATAGCCGTAAATCACATTATAGGGGAAGACAGTTGTTTTTGTAGTAATGGGATACTATATTTTTTTGGACCCTAGCTTGTCCTAGCATGAATGGACTGGCTCGACCGAGGAAGTACCTACAATCTCAGCGTATAAGAACTGTAGTGACTAATACTGGTATATTTAGTATTAGAAGGGGGAGCGCTGAAGGGCTGAAACCTCTCCTCGCTCTCTTCGTTCCACTCCTACTCCTTGTTCTATTTCTTCTGTGAGCATATAGCCCACTTGTTTGCCACCCTCGTAGCATAAATTATAGTTTAAAAAACTAAAATAAGACGCTTTAAATAGCTAGTTGAACTAAAAAGTAGTAAATAATATTACAATAAATAATGATTGCAAAAAAAGCGTGGGGTGCTTTTTACTATAGGTATAGGTAGGTGAACTATTTGTGACATTTGATTATGCACCTCGCGCTTTTTTACAATCATTATTTATTGTAATATTATTTACTACTTTTTAGTCTCAAAATAGTATCAAAACTTCAAAAGTACGAAGCAAAGAGACAAGAGTAAAGTAAAAGTAATAGGTACTACATGAAAGTAGAACATATATAAATAACTATACAAAAAACTAAAATATAAGCAAAAAGATTATTATTTCGCAAACACTCATATCGCGATTCAGAAACATCGGACAACGCCGGTGCACATCTCAATATCGCGATTCAGAAACTTACACATTCAACAACTACGGAACCCTAAAAACCGATAAATACCGAATAATTTTATCAAATTAGTGTATTGTCATCGGTCCTCGATAAATCTACAAAGTTTGAACGAAATCTGGCTGTTTAAAGTGGGTCAAAATCGCGTCCAAAGGGACTCCTTTCCTCTTTCTTCCTTTTTTTTATTTGTATGTTTGTAAAGACTGTTTACAAACATACAAATATACAAACATACAGGTGAAGCTAATAAAACGCGTGTAATAAAAGCCACCATTGTAAATATTTCAACAAATAACATTACAGTGCTCGTGGTTTCATAATGAGGTATGTAGTATATATATTTAGATCTTTACGATACGTCTCCACGTATTTGTATCTACGCATATCTTGAGCGTTACGGGAATATTATTTACAAAAAATATTATATCAAATGCAATATTTTAATACTATATAACATAATACGTAATTTCGACCTAAATGGCACAGGTCGGTAATAAAAAATGTCCTCAAACAAAATGTATGAAACTGTCATTCTTCTCGTAGAGTAAAAATGTTCTGTGGTTCTAACGCTTTTTAGAAGCCTACTAAAGGCAATCACTATTATGGAATCCTAAGAATGTCAGGCACAAGGATAAGCAACTATTACACGACGCTTGGTTGCGGATAAGCAACATAGTTTATTTTATTTTTAAACTGTCATGTAGAGAATCTCTGCTCTCTCTCTCTCTCTTTCTGTCTTTCTCTGTATATTCTAAAAATGCCACGTCTATGTATCATACTTTAGTATTTTATTATATTCACACATTTAGGATAAGTAGATGCAAGCATTAGAGATACGTCTTGAAAGAGTGTTACCTCAACTAAATACTTTTAAAATGACATATCTTTACATTTATGATCTCCAACTAAACAATACAATCCGAGCAGAGGTAAAGAAGCACATAAGCTGTAAAGAAAGTCGCCAAATGAGCCGACAGGCCGTTCAAAACGGCAACATGAAAGGGCAGATGCAATAAAAAATCATAAAATTACCCGAAAATATTGTTTATATAATACCCGTAACTAAACCTAGCCATGAAAACACCCGTCTGTTGTATAAAAGCTACTGGTTTCTTCGTGTACCTTTGTGGTGTTACAATAATTTTCTTATAAACAATTATTTTTATTAGGCACTTTCTTAGTTACTGCCTTCGACATAGCAAAATGTATACTTTATGACTACAAAAGCATTCTATTTTTAATTTTTATTAGTGCCCATCTTTTTACTTTATGATAGGCGGTCCTTATGATTTATTTATATAAAGTACACGTGGAACTGTTGAATTAGGTACAATAGTGACATTCGTACATATTATTACGATTTATTAGTTATATTGTTTGCGGTATACAAGAACTAATTAACTAAAGTGTAAATTCAGTTTTTTAGCTATTTGTGTGTATGCACACGACTAACGTTATTTCAGATAATTTTTTTTTATTGCTAATGATGGCAGACGAGCCACGGCCCACCTGATGGTAAGTGCCAACCGTCGCTCATGTACTCAACTATACCGAGAGTATTGTCAAGCCGCTGCGCACCATTTCATTTCTCAGATATAAAATGAAAGAATAAACGGCTATCTTCTGAAAAAAAAACATAGCATCACGCCTGTATTCCCCGAAGAGATAGGCAGAGGTGTATTTACACACCAATCGCTATCTTCTGCTACAGCCAAAACACACTGCCGTGCTTCATGACCGGTCACACAGGAGACGGTGGTACCTACCCGTTCGGGCCCGATAACAAGTGAGTACTCATACTTGGTACCCAACCCTACCACCAGTCATGCAATAGATGATAATTGCTTACTTCCCTTAGTTGCCTTGTACGACACCCGCGGGAGAGGATGGGGTGGTGACACTTGTATTCTTAGTCAGTCACTGCTGGGTACCAAGTAGGAGTACTCACTTGGTATCGGGCCCAAGCGGGTTGGTACCACCATCTTCCGTGTGACCGGCCATGAAGCACATCGTTGCGTTTTAGCTGTAGCAGGAGATAGCCGTTTATTCTTTTATTCTTTCACTTCATATCGGTGAAATGAAATGGCGAGCAGCGGAAAAAATAAATAAAAAAAAACAACATAGTGACAGGAGATCTGTATCTATACCACTCCGCCATTATGTACATTCAATTAATCTATTTAAGAACGGGCACAGTACTAATAATAGAACGTTAAACGTTGTCGCTAAAAACTCTAACTTAAAACTCTATAGCTAATAATATGTCGACCTTATTATATACAAACTCATTGACCACACTATCTTAGAAAGCTTATAATTACATCACATAATCCAGAGGGCTAACCCCCTACTGCACATACGCAAATTGCACACGCCTAAATGGGTTTCGGCGTCCATCCACTGGGCGGCTAGTCATTAACTCACGGAAGCAAGTACAGCGGACCAATTTCCCCAACCGGTCGCCAATTAACAGCACTTGGGTGCCAGCGAACTGGTCGGACGGCAACCGAAGGGTTAGGCAAGATGTTTGTTATGATTTACGATTGAGAAAAGAGGGTTGGGTGAGTAAAGTTCATGTCGCTCTGAGAGTTAACGGATATGGATTGTTGAATTGATGTTATGGGATGTAGTTGCTAGAAGAAGTAAGACTTTAGATACGTAACCGAGTAGTACTCTTAGCTATTTATTTATATAATGAATAATAATCATATTAAAATTATCTTTTTATTAGATGTTCTTATATAAAACTAGCCTTTGCCCGCGGCTTCACCGCAGCCTTTCCGATATAGTAGTGGGATAAAATGTATACCAGTTTTTAAGTCTAATCAAGGCCTTTCAAATAAAAAAGTTTACTCAAAATCCGTTCAGTAGTTTTTTCGTGATGCGCGAACAAACAAACAGACAGACAAAAAATTAAAAATAATCGTTTTGTGTTTAGACACGTCCAAGGCTGATCTATCATCTAAGTCCACCCGTGATCATGAATGTTGTAAAGTATTCGAAACGTTGGGATAGTATAAAATCAAGTAAACGCGATAGAATCCGTAAACGTAGTTTTATTTCAAAATGTGGTAACCTTCGCGTAAATATCAGAAAGTATTACATTTGCCGTCTCATAATTAACAAATAGGCGATTTAAAAAAATGATATCATCATGAGTATCAACTCCTAGACTCTTCTAATGAAAAGCCTTACTACAGAATCCGTCCACTTGTGGCGATTCCAATCGCGATGATACTTGCGGGTGCACTTGCCTCAAGCGGTCCATTACCATTACCATTTACCATCAGATGGACCGTGGCTCGTCTGCCACTACATGCAATAAAAAAAAGATATTTTTGAATATGAATTTGAATTAATAGTATCGATTTGGTATTATAATTACATTGTTTCAATTAGGTGAAGATCAATGACACAGGGTGAGACAGTTATTTACCTACAATAAAACTATGTTTATCATTTTAAATGATTAATTTATATGGCTAAGCAGGTCAAATGCTAAAAAAATATATAAAAATATCAAAAGATTATGAAATATTTTAATTTACTTACTTATCATCACGCCATCTCCCTTACAGGGTAGTCAGAGAGAACAGAGTGCCAAAAGGCTCTATGCTTGTATGCATCTCTCGCTTCCTCAACATTCATAATTGTCTTCATACATACTCGCCAGTTTCGGAGACTCCTGATTCCATCTTCTTTCAATACATGACCGACTGGTCTAGGTAAGTGAGTCTGGGTCTCCCCATGTACCTATCCTTCCATTTTCGTATTTAAGTAAGTGGGCAACTAACTAATAGAGCAAACAAGTCAAGCTACTTAGTTTTTTAATTACAGTTGTGATTGCTAATAAAAAACATAACTAAATTTTTTTGGATTTACTAAAGCAATAGAAATAGCTACAAAGATGCTGCAGCGTTATCCTATGCTGAGTTACTGTGGCTCCATTAAAATTTCCATATTCCTGTATACTGCTGTATACTGAATAATAATAATGTATGATCCATAAACAGTCCCTAAACACCTTGAGACTTTTAATAAAAAAATAAAAAAGACAACACCCTGCACTAAGGAATAATCCTTGTATCGCAGGGTATTTTACAAATGTATAAATTCACGGACACAAAGTACAACCATTTGTGGATCACACGAAGAGTGGGAATCGAACCCACAAAACTCGGGCGGAAGGCCGATATTTAAACCAGGCTCGACGTTTCTGCAAATATACTATTAATATCTAATAATATTAATAGTATATTTGAAGAAACCTCGCAATGGATTTATTCTTGTGTGAGTTTTTGTCCTTAAAGCAAAGTGCACAAAATGGTTACTTATACAATATAAATAATTGCCGTAAATATGATTAGCAAAGAGCAGGCAGCTACTCCAACACAAGTGAAATCTCACATTTTCGTTCTAACGGTTATCTTTTTGAATGCAAAATTTTAGTGCGCTATAAAAATGTCTTTATTTGCTTAGGTAAAAGTCCATTTACCCAAAAAGCAATTGCCCCAAATCAGTAAAAAGTAGAACCCAAATGTAAAGCACTTTTTACAAGGACCTTTCGCTAATACTGTTATAAAATATTCGAATATTATGCAACTTAAATGGGCCACTAGAATAAACAGTCAAAAAATCAAAAAACGAAACATAAACAATGGTAATTCTAAGTAAAGAAATGCAGTCAGAAAATTATTATTGGTAACAGTATAATTAACGTTTATTTTTTGTTTGAGAAACTGTAACATTGCAATTTGCGTTCATGCTTCGAAATTTATGGTAGCTTTTAATTGTAAAAACAATTTATCTATTCTTTGAAATAAAAGTACGTACTGTTTTCTGAAAAATGAATCATGAAGACCTACATGATGTATCAAATGTACCCCATTAAGAGTGATAATTATACAGGTTTACACATTTGGAATAATGCTCCTGAATACTAGTATCCTATATGTATAGTTTTTGCAATCCAAAAACTTGTCATCCATGGTGGATGACAAGTTAAGTAAAAGATAAGTATAAAAGAATAATCAATATTGCAATTCGGAAGTAAAAATTTTGCTGACATAAGATAGGTATGTGAAGCTATAACGCAACTGCCACGCTACATTGTTAATCCAATGAAAAAGAGCTGCAAATGGGTGTGAGTGTGACATGCCTTCGTCCTAAGAAGCTTAAAACTTTCAAATATTGGCTTACCAAATAACATAACTAGTCTAAAATAAAAATAGTATAGATTAGAACAACAAGCAAAAACAACAATTAGGTAGGTAATAGGATTTTGTCTGTCTGTATTATACATACAAAGTATGGCTACAATCCATTGACTTAGTACGTACCTACGTAGTACATATAGGTACCTAAATGATACAATTACGTGGAATCAAATCTTACCACTCGATTTATCAGTTAATAACACTAATACAATAACAATCCCTAAATGTTTCATAATAAAATTGATTTTTGATAAGTAACTAATAATGTATTGGTCTTACTAAGTAGTTTTCAATAAATCACATAGATAGCGCTAATTTCAAAAAGTACCTTCTCATGTCGTATACGCCATCTAGCGCTAATTTTAAGAAGTACTTCTACATTGGTCAATAGAAATAATTCTCACGAATTAAGGATAGCACTGATTTTAGAGTCGCGTCGAGCGTAAATATTCACTATTTTTTAATTTATTTAATAACAATTAAACCACATCGAATCAGACCGTGAAAAGTGATAGGGCTCTATTCCTAATCATAATAATTCGTAAACAAAAAGAAAGATTCCATTACAAACAGTTTTTTAACTAGTTTAAATAACAAAAATGGCATCAAAAATATCATGAGTCTTAAAAATAGTGTTTGTTCTTTATATGTGTGTGTAGATATTATTTTACAAGTGCAATACATGATAAATAGCGACATTTTAAGTTTGAAAAATCAGTTGTTCCGTGTAAACGGGAGTAGAACCCACCTCAACGCTTCGCTTATGAGGCGTGCAATAATCTACCCGAACAAGTATTAATTTAGTCCAAAAACTATAATATTTATTAGAAAAAAAATAAAAACATAGCATAATACGTATTCCCCGAAGGGGTAGGCAGATGTGTATTTCACACCCACGGCTCGCCAGCTATGTTTAAGTCCCACGTAATAGGGGGTGCACCTATTGCCGTCTACCGGGCACATTTCCAAACTCCGGGCTGCTACTGAGAATTTGTCTTTATACGAAAAAGCTGCCCGACCCGGGGATCAAACCCGAAAACTCATGATCAGCAGTCGCTCTTCAAAAAAGATATAAGTTAGCTAAAGCACAATGATATAGCATATTACGATTATTGAGTAGTTATCGCTACTCGATTATGTTTATTAATAAATAATCAATATTCAGACATTTCACACAACGTCCTCTGGTCCCAAACTAAGCTTAACGCTTGTGCTATGGGTACCAGATTACGGATATAATACATTATATTACTTTTTTTGTAAATACATACATAATAATAGATAGAAAACACCCACATGCAGTACAAATATCTGTGTTCATCACACAAATAATTGTCCTGAGTGGGAATCGAACCCACGACCTCGTGCACGGAAGTCGGTGACACTACCGACCACGCCACGAGGCACAAAGCTAATATAGAAAAATTTGCACGTATTCTGAAGCCGCACTGTAAATATTTCTTCTATCTTCTCAATATTATTCACGGCAGCATCCTTACACCTCTCACCGCTCGTCACATTATGATAACTTTCCTTTCACCTTCCATTATTCAATTTGCTAACAGGTGTGCTCGCGAATTTGAATGAGTTGGATCCGTTCGTGGTTCGTCGCGTTTGCGGTGTAAATGTAGAATATTTGTGTTTGCGTATTTTATAAGTACTAGTCTCAAAAGCCCTGAATGACATGTAATATCTTTCTCGTGTTCACCAGGTTGTTGAAGTTACAATGTCTAAATTACTGTTAATATTTTCTACACCTTTTAACATAGACATAAGGATGTAAGCAAATAACAACTAGACGAGAACTCTACCAGTACTTCGACTGCCTATCAGACCTCAAAGACCCAATTAGGGGACAACTGGTGACCTCAGAATAAGACCGGAGTCAGATTTTTTATTCAGGGCTGACAACCTGTAACGTCTGCCAAGATGTTATTTGAGTCAGGTGTCCACAAATATGTGTCACTTTTTGGTCACCCAACTCATTGGCAGCCGAGCGAAAGTTGCCTAACCTTGCCGATTGTTCGAACTGACCATCTCCTGCGCATACTGTAACCTGCTCAACACTGTAACCATTAAACATCCCATCCAACAGTAACCATTAAACAGCCATCTGGCGCAAGCGTCACCCAAGACGTTAAGAATGTTAATTATGTTATGTGTTATTGAAATCAGCAGTCAGGAGCAATTGTCACGATGGCTGAATTGGCAAAGCATCTGGACGGTATCCAGGAGATGCAGGTTCAAATCTTGCTTGTGACTGTTATCTTCGATTTCACGTTTTTCACTTTGTGTTTAATGTACCTATATGCCTAAGCATGTCAAATGCTAAACAAGTATATAAAAATATCTAGATACTGTAACCATTAAAAATCTCATTATAATTATTGAATAAATAATTTCGCTACTGATTATGTTTAGTATCGCATACCTATAAAAATAATAGGTATCTAATTATCACTTCAAGCGTTATCAAAATGCGACGTAAAAATTCCATAGCGTAGGTAAATATTACTTAAATAAACACTCTAACTAACGCTACTGAGTTTTGGTTAAAAATATTTAATTCCGTCTAATACTTCTCACTGCAATAATTTTTTGCGCCAGTTGGTGTTTCACTAAATGAAATTCATTAATACTTTACCCCTACTTTATGGTGGAGGTTGAGCTGTGAGCTAAGTGACTAACTAGATATCACATATTATAACACAAACGTGGACAAACAACGAGTTTAAATTGTAAATTACTTACATTTCGTATTATGTAGATGCTACCTTTTTTTGTTCAGGCGAGAAAAATGTACCTAATCGCACACCCTATCGTTCTGTCTACGTAGAACTTTTCAATTCTCGCATTTTGTCAGGTTCCAGTAGTGCTTTCTAGTCAGCTCCAAACCGGAGAATAGAAGATATACGAGTATGCAGCCCATCATCTCTGTATTCAATTTAATTGTAAATTTTTAAGTTTTATATGATACGCAACCTATCACTTTATGTGGTTTCAAACGTGAGATGGAACATAATATGACTTAATAAATAGCCCCATGTGGGTAAAAGAAGTTTAATTTTCTATCTTTCTTTGAAATCGCAACTTATGGAGTACCGTTTCGTATGCTTTATTGCTTACCTACCTTAGATTATGTTCATAGTAATCAGTTGTTATATCACAATTTTATTAACTACTAGCCTTTGCCCGCGGCTCCGCCGCAGCCAAAAGCTAGATTTTTGGTTATATCTCAGGTTCCCGGTATAGTAGCGGGATAAAATGTATACCAATTGTTAAGTCTAATCAAGAGCTATCAAACAAAAAAGTTGCATCAAAGTTCAGTAGTTTTTGCGTGATGCGCGAACAAACAAACAGACAAACAGATAAACAGACAAAAAATCTAAAAAAAATCGTTTTGTGTTTAGACACGCCTATATAGCCTAATTCAGTAATTTTTTTCTCAAATATCTTAAATATACAGACACAGCTCTGTTACAGCTTTATAATACGAGTAGTAAAGATTCGACGCTTATTTAATTAATAATTGATAATAATAAACAATTGCTTAAAAAATAACATTCAAGAAGATACATAACAAAATACTTAAATATAATATTATAGGTAGATTCTGGTTTAATTTATTGACATCTAAAAACGTTAAATGTCTGTATATTTCCATACTCTTCAGCCAGAACAACTAAATAATCTAAAAGGAGACCCGACTAAAATCCAAAAACACTGTCACACCATGATGATATTTACTGCAGCATAATCACAACAAGATAACAACAAAAAGAATTCTCGTACACGCTAAATGGGGAGCGTTTAATCTATCCAAATCCCTCCCCGAATAGCTGAGATGGCGTATAGACGTAACGGATTAAGATCCGACTTTGTCTTACTCAATGGCTTACGTTTAGGCCGACTCAATCTTTCCTAGTCGCGACATGATTCTCCCTTGTTCACGGAGCCAATTATCTATTAATCATTTTATTAAGGAGGTTCAAAGATCTGTGGGACGTAATTTTGCTATTAATTAGAGGACTTAATTTTGGTTTGAGTCCTAAGCTTTTTTTATAATTGAAACAAAATGCTGGCTGATTTTCTGGAGAAGGAAGGCCTTTACATGATGAATTTCTTCTTCAGGAAGCAGCCCCAGCGGAAATGGACCTGGATAAGCCCTGATGGTTCAGTCAAAAACGAGATTGACTTCATCTTGTCGGGCAAACGAAACATA
Source organism: Leucoma salicis (assembly GCA_948253155.1). Taxonomy (NCBI): domain Eukaryota; kingdom Metazoa; phylum Arthropoda; class Insecta; order Lepidoptera; family Erebidae; genus Leucoma; species Leucoma salicis. Next base: position 9,202,765 of record OX411819.1, on the reverse strand, counting down.
TTCAATGATGTCTCAGTGATTAGCAGGATTAAAACTGGGAGTGATCACCGACTAGTCAGGGGCATCTTGAATATTAGCACGAAAGTCAAGAGGTCACGCTTGATGAAGTCTACGCTCCGACCAACACCTGCCCAATACCAGAACCCCTAGAGCTTTCAGCTCAAACTACAAAATCGCTTCCAATGTCTAGATGAGTGTGCAGCAGATGAGTAATCAGCGAGCGATTTGAACAGCAGGTTCGTGCAAACTGTCCACGCGGTCAGATCGACCTACTTCATGGCCCGTTGCGTTAGTAGGACTCGTGAACTCTCGGACCATACTGTCAAGCTCATGGAAAGGAGAAAAGAAATGACAGTCCAGTCTTCAGCCGATTGGTCCTGTCTGAGGCGGTTAAACAGACAGATCTCCAAGGCTGTGCGACACGATAGTCGCCAATTTAATGCTATCCGCATTAAAGAGGCGATAGAGCCGAACTTTGACCCGAGTTGGCATACTGAAGTGGCAATGGGCAGGCCACATTGCTTGACGAACCGACAACCGTTGGGGAAGAGAACCTTTCTCTCGAGTGGCGACCACGCATCGGACGGCGCAGCGTAGGACGACCCCCCATCAGATGGACCGATGATCTGATCAAAGCCGCGGGGAGCCGTTGGATGCGATTGGCACAGGACCACTCGTTGTGGCGTTCTCTTGGGGAGGCCTATGTCCAGCAGTTATTTTTCCCTTACGGAGTCCATTCCATAGCTTGTCTAGGGATATGGTAGGAAGCTCTTGTGAGGGAGTGGCTAATCCGATTCTATTAACGGCATTTGATCTGTTGACTGACCGACTTTTCAGGATTGATATCCCTCAGTTTTTTTTTGGACTACTTTTGATGTGAAACATCTAATGCGGAGGGAGGGTAAAATCGGCTGTTAGCGTGGCGACGCTTTTTACTTGTTCCGTTCAAATCCTGCAAGTTAAATAAGACACACTTCACGATTTCCTATTGAGCTGAAATTTTACAAGCATATTATGTATATTGCGTAATACTGCAATATTATGATGACATGGAGTTGATCTGATGATGGAGCTGGAAGGTGGATATAGGAACTTCATAATGAAACGGCGCAATACTATCGGGTTTGGACTCGTTTGATTCATCTTGACGAGTACTTTGTCTTTAGATAGTATCCAGGATCTGATGATGGAGCTAGAAGGTGGCCATAGGAACTCCAATATAAAACGATATAACCCCATCGAGTTTGGGCTGGTATGATTCGTCTTGACGAGTACTTTGTCTCTAGATGGTATCCACGGTCTGATGATGAAGCTGGAAGGTGACCACAGTAATTCCATAATGAAACGACGCAACTCCATTAAGTTTGGGCTCGTTTTATTCGTCTTGTGAGTACTTTGTCTTTTGATGGTAACCAGGGTCTGACGATGGAGCTAAAAAGTGGCCATAGGAACTCGGTCATAAAATGACATAACTCCATCGAGTTTGGGCTCGTATGATTCGTCTTGATGAGTATCAGTAGTATTCAGGGTCTGACGATGGAGCTAGAAGATGGCCACAGTAACTGTAATGAAACGATGCAATCCCATCGTATTTATACTCGTTTGATTAGTCTTGATGAGTACTTTGTCTCTAGATAGTATCCATGGTCTGATGATGGAGCTGGAAGGTGGCCACAGTAACTCTGTAATGAAACAACGCAACCCCATCGTGATTATACTCGTTTGATTAGTCTTGACGAGTACTTTGTCTCTAGATAATATCCAGGGTCTGATGATGGAACTGGAAGATGGTCAAAGTAACTCTGTAATGAGAAGACTCAACCTTATCGAGTTTGGAATAGTTTGTTTCGTATTGACGAGTACTTTGGTCTTAGATGATTTCCAGGGCCTGATGATAATGATTTATCTCCATTTCCGTTATTTAACACATATCATAATTTTATGCAAGCACACATTGAAAAAGTTATGATCATTTTATATCTACTCATTATTCCTACAAAATAATGTTGATGTTTCACATCTGGTAGACGTCCCGCGACGTCTATTTTTTTTTATATTGTGTGTTTGTGTGTGAGGTCGCGCTTGTAAATTCCCAGTACCTGTAGTAGGCATCAATTTATGAAGACTTGGATCAAATATTGGATCATTTTCGTTACAGTGCGTGTCTACACTCGTCACGCACTCATATAATAAAACCGTTTTAACCTTCGAAAGATTTTAACTTCACTCCCCGTGTTATCTTACTGGAATGTCATATGGATCACTGTCGCGCGAGAATTACCCAAGCTTTCGCTATCCTTAGTTATATAGGATCAAAATGTGCCGGCTGATGATGGAATGGAATGCTCATCGATATTGCATAATTTTCAAGATTATGTGCTTTTTTGACCATAAATTTACTTGATAGCTGGAGAGATTTTCACAGTCTGCCCGTATTGGGCCAGCAATAGACTATGCCACTGAAAGAGCAATTGTGCCCAGGACATTTATGGTATCAATATACAAAAAGTAACGAATATGTTGACATAATTAATTGAAAGAGGTGACACTTGGCGTGGACTTCCTTCACTGTTACTTTAATACCAAATAGATTGGCGTAAACGTAATAAGTATACCTAATGTAAATTGTGTAACTTTGATTTTTTTTGTGGTTATGTCCAAAAATTACTTTTGTAACCAGTTTTAAATAATATATGTTAAAAGGTACTATAAAAGTAAGTGGTAAAGGTAGGTATTATGAAAAGCTCTTAGGTATAAACATGTTTATTATTCTATAATTTCATTACCGTCCTGAAGTCACAAGGGTTTAATTGACTAATGAAAATACCTTTAGAATTTTTGTTTAGCTAGAGTAAACCGCGAATTTATATTTTCGAGACATTGTTAAAAGAATATTAACTTATCTACATAATTACGATTATAAATATAGTGCTGGGTCATAAAATTTATCGCTACATGCCGACCATTTCATTAAATTGTTATAATTCATGATACTGTCTGGTCAGATCAATTAGTAAATCAGTAACGTATAGTCGATATAATCAAACATATACTTCCTTGGAAAATTATCTAAAAGATTAGACAGTAAAAACCGATTCTCCCTGTCTATCGCCAATCGTAGGTCAATGAGGGATCAAATGTTTCTTTATAAAATAATTAATAATCATTTTGACGCGAATTACCTTTTGGAAAAACTCTCTTTTAAATAATCCAATACGAGGGCTATTAGCGCACGTAAACATAACATTTCTACCTCAGACACCTCGAACTAATTATAGATCTAACCTCTTTGTCCATAGATCTTGCTATAATTATGATACTACATAATCTGACATTGACATATTCCACTTCCTTAATAATTTTAGAAATACAATTGTAAAATCTAGCCGTCCTACCTAGATTTTATCACTTACTAGCCTTTGCCCGCGGCTTCGCCGCAGCCAACAGCTGGTTTTTTGGTTATATCTCAGGTTCCCGATATAGTAACGGGATAAAATGTATACCAGTTTTTAAGTATAATCAAGGCCTTTCAAATACAAAAATCTGCATCAAAATCCGTCTAGTAGCTTTTTTTTAAATAAATTCTAAAAAAATCTAGTTTAAATAATTTTCTAGTTTTTCTTTTATATCTCAGGTTCCCAATTTAGTAGCGGAATAAAACGTTTACCAGTTCTTAAGTATAATCAAGGCCTTTCAAATAAAAAAGGTTGTATTGAGATATTTTTATATATATTTTTAGCATTTGACATGCATGCATGGCATGCATGCATGCATTTGCATGGTTAAAGGATTTTGCGTCATTATTAGGTAAAATCTTAATTGTAAAATTAAGTTTACCTGGTCGGTATAATGTATGAAAATACTTCTGACAGATGGCGCAGGCGTCACCCAAAGACGTTAAGTATGATGTGTTATCAAAATTAGCAGTCAGGAGCAATTGTCAGGATGGCTGAATTGGTAAAGCATCTGGACGGTATCCAGAAGATGCAGGTTCAAATCCTGCTCCTGACTGTTATTTTCGATTTCACATTTTTCACTTTGTGTTTAAAATAGGTTGTGTCAAAATCCGTCCAGTAGTTTTTGCATGATGCGCGAACAAACAAACAGACAACATTAAAAAAAAATTGGTTTAGACACGCCTATATAACCTATTACAGCCATTTTTTCTCAAATATCTTGAATGTACAGACACAGCTCCATTAAAGTTTTATAATAGTATCTATATAAGCTTAAGATATAGTCCAATTTCGTATTATTATAGATTTATTCATTGAATATTTTTGGTGTACCTATAAGTCTGTCACACAATATTAAATTGCATTTTTTAAACTGTATCTGCTTTTAACTGTATTTATTTATTTAAGTTTAATAATACTTACCATCTTAAGATCTTTTAATGCTTATTTCTGTTCACTTGCTTTTATATATTAAGTATGCTTCATTGTGGAAAAATGACAATAAAATTCACTAGATTAAGTAGAATCAACTTAATTTTAAAGAACAAATTATTTGTGAATAATGTGTAAAAAGAGAACTTTAGTGCGAGCGGGAATCGAACCTGTGTCCCTTCCAATCTGGGGAAGTCCTCTAACCGCTAAGTACTCGTATAATAGTAGTAGTAAGTTCGATTCCCACTCGCACTAAAGTTCTCTTTTTCCACATTTTTCACAGATAATTTGTTCTTAAAGTAGCTGAGCATGTCAAGTGCTAAAATACAGATTAAAATGTCTAAAAAACTTGAAGTTAATTATAATTATTATAGTTCTGTTTTCCCCCAAATAAAAATAAAATAAAATAAATCGTAGCATGATTTAGGAGGATTTCAAAAACATACCGACATGTATAGTGACTTTAAACGATGTATAGATTCTGTAACAACAATGTTATATGTTGTGTCACAGTAACTAATATCAATCAATAGCATATCACCACAAAGCCATAACGCCGCGTCTAGCTATAATGTCATCAAGAAGATGCGCTGTAAACAGGCATAATCCTTATTAATCCTCCCAGAAAACATATACAATTGTCAGGTATACTCAGATAATGTGTTTACTATGTTTACATTGTACATACTAGTGCAATAAACATGAAGACATTATTCTTATTATTAAGCTAACATTTTTTATTTGTTCGAATGCGCTTTCTGCAGAGATATTGAATAGTGTTGTTTTTTTTTAATTTAACAGTATATTCATTCAAAAAAAGAACAAGCTATATAAAACTATTTTAATCATTGTAAGACAATTCATAAAATTAAATTATAAAATGCAAAACAGAGCTGTAGAAAATACTTATGCATCAGTAATTTAGCATTCCCCGAAGTCACTTGATATAATTTTGTAGTATTTATTAATAAATATATTTTTAACTTCGCAATGTAATACTGCCCCAAAAGACCGATTACTTTCAATAACTATCTAAATAAAGTGACTGCTACAATTTGAAATAACTGACTATCACAAAATACAGTGATTGGTCACGCACAACTAGGAAGTGAGTGACAAAACCCTTTCACAGAGAAAGTTCTTTGTACTTTCTTTCTCAAGGACATCTAACATTACTGTTTGTATAACTGTATTAATTTTACGGTGCCTCGTGTAATAATTATACATTCAAAGGGTTGTTTGAAAATGGTTCAGTGTTCCGTTATTCTAGCTTTATGGCTAACGGTATGGATCTCGTGACGTCACATCACGAAGTTCCCATTACAGTTAGCTTTTGTACAAATACAGTTTAGAGTAATCGGTGAAAGATGGTCCGTTATTTTGATTTATGAAGGTTTATAGTGTACGTTACGTTTAGTACACTTTGAGGTTAGTTTCAAGTTCCGCTTTATGAAACTATGGCTCGCTATGTAACTCACAATTACACACTAAGAAAGCTTTAATGATCTCATGAGTATTGAAATAAAACCTGATTTGTTTTCTTGTTAATTTACCAAATTCATTAATCATGTTTATTTTAAGTTAATAATAAGGTTTGAACTCATTGGTACATACTTAAACCATTGCTGTTTTTCAAAAATACCTATCATTTCAGTTTTTTTGATATATTTACTTTGATTGTAAATACACTTATTGTGTTGTTTTACCTTTTTGGAAACAAAGCAGAGATCGTGAAATTTTGCGTTTCTTCGAATTTTTTGTCTCATAATTTTATTGTCAAACAGCTTCTGTTGTTGTAAATAATATTGTATTTAGACAGCCACTGGTATTACCCCGAATTGTTTGCTTTTGTTAGATTTGCAACATAAGGATAGGTTCAAAATGGAATAAAAACCAGATCTATTAATTATTCAGTCATTAAAACCCGGGACAAGATTGACATAATGTCCTGAAAATTTGATAAAATAATTATACTATATTAAGACGTAAGAAAGTAAGGAGGTAGGCTAGGTTGGAGAAAATATTTCTTATTCCACATGACTGAACATCAGTAAATTTCAGCGTGTAAATATTAAATCTTTATCCTTAATAGTGTTCAAACATTGGTAAATCTAATATTAACACCTAGTTTAGGCAATATTGAAATTTCTTACCTAACTGAAGCTATGGATGCCTGGAGAATAGCTTGCCCAGATGGTTGCCTACCCAGGGACCCGTCCTCACAGAAGCAGTGGGACGAGCCACTATGTGAGCTGGTACGGAATAATCTTTTGCAAACGTGCAGTGGCCTCACAGAGCGTGCTTGTCTCCTAGCTGTTTCTCGTTGGGAGTCTGGTCTTTGGTTAAAAGCTCTACCATCAAATGAATTAGGCTCGCTGTTAGACAACAGCACATTCTGTATAACCATTTCACTACGTATCGGTGCTCCATGCATCGTTCCACACCGATGCATATGCGGCGATAGTGTCACCACGGGCTATCATGTATCAGAAGCGCTGGCCGTTTAGCTCGTCATGGCACTTTAAACGATGTCATCCGTCGAGCTTTTGGAACCGCGAATATCCCGGCAACCTTGGAGCCATCCAGCCTTTTACGGGACGATGGTAAAAGGCCTGACGGGATGACACTTAATCCCTGGAAGATGGGGCGACCATTAGTGTGGGATGCCACCTGTGTGGATACTTTGGCATCGTCTCATCTTCCAGAGACTTCTCGGAGTGCTGGTGGTGGTGCTATGACGGCTGAATAACACAAACGGCGCAAATATTCTAACCTTGACAGAGGTTGCTTATTTGTGCCATTCGGAGTAGAGACCATGGGCCCCTGGGGACCCGGTGCTTTCGAAATCTATAAAGATTTAGCGGGGAAGCTTGTAGAGGCTACACGTGACCAAAATGCTGGTTTTTACCTTGGCCAAAGGATTAGCCTTGCTATCCAGCGAGGTAATGCCGCTAGTATTTTGGGCACGTTACCGATTGTAGAATGTCACTTGAATGAGCTTTAGTCCTCTTGGTCTAAGGTTCATTCAAGTGATTTTTTATTTACATTTATTTTTATTATATTAGGATAAGTTTAGTTTGTATTATCTTTGTATATAAAATATCTTTTAAAGAATTTATAATTTAAATAAAATTAGCAAAGATTTTATTATATATATCTTATTAAAAAATATAAATAAATATGAGTGTGTTCCGACCACCACGAAATTTTTCATACATATAATTTGGAGCCCAGGAAAGGCATTTTTTCCCGGGGAAATTGATGAGCCCTGTTCGATAGTTAGTAGAGTGACGTATTTATATTATAACATAGCATCACGCCTGTATTCCCCGAAGGGGTAGGCAGAGGTGTATTACACACCCACGATTCGCCAGCTATGTTTTAGTCCCACGTAATAGGGGGCGAGATTATTGACGTCTACCGGGCACATTTCCAAGCTCCATAAAATTATATTAATCAAATTTTGGACCCCACACAGATAAAGTCGCAGGCAGAATCTAGTAACTCGATAATATTAAAGCTCAAACTAACAGAGTAAGGAAATTCATAGAGTCACCTATTTCGAACACATCATTATCGAGTTGAAGAATGTAGAATAAACTATACTCTAACAATGAAATGTCTAATTTAAACACCTCAATCACCCACGACAGGTCCCCGTCGACAGTAATAAACATTTCAATTCTATCCAGCTAAGACCCTAAAACAACACATAGGTCCGTGAAATTGCAACACAGAACCAACAATAGACTTAACAACATTTAACTTCCTAACAATTATACAAAGAACAAAATAAAAACAATACGACAATGTGAAGAATACACAAAGGCTGTGACGTTCCCGGTACGTTTATACAAAAGCAGATTTCTTCGGCTAATGACATCTGAAACTGGCCGCATTGTGGCCCGTTTATGGTACCCACGCGACACCATAACGTCCATTAGTTCCAGTATTTTGCCAACAGTGTTTGACGGGTAGGTCAATTCTTCGAACACAAGTGAAACTGGGGCGATAGTTAGCCTAAAAAACGACACGCGTGCCTCAAATACTGAATCGTGTTATTAGTTAACTTCCACTTGTTATGCGATGTAAAAAAACTGTTTCAACTATCCTGGACCGCTTTGTTGAAGTTTTTCTGTAGACTACTATACTGAAAATTCCAGGAACGCATATAGCAAGAATATTCCAGAAGTATGTATTGTATGTTTTTACAGAGTAGGCGGAGTATTCAAATTTCTGCGATATCTCCAAAATATTGAGATATTGTTTAGCTTAATAAAACTACAGAAAAAAAAATTCACATTAAAAAAATATATCAGCCACAATTTTAAGAAAGGAAAATTATAGATGAGGTAGTTGGTAAGTATCGAATAAAAGTTCTCAATGTGGGCCTAAACAGGTGATTACCATCGTCGCGTCCATTTTACTCTGACGCAAAGCATCTTGTTAAAGTGCATAAGAGAACGGTATCCAGGAGATGCAGGTTCGAATCCTGCTCGTGACTTTTATTTTCGATTTCACATTTTTCACTTTGTGTTTAATGCATAAGAGAAATTTTGATTTTGATCTTGATTTCGGCCAGTTACAACCAAAATATTTGCTAATGTCAACAATAGCTTCAGTTTCGGCCAAAAATTAGTGCAATATTCAGCCGCACCCAAACTAATGTTTGGATTATTGACCAAATATTTGGTTTTGGTTTGAGCCAGTTTCGAACAGAATATCTGTATTTGGTCTTAGTTTTAGTTTCAGGCTACAGTTTCACGTTCGAAGTTTCAGTTAAGATTTCAACTACATATTATATTCGTTCGGATTCTACCTGGCAGGATAAATGATTGTGTCTAAGAAAACCAATTCTCTCTTGAGTTAAATGCTTCTAGGTAAGCAGTGACTTAGCCTATGTACCTACTACATACTGATTTCATGAGCATCCATGAGGTGAGCTGTTTTTCTCCTGATTCAAAAAAAAAAAACTTCCAATTATATAAATTATTTCTACCAAGCGGTGCTAAAACAGTAGAACAACCAAATTAGACACAGCTACCAAATTAAATCTTCTAACAAAGCAGCTACCTCTGTGGATTTTTTATGCACCCAAATGACCTATGACATGGACATTAAAGCGTCCCGGTAGCGCGTGTAATTTGCGATGTGAGCTGCACTCGTTAACCCCGAGCCTCTGAATGTTTGCAGGGTGACGACGACGCATGTCGAAAATACTTAGTGGGGCTGCGCTCATTATAATCCCTGCATCCCGCCGCCCTCCGCCCTCTGCTTGATTCGACCGATATATTAACACGTCCACATTCGATACATCTGTGTATGGATATGAATAACGATAATATTTTGCGTATTTTTTTATGAGTGATTTAACTTATCTAAGGTAATAAAATGAAGCATACCACACTCACGATGCTTACATTACTAAATAATGCAAATACATTGGAAAAGTCGAAGGTGTATCTGTGCAACACGTAGTCTCTATCTCAGACTGGTGATTGAACTAGATACCCCTATCTTTATAGTCCTTAGTCTTACCCACTAAATTATCACTGTAATTCTACAATCCATGATTTACACGCGTGTAATTTTGTAACAGTTTAAACTTGACGCATAAGAATCAGACATACCTACTCGTACATCATAGCAGGTAGTTAATAATAAACTTGCACAGAATCAAATTTAAAATAGTTTCCGCGGCGCTAGTTTAATTTGCTTTCACACGCATAAGTAGATCATCAAATGTAGACAATAACTTAATGACAAAGTGAAAAATGTGAAATCGAAAATACTTCCGACAGATGGCACAGGCGTCACCCAAGACGTTAGGAATGAATGTGTTATCGAAATTAGCAGTCAGGAGCAATTGTCACGATGCCTGAATTGGCAAAGCATCTATACGGTATCCAGGAGATGCAGGTTCAACATGTCAAATGCTAAAAAAGTATATAAAAATATCTAGATACAATAACTTAATATTATATCGGATTTTATGATCTTCGCAACTTTACTTGGAGTTTATTGAGGTTCGAGTAAATATTGCACATATTTTCAAGGTATATCCACAATGCGTTTGCCGAAATCAGTGAGTGTTAAGAGGGCGGCAGAGAGCGCGCGGTGTGCCATTGTTATAATTTTCAATAAGGGGCGCGATAGAGGGGCATCTATCGATCCAGCACTACACACGGGGGGCACATCATCCAAATGCATCATTCAGCTTCCTTTCTGTGGTGTGCATCCAACTATAAATATCCGCAGTTAGTAAACAGTCAGACAGAGGAAACGCCGAGTTTTTCTGATGTCAATACATACTGCTTTAAGAATAATTAAAGCAGTAACATGACCGTTATATCGTTATATATCTATAGAAAATATTTTTATTTGAAACTGTGATCTCAATTATAGTAGATAATATCAATAAGAGGTTTATAATTAAGAGTATACATTTTAATTATTCAATTTTGCTCTCTTGTACCTACAGTGTCATCATATTTGCAGTAAAGTAAACATTAATAAGGTAAATAACTAAATGTATTCATAATACTAAAGAGTCATGCTATTTTCTTGTCATTACTCCAACATTTGCAAACTTTAAACTACAAGTTTAGTAAATATATAATTACATTTAGACTGTCCAATTAGATTTACTTCATGTATGTGTTATACTCGTATTATTTCCCCAAAACACGGCAATAATAGTTCCTAACCTATTAGGTTATTTCTTACCTATCTTACCACGTTGACAGATCTATGGTAAGCCCACAGAAAACAGCAAGATAGTATTTATGGAGTTTTCCTCATCTAGCAGTCAGAACTTTTCGTAACCTTTTTTTTTAAATAATATAATGATCAATAGTATCTCTGTAATTGCGAGTTAATACATTATAAAACTATAAATGTAAAAAATAAGTTTTAATACAAACTTTAAACACATGAAACAAATTAATAGTTACTCCTCACAAATCAATTCAGAACATACTTCGATGTACCGGTGCAGAATACGACGTACAACAACAAACACGTAAGTATACCCAACCGCCTGGGGTGAAGCCGAATTCTATTAAAATCCAAACAATACCAACATCCCCAACTAATATCTGGACTAAATCCCTAATAAGTATGCCATTGTGTGAGAGGGACGTGGCTAAAGCGACAAAGAACGCGTTATAGCGATCTGGTAAAACGCATAAGCTAGACCCAACGTAACAACCAATATTTCAACACAAGAATTTACCCTTAATATTTCATCTGTTAGAATTCAATATTGGGTGTGTTTATTGATGATCTTATTTTGTTTTGATAATATTCAAATCGGGAATAGTACACACCAGTGTGGTGAGCGTCTGGCCATGGAGGCTCACCGTACTTCCCGCACTCCCCTTCCAAACTAGATTTGCAGTCCGGTTATAATACTGTGGCCATTCATTACAGCGCGCTACTGTTTGTCATGAACTTTAAAGTTTTATTGTTACGTTTTTGTAATTTGTTTGCAGATTAACGTAAATGGGTATAATTTACTATCTACAGATTTATTTTATGTGCATGTATAGTGATTGCTTACATCATGAGTTGGTAAAACAGATCTAAACATTATTTTATAAAGAAACTTATAGACAAAAATTTATCTGATGCATTGAACCAACTGTAATTAATAATTAAGTAGTGATTATTTATATACATACTGTTTATCCAAATACAAAATTAAAACACAAAGTGAAAAATGTGAAATCGAAAATAACAGTCAGGAGCAGGATTGACTTGAGGACTGTTATTTTCGATTTCACATTTTTCACTTTGTGTTTAATGTATAGTGCTAAGCATGTCAAATGCTACAAATATATATAAATACAAAATTAAAAGTTCAAACATTTTTAATAAAATAATCTTTGCCCTATAGAACCTGTTCAAACATGTTAAAATGGTTTTCTAAGCATTTTTAGGTAGTAGTAGTTAGTAGGTAGTAGTAGAAGCCTCAAAGCTAAGCGTCAATATATGTATCTAAATATTCATTGAATAAGTACTGCGTATAATAATCAAAGAAATAAATTTAGTAGGCAATAGTTATTTGAAAATTCATTATGTAAAAATTAAAAAAGAACCTTAGAATGATGCCTGTTAAACATGTTAGTAGTAAGATATGAATAATATGTAATAAGAGGTAAAAACATTTAAAATTTGAAAATTACCTTAGTAGGAATCAAACCAGAAAGTCTGACATCAAAATGTATCAATTTATTTCAAAGATTTCATTATCACATTAATTACAACCGCTGTAGCTCTCAAGTCGAATCGCTCAAATAAAACGCATTGACAATCTCGTAGAATCAAAGTGTCGGGGTGTATTTGAAGTAGAATCAGTGTAAAGTGTAGTGTCAACAGGGCTAAGTGTTTTCCGTGTATCGCGTCTTGTTGGGGATGGCAACGGGCAACCCCACGGCTGTGAATGAGAAAACGGTATACGGGATAACAATATTAGTTTTTAATATTGTGTATTATCAAAACAGTAGGAACTACAACCGTTATTATAATAAAATAATACTCGTATTTTTTGTTTATGATTTTGAATGTAACGTTTACCACTGAATATATGTATTTTTATTTACATAGGTACACTGTACTAATATTGTAAGAACTATATTATAAGAGCTTATATAATTATCTTCTTATGTAATTTAACTTTGTGTTTAATGTATAGTGCTAAGCATGTCAAATGCTAAAAATATAATTATATAAAAAATATCTAAAAATGCTTATATAATTGTTATTAAGTTATACAATAACATTTCATCACTAATATAGGATTTATTCGTTAGTTGTCTTTCGTAATGTGCTCGTTCAATAGATTTTAAGTTAGTTAAAATAGATCCCTACGTAAATACCTAAATCCCTAAGTAGTCTCACCAATTAACACTGCAACTCTGATCTCTACTCTAATAATTTTTCAATCAGAAGTTACACTACTAGACCAATCTGCTCATATGTAGCTAGTTTGTTTTTCAAATCAAAGTTAAGTAAAGAGCATAATTTTCTTTAAATCATTCAGTAACAGTAAACCGTCCATCACATAAAAATATTAAAACACCTAATTATACACTTATTTTGACATTAGAAAAATGTCACTTATCTAGTTTGTAGTCGGATGAAGCGAATGCAAGCGTATTGGGGCTGGAGACAATAGCGGCTAACTACCCCTTTCTTGTAAACCAGGCAGCCACGGGAGGCGCGGGCCTAACCAAGCATACACTGCGTTTTAGGGCACCGACTGTGTGTACAGACGGGTGCTAAAATCGTTTTATTAAATTGGATTAGATATTTTATTTTACTTGTACAGTGATTCTTTTTTTTACTTGTAGGTACAGTTATTGACGATTTTGTAATCATTTTTTTCTATTTATTTTTGGAACTTTTATTCAATAATGTACATGTCAGTCCCCTTAGCGAAAAAAGAACTTTTACATGATGCTAACTAGCGTCGGCTCATATACTGTAACAAGTATTTCGCTGAATCTGTTATTGGTAGGCTTAACAGTACCTGAAAGGTGCCATGTTAAGTAGATTTAAGTCCTCGTAAGAATCTCTGTCTGTCTGATATTGAACACAAATCATAATTTCTTTGTATCTTGCTACGTACATTCTTAGGTAGGTGTATGTACCTTTCATAAATCAGGGAAAAGGTATTTTTTTCATTTCTGACATAAAATGGTGAACTACAGCAGACAGAACTCTTAGTATAATGGACTCCCTAAACAGTGTTTACCATTTACTATTAGGTGGGCCGTGACTTCTCTGCTGACATAAACAAACACACAATTTACGAATATTCTCAATTGTGAGGGACTTTGTAGAAAAATGATTGTTGTTTTTTAACTTTTGTACAGAATACTCAGACACATACACGCACACACATCTATGTAAATGGCAACCTATAACAGTGCTATGTAAGTGCTAGTAAAGGCAATCGTTCTGTCGCTTCAAACAAAACATAGAAATAAATAAATTTATAATAATATTGCAGTAAATCACAGATAATCTTATAACCGTTTTGCACTCGTCAGTACCCAAAACTACTAGTATATGGGGTCCCGCAGACCCACAATGCAGATTTGAAACGGGGGCCGGGTAACCGGATCACCAAATTGAAATGTTTTATTTCAGCCCCAGCAGCATTATGTGGATAATGCCGACTTTTAAATTGATAACCAACCCATGCGTATGCGCGGCTCACATGACAAAATATTCTTTTTTTTAGTATTATTTGGTTAAAATTTTAACCGTAACGATTATGACTATTGTGTGTGTCTGCCTCATTTGCATAATATGTCGTTCGTCTTCGTGCAAATAAATACTTGTTTATATCCGCCTTACTTGTTGGATTCATTTTATATATCAACTAGCCTTTGCTCGCGGCTTCGCCACAGCCAAAAGCTAGTTTTTTAGGTAATCTCTTAGGTTCCCGATATAGGAGCGGGATAAAATGTTATTATATATGTTTTTGATTCTAATCAAGATGATCCAAAAAAATAGGTACATCAAAATCTGTTTAGTAATTTTTGTGTGATGCGCGATCAAACAAACAGACAAAAATATCTAGAAAAATTGTTTGTGTTCAGATACGCCTATATAGCCTAATACAGTCATATTTTTCTCAAATATCTTTAATTACCGGGGGACCAGGCAGCAGCGTTCGCCTGTGTACTAAAAACATCCACTGCGATCGCCAACCCGCCTGCCAAGCGTGGCGATTATGGAAAAACCCCCATTTTGGGGAGGCCTGTGTACAGCAGTGGACGATGAAAGGCTGATGGATGGATGGATGGATCTTAAATGTAGAGACAGCTCTGTCATAAGTTTATAATAGTTGGGATTTTAGGGATCTAAAGAGATAAATACTTAGTACACATATTTAATTTCATGAATTGCCTCTTAAATGTTTTTTTTCTATGACGTGGGATGCAAACAGGCTTATAGCCCACCTGATAGTAAGCGGCTAGACGCTAGTAATACCAGATGCATCACTTGCGCTTCGCCAACTTCAAGGAAAGGGATAGGAGGTGGATAAATAAATAAATATTCACGGATATTTCACACAACGTCCTCTGGTCTCAAACTAAGCTTAACGCTTGTGCTATGGGTACCAGATTACGGATATAATACATATATTACCTTTTTTTTGTAAATACATACATATAATAGATAGAAAACACCCAGACTCAGTACAAATATCTGTGTTCATCATACAAATATTTGGCCTGAGTGGGAATCGAACCCAAGACCTCATGCACGGAAGTCGGTTACGCTACCGACTACGCCACGAGTCCTGGATAGGAAGGGTTTGGGCCTCCGACGCTCTCACTCATCATAACACAATATACGAATGTAAAACAAAACAATAGTAGGTACCGTTGTTTCACTACTGAAGGAATATAACATGGTTCCGGTGGCCCGCCAATATAGGCGGAGAGATGGTACACGGCGGGTATCTTTAGTGGGTGAAGGCCCCACACTACCCTGTTCGTTACCCCCAACAACGAGGTGTGCGGTTAGGTACATTTTTTCCCGCCTTAACAAAAAAAGGGTACCGTTGTTTCACGCTAGTCTTCTGTAAGAGAGCATAATATTATCTCAGTTGAGCCGGGCTATTCATGCTGGGACAAGCAAGCACTACAACTCCATCCTTGCTCACCTAACACCTGTGGAATGGGATGGAGTAGTGGTAATATGAATTCTTACTCCAGAGTCATTAAAACAGACAATATTTCAATGTTAATATAGATCCATCCATCCATCCATCAGCCTTTCGAAGTCCACTGCTGGACATAGGCCTCCCCAAGAGAACGCCACAACATGTGTTTCGCTCATATGGATAGTGCCGTAATCGCCACGCTTGACAGGCGGGTTGGTTGATCGCAGTGTATGTTGTTAATACTCGAGGGAGTCCACTCCCTCGGTATTCCCTCAGTCGGCTCTTACGACTCCTATGGGTGGAGAGGGGTGGGAAAATTCTAAATCCGGCCCCACACGGCAATATGATGTATAGATAGCACATTAAATTTATTTGCTATTTAAAAACTGAATAAATTATCACTGCTGCGGACTATCGTAGCAACCTAATTGATAGTTTGCGGCAAAAATACTCTGTCGGGTTATTTTTAGCTTAAATAACTTATAATTATGAGTAATAATATTGTAATTTAGCCACACTGTTTGACATTCTGGACAAGTAGATACAATTAGCAGGGGGACTTCAACGTTTACCACTGAAGTAATGTCTCACAGTTCCAGTGATCTGTACAATACAGGCGGAGAGACGGCACATGGTGGTTTTATTTAGTGGGTGAGAGCCCCACATTAACACTACCTGTTCGTTGCCCCGAACTGCGGTGCGCTTAGGTACTTTTTTCCCGCCTTAACAAAAATAGGTTTACTTCAACGATTGTAACCTTTAAACGATTTATTACACTTTTACATTTTCTATGATTTATAATATTTTAAATTAATTCAATATTCAAGCCAGTAGATCTACTTTCTATAAGTACGGTGGTACTCTATCACGAGAAAAGACGAGACTTATGAGTAATATTCCTGTTTATGAAGACATCACGACTTATTCGCTCTGGTCCTATTATCTCAATGATATCGCGATCAATCGAACTGGGGGGTAGAGTATGGGGGGGGGGGGGGTGTACGCTGGCAAATAAATGTATCTGCCGGGCGGCGAGCGGATAAATACGCAAATAATACGAAACTACAAAAATCAAAACCCATCCGCTACTCCGATACAGATGGAATGATGGGATTGTTGCTCTACTTTAACGTGTTAAGGAAGTTGACACTGACAGCTCATGTTTAGATTTTTGCTTACCAATGTTTTGCAGCAGTTTCAGGGAAAAAGAAGAAAGGATAGAATAGTTTAACGCCATGTCCTAAGTATTTGATATATAAGTATAAAAGAACTGTTTTTAAAAAAAACATAGCATCACGCCCGTATTCCCCGAAGGGGTAGGCAGAGTTATATTACAAACCCACGATTAGCTAGCGATAAGCAGCTATATTCAAGTACCACGTAATAGGGGGCAAGCCTATTGCCGTCTACCGGCCACATTTCCAAACTCTGGACTGCAAATGAGAATTTTTCTTTTTACGAAAAAGCTCAATAACACTGCCCGACCCGGGGATCGGACGCGAGACCTCATGATCAGCAGTCGCTCACACTACCGTTACACCACAGAAGCAGTTAGTTATGTCAGCTGTACAATTAAGATATTTGAGAGAAAAATTACTGTGTGACTTTATACTATTAAATCGCTTGCAAAATATATCATCGTTTTGTATCTATTGCACAAATTACCTTAATCCGCATTTTGAAATATCACACCACCCCACTATCTTGATGAAAAAAACTTGTCACAATAAAATATCTGTTATTTTAGTAGAGTATTATTCAACCCATATCCAGAATCCGCGAGGCCATTATCAAGCCTATAGCTATTTGCCCCGAAAAACAAACTCTCGCGGGATGTGCTGGGTCTGTGCGGCGGTGAAGAGAGCTGTGCGGGAGGGGTCGCTGGTCAGGCACAATGCAGCCAACTGCGCGTTCACAAAGCACCCCACCCAACATTTGCATTCGAGTTGCATGCAGCTGCGAACGTCGGCTCTCAATTTAACTGTTCATAATACACTGATGTGGTTTAAGTACTAACGACGACGAGCCAATAGTCAAATAGACAGATTGCTAGTTTTAAAACATAAATGATGAAAAAGTAAAAATCCAGACATCTTTATCTTTGCTAATGTTATAAATGCGAAAGTGAGTTTGTTTGTTTGTTATGCTTTCACGCTGTAACTACTGAACCAATCACCATGAAATACATACGTATATTCTGGAGCCCAGAAAAAACGTACTACTTTTCATCCCAGAATAATTGATGATTCCCGTTGGATAATTATTTTTACATAGAGCTATTTAGTGTACCTGCCGTAGAGTGATGTATTTATATTCTGAACGGACGGAATCGCGGGCAGGATCTTGTAGACAATAACCCGTAAGTTCACGTGCCCTCTTATTTTTTTTAAAAGAGTTTATTTTATATCCCGCTTGATAATAAATAGTGCTAGGGTAGTAAAGTACCCTTACCACCGAAGGAATGTGACACAGCTCCAGTGGTCCACCAATACCAGCGGAGAGACGGCACAAGGCGAGTTTATTTAGTAGGTCAGGCCCCACACTACCCTATTCGTTGCCCCGAATGACGGGGTGTGCGGTTGGGTACATGTTTTCCCCCCAAAACAAAAAAAGGGTAGTAAAATACACTAGCTTAGACGAAACCTATTCAATCTTGTGTTAAAAGCCACAGGAAGAAATAAACCAAGAACAGATCTTAAGATCTCACATCGTACTCAGACAGGACAGTCAAGTACCTTTTATTATTTTACCAGGCCTTTACTAACCCTATATTAGGTACAGGTATTTCAGAATTATAGGAATTCCCTTAGTACCTATGTCATACATACTTCACAAGCTGTCCAAAAATGTATAACGCACTAGTGTCTTGAGGATGATTTCCATCAACGGGCACTTCTGAAAAAAAAAACCTAGACGCCCTCCTGAAGATTCTAGTAATAGAGAATATAATTGAATCAATTTTGTTATAATCATATATAGTCGTTTTCCTATAATCACCTTATACTATGATTAGGAATACTTTACACGCTGCTGAAAAACTACAAGGATCATTGAGTTTAAACACTTTATTCATCCGCGGCTAGTACCTATTTTCTTTGCTTTCTTTTAATTTTCAAAAGGAAGAAGCACTTCTTCTCTTATCATTATTTTAAATTATACGATTTTTTCACATTAATGATGTAATTTGTAAAGCCTACATAGTACTTTTAGTAATACATTATAAAGATTATACTCTCAAAATCGACAGCATTTTGTGAAAAACTTGACACAGAGTTCATAAAAATTCCACGCCGGAGATAGTAGATGGCACAGTTATGGACGAATGGAAAACGCAACTTCACTGATTCCATTCAACGAACCGAGTTGATATGACGGCTCAGCGACTTTGCACTGCTCCACTCGTAGCTAACATAGTGCAAAAATGTTGAATCGAAACAACTATTTTAATTTTGCCATTTGCATTTTTTACTCTGTGACTGCTAATGTTGTCTATGCTCTTTTTTAAGCCCTAGATAGGTGTTATAATTAAATATAACTTGTGCATCTGTATGTCTGTTTGTGACACCATACGGCTGCATGGCATTGATTTTTTTTTTGTTTGAAAGGTAACTAAAATGTAACCGTTCGGTTCTTAGGTACCTATGTAAAAAAAGCTCTTCAGCTGTTTAAAGGCTATCAGCGTTTATTCGCCAACTGTCATAAAAATATCAATCTATCAACTGCCTCTGTAGTGCAGCGGTACCTAGTGTAAGCGACTGCTGATCATGAGGTCTCAGGTTCAATCCCCGGGTCGGGCAGTGTAATTGAGGTTTTTCGTTAAAAGAAAAATTCTCAGTAGCAGCCCGGAGTTTGGAAATGTGCCCGGTAGAAGGCAATAGGCTCGCCCCAATATTACGTGAGACTTAAACATAGCTGGCGAATGGTGGGTGTGTAATACACCTCTGCCTACCCCCTCGGGGAATACAGGCGTGATGCTATGTGTTTTATTTTTATTATTATTAGTGGTGTCGTATTAAGATTCATTGAAATGGGCAAATAGGATGGTCTAACTTTAAACTAATAGAAAGACGGTGACTAGGATCTAATGATAGAGTAAAATAGGGGGGACTGGGGGGTTCTTAATTCGGTAATTTATACTTATCAATTAACTTTTTAGTTCTACCAATAAGTGACAATTACATGGAAAAAAACGGATTTTCCACTAAACAAAGGTCCTTGTATTTTATCCGATAAGTAAGGCTCTTTTTAAAAGTGGAGATGTATATGTGCTCTTTAGCTTAACTTAGCTTGATGTGATGCTCCTGGTGTTGTCAGCATCTAGCTAGTCGGTTAATAGAAAGAAAGAAGAAGAAAGGCGCATGCAGCAGATAATTGATGCATTAATAGCGTGCCCCATGTTTTTCGTTCATCTGACAAGTACATATTTTAATTATTTTATACTTTTGAGTCCATTATAAAAACATGGTACATTATTTATTTTTAGATAGAAAAAAGGGAGTATTGGT
Organism: Leucoma salicis; assembly: GCA_948253155.1. NCBI lineage: Eukaryota > Metazoa > Arthropoda > Insecta > Lepidoptera > Erebidae > Leucoma > Leucoma salicis. Next base: position 9,182,189 of record OX411819.1, on the reverse strand, counting down.
GTAAAGATGCGAAAGGGAATGCTCCGATGGTTCTGACGTGGAAAGAATGCTGGACGAGCGAGTGGTTAAGAAGATACATATATATATATATATACCTATACTAAAACTACTTAAACTGCCTCGGTGGTGTAGCGGTAGTGTATGCGACTGCTAATCATGAGGTCTCGGGTTCGATCCCCGGGTCGGGCAATGTTACTGAGCTTTTTCCTAAAAAGAAAAATTCGCAGTAGCAGCCCGGAGTTTGGAAGTGTGCCCGGTAGACGTCAATAGGCTCGCCCCCTATTACGTGGGACTTAAACATAGCTGGCGTGTCGTGGGTGTGTAAAATACACCTCTGCCTACCCCTTCGGGGAATACAGACGTGATGCTATGTTTTTTTTTATGTTATATATAAAGTTATATAAAAAAAGTTAAATGGATTATTTAGATATAGATGATATAGATCAACTAATTCTAATAAAACTATTTAAACTTTAAGCATGACGTGTATTTAGTCGTATTATTTTCTTTAAGTTATTAACAGTAATTTTAACTACCGCTAATGCCATCTATTAACAAGACTCTGAACTATTTCACGATCACGGTTTTTTTGTGCGTTGTAAGTTGATAAAAAAATAAACTATAATATATAATAATACGCTACCGACTTACCACATATTAATTTTAGCACTATTAGATCTATTTAATAGAATATAACTCCTTGGTAGATTAAGCGTAGAATTAGATTTTATTTTTAATTGAATCTAAATGTAGATTACGGTATTCCAATACAAATATCTCCAAATCAGAGACAGATCGATGCCAAGAACACACGCATACATAATAATCAGATACAATAAACATGTAACAACGCATAATAAAACGTCGTCCCTCTCCGCAACATTCAATAAAACCATGCAAACACATAAATTTAGCTTTACGCTCCTTGCTCCAAATTATGCCATCAAATGTCACCTCCGGATAACATTTGCACCCGTTGACTGAGATGTTGTACTAAATTTCCATACAAATCGGTTCGTCACGACTGTGCTACGGTTGCGCTCCATAAATTTTCATTTTCATATTTGACTTCGCCCCTGTCCCTTCAATTGGTTATGGATTCTCTATAGTTTGATAAATATTTGGGTGTGGGGACACTATTTTTTAAAACTGGATATTCATAGCGTAACAATCTTAGTACTGTCGCTAATACTAGTAATGGGTTTGCATAATACTTTCTGATATTATGTTACGTACATATATGACATGCTCAAATGTGTAATGGAAACTGATAGCCACGAGCAAGGTTTGAACCCGCACCTTCTGAATAGAGCATTTGAACGTTTAGCGGGTTTATCCAGATTGCTTTTTGATGTTTAAATTTTAATAAAGGCGTTGGGAGCTTGGATAGAAACTGACAACTAATCCTACTAATATATAACTACTATAAATGTGAAAGTGAATTTCTTTATTCGTTTGTCACGCTTTCACCCCGTAACTACTAAGCCAATCATCATGAATACCCCCACACATAATAGTCTGAAGCCCAGAAAAGGACATTGGCTAGTTTTTATCCCGGATATACGAACGGTTTCTAAGGGATAGCTATTTTTGCATAGAGATAATTTAACATATATTTTGATGTCTACAGGGACGAAGTCGCATGTAGAATTTAGTACCTAATCTATACAAATAAATAAAATTGAAGTGGTTGTCCGTAATGTCTAAATAACAGACTTTTACTAATTGCATTATGAAGCTTTTGTCCATGTGGTGACGGACTAAGAATATAAGTGTCACCACCCCATTCTTTCCCACGGGTGTCGTATGAGGCGACTAAGGGAAGTTAGCAATTATCATCCATTGCATCACTGGTGGTAGGGCTGGGTATCAAGTGGGAGTACTCACTTGGTATCAGGCCCGAGCGGGTTGGTGCCACCATCTCCCGTGTGACCGGCCATGAAGCACATCGTTGCGTTTTGGCTGTAGCAGAAGATAGCCGTTTATTCTTTCATTTCATATCGGTGAAATGAAATGGTGAGCAGCGGCTTGACAATACTCTCGGTGAGTCCATGAGCAACAGTTACCATTTATCATCAGATGGGCCGTGGCTCGTCTGCCAATGCATGCAATAAAAAAAAACAAACAAAAAGCTATATACGTTACCTATAACCAACTTTTAAAGTTTTTGTCTGTCTGTCTGTCTTGTATGTCACAAAATGAATACAAAAAATCCTGGTACATAATCACAATGCCACGTAGCTGGTTTAAATATGAATCTAAACAATCCAAAGAATTTCAGTTTTATACACACCTTTTTTTTATTATTTCTTTTTTTGTTAAGGCGGGAAAAAATATACCTTACCGCACACCCTGTCGTTCGGGGCAACGAACAGAGTAGAGTGAGGCCCTCAACCACTAAATAAGCCATTCCATCTCTCCGCCTGTATTAGCTGACCACTGGAACTGTGTTGCATTATTAAGTGGTAGTTTTATATACATGCACCTACAGAAGAATTATATTATAAGTAAGTAAGTACATATATAAAGATTCAATGAACGGCCAATATCAACAGGAACTACATTGATTTATTGTTAACAATTAAATTACCTATCTAATTGAAACACGGTATTACAAGTAGATACCTATGCATAATAGTTCTTTATAACCTGGAAGTTTCTCGTTATTGAGCACGGGTGTTGTCTCAAAATAAGAGAAATTGAGTTTGAGGCATATGTTTCACTTCACAATGCTTTAAAAGCCATTATGAACAAATATGCACGTAGCTTTCAAAATACTATCAACCTAAGCCTCCGTCTTAGGAGTCCTTTGACACTGCTGAACGCAACATTAAAAACACATGATATATGAAAAAAATAAGCAATGAAACAAGACATCCATATCTGATTCAGCACAAAACCCAATCGTATTTATGAGCCGTTTCCACAACCGATGCAATCTCATTCACATTCAAAGATAAATCGCGGCATCTTGTTTAAAAACTCTTTATTTCCTGACGCCTCAGTTCATTTTCGCTCCAACCATAAGCCGTGTGCACACTGGTAATAACACGGAATACGGAGATAAGGTGGCTGGAGGGAAGAGACTATCTCGCCTTATTGCTATGTAAATAACCCCCATTGAGACGCAGATCGTCTGATATGCCGCCAATGTGGCATCGCCTTTACAGAGCTCTCATTATTACCCATCTTTACTGCTCGCTCATAAACAATTCCTATTCACGTAAACATATGACGTAGACGTTATAGTGGCAGTTTTATGTATTTACCTTTTACATAAAGGTCTGCTACTTGTTTGAAGGTTAACGAATGTTTTATCAAAGTAAATCGCCTCTTAAGTTTTCGTTATTGATGTGCTATTATTCGTTTTTATGCTGTAATAAATCCTAGTAAATTGTTGTGCAAGCAAGATCATAGAAATCTACGCTATAAGTTTTATAATAACCTAAATGATACTATGTCATTAACACTTCAACTTACAGTAGGTATAGATATGGTATCTACTGCCGGTTCACTATATTAGGTATTAACCATCATTGAATTTTATGTTAAATGCGGTAAGGTGGAGAACTAAAAGACCATACTGAGCATATTGACACACTTAATTCGATCTCTCGCTAACCAAAATCGATTTTTTCTCGACCTTGTAATAAGGAACGACTGCTTTACAATTGCCTCGGTGGTGCAGCGGCAGTGTGTGCTGATCATGAGGTCTCGGGTTCGATCCCCGGGTTGGGCAAAGTTATTGAGCTTTTTCCTAAAAAGAAAGGATCTCAGTAGCAGCCCGGAGTTTGGAAATGTGCCCGGTAGACGGCAATAGGCTCGCCCAATTACGTGGGATTTAAACATAGCTAGCGAACCGTGAGTGTGTAATACACCTCTGCCTAACCCTTTCTGGATACCAGCGTGTTTTTATTTATTTATTTTTTCTTTACAAATATGTACAAAAAACTGTGTCTATACAACATATTGATTTAAAAATGCAAGAATTCTATTGCTTTATCATATTTATAAACTAAGATTGCATTATGTTAGTGATTTTGATCTAATTTTTAGCACTTGACATGCTCAGCTACTCTTAAAGTACAAATTTTAATTTGTGAATAAGGAAAAAGACTATTTTAGTACGAGCGGGAAGTAGTCCCGCTCGTACTAAAATACTCTTGATATTGAATTCTATATCTTTCATCAACAAAGATGGTAGATAAAACCGTATCATTTGCTTAAAATATCCCATAAAATTAAAACATGGCAACAATAAGCCGAGGTAGTGCGAACAAAAAATCTACAAAGCCCCCTGTTTTTTCCGTATTCCGTATTAGGGGATGATCCGTCATTGTACGTGGACTGATCTTGATGATAAGTGGGCGCATCTCTTTATTAGTATGATACCGTCTATCATAACTAGACCTTACATAATTCGAAAGCTACCCTCTATAATATTCTTTCTGTTCAGCAAGCGTAGGGGATGGAAGCTCAAGTAATGTTGGTGTAATTGCATGTAACAACACTATCCCGAGATCGATCTGGACTTTATTCAGTGCGGTGTGCACTGATTCGAGATATCTAATACATTCCCACGAGTACTAAGCTTTGGGCACACGCGCGTAACATAGTAGGTAATGGCAGTAATATAAGAGAAGTATGCTGTTATAGATGTTTTAGAATATAACTATTTTATAGGCTATTTATCAGCCAATGTCAACAAGAGTTCTTTTTAGGCTACACTAGTGGCAATCAAGAATACCGACTATCTAATTGTAAGCGGTTACCGTAGCCTATAGACGCTAGCAATATCTTTTGATATTCACGCATCACTCGCGCGTCACCAACTCCAAGGAAAAGGGTCAAGAATGTTAAGGAAAGGATAAGGAGACAGTTTGGCCCTCCAGTGTTCTCATTTAACCATACGCATCATAACAGTAGGACTATATACTAACCATTGGTTCATGCTGATCGTCTGTGAGAGTGTGGTACATCTCCTTGGACCACTGAAGTAATGTAACACAGTTCCAGTGGTCCGCCAATACAGGCGGAGAGACGGCATACGGCGGGCTTATTTAGTGGGTGAGAGCCCCACACATTTCATTGTCCCGAATGATAATTTTTTTCCTGCCTAAACAAAAAAAAGGGTGGTCACGCTGGAACATGCAAGGCTCTACTATGATACATAGCATCACGCCTGTGTTCCCCTAAGGGGTAGGCAGAGTTGTATTACACATCCACGACTCGCCAGCTATGTTTAAGTCCCACGTAATAGGGGGCGGGCCTATTGACGTCTACCGGGAACATTTCCAAACTCAGCCTGGAGTTACTACTGAGAATTTTTCTTTTTGGGAAAAAGCTCAATAACTTTGCCCGACCCGGGGATCGAACCCGAGACCTCATGATTAGCAGTCGCATACACTACCGCTACACCACCGAGGTTGTTTCTACTATGATAATTTAATCAATGTAGGAGTATTATTAATCATACTTTATAATTTAATGGCGACGGTACTGCAAGTAACTATGCAAAGGAGCTTTTCATGTGAAACATCTAATGCAGAGGGAGGGTAAAATCGGCTGTTAGCGTGGCGACTTTTTTACTTTATTTTACTTGTTTTATTTTACTTTTTTTATTTATTTTACTTGTCCCGTTCAAATCTTGCAAGTTAAATTTTCCCACTTCCCGGTTTCCGATTGAGCTGAAATTTTACACGCATGTGTATATTACGTGACAACGCAATATTGTGATGACATGGAGCTGATCTGATGATGGAGCTGGAAGGTGGACATAGGAACTCTATAATGAAACGTCGCAACCCCATCGAGTTTGGGTTCATATGATTCTTCTTGCCAAGTACTTTGTGTCTAGATGGTGTTCAGGGGCTGATGATGAAGCTGGAAGGTGGCCACAGTAACTCTGTAATGAAACGACGCAACCCTATTGAGCTTGTACTCGTTTGATTCGTCTTGAGGAGTACTTTGTTAAGTTATGATCATATTATTTCTACAAAATAATTTCGATGTTTTCTCATCTGCTAGACGTCCCGCGACGTCTAGGTTTTTTTTTATATAGAAGTTAATGATGGTAATACATGGCAAGTATATCAATGCTCTACTGTTTTTATATTACTAGGGCCCACTTGATGGTAAGTGATTACAGTAGCTTACAGATGCTAGTAACACGAGAAACATACTTCCATCATCGTCATTTACAAGGAAATGGGATAGGGAGTGGAGAAGAGGAATGATATGCCTCTCCATATATAGGAAGGATACTAATGAGAAGTCAGGAAGAATAATAAGTAGAGCATAAGAAGAATAATAAAGAGAAGATAGGCAGAATAGGCCCAAAGCCCCTCTCTATCCTTTCCTTATCAAAGGATAAGGAGGGGGTTTGGGCCTCTGGCACTCTCACTCACCCTAAAAAACACAACAGTAAGAGTACTTACCGTTGTTATTCTGTGAGTGGGTGGTACTTCCCCGATCGAGCCGGCCCACGATAAGCAAGGCTCTACGACTTATATATAGATGCATAATTACTACGAAACTGCCTCGGTGGTCTAGATGTAGTTTGTGCATTTGCGGATCATGAGGTCTTGGATTCGATTTCTGGGTTGGGAAAGCAAAAAGTTATTCGATGTTTCTTCAAGAAATTTTCAATAGCAGCTCGGAGTTAGGAAGTTGGTGGTGTTTCTTTATTATTCTTTTTATTTATTTTATATCACATTATATACATTTTTAAATATATTATGAAAAGAAACAAACACACACACAAACATACTAACATACTTATAAAAATACAAACAAAAACATAAACGAGTAAACATAACAAATTTAAAAATAGGTATATTATTATTATTATTCTTAATTTGCACACACTCGCGCACTATAATATTTTCTGCGTATTACGGTTTGGAGATAATTAAATAAACTTGGAACAGTTTCTTAATAAAAAATAGCAAGAACTTGTATCTGAATTTATTTTAACAGACACACTCCCAACGCACATTGTCACGCCTCCATGAGAGCATAATCTCTGTATCACTGAAAACTAACAAAAATAAAGTATTTTTCTATTATTTGACTGTATTATACCGACCGTACTACACAATAAAATAAGATATTAGTATTTTATAAATTTTAAAAAGCATACCTTTTACACTATATATAGAGTACACTGACCTCTGAATTAAACATGATTATATTTTGCTAGAGATAAATTTGGGATTTTTACAGGCTTATTACGCAGAGTAAGCTTATAAACACATCTATGCATATGTAGGTACCTATACACATATATGTAAATGGCGCTCTTCGGACATTTATTAAAAGTTACAGGGGTTGTAGGGTAGCCGCATGAGGCCCTAATTAAGCCTCTTTTTACAAAAAGGACGATGCGTCCGAGGGATTTTTTACCCTCCTGACTCCTTAATGAGCTGTTGTTGGCCACCTAGTGTGGATTTCACAGGACAGTACCTTTCTTTTCATATCATGCGGTGAGTACATAGGGTCAGAAATTTGCAATAATGATGTTGGTTCGAAAACCACGTACGCAGAACTGTGGCGGTTTCTCGCTAAGACGCATTCGCAAGACTTTTATCTTTACGAATGGAACATTTTGTACAGCAAGCATGACTTCTATACGTTTTTATTAAGATACTTCTTTTTAACACAACTAAGAGCCTCCATCACTTCTTCAGACTTCACAAACCGTCGATACAATAGCTTAGACGTGCAAGATTCACCATTGAAGTAATGTCACACTGTTCCAGTGGTCGAGACGGTATACACCGGGTTTATTTAGTGGGTGAGGGCCTATTCGTTGCTCCGATCGACAGGATGTGCGGTTAGGTACATTATTACCCTCCTTAACAAAAAAAAAGTGTGTGTGTCACGAACATTTTATTTATTAAAGTCAACATCTCAGTATTTGCATATCATGGTGCTGGCATTGTTGTCATTACCTTGCATTATAAATCGTCAATTCAAAACACCATAAGGCATTGAACAAGTAATTATTACTAGGTATATCACTATCCTACCACAGGGCATATCAATACCATCTATTGGACTCATTTTGCATTTCACACAGTGAGTGTTTTTTTTTCTTAATGTAGTATAAACGTTCGATTTTAAGCCATGTAGGTTTTGTTCTTTATTTCACTTTTGTGTTTTATGTAATAACTAGCGTTTGCCCGCGGCTGCACTGCAGCCAAAAGCTAATTTTTAGGTTATATCTTAGGTTACCGATATAGTAGTGGAATAAAATGTATAGCAGTTTTTAAGTCTAATCAAGAGTTATCAAATAAAAAAGTTGCATCAAAAAATCCGTTCAATAGATTTTGCATGATGCGCGAACGAACAAACAGACAAAAATTTTAAAAAATGTTTTTTGTTTAGACACGCCTATATAGCCCAATTCGGGCTTTCCCTCAGTCGGCTCTTGCGACTCCCGTGGGTTGAGAGGGGTGGGACAATTCTAAAGCCCCACACGGCCGGATAATTCATAAGTAGGTTAATAATATCTTCATGTTTATCCCGTATTTAACTTTTTTTGAATAGATTTTCATTGTGAATGTAATATAGCTCTACACAATTCAATTTTATCAAGTATTATCGAACTGCTAAATGAGTAAATTTACTAACCCTAATATTATTTAAATATTTAAAAAAAATATATTAATTAGCTCTACACTTACCGATTGTCCTAGTTGAACGACAAACGCGTCCATACTACGTGACGCGACGCGACACCAAAATTTCAAATAGAGGTTGTATGTTATTATGGCATACGTTACGTAGGTGAGCGACGCGACGTGATGCTACGCGCTGCTACGCGATGCGTCGTATTGCGGCTAATACTTTAACCGCTTTGCGTCGCATTCAAATTAGGTGACAACGGGTTAGTCTAATCTATAGTTATCAAACAAAAAGTTTCTTAAAATCCGTTCTGTAGTTTTTGCGTCATGTGCGATCACACAAACAGACATAAATTATAAAAAAATGTTTCGGTTCAGAGGCAGCCAAATAACCTTTACTTATATTTATTCTCTGAGATCTTCAATTTACACACATAGCTCTGTTAGTGCTTTATAACAAAGAAGACATATTTCGTTATTATAGTATCACGATGTATGAATAATAACCCTATACTTAAGAATTTGCTCTACAATTTCTAGAACGTTTCACCTATCTTACTTGCAATTTGATTTCCAAATTCCCTTAGGCTGTCCACCTAAATTAAGTACCTAAGTACACAGGCCACAGTTGCCTGACCATACCCTCAAAGGCACACAGAGGGATCCCTGTTTAGTTTCGGCCGGGGATCCGTTTAATTGCCTACCTCAGAGAGGTCAAATGAAGCGAAGATTAACTTGAGTTGATCTTATAATAAGCCGTATTACTGTCAGATTATGGACCGTACCTATAGAGGTGATTCCGAAAAATTACGCTTATAATTATATTTCTTTGAACGAATTTTAAAAACCGTTGTCTATCATTATCATCAACTAGAGGTACAACACACCAATTCGCACGGGTGGACATTTGTTTTTTAAACATTTTGGGATCAACGTAGAGTAAATGTATCTTTATGCAAAATTTGTACATTATTAAAGTTTTAGTAGAGATCCTTAATTTTTGCTAGTAATAAATATATACTAAGGGATAATGTAGCATTTTAATGTTGAAAGAATTTTTGAAATCGGTCCAATAGTTTTTGAACTTATTGGGTACAAACATACAAAAATACAAATCTTTTTTCTTTATAATATGAGTCTAGATGTGTTCAGGCGTTTTTGGGTGATAGACTAACAAACATTAAAACACACATACAAACTTTCACACTTATAATATTAGTAGGATAGTCGTATCACCATTTAAACAATTTAAAGCAATATAAGTGTCTGTGTCAAAATAATTTTATGTTTAAGTAGTTATTACGAGTATAAGTATATTAATACTGTACTAAACATAAATAATGCACAGATGGCGGAGTGATTTAGATACCAGCCAGGGAGGCTGGTTAGATCCAGCCTCCCTCCCGAGTGTTGTGGGTTCAATTCCTAAACTGAACAACTCTTTGATTTGTGTCTGAGTGTACTTAGTGTCCGTTGAATTGTATGTTTTTAAAGTCTCCCGCGATACAAGGATTATTCCTTAGTGCAGTGTTCTCTTTAAAAAAATGCGATACGGTTTTAAAGGATTGACTTGTGCACTATAACCATAAAATGAAAACCTCTCCTAGTAAATTAAAAATCTACATAAATGACTAAGTACGTAAAAATAATGACGCTTTGTAAAATTATAGCGAAAGATAAATCTACAAGCCAGGCTACCAATTGCTTTAAATTCAATCATATACTACATTAAAGAACAAATGATTTGTGAAAGTGGAAAATGAGAGATTTACTGCGAGCAGGATTCGAACCTGTGTCCCATCCGATTTAGCATATTGCTCTGGACTGCTAAGCTATCGGAGTCACGTAATGGTGACAACCAATATCTACTTAGCACATACAAGCCACCTATCGGATGCATTTACATACATTTTATTACAATATAGTAAGTTTAATTTTGCAATTAAATTCATACTAATCGATGGAACGATTTTTTAGTAAAGTAGCGTTTCTTTAAAGTAGCTGAATATTTTAAGTGATAACATACAGATCAAAATATATATATACACATTTGTATCGATTAAAAACGTAACTAATATGTATTCATATATCATGAGTTTCACTTGGAATATTATTATCAAATAGTGGTTGTAGTTCCAGTCGAGAAACTCGATTATAATAATAATGATTACTTAAATCTTACTATACGAACTTAAAATGGCGGTACAAAATATTGAAGTGGGTGAGTGGGTGGCTGGGGGGCTTATAAAACGTCTTGCCTCCACTATTGGCCTGAATGTGGCCAAATTGGACGCCCGGAAGCTGTCGGCCGCCCGCGACTTGACCGGAACTGCGCGACGCCCGCCCATGTACTACCCGCCTTGTGAACTGTTTCCACTATATTACGTGTATATTAAAAAATACGTTGAATGTATTCATTTTTTTTTTAATTCTTTATTTACCAAAGGGAAGGGTTTGATCACTAAGTGATCATGGTCTTAAAAATATTACGGTAGAATTATTATCACTATCATCTAATAAACTAGAATAATAAATAAATTAATATATGTATTAATGTTTTACGACTCATTAAGACAGCCAAGCGGCACATATTTTAAAATCATGCCCGGTATACAGCAAAAAAATCTCGCCTTCGCCGTAACGACGTGTGGCATTATAGTTAAAGGGAAATATGGGTGTTACACTGGCTGTATTTTAAACTAAGTTTTTAATATTAATCATATATAGTGTGTGCTAAATACTCCACTAGCATGTGTATTATCCCCGGCTCCGTATCCGTATAAATTATATGAAATGAAGATTTAACGGCTATCTCCTGCTACAGCCAAAACACACCGATGTGCTTCGTGCCCGGTCACACAGAAGATGGTGGTACCAACCCGCTCGGGCCCGATAACAAGTAAGCACCCCCACTTGGTACCCAGCCCTACCACTGGTCATGAAATGGGTGATAATTGCTTAGTTCCCTTAACCGCCTCGTACGGCACCCGTGGGAAAGAGGTGGTGACAGTTTTATTCTTAGTCCGTCACCACACGGACAAAAAATATAGGTCAACTGTATTCAGATAATTATGATATGACTTCATACGCTCACGTCGAATGTACCTTTGGAAATCAAAATACAAAAACACGTAACTACGAAATAAAACTACGTGAACGGATGGACAAGGGGTATACCTGTGACAATGTATGCATAGAAAAGTATTCTAAACGTAGGTAAAGTATATTTACATATTTTATATATATTTTTAGCATTTGACATGCTTAGCACTATACATTAAACACAAAGTGAAAAATATATATAAAAATATCCAAATATTTATAGGGTTTGCGTCATTATTAGGTAAAAATCTTAATTATAAAATTAAATTTACCTGGTCGGTACAATGTATGAAAATACTGCTGACAGATGGCGCAGGCGTCACCCAAAGACGTTAAGTATGAATGTGTTATCGAAACTAGCAGTCAGGAGAAATTGTCACGATGGCTGAATTGGCAAAACATCTGGACGGTGTCCAGGAGATGCAGGTTCAAATCCTGCTCGTGACTGTTATTTTCGATTTCACATTTTTCACTTTGTGTTTAAGTAAAGTAGAAAAAAAATAAACTTGATAGATACATAATGTGCGTTTATGTTTTATAATCCCATTTATTAGTTAAAACGCGTGTGGTACTCCAAAATAAGCTTATTATTAAATTATAATTAAAAAAATAACTAAAAATAATATCTTTAGACGTGATAATATGGAAACACACACGTGACCCTAAGTCGGGAGGCAGTTTGCTCAGGTGAAGTAAGCAAGTATACGAATTGTAGACAAGCCCCGGCTTATTGAGGTAGGACCCTACATTATTGCGTAATCATATCATCTACTAAAATGCCTTTAAGGCAAGAGTAAGTACAAACTTTTGATGCATTGTTTATATTATAGCTATTTAAATGAATTATTGTTTATATTATAGCTTCACCCACTAAAGAAACCCACCATGTGCCGTCTCTACGCCTTTAATTGGCGGGCCACTGGAACTATGTTACATTCCTTCGGTGGTGAAAATGCACCAACCTACCAATTAATTATATTTCTACTTTGGTATTTTATGATATATGGACATGATAGATGGTCGGAAGTCCAAACCACCTCATCCCCTATCAATATGAACTAAATTCCTTACCCCCCTCCTCATGCGTGATAATCACACAACAACACAACAACGTGCTCACAACCAGCATGAAAACATCCTTATTAATCAAAATATCAACCGTTAGTCTTTCACCCATAAAAACACAACCATTAGACATTTATTACAAGCAATAAATCGAAGCAAACTCACAAAGATCACTTTAAACAAAGCGAAGTCACAGTGACTAAAGACCCGTCAAATCCTTATGTGCATTGCTTAGCGCACGAACGCACGCAGATGTACGGGTATGTGTCGGCCTCTAAATGGACGGCCTCTTCGGCCATTGCTCGGCCACTTTTGACTACAGTGGCCCTCCAAGCTTGATTTATTTAGAGATTAGGTTCTGATTGTATTATAGCATCTGTTGTCAGATAAGTGTTATTCGTATTCAAATATTTATTGAACGAGAGTGCCTTGGTTTTATAAGCTTATAATAATAACTTCATAGCTTCGCTAGTATTGAAGGCGTTCATTAAACTATATGTAACTAGGGGGCCTCCATTAATTACGTGAGGGGATCAGGGGGAGGGGGTTGAACCTAATCTCACTAAATCTCACATGGGGGAGAGAGGGGGTTTCGGCAAATATCACATAATTTTTTTAATGCAAAGAATTGTGTGAAAATTTGAAACAATCAGATTAATTTAAAGTAAAAAATGTTTCTAGACTAAAATATGCCGAAGTCTGACACAAATCTTCTATAAGTTTAAAAATCAACAGAAATATATCTAGATGTAAAGTTATTCAGTTTTAAAATAAAATTGCGAAAATGTGGTCACTAATTCTTTATTGGCAGAAAAATTATGGCGCGCTGTTTAAATTTGTAGTAATATTTATAGTAATTTTGAAAGATCTCACGTGATATTCGTGGGGAAGGGGGAGTTGGTCGAGACAAATCTCACATCTTGCCAGGGGGAAAAAAGTCCCCAAAAACGCCTCACGTAATTAATGGACGCCCCCCTATGTATATTTATTCCTTCTTGAATTCCGTCGCTTTTAATTTCAATGTGATTTATTCAGTACTCTTCCTTTTAATCGGTTCCTATAATCAAAAAAATACTTTTTTTAATAATTAGAGTAGGTTGATATCCCGAATGGTTCACAATATATAGACATTATCATCGTTCACATAAAGCCTTAAAAAATAAATAAAACACTTTTCAGTATTGTGATAGTGCGTTTAAAAACCCTTTTAACGCCAGTGATCGACACAAAGCGCCTCATCAAACGCCCATCTACGAGCGCAGAAACTTCTTCTTTGTTTTTGCACAGAAGCGGCGGGCGAGAGCGGTAAAAAGAACAAGAGTATGTGCTGACCCGATCGTTAAATAGATTGATGGCACCTGGGCGCAACGCTGGAGCGATAAATAGTGGTGATTCGGGTAATCCAGCCAGCGGCCGATGGGCGGCATCCATTCGCTTTATTGCACTGTGCTTTATACCGGCCCAGGCACTGTCGCCTTGATGCCTGAGAGCCGAGATGTGCGACTAACATATGGCTGCTGCGTTATGCAAATATCAGCCAAGGGACTTGGATGCATCGTTATCTGTGCTACCGATTCATGGAATTATAAATACTACAGAACCTATAGATAGATCTATTAAAATATTTACGTAATATCTGTTTAGCAGCTAAATAAAAAGCTATATCCCTAATTTTATGGTTGGAAGGACTATGTGTTTAGAATAATGGTTTACCTTTTCCGTGTGGTGATGGAATACAAGTGTTACCACCCCATTGTTTTCAACGGCTGTCGTACGAGGCAACTAAGGAATGTAAGCAATTATCACCCATTGCATTACTGGTGGTAGGGTTGGATACCAAGTGGGAGTACACACTTGCTATCGGACCAGAGAGGGTTTGTACCACCACCTCCCGTGTAACTACCCATGAAGCACATCAGTGTGTTGGTTGTAGCAGGAGATAGCCGTTAATTCTTTCATTTCATATCTGTGAAAGTAGCAGTGGCTTGACAATACTCTGGGTATAGTTGAGTCCATGAGCCACGGTAACCATTTACCATCAAGTGAGCCATGGCTCGTCTGCCACCGTACGCAATAAAAAAAATAATATTGTGTGTGTACACGCGTTAGAAGTTATATCTACTTCTTTGGCGTAACAAGATAAAAATCTTTTCAAAAATTTTATCTTTCGCCTTATTCTAGGTTTGTAGAAAAAACGACACTAACAATAGAAAAAAGTATGTAATACATTGAAAGTTTTATTATAACGCATTATCTAGTTAAAATAAAGTTTATTTAAATATCACAAAAAAACTAAAATGTTGACTATAGCTAACTTCAGGGTGTCGGTTTTTCGTGACGGTTTGCGTGCGCATCGTAAAAATTTATTGTTATCATTTTTCCCTAACGCGCCAATAGAAGTATAACTTCAAAAATGTTAACAGTTGGAACGATTTTATCACTTCCTGATACTTACGCGAACATTTCAAAATTAATTTTACATAATTTATTTTATGTTTTTCCAACTCATTACTAGCCACTATTGGGTACAAGTCTTTCGGGGTTAGTCCACTAGCCAACTACACCCATGAAAAAAATCTTTCAACGTGCAGTTTTCTTCAGGATGATTTTTTTTTTTCGGGCAGTGATAATTTTTAGACAGATAATGTTTTAGAAGAAATCTAGAACTGAGAAATTATTACTGGGATATAACTGGTAATTTGTTTAATTTTTTTTTTATTTATAGGCTATATACAATTGTTCTTCACATCAGAATGAACCCATACCCTAGATAAAGTTACCTGGAGCCGTCAGACGGCAGACGATAAAAATCCACCAGCTCGTCATGGCATTTTCTTGGCTACCTTATAATAAGAAGAAAGGCTGATTGCTAGGTATATACATTTTATACGGTATGATATATTTAGTTATATATTATATTTAGATAAATAATTCTAAGTACACACTGTTTAGGTATTTAGATAAATAATTCTAAGTACACACTTTTCGTTGTATTTTATCTAAACACACATGGCACAGTATGAACATTCAGAAATTTAATAACCTAATAATCCACAGATGGCGGAGTAGTTTAGATACCGGCCTCTCGTCCAATTGTTTTGGGTTCGATTCCCAAGCAGGACAACTCTTTGTGTGATCCACAAATAATTGTTCTGAGTCTGCGTGTACTTTGTGTCCGTGAAATTGTATGTTTGTAAAGTCTCCCGGGATACAAGGGTTATTCCTTAGTGCACGGAGGTGCGTAAAAAATGTGTATTGTAACACAAAACCAACCTACATAAAAGTGGTTCGTATGATCGCCTGTCGCATAGATATAGGTCTCATCCCCCGTGGAATATAAAAAATACTTTTCAGTATGTTTGTTGGCCTTCGCAACATAGGAATTTCGCCTCTAAAGCGATTGCACACAATAAAAAAAGGAAAAAAATCAAACATTTTCAAGTTTATAATCATTTATTAAAGGTGCCCAAACTGACAAAAAGTTTATCTACTTTATGGTTTTGGGTAAAAAAAAAAGTGGCGTCAGCGCTCAAAACAATGGCAAATTAGCGCTGACGGGTAAAAATGACGGCACGCCAGTCCACTGATCGGTTATAAATGTATAGGCAGACGAACTAACGACGTTATTATTAATTTACAGCATTTGGCACCAAGGTTTATTAATAAACCTGTTTATAGTATTAAACATGTGTGCACACAAAAATATGCAAAGTATTATTAAAAACTAGCCGCGCCACCCTCTGTGTGGAATTCAGAATTGGGTCAATTTATAAGTACCTACATCACTCTACGATACATTAACTATCTATGTGCCAAAATAGCTAATACTCTATTTTGTAGGATAATAGACAGCCTAAGCTTTTAACTGTATTTATGTAAGCATTCTTATTTATCGAAGGTCAAAAATATTAATTACATTTAAAGAAATATGATTTTGTAAAACAATATTGTTTAAAATTTCCTGTACCTGCTCCGAAACTTAAATTTTTATCAATTTTTTTCTTTATATGTTTCAATAACTTACATATTTTCTGCATATATGAATACAAATTCCAAACAATACATACATAATATATTTTTTTAATTTATTTCTTACTAGACTCTGCCCGTGACTTCGTCTACGTGAACTTCAGAATATAAATACATCACTCTACGGCACAATAATTATCTTATGTAAAAATATATGTAATATATTATATTATCTCTATGAACCATTCATTTTTCCACGATGAAAAGTAATCTATATCCTTTTCTGGACTCCAGACCTTATGTGTGCAAAATTTCATGATGATTAACTTAGTAGTTACAGAGTTAAAGTGTAACAAACAATCAAACTTTACTTTCGCATTTATTAATGCCCAAATGACGTAGTGCCAAGTATCGTGAGTTCGCAGAACAATTATTTGTGTAATCAACAGAATGGTTGTTCTCTACTCTGTGGTCGGTAATTACTCGTTTATAAAGTCCCTCGCAATAAAGAGATTATTCCATCGCGCAGGACCTTTAATAATATATGATTCTACTAAAATAGCTAGTAGATACATTTTATGTTTTTAATAGTACACACCCATTGTTTTAAATCATAACAACATTATTCCTAATGGCTCAAACTCTCTATCTACTTATAAAAACTCATAACTAAAGTAAAAAAATACAAATATCATTAAGTCACACTTATAATGTTATAAAAAACGGGTGCAGACAGACTTAATATCTGTCCACGACATTATCGTAAAGGTACTAAGGAGCCACAAAATTAATGACCATCATAGAAGTGCGACAGTGCAACTTTTTTGTGTGCGCGATCGCGCGATAAAACGCAGACATCTTGATCGTGTCGCTTTATTAAAGTCGCCCATCAACTACCGTGTACAGAAGTATTTATTTGAAGTTTACTATTTTACCTTTAGGAAGAGAATGAATCTGATATAAAGAAGAAATTATTTTTTGACTGCCTCGGTGGTGCAGCGGTAGTATGAGTGACTGCTGATCATGAGAGGTTTTGGGTTCGATCCCCGAGTTGGGCAGAGTTACTGAGCTTTTCCGTAAAAAAAAAATCATTAGCAAACCGGAGTTTGGAAATGTGCCCCGTAGACGGCAATAGGCTCGCCCCCTATTATGTGGGTCTCAAACATAGCTGGCGAATCGTGGGTGTGTAATACACCTCTGCCTACCATTTCGGGGAATACAGGCGTGATGCTATGTATTATTTTTTTCCACTTTCTTTTTTTTTATTGCATTTAATGGCAGACGAGTCACGGCCCATCTGATAGTAAACGGTAACCGTCGTTCATGGACTCGACAATACCTCTCGGTATTATTGTCAAGCCGCTGCTCACTATTTCATTTCACAGATTTGAAATGAAAGAATAAACGGCTATCTCCTGCTAACAGCCAAAACGCAACGATGACTGGTCACACGGGAGATGGTGGTACCAACCCGCTCGGACCCGATACCAAGTGAGTACTCCCACTTAGTACCCAGCCCTACCACCAGTCATGCAATGGATGATAATTGCTTGCTTTCCTTAGTCGCCTCATACGATATCCGTGGGTAATAATGGGGTGGTGACACTTGTATTCTTAGTCCGTCACCGCACGGACAGTTTCACAAATAATTTGGTCTTTAAAGTAGCTGAGCATGTCAAGTGCTCAAATACAGATCAGAATCTGATTTAATTATAGTACCTATACTTTTATAACAGTGTATATTTTTTCATTCGTTAGTGCGTGGTCACCTTATTCTATTTTCAATATTGGCTTCAAAGACATCCATCCATCCATCCATCAGCCTTTCGACGTCCACTGCTGGACATAGGCCTCCCCAAGAGAACGCCACAACGAGCGGTCCCGTGCGCTCATATGGTGGGATAGTGCCGTAATCGCCACGCTTGGCAGGCAGGTTGGCGATCGCAGTGGATGTTGTTAATACTCGAGGGAGTGCTGCTGCCCATTCCCCCGGTATTCCCTCAGTCGGCTCTTACGACTCCCGTGGGTGAAGAGGGGTGGGACAATTCTAAAGCCGGCCCCACACGGCCCAAAGACATTCAAAGACATAGATAGTTAGAAATTTTACATGAATAATGTATTCAAATACATCCGAAAAATGGTGCATGCGTCAGAAAAGACTGACTGACTGCACAGATGGCGGAGTGGTTTAGATACCGGCCTTCCGCCCGAGTGTTGTTGGTTCGATTCCCACACAGGACAACTCTTTGTGATCCACAAATGGTAGTTATGAGTCTGGGTGTACTTTGTGTCCGTGAATAGTATGTTTGTAAAGTACCCCGCGATACAATGATTATATTCCTTATTGCAGGGTGTTGAAAAATTACGTTAAAAAAGAATGTGCTTTTACGCTGCTACTATAGCGCAGTTGGCCGGAACGGTGATCCTAAACATATAGGTTCAATCCACGACCGTAACTATAATTTTTTATTTCACATTTTCATAAATTCGTTGTCCTTGCAAGCAGCAATAGCCTAGAGGAGAGTTCACTAGACTTCCTCATAGAGGTTACAAGTTTGATATCCACAGCATACTCATCTGATTTTTCAAGTTACCAGGCCTTGAAAAATATGTTAAGTTATTGTACCCACCTATAGAGAACATGTTTAAGACTCACGTTACGTGAAGTCGGTAGACCTGCTATAATTCTAGAATACCATTATCACATTGAGATGCACCTGTAAAATGGCCGGTAATCTGAAGAACAATTGATATAACTTGTTATAACAATTGAGAATAACAAGGGATGATGATGACTCCGAGTGCGTG
Organism: Leucoma salicis; assembly: GCA_948253155.1. Classification (NCBI taxonomy): domain Eukaryota; kingdom Metazoa; phylum Arthropoda; class Insecta; order Lepidoptera; family Erebidae; genus Leucoma; species Leucoma salicis. The sequence goes on along the minus strand of OX411819.1, from coordinate 9,162,618 downwards.
CAACGGAAATGATATTGCTGAGACGGGTGACGCGAAAGGAAAAAATATATATAAGTACTAGCTCACCCGGCGAACTTCGTACCGCCATATTTTTTTTTCGTGAATGTTTTGCAATGAAAAATATTAAATAATATCGCTATTAAAAAATAGGAGTTGGCAGTAGAAAGGTGAAAACTTAGGGATGTATGTATTTCTTAATGCCGAATCATAAAAAAATTTAAATAAAAAAATTATATTCTCTGACCTACTGAATATACACACAAAATTTTATAACAATCAGTCTAGCCATTTCGGAGGAGAATGGCGACAAACACTGTGACACGAGAATTCTATATATGTAGTATGTAGGTATTAGATAACGAGTAGTTTAAAAGTAGCACCAGTGACAGAGAAGTTGAAGAGTAATAGGTTATCATAGTATGGGCATCTAATGAGGTGGGATGAATATCAAATGAGTAAAAGAATGTTAGACATGAAGGTAGATGGAAGGAGATCGGTTGGTAAGCCAAAGAGCAGGTTGAGCTCTCACCATGCTACAACTATCGTACTAAATAGTACATCTTTCTGTTATTTTATTTATTTAAAAAAAATCTAAAATCATTCTACCTAAATGTTTCAGATTTCTACCAACAATTTTGTCAAGCTTTTTTTTTTCAAACATCGTCCAACGCTTTGTGATTTGATTCTGATGTCGGAATTCCCGATCGTGGTTGAAATGGTACGAATGCAACTTTAAAAAGCCAGCTCTAGGATACATATTTTATAAGTTAGCTTCGATTGTTCCGACGTGGCTTTGGCTTTTTTTTCCGTATCATACACGCGCCACCGATGCGTCGATCGACACATGGCAGATATATTTCTTTTTTTTAAAAGTCCACCGGATTGTTTGTTAGTAGCCAGTCTTTATGAACAAATGTATAGTACTTGCCTAGATACTAAAATTTATTTAGGAGCAAACAATGTCGTGTGTTTAACGGTGTGAGTTTGTTGTAATTTTTGTGTGGTTAGAATTAATTAATAGATAAATTAAAAAAAATATTGGGAGTATTTTTGATATCAGAAAATACATAGATGATCCGTGGACAGTTTTTTATTTCACTTACTTGTGTTTTATCAAAGTTTACCATACAATGAACCATACATTATTTTTACAATCTATGCAAAATAATAACGTTGTGCTCGAAAAAATGGCAACACTATCTTAGACGCCACAGAAGTAGTTAAAATTTGTTCTTTTAAAAAGCAAATCATTTATAATGTTTTTAATGTTGATAGTAGGTATCAACATTAAATTGCACTTAGCTACTTTTTTAGTTATCGTAAACATCAAACCAAAATAAAATACAAATGAAATAGCATTTACTTGTTGCATTATTTAGGATATTATTTTAACGAGAATAATTATTATGTATAACTTTAAACACTGTTTTCTTATTTTAGCTGTTTTCTTATTTTAGCTGTTAATTAGCTCCGTCAAACGGAGTGATACGATAGGTAAGTATACAAATTTTGTAAATAAACCTTTTATTCAGCGAAGAAAAAATACTGAAGATAGTATAATAACAAAGAAACTAAATATTGAAAATAGCTCTCTCGTTCCAGATTAAAGATTACTCGCGGTATATAAATTATACTTACCTATATTTTTTACTAGATATATTAATTTTAAGGTGGTCGTATTATGCACTTGTAGGTCAAATGATCGGCAAGGTTTCACTCGGTTGGCAAACAGTGGACAACTGACCTCCTCCGTACTTGGGAAGGCAAGTTAAGCAGCGGGTCCCGGCTATCAAGTAACATCCTGGCAGTCGTTACAGATTGTCAGAGTCCTGAATAAAAAATCTATGAAATTCTTAGAGGAAGGATATTATAGACAAGCTATCAGCATCTGCAGTGTCGAGATAGCAATAGATAACCGGAATAATTTTAAAAGATAACTATGATTATAACTTTGTTGACTAAAAATGTACTACCTGTTTTAGCCGGATAAAAGAATGACAGGACAAAACAGATTGCAGTTATGCTTATATTTTGCTTAAAACGTATTAGAACATGTAATATTAGCGTATATAACGAGATTAATAAAGGTTTTTTTTACGTCAATTTAAAAACAAGCTTACATACTGATGATGGTGACGGATGCCCACCTTATTGTTTGGACCCAGTTCATTGGGTCCAAATACAACTAACGCATACGCGAAAAGGATAAAAATACTTACACATGTGTCTCTCTCACTCTTGATAAAACCTAGTATGTGCATCCTTTTCTTCATCCTTAATGTCAAAATAGTAGCGAGTCTATATTATTCTTCGTCTAAGATCAAATTTGAAGCTGACCATCCACATTTTTTACTAAGCTATCAGTTCTAGCTAAGAATGTAAGGTTTAAATGTATCATAGAGATATTTTCAATGTTAAAATTCAGTGTATTCTATATACGGATCAATTTCAGATAAAAAATAACAATAGTGGATATCGATAGCAAGGTATCGCCGGGGGCATCGATCCCGGCGCTGTACCGGAAGCTCTTCCTTCTCACACGCCATTCATGCTCCAAACAAAGGCTCGGAGTTACATGACAAATTCAACTCGGCCGATTGTCGCCTTCACAATTGCACCCAGCTCTTTGTGTATGTATCATTTAATAAAATTTATTAACAACTATATAGGTACTTTTAAATTTTTTTGTACCTACGATAGAAAGTTTTTACGAGTGTTTACTTTAGGTGGATCGCACAAAGACTAAATCCGGCTTTTGTTGCATTCGCGATGCAAGCCAGATATTAAAAGCACGTGTGGCCAAACAAAGGTTGCGTTATGCGGGGGATTATTTGCCAATTTATGGCGCTTTTTGTAAATTCCGTTGAAAGCGCGGCCGGAAATTTGGCTCCATTTCAACAAAATAATCTTTTTACTATAAATAATAATGTATGTATATATTTATGTGACAACGTCTGAATGAGTGATCGCTTGCACCTTACTCGTGGGGTTTGTTAGGTTAGCGATACATTTCTCATGAATAAATTACTTTGGCGCGATTACAAGATTCAGCATGAATTTCAATGTTTACGACCCATATTATATTTTGCGATCGTATATTGGTATTTATTTGTAGTTCATTTAATTCGTACGTTAGCGGTGATAATTTTTTTTCTGCAAAAGACAGCAACATAATATATAAATGTATATCTTTATATTACATCGCAAGGGTGGCAGATAATACCTATGATCTACCTGATGGCATCTATTGCCGTTGCCTATATAGGTATAGACGCTGGTAATACAGGCACTTTACTCACACTCTGAGGAAATAGACAGGATATGGGAAGGAACTTCAAAGGTAATGAAGAAGGGTTTCGGGCCTCTGGCACTCTCACTAACTAAAAGGAATACTACCTAACTACTATTGCGTCACTTCAAATTTTTCATCGTGTCGACGTGCATGTTTATAAAGTCTCCTGTGAAACCGTTTCGATTCTAAAGAGATGTTAGACAGGGAGACCTTCAACTCCGAAGTTGTTCACCACTGCATTGTAAGATGTCTTTCTTCTTTTAGATAGACTGTACCGGACACAATCAGATAGACACAGCCTTCCACCAGGTAGAATAATGATCTGATCAATGTCACCAGGAGCTGTTTTTTTAATTTATGGAAATGCATTCGCGCATCTCTTACCACTGCGCTAGGATACTTACTACTAAAAATAAACAGTGGGCTCTTCCACAAGGTGCCGAGGTTGAAGATTGAGGTTTTCTCTAAGTGTGCATGCACGATGTTAGATCCGAGACACTACAAATCAGCGCACGCGCCCATTAGAGACCATAAAATTTTACGACTGCTCGCTACTTTCCTAACGCGTCCGTCCCGTAACACAAAAGCACCGTGTATCCTACAAACTTATTAACAGTTAGAATTGGTTTACATACCGTTGCAAATAAAAAAAAATGATTTAATCATATAAATTTCAATGATATTTGTGTCATAGTCACAAAATCTCTCAATAATAGTTCTCTCAATATCTGGAAATAATATTCTTTAGTTAGAAGTTAATATTGACATCAGGGATAACAATATTTGTGTAGTTTAGGATGAAAACTTGCAACACGGCGTGGAAAAATATTGCTTCAATGTAATGATTTTGCAGTAAAACTACTGCGTGATTTTCTACTACGTTTCATAATGTGTCACGCGTAAATCTATACTATTATAAAGCTGTAACAGAGCTATGTCTATAAATTTAAGATATTTGAGAAAAATAAGCTCTTGATTAGACTTAAAAACTATATCGGGAATCTGAGATATAACGTAAAAACTATACCTATTTATATGTATTAGTATTGTAAATATACTAACTGCGCCATGTAAATACAACGTTATACAGTCACACTAATTTTGGAGTGCATTTAGTCACCGATTATTTTTGTAATCGACGCAACGATTCACTTCATTATCCCGTAGTGTTTACACTATTCATCTAGACAGTAACCATTTAAATGTAGTAAATTAAAGATGAGACTAAAATAACACAGAGGTAGCCTTTAAATATTTTTATGCAATCCATTGCACGCTTTCATTGAAAAGACATTCAACAAAGTTATTAAAATAGGCAATGTATTCTAATTTAATGGATTTTTTTTAAGAAATGTGTAGAGTCGTTTGGGCGGTGCATCCGCGACGTATTCTTTCCGCATCACATTAAATTTTATGTTATTGAGCAGTAATTATAGGGTAAAAATTAAAACTAGAATTATTTAAGAACTTTGAGTAGACAAAAACTAACATTATAGTTTATTATTATAGGCACTAATTGTACTCTACTTACATTAAAAGGCCAAGAGTGATATGTATTTATAATAATCAGATTGTTTCCTGTGTGATTGGAGCAAAAGAAGTCATATTTATTAATGAGAGCAATCCTATATAGTTAGTTACTATAGCATAGCATCACGCCTGTATTCCCCGAAGGGATAGGCAGAGGTGTATTACTCGCCCACGACTCGCCAGCTATGTTTAAGTCCCACGTAATAGGGGGCGAGCCTATTGACGTCTACCGGGCACATTTCCAAACTCCGGGCTACTGAGAATTTTTCTTATTTTGTTTTTTACGAAAAATTTCAATAACACTTGCCGACCCGGGGATCGAACCCGAGACCTCATGATCAGCAGTCGCTTACACTACCGCTGCACTACAGAGGTAGTTAAAATACTATGATACATGTTATCGACAGAAAAAACCAAATTTTTTAATATTTTTATCTTGTATTATAAACAGCCACACTGGACACTCGTTTAAAAACACAACCACAAATCTACTGTGACAATACTTTCTAAACACTTGAAATGTTTATTGCATTTCGAACTATCAACTCCTCACATATTACAAGCAATCGTTTGTCACTATGACATGACTAGTTAGTAAGAACTTAGGAAGTGAAAAAAGTCGGGCGTTTTGAAACTTTACACCCCCCACTGTTAAGCTTTTGCGGTCGCAAAATGTCTCAATCTAGGAGCACCCATTACAGAAAAAAAATGAGACATAATACCTTGCTTCAGTATCACCGTTCTGGTAAATGGTCCTGCTGTGTTGATAAATGTATAATTATAGATAACGCATTACGGTTTGCTTGGCAACGCTCCAAAGCGTTGAGATGTCAATTAGGTGCCGAGAGTTGGATATTTTTATTATTTAAAGCGATAAGATTGACAATACAACAAAAGAAAATTAATGGCAGTTGTACGTACCTAGTATACGTAGTAATCAAGTAAGTAGCTACAGCTATTTCAGACTGTCTAAAAGCTAATCTCAAAAATTATGAGCACTTTAGAAAATATCATCCCTAGCACCTGAAAACGTTCGCGTCCAAAACGTTTAGTTTTAGCACCATTTTCTACCGCGTTACATGCAGGCTCTGAACCCCCGCACTTATCAACAATTGAGACGCTTGCTCATGTGCCGCTGTTGGCAATAAACAATAAAGAAAGTCGCGAAAACCAAAAAAAAGTTGGGAGAATAGTATAACTTGTAATTAAGCCTCTTTAACGGGAAAGTATTCAAAATTGTATTCGGTGTAAATTGCAAACAGAATTTCCCGTTACTATAGTATTTGCAAGGATTTTATTGCATTGAAAGGATTTGCGCAATGTTTCAAAAAATCTTTTTATTCATAAACTCTTTTTACAACCGAACAAACAATTGAAATGTTTTTTGCTCTTACCAAAAAATGCAATTTGCCAATATTAAACAATAAAAGATTTTGCCAATAACAACGTTTTCTATTTTCAATTATGAAGGGGTAGTAAGAAAGAAAGTCGACGGCCGCGGCAATAAAAGTAAACCTTTCGGCGGCAAACGTTCCGCCACCGAAGGGTTACTATTTATTTCTATTAGCCAACGGTTTAGGGTATGACACATTCGGGTAAAGCGCTCGTAAAATCACAAAAAAACATCTGAAAACAGCCAAGTGTTTGGACTAAACGAGCGTTTCACGTCACTGCAGTTTTATATGACAAAAAAACTTACAATTCAATATTTAAAGGGTACTCATAAAATAATTTTGCACAAATTTGCAAAAGGGTAAGATTTCCCTAAATTGTTTTATTTGTAACATTTTTTTTAAAAGATTTGAAACCGTTACATCTTTAGCTTTAAGAAGTTCCTTTCTGTCCTTGTATAATTACGGCATACATAATACTTTCTAACAATTACGCGAATTTTACACATTTTGAAATGAATTTTGAGATGAAACCGTTGAAACAACATATCAGCTTTGGACATCTACCATCTAAGTCCACCCGTGATCATGAATGCTGTAAAGTATTCGAAACGTCGGGATAGTATAAAAATCAAGTAAACGCGATAGATTCCGTAAACGAAGTTTTATTTCAAAATACGGCACACATCATATTGCAAACACAAATTATCTTATGTATCTGTGAGATAATGAGGGTACATTGGAGGTTTAATCTAGCATAATTAGGGGTCGAGCTACGGCCCTGAAAAAGAAATAAAACGTTTTATAACTTGGACTTCCTTAACCCCACGTAAAGCCGGTCGTGAAACTCATGGGAAGATCGGATCAGCGATATGAGGCGGAAATAAATCGCCATTTAAAATCAATTTGTGTTAAGGGCTGAAGCTAAGTTGTCGAGTTGGGCGAGGGGTCAGTGTAAGCAGGCGGTCACGCACCGCACACCCAATAGCTTCCATTGACTCAATATCGTCGCCTCTATTGTAACAATGTGCTCCCCGATAACAAACACTGATAGCCGATTCGCCACTAACAATTTTATTGCTAATTCGTTTTTTGAGAATTCTTTTATTATGGTATCTAATATTATTAAATATAACATAGCAATATAATTATATTGCAATGTCCTATTCTTAGTAGGGATGGGCTCAAATTCGTTTACATTAAGTTTAACCGAATTTCGGTGGCTTGAACAGAACTTCGACATTTGGCCGAAGTCTCGTTGAAATGCCGAACATTCAGTATAAGAAAAAATTAGTTTCTACTAAAATTTAGGGAAATCGAATCTGGCATAGCTGTAAAATAAGTCACATTGTAGGGGAAGCCGGGGCATAACCGGCCCCCGGGGTAAGATGGTCACCCCCTCCCCCTCGCAGGATAATAAACTGAGACGCTTAAAACTTATCATATCGTATTTTAATCGACCTCATGCTATCGAGACAAGTGGTTGTGCGTGTGTAGCTGGGCTTCCCTCATCGACAGAACGAAAAAACGTAAGTTGCTGCATTTATTATTATTTTGCATTTTTTAGTATGTGATGAAAATAACTCGTAATTGTGTTAAATTGACAGTTATTTAGTAAATAACTACGTTCAATTATTTCACTAAACAACTAAAAAGAGTTATTGTCTAACTAACAGATATTTTTTAGATTATGTTAACATTAATTTTAAATCACCTCGGCGGGTTACGGGCGAGGCAAAATGGGCAGGGTGCCCGTTTTGCCTCAAGTGTTTGTGTTAAGTTTATCTTTTCTTTTCAGATACAATTATGGTTCGTCATTACCAAAGGAAGATAACGAAATGATGGAAACAGCCGTAAAAGATATGGCAAGTAGGAGACTAAGTAGTAGTAATTAAACGAACTGTTCATGACTACAGTGTGCTACCATCAACGTTACTTCTCAGACACAATCAAATACCGTGCAGCCACATGTGGCGCCCTCCCCAGGTCCATCAAAATGTTAAAGCTATGTACGAGTATCACTCCACCACCTGAAACATCTTTTAGTGGCATATCGCCAAAACCAAACAATACAAGCTCAAAAATAAGGAACTAGGAAACGCGGCAAAACAGCATTACCTAATAACGAGATCACAATAGTTCAGACACAGAAACAAGTGACTTGTGAGAAGAAACGCACGAAGAAAAAGACAGAGAAATTACCAAAACAAGAAAAACGACTCGGATAAAGAAGACGTAGAGTACTTGTACTGCGGAGATTGGTATTCGGAATCTAGAAGGTTGGGTCACTTGCTGTAAAAGTGATAGATTGGCTCACTGTTCCTGCGCCGGCGAATAGGATAACGATGACGTGTTCCATTCGACGAGTTCATATTTGCTCCTTTTGTGCTTGGTTTTAAGCGTATATGTCTGTGTATGCCTATTATGCCCCACGTATGACCATTTTACCCCGAACATGGGGCAAAACAGGCAGTTACTTTTTTTTTTTTTAAGTTCAATTAACACCAAAGACTAAGATATTTTTTTTATGTTCAGCATAAAGAACAATAATGACAGTAATAAATGGCAGTTGATTTTTTCAGTACCTATCTTTTATTTTATTTTAATTCAAGATTTCCCTTAAGGTGCCCGCATTGCCCCGATTTCCCCTACCCACTATACTAAATGAGAAATTCAAGTATGTTGTGTGAGTAACCACCTATACCTATACCTTTTCTTTGTTAAGGCGGGAAAAATGTACCTAACCGTACACCCCGTTGTTCGGGGCAACGAACCGGGTAGTGTGGGGCCCTCACTCACTAAATAAACTCGACGTGTGGCGTCTCTCGACCTGTTTTGGCGGATCACTGGGACTATGCTACATTACTCCAGTGGTCCGCCGGTAGACGACCGGTATACCTAGGTGTAATGATGTTATCAAAATAAACCATGTTTAGAGTAAAAAGAGCAAAATATCGTTTGACATGCAGATCGAAGCGCTCGTCTCGTTTATTCGACATCCTGAAATATCCGTAGGTGAACTTAAAGGGGTTACATGGCTTAGGACGCGGGCTGAAACCGGCGGCACGCCTCGTATCGGAGCTTACCGTGATTTACTCGTTATGTCGCCTCGCGGGTCTACCCCTTCTTTCTTTTTTCTGTTTACTTAACGGATAAAGGTTTACCCTTTATTGGCTGAAGTCGGAAAACTGATATTCCGCCCGACATAAACTTGGATGTGACTTTATTGGTGCCAGATTTGTATCGGATTTGTGTATTGTTAGATAGACGCTGTTTTATGGTAAATGCTGATATTATTTTTTTATGTTTTAGGTTTTGTATTGATGTTTTATAGAAGTAGGTAAAGATAAAAAATTAAAATTATTTGTTGGTGTTAATACTATTATAGAATGGATTTTAGGAGGAGAGCCCACCACTCACCCACGGATTGTCAATCCCGGCTATCTTTGGACAGAATAACCTAAGATTAACAATCCGCACTCTCACAGATAGAGGAGAATGTGATAATAGCAAAGTACGCATGCACGATAATGACAAAAAACTCACCAACGCGACAAAACCATGCGATACGGTAGAACTCTCAGAACCACAATATTGCAATGTTCCGCAAAAATCTGAACATAAATTCGACACGTGTTTCACCTCTAAACGAGGCATTCTCAAGAACGCTCGGGAACAAATGAGCAAAAGGTGTTAATACTTATTAAACATTTCAAGATAGTCAATCTAGACTAGATTCTGTGACTTCGTCGGCATGGACTTGAGAATATAAATAACTAAGTACTTAAATAGTACTTAAATAAAGATTTAAAAAAAATCTACGTCACTCTATGTCACATTCCTTGTTGCTATGTAAAAATAACTATCACACAGTAACCATTCATTTCTCCGCAATAAAAGTTGCCATGTTCTTTTTTGGACTCCAGACTATGTATATGCATGCGAATAACATGAAGATTGATTCAATAGTTCCGGCGTAAAAGCGTAACAAAGAAACAAACTCACTTTCGCATTTATAATATTAGTCAGGATGTCGTTGTTATTTTGTCCGTCAACATAAATATTATAAGCCTTTGCCCGCGGCTTCGCCGCAGCCAAAAGCTAGTTTTTGGGTTATATCTCAAGTTTCCGATATAGTAGCGGGATAAAATGTATACCAGTTGTTAAGTCTAATCAAGAGCTATTAAATAAAACAGTTGCATCCAAATCTATTTAGTAGTTTTTGGGTGATGCGCGATCAAACAAACAGACAAACAGAAAAAATCTAAAAAAAATCGTTTTGTGTTTAAACACACACGCCTATATAGCCTAATACAGCCATTTTTTTTCAAATATCTTAAATGTACAGACATAGCTCTGTTACAGCTTTATAATAGTACTAGCCTTTGCTTGCAGCTCCGCCGCAACCAAAAGCTAGCTTTTAGGTTGTATCTCAGGTTCCCGATATAGTAGCGGGATAAAATGTATACCAGTTGTTAAGTTTAATCGAGATCTATCACATAGAACAAAACAAAATCCGTTCAGTAGTTTTTGCGTGATGCGCGAACAAGCAAACAAACAGACAAAAAATCTAAGAAAAATTGTTTTGTCTTCAGACACGTCTACATAGCCTATTACAGTAATTTTTTGTCAAATATCTCAAATATACAGACACAGCTCTGTTACAGCTTTATAATAGTATAGATTATGATCCCATAGATGAGCCTATCAACTTAGCCACCTTTTTTTTCTATTATAGACCTTATCTTTATTAAAAACACTGAACCTAATGAAAGTTTACGAAATTAGACCGATCTTAAATAAAATAAATGCTATTCATTGCTATATTAAAATATATATGAATTATTGAATCTACAGCATTAAAAACACTTTTTATCTTAGTTCTGGTTTTCACAGCACTTAAAAATATACGCCTGAATCCGATCGATCCCAGAAGATCGTTAATCAAACTGCTTTCAAGACAGCACATATAGCAACAAGTAAAACATGTCATTAATCTTCAAAATACCCTAAATAACCCATAAATGCCCACAATTTTTATTTACATTGAAGTAGTACCATGAAATTCTTTTGACAAACTCGAGAGATGTGTTCGCAAGATTTTAACATGGCATTCATATCGGGTGCTGGACAATAGAGAAGGTACATACGTAACGACTGCTTCACGACATAAATCAAATGTTAAACAAGATGTATTAGCGAAAAGGAATAAGTATTGTACGAGAACATAGCAGAAGTCTAACTCGGATCTTACTCTGTCTGCATATATTATGGTACTTTTGTTACCTTTAATATACTCGTAGATTAAATTTTATTATACCAACGTCTCAATAATGATCATAATTAATTAGATATATGTATATGAGTAAACCTAGTAGCCTAAACTACTGAAGGAATTGGAATAAATTGGTCGGTAGATAGATTTTTTTTTATTGCATATAGTGGCAGACGAGCCACGGCCCATCTGATGGTAAATGGTAACCGTCGTTCATGGACTCCGAGCCGCTGCTCACCATTTCATTTCACCGATATGAAATGAAAGAATAAACAGCTATCTCCTGCTACAGCCAAAACGTAACGATGTGCTCCATGACCGGTCACACGGGACACGGTGATACCAACCCGCCCGGGCAGCTACCAAGTGAGTACTCCCACTTGGTACCCAGCCCTACCACCGGTCATGCAATGAATGATAATTGCTTACTTCCCTTAGTCGCCTCATATGACACCCGTGGGAAAGAATAGGGTGGTGACACTTGTATTTTAGTCCGTTACTACACGGAAAATGAATAGATGGATATAGGATACCTTTTATTCAGACAGCACCCTGCACTAGACCAATTCTTGTATCTGTTTTTTTTATACTATACAGCTATCTGATGGTAAGCGGTGACATATTGATCTTCTGTGGGTGGGTGTTAGTTCTCCTATTAAACCAGTCTATTTATGCTGAGACAAGACAAGGAATGTTAAGATAGTTCAGGCAATTAGAGAGGATGGATATAAAAAGTATTTTAAAAAAGATATACTCGTATATGGCGAATGTGAACGGTTGGGAGGGGAAGACCTCGCTGAAAGTTATCTGACTAAACCAGAGAGATTCTTCAGAAAGGTCAAACCAGGAGAAGCCTTAATTAACTTGCCTGTAATAAATAAATAAAATAAATATTCACGGACATTTTCACACAACGCCTATGGTCCCAAACTAAGCTTAACGCTTGTGCTATGATTATGATTATGCCAGATTACGGATATAATACATATACTACTTTTTTTTTGTAAATACATACATATAATAGATAGAAAACACCATAATGAAGAATGTAAAGAGATTTAATGCAGCAAAACAGGGTCGTGGCAAGTGAAAACCCATTGCTTCTGCCTACCTCTCTGGGAACAGGTGTAATTTTATGTACGTATGTAATTACAGCATTGTATTTACCATCACAATGTATTGAAAAGAGTGAATTAAATCTTATAAAATTTTTTATTAGCTTCGTTTAATATTATCAGATATATGTGCAAATGCTTGTTTCGTTGTAGAAAAACATGATATTCATCATATCATATTGAAAACATTAAGCTAAAAAGAATGTTGTACTACTCTTATTCCTGTACAGTGGAGGTGATAAAAACTATTGTAGTAATTTGAATGGCGTTAGCCACTGACTTTGTGGTCGTACGGCCTTTGCGGACGTCTACCTACCATTTGACATTCTATTCAACTGTGTGCGGATTATTGTACCTTGTCTAATAAATGGAAAGAGCCAAAATGTGTTCGTTATAATGTGGGAAGCGAACTTCGATTTCAAACAAAAAATGTAAGTCGCACATAAAATACGCAATCGATGTTAAAAGATTAATTCTTTATAGTATTTTACTAAAAATATGATATTACAGTCCACCATATAAGAGAATCTGTGGAACTGTGGTGGTGACTGACTGTTCGTTCGCGCATCACGCAAAAACTACTGAACTGATTTTGATGCAACACACAGCTCTTTATAGCTTTATAATAGTATACACTCAAAACAAAGGGCTCTAAAAATTTTAGTCAGTTTCATTTTCAACTGAGTAGATACATTTTTATAGTATCGGTATGTGTGGCAAACAAACATATAACATAACCTGATAGTAAGCGTCTACCGAAGCCTGAAACATCAGAGGCATAAACCTAGCGCGTCGCCAGCTCCTAGAAAAGTGTCAGGAAATGAAGAGGAAGAATAATAACAAGAGGATGGGAAAGATAGTAAAGAAAATAAGGACGGGCTCCACTCACCATACAAAACACAACGTGCCCGCAGCTACTTTAAGCTGATCTTCGGTGGGTTGTTCCCCGATTGAGCCGGTGCATTCATGCTGGGAAAAGCAAGGCTTCCCTAGAGATCTCAGTGGAAAAGAGCGGCCTGATTAAAAATATATATCTATTGTTTTGAAAGTATTAAAAATGCATGATGCCATTCACGATTTATAAACAGTGGCCCATGAGTATCTTGCTGGGATCTTCTCATGAAAGTCTTTACTACGGAGTCCCAGCTGGATTCCGTAGTAAAAGCTATTATTTCATCCTTGTGGCGATTGCAATCACTACATTGTTAGTAGTAGATTCCTGACGATGTTAAATGCTATATGTATAATAAGCCTATGAAATAAATATATTTTTGCATTTGAATTTGAAATACACCATGGATAGACTAGTCGTTGGAATAGCGGAGAGACTAAGCGGAGCTCTTTCTGTGTGCTTCTGACACTTCCTTGGGGAGAACTTTGAAAAGAATTTGACTAGGTAACCTCATCCCGTAGCCTCATACGCCGCAGTACGGTTAAACCACTAAAAATTAAGCAACGCCATCTATCGAACCAAAACGTTAACACTCAATCCAAAATACTCTTATGAATACGAGCTCAGATTTATTTACACACACAGGGTGCCCCACGGCGTCTCTCTTCACAAGTCAATCAACCATGCGGCTCTATTTTGACAAAAAGCGACGACAAACCCCTGAATAAGTGGATTAGACCTTCTGTACATTTTACGTCACATTTACTCTACCATTCTTTTTTTTTAATTCTTTTTTTTATTTTGGCAAAAACAACTCGACATAGTATGACAATACCTAGCGTAGGTGTAAAGAATATAAACTTTTTATCCCGGCGATAAAAATTGTGGACATCTGTCTCCCTTTTGTAAAATAGCCAGACTCTTTATCTGTTTTAAAAGAGCAAAGTTTTTTATTACATTAGAAGTACCCACGCATGTCGTATGGTTTTAAATGCTTAGGATCTTTTAATCGTCTTAACTGAAGTTGTAGGTAAGAGAATGGGCTTGTTATCTGACAGAGCTGACAGATCCATATGGTATGAATAAAACACTATACATATAGGTATGTATCCATTGTTAATATTTTTGATATTTATTATGAGCGTAATTACAACTAGTGATCATCATATTATGATTTCGTAAACATTATCTATACCTACTGTTATAAAGCTGTAACAGAACTGTGTCTGTACAATTAAGATATTTGAGAAAAAAATACTGTAATATATAGGCGTCTAAACACAAAATATTTTTTTTTTAATTTTTGTCTGTTTGTCTGTTTGTCTGTTTATTTGCTTGTCTGTTTGTTCGTTCGCGCAGCACGCAAAAACTACTGAACGGGTATTGACGCAACTTTTTTTATTTGAGAGCTCTTGATTAGACTTAAAAACTGGTATACATTTTATCCCGCTACTATATCGGGGACCTGAGATATAACCGAAAAACTAGCTTTTGACTGCCGCGGAGCCGCGCACATAGCCTAGTCTATACTATTATAAAGCTGTAACAGAGCTGTGTCTGTACATTTAAGATATTTGAGAAAAAAATATTGTAATAGGCTATATAGGCGTGTCTAAACACAAATCATTTTTTTTTAGAATTTTTTTCTGTCTGTTTATCAGTTTGTTTGTTCGCGCATCACACAAAAACTACTAAATGGATTTTGATACAACTTTTTTTAATTGAAAGGCCTTAATTAGACTTAAAAACTGGTATACATTTTATCCCGCTACTATATCGGGAACCTGAGATATAACTGAAAAACAAGAAAATTATTTTAACTAGATTTTTTTTTAGAATTTATTTTAAAGAACTACTAGATGGATTTTGATTATTTTATTATTATTTATTTTATTTATTTTCATGTAACTTATTTTATTTGAAAAACGGTGATTTGACTTAAAAGCTGGTAGACATTTTATCCCGCTACTATATCGGGAACCTGAGATATAACTGAAAAACAAGAAAATTATTTAAACTAGATTTTTTTTTTAGAATTTATTTTAATGAAATACTAGATGGATTTTGATTATTTTATTATTATTTATTTTGATGCAACTTATTTTATTTGAAAGGCGTTGATTTGACTTAAAAGCTGGTAGACATTTTATCCCGCTACTATACCGGGAACCTGAGATATAACTGAAAAACAAGAAAATTATTTTAACTAGATTTTTTTGTAGAATTTATTTTAAAGAACTACTAGATGGATTTTGATTATTTTATTATTATTTATTTTATTTATTTTGATGCAACTTATTTTATTTGAAAGGCGTTGATTTGACTTAAAAGCTGGTAGACATTTTATCCCGCTACTATATCGGGAACCTGAGATATAACCGAAAAACTAGTTTTTGGCTGCGGCGAAGCCCCTGGCAAAAACTGATATAATAGCGGGATAAAATATCAACCAGTTTTTAAGTCTAATCAAGGCCTTTCAAATAAAAAAAGTTGCATCAAAATCCGTTCAGTAGTTTTTGTGTGATGCGCGAACAAACAAACAGACAAACAGATAAACAGACAAACACACAAAAATTCTAAAAAAAATGATTTTGTGTTTAGACACGCCTATATAGCCTATTAAAGTCATTTTTTCTCAAATATCTTGAATGTACAGACACAGCTCTGTTACAGTTTTATAATAGTATATATTTACCTATTAAAACTATAAGCCAGACGTCACCTAACTATAATATATTTATCCCCAAATTATATTATGACTCTTAGACCCTTAGTCATGTTTTTCCGTTTCGGGCAGATCCCTGTATATAGTTAATACCTACATTTTTGTGAATACAAATGTTTTCAGAAATTTCAAATGTGTTTTTTTACTTATTTCTAACTTTAGCTGTTTGTGTAGTCAACACATATGTAGATTTTTCGATCAATGAATTTTCAGAAAGTCAATATTAAAGCCACGACCTGCTTAAATCAGACCCGCTGTGGTAGACCGCCGTTGGCCTCTCACGAGAGTCGGTATCAGTGATATAGATTACGTTGCGGCCCACTTGATAATGGAGCAATTAGTCAGTAAACTGTGATGAATAGCAGATAGGCCCGATTTGGAAATAATATTATATGCGTTTGAAACTGCAGGATAGTGACTAGTACCTATACCTAGGTACTTATTTAGATATTTTGATATATATTTTTAGCATTTGACATGCTTAGCACTATATATTAAACACAAAGTGAAAAATGTGATTTCTATTTTTCACTTTGTGTTTAACCTATAGGTACTATATAGAGAAGTACCCATATTTTGATTCTCTGTATCAGAAAAACAGTATAGACAGCTCATTCAAAGGACTTAAAATGAAAAAACATACCAAGCGGGAGACCAACTCTACTCGCTATCTTCATTCAACAATGACTATTAAATTTATTATTCTTTTTCTGGGCTGGTGTGATGCCGAAGGCGTTACTGCATAAACACGTGCAAAACAATCACAGCTTTCGCGGTGATCAGTTATAAATCAAGTATTATTATAAAAGGGCATATTCGAGTGGCTGTATTGTCGCTTTATGGATGTTATGCCATTCATTACAGGCCATTAAACACATTATAACACGCTAACCAGTCTACGAAGCCCTGCCTCGCTTTTCTCAATGTTCGAGTATAGAACTGAAAAAGATTTTTGTAATAGAAATCGACAGGTCTCGGTTTGTTGGTCAGGTTTATACCTCAGAAAGCATTGTTTGGGTTCGATGCGACAAGCCATTCATGTATTCTATAATAAATGGCTACTGATGATAGGAAATCCCAAACAATAATTCTTTGATGATAAACCGAATCTCGGTCACAAAATTTTTGCCGAAGGAATGATAAGAGAAATATTTCGTCATGAGTTTTGAGTTGAGAACATATTTTTTTAACTGTTTTCAATTACCTTATTACTTAGTAGGATTTGCATACCAATAGAGGGTTCTCTATTAATATAGAGTGACACATACATATATTATATATAGCTACGGGTATTATACTTGTACCTATTTAATATGAAATTATGTAGGTACATATCTATATGTTCTTCTCTCTATACTATACTATTATAAAGCTGTAACAGAGGGGTCTGAACATTTAAGATATTCAAAAAAAAATACCTACTGTATTAGGCTATATAAGCGTGTCTGAACACAAAACAATATTTTGTAGATTTTTTGTTTGTTTGTCTGTTTATCTGGTTGTTCGTTCGCGCATCACGCAAAAACTACTGAACGGATTTTGATGCAACTTTTTGTATATGAGAGCTCTTGATTCGACTTAAAAACTGGTATACATTTTATCCCGCTACTATATCGAAAAAATGAGATATAACCTAAAAACTAGCTTTTGGCTGCGGTGCGGCGGAGCCCCGGGCAAATGGTAGTATAATAATTATGCCGGTAAAATATGCCTTCAGATCAAGAGTCGAGAGAATACGTATAACGTACCAATACCTAAAGTATCTACAACTTATAATTGTACTTAAAAAAAAATTACAACTACAATGACAATAAAGGATAACCTAACAACATCGAATAAAAACCATAAATTCTTAAATAACACATGACTTTTTACCATCTGCTCTAAAACCTTATTGACATGAATTAATAGTGCGCAGAGCAAACGATTTCATTCATTTCGTTATTAAAGAATACGCTTTTAGAAAATTTTATGGCGTGGAAACAACAATTTGCAGTTTTGGTAAACGTGTGTAAAGGTTATAACTTCTTTTTGTGTCCGATAGAGGGCGTGACCAACAAACGTAGAGTCTGCATTTTCAAATGTTATGAGACTCACTATCCAAATATTTACTTACAGGGAATTCTATTATTTATTTTACTTCTTTTGATTATGATGTAAAGAAATAATGACCGTAGGCGGAGTGGTCGTTTCTATTCATAAAGGAACATTTATGGAAGATATGTTAATCTTGTCTTTGATAACTTCGTACGAAAAGCAGGTTAATTTTGTAAAGAATAGGCTATATACATATTTACACGTAAGTATATCTATTGGTGAAATATTTCCTGCCCCGTAACGGTGTCACTAATTATAATTATCACAACTAATCTTTGCCTGCGGCTCCACCGCTTTTAAAAAATAATTTTAAGGTTATGTCTCAGGTTTCCATTATAGTAGTGGGATAAAACGTAAACTGGTTGAGTAATCGAGAGCTATCAAATAAGTATACGACCCAGCTGATCGTAAGCAGTTACCGTAACCTATAGACGCTAACAATACCAAAGGCATCTCTCGCACGTGGCAAACTCCAGGAGGTTTGGGCTCATGGAGCCCTCACTTGCTATACGAAACGCAAGGAGTACCTACTAGTGTTTCACGCTAATCTTCTGTGAGAGAGCGGTACTTCCCTGATCGAGACAGCCCATAATATAGGTAGGTACTTATACTGGGACAAGCAAGTTTTCCATGTCGCACAAACAAACAAACGGAAAAGCCAACAAACAGACATAAATGTTCTAAAAATATTGTTCAGTGATGTCTAAATAGCCTAATACCTTCAGTATTTTTTTTCTCAAGTATCTTACAAGTACAGACATTGCTCTGTTACAGCTTTATAATATAAGTACTACCTTTATTCTGCCCGTGACTACGTCCTCGTTGACTTCAGAATGTAAATACGTCACCTTACGCCGTATTATCTAGATGCATAAATAGCGTTCCTACAGGAACCATTCCGAAATAATAAGTAAGGTATGTCCTTTTTTGTTCTCCAGACTATACCTACATATTATGTACCTATACAAATTTCATGACGATGGTTCAGTAGTTAGGGCATAAAAGCGTAACAAACGAACTATAGGTATAATATAATGGAAACAGCTAACTCTATATTATTTCACTTTGTTTTGGTACCTACTTACTTACTTAATTGTGCATAAAGTTTGGCGTATTTACACAAACGATTTCTACTTGTAAATAAAACAAAAAAAAACACGTTAAAGGGAATTGCCAAACTCAATGGTAGGTAGGTACTCGTATGAGTAAACTGAAATTTGCCGGAAGATGTTTACTGCTATAATTTTACGACAGATGGCGTATTATCGACATGGCCATTGAAAACTGTCATTTTCATACAATTTGTGACCTGTAATTTGGTAAAATTTAATTTTCTCGTAATATGCCCCTGTGTGCTTTAGCAAAATATGTATAATAATCCCAGTGTACATTTATTTCCCAAAGATCAACATTAAAAAAATGACAGAAAAGGCTAAACATCACAAAAAAGTTGTGGCACAGCATAGCGTCTTCTCTAATCTTTCAGGTAATATACATTTTAACAATATCGTTGATCAACCGGATTAAAGACAAAAAATAGCAAACAATTCTCACGCAAACAAAGCAACTACAATTTGACAGTGGCCATTTTGCCGATAGCGCCATCTGCGCTCAGCTTTGCCCGTGGATCCTCATTATTTACCTATTTTAATTTCAGTTCGTTAATTTTTGTTCAAACTAAGAAGTACCTACACTTGTGAGCTAGGTATTTAATTTGTTTTTATTGTATTCACAGGTTCAGAAGTGTACCAAGCCGCACACCCCGTCGTTCGGAGCAACAAAAAAAAAGAGTAGGGTTCTTACCCACTAAATAAACCTTCTCCGCCTGTACTGGTGGACCACTTTGTGTGACATTACTTCTGTGGTAACTTTGGTAAGTCGTATTCTCCATGCAACAGTGTTATTTTTGTTTATAAAAAAAGGATAGACATTATATTGGCCTAACGCATAATTCAAATTTATTAAAGCGCCATCTTGTGAGTTAGTGTAAAAATGCATGTCGTGCTCTTTGACATCTTGCGGATAACAATAAAACTACACAGCATGTAGCTTGGTTAGGTTGCTATTCTTAATATTAGTACCAATTATGGTTACTAGATGTCAGTAACACTATTAGAACTAATATTTTATAGAGATGGCGCTAATACATTTAAAGTAAACGTAAACTACCTATGAGATTCAGTATCTCCAGTAGAAGAAAAAAATAATCACTAAAATATTATTAACTTAGCCTTCTTTATGGTAGAAGTAGATAGGTACCCTCGCACGGTACCGCACACCGGAGCATCGCAGCTTCCCGGGACGCCTTGCGGGTGGCGAACGTTCTCCAGTCCATCCACTCGCGACAAAGTGTCTTATTTCTACGAATTAGGTAGATAAAATATATCAGAAACTAAACTTAGGCAAACAAACAGGAATATTCTAGCTATTAATGTTCCATGTAGGGGACTATGTGTGATATGTAAGGCAATAGTGGCGGGGGACTCGGCTAAAAAATTGTTATCCGTTAATTTGTAATAACTCGCAAACCATAAGCATTATGATAGTTACTATGTAATGCTTCGTGAATCATGCATTCCGTGCGTTAGTGTTTATCAAGACACAAAATGAAAAGAAAACCACCAATGTTTCTCGAAGGGTCCAGGGGGGTTAGGCAGAATCTCATATGTCACATGTCGATCGTATCGTGATCTCTGTGATTGGTTGAGAGATTACCGTGATTGGCCAGCGGATTATTGTGACATCACGCGTCGGTTTCTCAACCAATCACAGAGATCACGATACGATCGACATGTGAGATATGAGATTCTGCCTAATCCCCCTGGTTACTCATGTTACCACTAAAGTAATGTCACACAATTCCAGTGGCCTGCCAATTCAATAGGAGAGACGGCACACGTCGGGTTTATTTAGTGGGTCCATCCATCCATCCATCAGCCTTTTATAGTCCACTACTGGACATAGGCCTCCCTAAAATTGGGGGATAGTGCCGTAATCGCCACGCTTGGCAGGCGGGTTGGCGATCGCAGTGGATGTTGTTAATACTCGAAGGAGTGTTGCTGCCCACTCCCCCGTTAATCCCTCAGTCGGCTCTTACGACTCCCATGGGTGGAGCCTTTGCGCCGCGGCTACGCCGCAGCCAAAAGCTAGTTTTTCGGTTATATCTCAAGTTACCAATATAGTAGCGGGATAAAATGTATACCAGTTTTTAATTCTAATTAAGGTCTTTCAAATAAAAAAAGTTTCATCAAAATCCGTCTAGTAGTTTTTTTTTAAATATATTCTAAAAAAATCAAGTTTAAATATTTTTTTTAGTTTTTCGGTTATATCTCAGGTTCCCGATATAATAGCGGGATAAAAGGTATACCAGTTTTTAAGTCTAATCAAGGCCTTTCAAATAAAAATTGCATGAAAATCCGTCTAGTAGTTTCTGCGTGATTCGTGAACAAACAAACAGATAAACAGACAGACAAAAATTCTAAAAAAAATTGTTTAGGGTTTAGACACGCCTATATAGCCTATTACAGCCATTTTTTATCAAATATCTTAAATGTACAGATACATTACAGCTTTATAATAGTATAGATTCTAATGAAATGATGTCAGACTCAGTGTGGGAGAGCAGTGGCTTTGCAGTACACTTAGTTGGTAATGTTGATTCCTTGAGCGGTGCTGTGCCTTTTCTGCTACCAAAGGCGTTTATTTCAGGGTTCACTGCACTTACAAACATTTAGGAATAGAGCACGAGCCTGTTAAGTTTGCTGATATAAGAATAAATAATTATATGCTAAAATGTCAGTAGTGTGTCTGATAGAGTAATAGTTGCTTACGGTTAAAGATATAGTAAACGTTATTTTACGAAGTAAGCGTTATCTAAGACTACACCATCAACTCATGATGATGGAATATTGACAAAAATAAAAACATGCTCAAAATGTCTGACTAGTCCGAGGTTACAACTTGATCCATAAACTATCACTTTTATTTACGGTGAATGATATTACAGATGCAGCGAGTTATGTTCAGATTTCAGAAGGATAGACAACGCAAGGAATGTATCTGATAGTGAACTGGTTTTACCGCTGCTTGAAGAGTCAGCCAACTAAAATGGGATTGGGCTAGCTATATCAGTCGAAGGACCGATGATCACTGGAGCAGAATACCAAAGATTTGAGCGTTGAAACGACAATTCAGCTAAAGTAGAGTAGAATGCTCACCCAGATTTGATGACCTGGCAAAAGCTGTGGGATTAAACTGGATGCAGTTCACGGGGAATTTGATGTTATAGTGTAAATTGAAAAATAAACCAAAGTGCTAATATTTAGATATTTTTTTTTATATATGTATTTAGCATTTGACATGCTTAGCACTATACATTAAACACAAAGTGAAAAATGTGAAATCGAAAATAACATTCAGGAGCAGGATTTGAACCTGCATCTTCTGGATACCGTCCAGATGCTTTACCAATTCAGCAATCCCCACAATTGCTCCTGACTGCTAATTTCGATAACACATCATACTTAACGTCTTTGGGTGACGCCTGCGCCATCTGGCGGAAGTATTTTCATACATTATACCGACCAGGTAAACTTAATTTTACAATTAAGATTTTACCTAATAATGACGCAAACCCTTTATTTTCGATTTCACATTTTTCACTTTGTGTTTAATGCAAAGTGCTAATGTAATGAACCAGCAATGGGTGCCTGATTGAAAGTATAAACGTGGCAGTGTTTGTAATTTCCTTTTTCTCTTCTCACAACTACGGAGTAAAGAATGGATTTGACATTTGCAATATAAGCGACTGCTTATCTGAAGGTAGGCAGTTACCGGTGGTATGGCTGGAACATATGAATTTAAAATGTCCAATCACTCCCCTCCATGGAAGAATCAATAGAAACATAGAGGAACTCAAATTCTCTCCAATACTCAGATAATTCACCTGGAAGATAGCATTTTCTATATTTTTTCCCAGAGAATACGAGATTAAATATTTAAGTATTTTAAATAAGTTTACTAGCCAGAACGGAGACTGACATAGAGAATATCAATTGCTCAGAAAATCCGAAATATATGCGCCATTTGTGAGTTAAATACCAGAATTAATTCTTATTGTAATTTACTTAGTCTGTTTTGTTATACCTATTATTATCTATTGTCCTCCTACCACGTTTATACGTGTGTCTGTCTGAATGCAACGCTTGGCAGTATTCCTGATGTTGTTTAATCAATTAGTGGCAGCTAACACTTGCCATCAGATAGAACATAATCAATAATTATGATAATTCTTGATAAAACACGCTAAAGAATAAAAAAACGTTGTGCTATTTTATCAATCTGTGCAGTTAACAGAAATTACAAAAGACTCACTGCCGGCATTAGATATTTTGTTTTTATTTTGGTATTTAAAAAACACTCACAATCCCGTCCCCTGCCCTATTATTAGGGCTCCTTATGGCCGGGACGCACGTCGCTCAGCTAATCGGTTTATATATTGTTAATGAACTCTCCTGTGTGCACTAATCTCATTGACTGAAAAACAATGTTGTAATGAGCTGGTGATATTTAAAACGGTCGGAGTCGATCCTTTTGTTGAATTCAGCTTTTAAAATGTAAGATTATTTATCTACTTACCTATTAATTTTACGTGATATGGGGCTAAGAATGTACCTATGTGTTAACCCCATATTCTATTTTTTATGTTACAGGAGTAAAAGCATACGGTCCAGCTCATGTTAGCAATGCCGAAGGTAACAGGAGACGGAGGAGCCCTCTACTCTTGCCCACCAAAAAACCGCGTAGGAATAGCTTATTTTTTGCCAACGATGCTAGACGAGCAAGCGGCCCACTTGATACTTACTTCATCACGCCATTTTCTTGCGGTGTAGGAAGAGAGAACAAAGTGCCAAAAGGTTATATTCTTGCATACAATTCTCGCTTCCTCAACATTCATAATTCTCTTCACACACGCTCGCCGGTATCGGAGAGGATCTCCATCTTCTTTCAATAGTTGACTAATTTGGTCTAGGTAGGTGAGTCTTGAACTCCCCTGTACCTACATCCTTCCAGTCTCACCCACTTGATGGTAAGTGGTAACTGCCGCTCATGGACATCGGTAACACCAGGAGCACAGCCACGTCGCCGCCTACCGTAAGTACTCGTAAATGCTCTTCCTATCGCATTAAAAAAAGGACATGTCGTATCCCTAGGAAAACAGTGGTGTTTTCCAAGGCAAGCAAGGAGTTAATTCCAGAGTTTAATTGTACGCGGTAGAAAATGAATGTGCTGGTACTGAAAATGAACCGTCGTGGACGTGAATGTTTCCAGGTGGTAAGTTTACAGTTATCATTACTACACGACACTTTTCTTTGAGAAGGTGGTACTTTTTAGGTATGTCCGATTCATGCTAAAATTTGTGTTCTTGAGTCTGGGATCGAACAGATGTTATCGCTTTATCTTGTCCGTCTCAAGCTATGCGCATAGACTTAATTTTTAAACGCCATACGTCTCTCCGTATGTTTCGGTCAACAAGGAATGTTATCTAGTCCTATAGGTACTCGCTCTTCTACTGAACATACTGTCCATGGAATTTTCAGAAACTTTAATTTCATGAGACGTGTCTATAATGAGAATGGCTAATCATGTGAATGGTTTAGGCCATCCATCCATCCATCCATTAGCCTTTCGACGTCCACTGCTGGACATAAGCCTCCCCAATAGAACGCCACAACATGTGTTCCGCTCATATGGGGGATAGTGCCGTAATCGCCACGCTTGGCAGGCGGGTTGGCGATCGCAGTGGATGTTGTTAATAGTCGAGGGAATGCTGCCGCCCACTCCCCCGGTATTCCCTCAGTCGGCTCTTACGACTCCCATAGGTGGAGAAGGATGGGACAATTCTAAAGCCGGCCCCACACGGTTTAAGCCAAAGGTCTCCAAACTTTGAAGCCTTAGGGCCATAATGATATTTTCAGTATGTTCCAAGGGCCAAAACACATGGTTTAGAGGGATTTATTTTAATGATTTGTTAGTTATTAATATGCTTAAGCTTTTCTGCGTCATAATTTCTGTCGTTAAGTTTTACCTTGCAAGTAAATAAAACCGACGATAATTATCATTCTGTTTTCCTCTTCAACTTATCACAGCAACAGTATAACAACAATAATACATTGGCTGTTGCGAGCCAGATTGATGACACTAGTCTTAATCTGTCACAAGATGGATTGATGGCACCACCGAAGGAATGTAAGAGTGTAGAGTTCCAGTGGCCCGCCAATAACGGCGGAGAGATGGCACACGGCGGGTTTCTTTAGTGGGTGAAGGCCCCACACTACCCTGGTCGTTGCCCCGAACGATAGGGTGTGCGGATAGGAACATTATTTCCTGCATAAACAAAACAAAACAAAAAAAAAGGATGGATGGATGGCACTGGCGGGCCAGAGTTGGCGTTGGCCCGCGGGCCGAAGTTTAGAGACCCCTGGTTTAGGCTAACATATAATTCAATATTCAATATAGTTAAGGTACATTAAATATCACTGTATAAATATAACTAGGTCCCACGGAAACCATTATATGTAACATATAACCGTTGTTATAGTTTCAGTTTTCACCGTGTTGCCAACGCGGCAATTACCATTGCCGCGTTTATACTGGACTGTATACTGGATTTATACTACCAGTATACAGTGGTAGTTATCTCGCATCTACTTATTTACATTATAACAAGGTTTTATTAGCTTCATTTGTAAGTGTAAATAACTAACAAACAATTTAAATTTCTAATTGTTGTATTGAACTAAAACTTGGTGGATGACAATACTATAGGTAATGCTTCTTGAGATTAAAATAGCTAAGTATATTAGATGCAACGAGCATGAACAGGCGTGGTTCGGTATTGCCAACATTAATTTGTGTCTATTCCTAAGGGCTTAAATCTCATTTTGGAAAAACACTTTTTTAACTAAATACAATTGTTCATAACTCTGCATTCTCAAACTCTGATTTTTAACGATATTATATTGGTTTATGAGATTCGTCTAGAAAATTATCTAACTGACACTGCATAATTAATGACTTCAAATTAACCAGACACGTAATTAAATGTTCGGAGTTGGCTGCTATTGTTTAGTTTTTGCCTGTTTTCCTGTAAAATTGTATTACCTAAATCTGTTCAACAAATACTTAGTCACGATGATTTCATAATGTGTTATTTAAACTTGTTTTATAATTTCTGCAAAGTTTAGAATTACCAATATATGTATTTTGTTGTTTTTATGTTTACTTGTACAGCGTTTGACATGGTTAGCCATATTATAAATGAAAAAAAACTTCAAACGTGTTAGTCGCGAGCTTAATATGAACTGCCTGGATAACCCTTTATAATGTTTTGTCAATTTATCTAACGTGGCAAGCGACTACTAAATTATTGCAAATACATTATTAAAATGTATACAGATACATCCGACAGATGGTGAAGACGTTAAGAAGGAATATATTGTCGAAATTAATTCTTCTGTTCTTTCTGTTCACCAATACGTAGTCAGTCAAACCATGCATAATTAATATACCTTCTTTTTGTTTAGGCGGGAAAAATGTTCCTAACCGCACACCCCTTTGTTCGGGGCAACGAACAGGGCAGTGTGGGGTCTTCATCTACTAAAGAAACCCGCCGAGTGCCGTCTCTTCGCCTTTATTGGCGGGCCACTGGAACTATGTTACATTCCTTCGGTGGTATAATTAATGTACCTAGGTACTATACTTTTTTATATTGGCTGGCATAGTATTCTACGTGATTATCTCCCGTGCTCCGTGTCAATTGGTGCTAGTTAAAGTATCTAATCTATTTATTGGAAAAATTTTAAAGTTAACGCGGTGAGCCATAGAAGGCCGAACGGTGAATATTTATGATTACCTATCTAGTGCCTACTATCATTTGTACGTATTATACTAGTTTCTAACTGCGAGTTGGTCTATGTCAAAAGTCACTTAGCAAATACTCTATGACTCTCCTATTAAAAAAATGTTTTGCGTGTTCATCCAAGCTATTTGTTTACCAAAGTAAAAGAAAAGTATGTAATCTAAGTATATATAAATCCAGTATCTCTTGTATCTCTAGTATCTTATACCTATTAATATCCTTTCCTTAATATCCTACCAATCCTCTCCTTATCCTTCCTATCCTCTTCCTATCCCTTTCCTTGGAGATGGCGACTCGCGAGTGATACCTCTGGTGTTGCTAGCGTCTATAGGCTACGGTAACCACTTAACATCAGGTGGACCGTATGCTGGTTCGACACCCATGTAGTATAAAAAAAAAACAGAAAGTACATAGCATCACGCCTGTATTCCCCGAAGGGGTAGGCAGAGGTGTGTTACACACCCACGATTCGCCAGCTATGTTTAAGTCCCCACGTAATAGGGGGCGAGCCACGGAGTACAGAAAAATAGGGGGTAGCCTATTGACGTCTACCGGGCACATTTCCAAACTGAAAATAAAAAAATACAATGCTGTATACCCGCTCGGGTCCAGCATCAATCTTCGATACATTGATATCTATCTTTTAATCAAATTCTATAATATTCTATACTTATTATTTTTGACCTGCCGTCTGGGGCCGGCTTTAGAATTTTCTCACCCCTCTCCACCCATGGGAGTCGTAAGAGCCGACTGAAGGAATACCGGGGGAATGGGCAACAGCACTTCCTCGAGTATTAACAACATCCACTGCGATCGCCAACCCGCCTGCCAAGCGTGGCGATTACGGCACTATCCCCCATTTGGGGAGGCCTATGTCCAGCAGTGGACGTCTAAAGGCTGATGGATGGATGGATGATTATTTTTGAACATGTAGCATCACGCCTGTATTCCCCGAGGGTTAGGCAGAGGTGTATTACACACCCACGACTCGCAAGCTATGTTTAGGTCCCACGTAATAGAGGGCGAGCCTATTGCCGTCGTGCTATTGAGAATTTTTCTATTTCCGAAAAAGCTCAATAACATTGCCCGACCCGGGGATCAAACCCGAAACCTCATGATCAGCAGTTGCACATACTATCGCTGCACCACCGAGGCAGTTAATATTGTATATAATATTTTTGAATATGCTCTACATTAAAACATATTTCGATTGTTCATGCAAAGTAAATATGAATGACAAATGTCAAAAAGTCATTACTATTGTTGACCGCAGGAAACTTTCCTGTTATGGTTATATTATTTAGTGTAATTAAAACCAGATATATTACGCCATCCTATATAAATATTTACGTATAAAAACTATGCGAAGGTCGATTATGGACTATCCTGTGACGTGATGAATTGAAAATAATTTATCAGCCCAAGGGAAAATCAGATTATCTAACCACTCCGAGTCTCCACATCTCTATGAAAGCTCCTATTCTTCAACAACACCCGAGGATGCTCTGCATCATCATACGTTTTTATCTGTGTCCCCGTGGGGTATACCACTGCAACTAAGCAGTAGCTTCCCACCATAGAAAGGTATTGTAACAGTTGAACACTATATGAAAAAGCAGTAAAATACCTAGTACGCATTGATGTAAAACGTTTTGTAGAGAAATCTAGAACTACACAGCTACAGTATTTAACATTAAATATTAAGTGGTAGAGCCTTGCTTATCGCAGTATGAATGGGCCGGCTTGATCGCGGAAGTACCAATCTCTCACAAAAGATCTGCGTGGAACAACGGTAGTCACTGCTACTGTTGTTTTTCTTATGGTGAGTGAGAGCGCCGGAGGCCCAAGCCTCTAACTATCCTCCCTTTATAATGCTTCCTATCCCTTTCCTTGGAGATGGCGATGCGCGAGTGATGCCTGTAGTGTTGGTTTTGCTACCGTATATAGGCTACGCTAACCGCTTACCATCAGGTGGGCCAAAGCATACTTTTTTCCAACCACGTAGTAAAGAAAAAAGTTTCTGTTTTTTAGATTATATTTAGTCTTATTTTAGTAATTTTCAAAACATGAAGATTGCAGGTATGAGTGGTTTTTGTACTATAAAGAAGGCAAACAAGGATACGGCCCGCCTATGTGGTATGCAACAAACACCATTAATTTTGCATAGTAACTCCAAGGAAAGGTATGGGATACGAAGAGGAGGGCTATTTAGAGAAGAAATGAGAAGGAGGAGGCTTTATGGTCCGTAAAACAGGTTCTGTGGCAAGGTTCAGTAGCTTTTTCCGACTGAGTCACGTAGAGTCTAGCAAAGATCAGATTGGGATGGACATCGCTACCTCTTAATCTTGAAAGCAATTATGTTTTTCCTCTAGGTTCCCTGATGGCGGTTTCAGCCGTCCCCTGTTCAACAAAGGCTGCAGAACAGAAGCAGTCCATATATCTGGTCAGAAATAGGGCTAAGAATAGTCAAAATCCGAACGCCGAAGAAGAGAAGTAAAAATTTAATGCTGCTTGCAGGTCCAACAAGAGGGTCGTTGCCGAAACCACGGCAGAATTGGCAGGAAACTTTAAAGCTATCCCGCTAAGAGCTGTGCTTTCTGGTCGCTCTCGCCAAGGCAGTACAGGACAACTTCTGCCAGTCTAGTTTCCCACCACACAAAAACAGGATGGCAATATGGCCCAGGCCCACTGTTCAAAGGAAAAAGCTGACCTTATGGGACAACTCTTTACCTCTTACTCGACTTTGGACGCTGGAGCGGCCACACCACCTATCATCTCCCCGTATGAAAGCTTCTATCCTTTATTTGCTGCAGCTTTTAGACGTCCATCTTCATCTTCAGAGCTCTTTCCTACCCTGTGCGTGTAGGGTATGAAATGAACTTCCTACTGCGGTGTTTCCCGAGCACTACATGATGTTCTTCTTTAAAGAAGGCTTGAGAAGACATTCACGTAGGCTGCGATTTGGCTATGTCCCTGGTATGTTTCAAGCCGCTTGCTCGTCTGCCACCGTTGACAATAAAAAAAAAACAGAGGGGATAACTAGGCGTTTTGTAACTCGAGTTATTATAAGTACTTCAATGTCTGACCTCTGAAATTTTTAGAAAACGTCAATAGCTTGAATATTTAGTTTACGAATAATTAATAATTTATAATGCAAAATTTCATATTTCAATTAGGCTTCCAGCATTCATCAGAAATCTATTTTCTCAATTCTATATCTTCGCTGAGTCTAGTTATTGGGTTACTAAATCTACAAGAAATAAAAAAATAGAGTCTTATTTGGATTTACAACAGAATTATCACAAAACAAGTAACATTTGTCTATGAATTAAAAAACTCTTAGAAAGTAAAATAAAATACCTTAAATGGTTTTGGTAATACTGTTTCTTTAATAGAACTAATTAAATCACGGTTCCGTCTGCGGTCGCGCGGCCACTCCACCGAGGTCTGCAGAGGTAGCACGCTGTGGTTATTGGGATGACACGAATGTTATGTCATTACTTCACGTGGTTCGTTTGTAATAGTTTATGAATGGAAGATAGGATATTATAGAGTATATTAAGTATCGAGTCTTGGGATGGCTAACTTTTACAATCTAATTTTAATATTTAATAATAGCAGTGATTTACATACATTATTTCCCCGGATTGGATTGGAGGCAGGTTCGAATCCCGCTCTCAGTAAACCTCTCTTTTTCCACTTTCACAAATAATTTGTTCTTTAAAGTAGCTGAGCATGTGTAGCACTTTGCTAAAATACAGATTAAAAAAAACATAAAACAAGAAAAAAATAATCGTTATCATTACATATTGATAACTAAACGATTAAATTATGCCCTAACATAATCTATACCTTACTAAATTAATAATAATAAATAAATATTCACGGAAATTTCACACAACGTCCTCTGGTCCCAAACTAAGCTTAACGTTTGTACTTTGGGTACCAGATTACGGATATAATACATATATCACTTTTTTTTTGTTAATACATACCTACATATAATAGATAGAAAACATCCAGACGCAGAATATCTGCGTTCATCACACAAATACTTGTTCTGAATGGGAATTGAACCCACGAAAAATTAATTGGAGAAGTATGAATGACATTAATCCTGATGTATCTTCTAAACATTAGAAAGTCTATATTATACGTCAGCATGCAACAAGTGAGACGCGTTATCAGCGCGTTATCTGCGCAGCGCTGACACTACGCTATTGAGGCAGTGAGAGCTCAATTTTTCCGTCTGTAAGTACCGTCTTCGCGACAATGGGCGGAGCAACCACGCCCAACCACGAACACGCCCACCGCAGTCTTCGGTTTGCAAAAAAAACTTACCTTACTTTAGTATTTACAAAATAATGGATACAATACAGTAATCACTATATACTAAATTAGATGAAACGTGTTAAATTACATACAATTTATGAGCAATCAAACCACAGGCTGCTGAATTCGTATTGACAGTATCCACTAATGGAGAGCACCTCTATAATTTAATTGTAAATTGTCATATTATTTGAGTATCTAATCATATGTAATCACCTCGTTAATATCCCCAATAATGCTATATTGAAATAGCTAATTATTCAAAAGACCACTAGATGTCTATGCCCGTTCTACCTTCAATTAATGACCCAAAGGAGGGCAACCATGACTTAAAATGAAAAAGCTCATAATATTTCTGTTTCAACAATGGAACTAAACAAAAATATTTAATGGGACAAAACTTGCGTGGATCTCGCTCGCACGCATATAAGAATATACGTGTGTGAGTAGGAAAAGGATAACGCGCATTTTCCCGACAAATGAAGCGTGGCTAAACCGCAGATTGACCGCAGAGAATGGAGGCAGCGAGTGACAGAATGGCCGCGGTTCAGTAGTAGAGAGTCGCGCGGACAGCAAACACGCGGCATCGTTGTGTTGATTCCCTCGAGACACGACACGCCGCGGTATTTACCTGTCACTATTAAAACACAACCGGCTTGCGCGCCAAATACCGATGATATACAATCTCAGCTGATGTTGACGTAACGCGAGTGACACACACGTGCTAGCAAAAAAATACAAGAACTTTCAATGTATGAAGAAACACCAATAAATCTCAAGGGTCTTCCAGTGAATCATTTAAAATGACAAAAGTTAAATTGAAGAGTTAGTGGACTTACAATGAATATTAATTCCAACTTGAGGAAATAACTACAAAAATATTTACTGTGATACATAATAATATGTATACGGACAATTGGAGTTTGTTTGACGTATTTGTTTATTACGAGTGTATGTAATATACGAAGAAGACTGAGTAAAGTATTTAAATCCAAAGATTACCTAAGCTTAGTAAATTATAAATACCAACAAAATATTCACTGATATAGTGCCTTTTGAATGTGTTGACAAATTATTTAAAATAAAACTTTTGGACTGATGCCAAAATAAAACGTTGAGGCACTGTCATTATAAAAGTGCGGAAGTGTAGGAATTCGGACTCTAACTTGCCTAATCAGCTGACCTTCGATTGCTTCGTTGTGTGACGTGTACATTGACGGTTTTGTAAGACCAGTTGGATTCGTCGGAGGCGAAACGGCAGTGTAGTGTGATGGTGTAAAATGCATTTGCCTTACGAATCTCGGGGCCGACGGCGCCGTGAGATGGCTGAGATGGAGCCGTGGTGGGTACAGTCCATTATCGAGGAGGCCCTGCAAGAATATCCTGACTTAGGTAACGTTATCATTTTCTTTATGAAAAGGAAAATCCTCTAGATCAGAGTGAAAATCTTTTAGTCTAAAAAGTTAAACTAGTACTTAGCGGCATCAAACATGAATAAATGACAGCTTAATTCCACAGTCAAAGCTAGTGTAGCTTTATTTAAGTTTTGGTGTAAAAGCTTGACACACTTCAACTAGATTTTACCGCGGTTTCAACACTAGTTCTTTTTTATAAGGCCTTTAACGCATGTTAGGAAAGCGATGGGGATCGCCTTTTATTTCTTACATCTTCCACAATCATCGTCACACTACACCATTTTATACAAAACCTTAGTGAATTATACAGCTAAACCTTCTTCTTTTTCATACTGGTGGTAGGGCTGGATACCAAGTGCGAATACCCACTTGGTATTGGGCCCGAGCGGGTTGGTACCACCATCTCCCGTGTGACCGGCCATGAAGCACATCATTGCGTTTTGGCTGTAGCGGGAGATAGCCGTTTATTCTTTCATTTCAAATCGGTGAAATGAAATGGTGAGCAGCGGCTTGACAATACTCTGGGTATAGTTGAGTCCATGAGCGACGGTTACCATTTACCATCAGATGGTCCGGGCTCGTCTGCCACCACATGCAATAAAAAACAATACTACGCGGGTCGCAAACACCCTTCGATCAACAATGTGATCGTATTGTTGATCGAAGCAAACACCAAACGGTTACCATAACCTATAGACGCCAGCAGTGTCATAAGCATCAATCACACGTCTCCAACTCCAATGAAAGTGATAAGAGGTGAAGATTAGGGATAAAGAAGGGGGTTTATTCTTCCGGCCCTCTCACTCACCATATAAAACCCAAGCTGATCTTCTGTGAGAGGTTTGTGTGCTAATTCATGCTGAGACAAGTAAGGCTCTACCATTAGATCAAATAGTTACATGGTATAAACAGCACACACACATACAAACACAACCAAATGCACGTAGTTGATCGATGAAACACACGCATCAATACAAGTTCATATTGTGCATGCTGAACAATTTCTTATGCCTACTTTTTTTAGTTTATGTATTACAAATAACTAAATATATCTAACTAATTATATTTTTAAACCTGGCTTAACATTATATTCACCAGCCTAATTGTAGCGCAATACACGGCTGTATATCGGATCCAAAAATACAAGCTTCGGCTTAGTTTGGGTACTAGTAACAAAACATTGAGTTATGCAACAGTGCCCTACACTAGTTAGGACTGCCAATTGTGTGTATTTTGTTGATAAAAAAACGATTATTATTATTATTTAAAAAAATAGCCCATCAAATCCGTTTAGTTATTTTTGATTTATTGCGATCAGACAGATAGACACGGTGAGGAGACTTTATTTATATGTTCTTTTGCCCATGAATAAATCTTCTGAGAATAGTTCTTCGAGAAATTTAACAAACTCCGATCTACTCTTATTAGGAAAACCAGTTTCCGCTAATTCATCCTTAATCAAAATTAATCTCAAGGTAATAAACAAATGTGTAAGATCTTCATTTCGAACAACCAATACTTATTTCCAGGAACATAAACTTTTTTTTTTTTTTTTTTTTTTTTTTTTTTTTTTTTTTTTTTTAAGGTGGGCAAAAATGTACCTAGCGCACACCCCGCTGCCCGGGGAGACAGCGGGGTAGTGTGGGGCTTGCACCCACTAAAAACCCACCATGCACCGTCATCCGCCCATACTCGGCGGACCACTGGTACCGCGTATATTCACTTCAGTGGTCCGCGCAGCGGCTAGCCTTATTGGGCTTCCTCCCTGAGCGACGTCCCCACGCACCTGGGGCGTCGCACCTTCGCGGTAGGCTCTATGCGGGCGGAGGACAATCCCCGGTCCAACCGCCCGCAGCCTCGGCTAGGGTGGCATTAGGCGCAGATATTCGCGCCCACGCCGCCCCGCGCGCCGGCGGCGAATCGGGCCAGAGGAGAGATCAGCCTCCCTGGCCCTCTCCGCCACCTCCTTCCGCAAGATGACATTCTCGCAGAAGTTGGCGACCGCGGTCCAGGACCTATCACCGCCGACCATCGATCGAACGACAGCCGGCAGCGACAGGTCCCCTCCGATGACTGCAGCGAGATCCCGGCGCTGCTCAGCCCAGGCCGGGCATGACTCGAGCGTGTGCTGCACCGAGTCCTCGCTGCAGTCGCAGTGGTGGCAGCAGGGAGTCTCCTCCCTCCTAGCGACTGTGTACAGGTACTTGCCGAAGCAACCATGCCCCGACAGCACCTGCACCAGCCGGAAGGTGAGGACCCCATGCCGCCGAGCCACCCATTCCTCTAAGATCGGCTGGAGTGCCCCTACGGTCCGAAGACCGGCCCGAGGCGTTTCCAGCCGAACCCTCCAACGGGCGATGATGGCGCAGCGAGCGTCGCTTCGCCATGCGCGGATTTGACTAGGCGGGAGGCAAGCGCCTCTCGCACGCACTGCTGACGCCCGCCGATAAACTTCGGCGAGCACCTCCGCCTCCAGGTCCCACGGGGGGGTCCCGGCCAATGCGCATGCGGCCTCGCACGACACCGTGCGGTAGCCGCGGATCGCTCTGACCGCCACGACTCTCTGCGGTCTCCACAGAAGAGCCCTATTGCGGGCGGTCAGAGACTCCGCCCACACGGGTGCGCCGTAAAGCGCCATCGACCGGACAACCCCCGCGTACAGCTGTCGGCACGCGATGCTGGGTCCGCCTAGGTTCGGTAAAAGACGCCCAAGGGCAGATGCCGTGCCGACGAGTCTCGGTGCGAGCTGGCGGAAGTGCTCGTCGAAATGCCACCGCCCGTCGAGGCCAGGAACATAAACTAGCCTAACTTCTTTTTGGTTTACGAACATAAAAAACAACTTCAGTTATTAATTCTATTACGTAAATTCTTATTAATTTTAATAATATGTTCAGTTTTTTTTTAAAGTCCGTTCTATAAATATATGAGCCGTGTGAAAGGCATTAGGCTATTGTCAACCAAGCTTGCTCAGTGTGGGTTGGCAGACTTTCCATCCATCCATCAGCCTTTCAATGACATCCACTGCTGGACATAGGCCTCCCCAAGAGAACACCACAACGAGCGGTCCCGTCATGGGGGATAATGCCGTAATCGCCACGCTCGGCAGGCGGGTTGGCGATCGCAGTGGATGTTGTTAATACTCGAGGGAGTACTGCTGCCCACTCCCTCGGTATTCCCTCAGTCGGCTCTTACGACTCCCATGGGTAGAGAGGGGTGGGACAATTCTAAAGCCGGCCCCACACGGCCAAACGTGGCAGACTTTACAGTCCTCAAAAAGTCCTCAGAACAGACCACTATCCGTAAAAATAGTATTATGAGTAATATTCGCCTTAACAGATATTTTGATGAAACATATAAGTTTTTACTTATTAAAGGTCCTCTTGTGTGCATCGTAAACTAGTAGACCTCCCATAGATCTTAATTCGAATGAGTCAGCATTCAAAGATTCAAATGTACTTCCGTTTTATTTCCCTTTGTGGGTCAAGGAGCTTTTAATTTATCATATGTAGTGAAACTAGCGACCCACCCTAGTTTCGCACTGGTGCAGTTTACGTATAAACAAAATACTTTATGTTTTTGAAGAATTATAATGCTGTATTTTGATGTGTTATTAAGTTCAACCAACATGTGCCACAATTTATTTTTTCGTTACCTCAAGTCACAGGAAAGCATTGAGTTACACTTTTTCAAAAAACGGGCATACAGATATTCCTTGAAAAAATGTCTAATTATTATTTTTAACGGTTTCAAAATCAGTATAGTACCTAGTTTAGAAGAAGTAAGCGACAAAATCGACTGACACGGACACCGACTTCATTTTATACTATTTATAGGTTTGTTCCATCATATGATTCGCCTGTCCCAGAATGAGCGAGCCGGCTCGATCTTAGAAGTACCTCCATCTCAAAGAAGATCAGCGTAGAACAACGATATCTAGGTACTCCTACTGTTGTGTTTTGTATGGTGAGTGAGACCAACGGAGGCACAAAGCCAAACCCCTTATTAATCTTCCTCTCTCCCTTCATCCCTTTCCTTGGAGATGGCGACGTGCGAATGATGCTTCCGGCGTTGCTAGCGTTTATAGGCTACGGTGAGTGCTTACCATGAGATGGGCTATATGCTTATTTGCCAACCACTTAGTATAAAAAAGTGTATTTAGATTACATTTTTGCATGCGCACTAACATAACCCAAGCATAAGCTAGTTTTTTTACACTATTGGTTTATGCAGATCACGGTACAAAATCTCCCTATGGGTATGTTTTTTCTTTCATCTTAAACAAAAATCTTACTTCGCCAATTTATACGAAAACTTAATGAATTAAGTATAAACCTAAACCTTCTTCATGAATCACTCCATCCATTGGTGAAAACCGCATTTAAATCTGTTCAGCAGTTTTTAAGTTTATTGGGTTTAGACAACCAGGTTAGGGGGACTTTTTCATAATTTGTAGTATGAAATTAGTACTAATGTTTACCGATAACGCTCACACTCAAGGAAAAGACATCAACGCGGCTTTAGGAGAAAGCGAATTACTAACATTTTTTCTGGACTAAATGAAGCTAGTATCTGTTCAGTTCTATAGGCACAATAAAGACTAAGATAGTAATTAGAGAAAGAAAACTCAAAATAGAACTCTAACCAAACAAGTTTATTTAATATAATATGGCAGGCCATTGTGTTTCCATTACGGAGGGACTTATACACATCTTATTACAAGATAAACTATCTACTTTTAACGGAATGGTAACATCCACTCATGTATTTGATATAATCGCCAAGCCGAGAGAATTGTGCGCGAGTCAAGGTTGACTGGCTGTAGATCAACATCGTAATATTTACTTACTTACTATTAATATCTTTGGATTTCCCACAAATGAATCATGATTCCCAAAAACATAGAAAAATATTTACTTTTATATAATATACTAGCTCACCCGGCGAACTTCGTATCGCCATTATTATTTTTAAGAAAATTTTGCAATGAAAGCTATTAAAGTATATCGCTATTAAAAATAGGGGTTGGCAGTAGAAGGATAAAAACTTAGGGTTGTATGTATTTTTAATGTCAAATCATATAACAATTAAAATAAATAAGATTGTCCACAAAATAAAAATATATTTTTTTGGGTTGGACCACACCCATCACTTAGGGATATGAAAAATAGTTGACATCATATTCTCAGACCTACTAAATATACACACAAAATTTCATAAGAATCAATCAAGCCGTTTTGGAGGAGAATGGCGACAAACACTGTGACACGAGAATTTTATATATTAGAAAACTGACTCCTGCAAAGCTTAAAAATAATAACGAGTTTTGACATTAGGTTCAGTCATTATGGAATATTACAGGACATTTTATCTAGTGGCTTGCTTGTCCCAGCATGAATAGGCCGGCTCGATCGGGGAAGTAAATACCACCCTTTCACAGAAAATACTAGTACGTTCAGTGTTAAAATAAGTATAGTATATATATATATATATATATATATATATATATATATATATATATATATATATATATATATATATATATTATATAGTTACCAACGTTAAAGAACCAGGAAACCACATGTTCAAACTGACCACAGTTATCAATACTGTGGTCCTGTTCTAACAATAGACTAGAACAGGATGTTACAATTTAACTGTTAATATTTCATTCAAAGTTTCACGGTAAATTGTCGTCTAAGAATCAAGTTAGTTAGATAGCACCTTACATAGTTTGATGAAAATAAATTTCTTTGAAATCTATCAGGTTCATTCAAGACTCCAAGACCTAACCTTGAGAAAGACCCCTGCCTGCTCTATTCCTTGCCAAACGTAATTTTGACCTAGATCGTCTGATATTAGTTGATTAATGAGTAACGATGGCTTAACATGAGATTAATATCCCTTGTGCTATAAATAAAAGTGGTTATTTAAAATAAATTGTAATGGTAAATGTAGTTGACATTTGTTATTCATTGGGATAATATTGATTTTGTGTTCAAATGTGGTAATTAAATCTAGTGCCTGAAGTTATATAGGTATGTAAGGTTTTGGAGGCGAAGGGGTTCTCCTACCGTCATGCCTCATTCCCACGAGGTAAAAAGTGGGCAGTAATAGCAAACTAAGGACTTCAAAGACACTGGTATCGAGTCAATCCCCAGTTCGAGGTCATCGCGCAGCACACACTGACGTTTAGAGATTTTCCGTAATTATGTGTTTGTTTACAAATTATCACTGCTCGATGAAGGAAAACATCATGGAAAACCTGCCTGAAAGATTAAATACAAAGTGAAAAATGTGAAATCGAAAATAACAGTCACGAGCAGGATTATCGATTACACATTTTTCACTTTGTGTTTAATGTATAGTGCTAAGCATGTAAAATGCTAAAAATATATATAAAAATATTTAAATACTGCCTGAAAGATTTTCTCGATAGATTATTTGTCCGTGTGGTGACGGACTAAAAATACAATTGTCACCACCCCATTCTTTCCCACGGGTGTCGTATGAGGCGACTAAGGGAAGAAAGCAATTATCATCCAATGCATGACTGATGGTAGGGCTGGGTACCAAGTGGGATTACTTACTTGGTATCGGGCCCGAGCGGGTTGGTATCACCATCTCCCGTGTGACCGGCCATGAAGCACATCGTTGCGTTTTGGATGTAGCAGGAGATAGCCGTTTATTCTTTCATTTCATATCTGTGAAATGAAATGGTGAGCAGCGGCTTGACAATGCTCTCGGTATAGTTGAGTCCATGACCGACGGTTACCATTTACCATCAGATAGGCCGTGGCTCGTCTTGCGAGCTTGTAAAGTCTGCCAACCCGCCCTGCGTCAGCGTAGTGGACTAAAGACCCGAGCCCAATAGTGGGACATTATTTAGTTGAAAAATAAAATACATCTATTAATAAATCTTTGACCACACCAAACCCACAGTTTGCTGTACTATGCTATATATACCATTGACTTCCGTAAATACTAAAACCACATTTACACCATCATTTTTTTATGTCTCACCGGCCCGCTGCACTGTGATATTTTAAACACGGTCTTAGTGTGAACGGTGTAACCGCATCCTAATTTAAGGAAGACGTTTAGATTGCTTAATATGATTTATTTTTGGACTAATTTTGGCGAGTTTAACGTAGTTTTGGATTCTAATTTATTAAGAACTAGCTCTTAACCAAAAGCTAGTTTATTTATCTCTCTTGTTCCTTATATAGTGGCTAGATAAAATGCGTAGAAAAAAACAACTAGATAAAAAATCTAAAAATATTGATATTTTAGTTCAATGACGCCTTAAAACAATAACTTAATGTGAAGGCTCTATTACAGTTTTATACATTTATAATACTGTAGATTTTAAATAATGCATTATAAGCCAATGCTAGGTTACATTCTATCTACCACTGAAGTAATGTAACATAATTCCAGTGGCCCGCCAATAAAGGCAGAGAGACGGCACACGGCGGGTTTATTTAGCGGGTGAGGACCCCACACTACCATGTTCGTTACCCCGAACAACGAGGTGTGCGGTTAGGAACATTTTTTTCTTAAATGTAAAAAAGAAAGCTTGCATTCTATCTATTGCCTACTGACATTGACAACTAATCATGGATAAAGAATGCAAAGGACCATGGCGAAATTTTAGTTGACAATTATATGAGCGTCTTGATATATCCTGATATCATATGTTATTAGCACTGATTTTCGTTTTTTTATCAATAAATATATTTCTTAGAGGCCTACGAAAAAATATGAAATAAAGAGTACTCTTTGACTATTTCCGAATTATAATCTGAACCATTTATTTTAATTTGACAGCTTGAGTACCTTAGACAAAGAATATTATAGACAAGCTACTATTTTGACACAGGCTGAAGAAAAGGATGTTAATATTAGCTTTTAGCAAGAGTGAAAGAGACACATGTATAAGTATTTTATCCTTTTCGCGTATGCATTATTTGTATTTGGACCCAATCAACTGGGTCCAAACAAAAAGATGGCTAACCGTCCACATCATCGGTATGTAAGCTTGTTTTTGGATTGACGTAAAAAAACCTTCATTAATCACTTTATATACGCTAATGTTACATAGTCTAACACATTTTAAGCATAATATAAGCATAACTGCAATTTCGTTTGTCCTGTCATTATTGTATCCAGCTAAAACAGGTAGTACATTTTTAGTCAACAAAGTTATAATCATTGTTATCTTTTAAAATTATTCCAGTTCCATCCATCCATGCATCAGCCTTTCGACGTCCACTGCTGGACATAGGCCTTCCCAAGAGAACGCCACAACGAGCGGCCCTGTGCCGATGGCATCCTTTTTTTTTGTGTGCTCATTATGGGGGATAATGCTGTAATCGCTACACTTAGCAGGCGGGTTGGCGATCGCATTGGATGTTGTTAATACTCGAGGGATTGCTGCTGTCCACTCCCCCGGTAATCCCTCAGTCGGCTCTTACGACTCCCGTGGGTAGAGAGGGGTGGGACGATTATAAAGCCGGCCTCACATGGCTATTCCGGTTATCATATGTCAAACTATTGCTATCTCGACTTTGCATACGCTGATAGCTTGTCTATAATATTCTTTGTCTAAGTTGAGTACCAATCATTTTTTTTTTGCTTTGCCAGCCATCATTTTTTATTATTTGTTTAAGGCATTGGTAGAACCATCAGCCTAACTTAACCTACAAAATTAAATATTTTTATCGTAATAACTAAAAACCTAGGCCTTAATAGACAAAATTTTTTACACCCCTAGGCTCAGAAAATTACAGTTATTCAATACGCTTATTTTTTGAACAAAGACGCAACAATTTTTTGTCAACTAATTTAATGTATGGGAGTTCGCCATTGTCCTTTTGTTAAACCCACTATGACTAGGGGATAGGGACACCGACGCCAGTAAATATATTAAATTTATTTTTTGCGCTTTATGGAATATAACGCAAATCTTTATTTTCAGGCAAATAAAATATAATAATATGTTTATAACAAAAAATAACCTGTCTTGAACGCCTATTTTGTAAAATAAAGAGGTTATACCTGATATTTAAGTGTATCAAAAGCTACTTTTTATGTTAATAAAGGCAAAAGCGCATGAGCGTCTTCGTCTTTTGACTGCCCACATGGCGGAATAGTTTAAATACCGGACTCCCGCCCGAGTGTTGTGAGTTTGATTCTTACACAGGACAGCTTTTTGTGAGATCCATAAATGGTTGTTCTGAGTCTGGCAAAGTACACACTTTGTGTCCCTAAAATTGTATGTTTGTAAAGTCCCCGCGATACAAGGATTATTCCTTAGTGCATGGTCGTCTTGTTAGAAAAAAATATATACTTAAAAAATAAAATATTCAATACCATGACGTAGGCAACCACAATACTATAATAATATGTATAGTTTACATTATCATAACACAACTGGAGCAATTCCAGTGATGTCAAAACCACTGTTTTCCTCGTCCAATCATTTATTTTTTAATAACCGTTTCCAATAAGCAGCAGAGCAGGCGTACAATAACTTAACTCGTTACAGATGAGGATGATTTTGATCGCGTGATTTTCTTTAATACTTGGTAAAAATAAGTAAATAAATATAAAGCTGTAACAGAGCTGTGTCTGTGCATTTAATATATTTAAGAAAAAAATACTGTATTTGGCTATGTAGGCGTATATAAACTCAAAATATTGTTTTTTAGATTTTTTGTCTGTTTGTTCGTTCGCGCATCACGCAAAAACTACTGAACGGATTTTAATAATATGCTAGTCTATACTTATAATAAAACTGTAGAGAGGTCAATTCCGTACATTGAATATATATTCAAAATTAATATTGGAGGATGAATGGTGATCGATACTGATGCCAAAAATGTAATCAGTAATTTTTTTGTCTGTCTGTCTGTATATGCACGCATGGGTCAAAAACTACTGAAGGGATTTTAACCAAACTTAGTACGATTGCAGTTCATACTTCTGGGCAGGTTATAGACTATATAACATAACGCTAAGACACATAGGAGCTGAGCAGTGACGATAAATTTGAAGCAAATCGGATGAAAATGCGCTTTCGAGCTCTTATCTTCGCGTGCGTTGATCATACACCAAAAATATGTAGTACAAAGATAATGGTCTTCAAAAGATCTACAAAAAAGTCCTTAACAGTATATATCTATCTTTTATAAATTAGCCACAATAACGTGTTTAATCGTTAGGCATTTCTTTAAAGTGTACTATTAAATACATAAATATATTGTATTTCACATAAATATATTTTTATCAAACTCCCATATTCAGAAAGTACACTTTAATATATATTTTACAAAAAAAAATATAGAAATCGGTTTATAAACACACAAGATATATTAAACACACAGTGAAAAATCTGAGGATCTGAGGCTAACAACAAACGTCACACACAAAAAAAAAACGCGCCGACTTCACTCACATTGTCTGTTGTCACTCTTAATGCGAACGGACGTGGTTCTTATTGACTCTTCTCGGAATAAACGCGTTCTAGATTTTAAAAATACATAGATAGGTACGTAGTTTTTAGACAAGTTTAAAGTAGATATTAGATAATAATATAATTAGTTTGTTTAGTGTTTTTATTTGTTTCTCCTTCTTTTCTTTATATAATATAGTTGTCAAGTTAAACGTTGTAGAGTTAAGTATAAATTTCAATTAAGTAAGTATACATTTTTTCTTTTTGTTTTTTTTATCTTATTAGGTTCTTTTTATTCCGTAGATATATTAACCGACTTCAAAAAAGGAGGAGGTTATCAATTCGGATGTTTATATATTTTTTTTTATGTCTGTTCGGGCATAACGCCGTCATATGTTGACGGATTTGCAAAATTATTTTTTTGTTTGAAAGGAGTTTATTCCGAAATGGTCCCATTTAAATT
The DNA here is from genome assembly GCA_948253155.1 of Leucoma salicis. NCBI lineage: Eukaryota > Metazoa > Arthropoda > Insecta > Lepidoptera > Erebidae > Leucoma > Leucoma salicis. The sequence continues at coordinate 9,118,718 of OX411819.1, read as the reverse complement.
TTATCGAAATCGGTGCAGTAGTTTTTATAATATCAACAAAAATCTAAAAAAATTATGCATTTATTTTGTGTATTTATCTTATTAGGTTCTTTTTATTCCACCTACGATGCCACCTAAAAAATGGTATTTCTTATCTCGAAATTCGAGAAATGGCAAAAGAATGAGAGATGCGCGTTCTCAGGAATCGTCAGAGGAAAGAGCGCATCGTTTAACCTCTATGAGAGTTAATAATGCAACTGCACGAGCACATGAAAGCAGTTCTGAGAGAGAGATGCGAGTAACTTCTGATAGGGAAAGAAGAGCTAGACAGTCAATGAGTTTTTAAGAAGAGATTTTGGTATTATTAGGCCTATTGATACGTTGCAGAAAACAATACTATAAATGAAAATGAAATGAGTGCAGGAAAGCGTAATCTACACTAATTTATAGTGTACACTTTTAGTGCCTAATTGTGGATTTTCTCTGTTTTATACTTCAACTGCCTCTGTAGTGCAGAGGTAGTGAAAGTGACTGCTGATCATGAGGTCTCGGGTTTGACTCCCGGGTCGGGCAGTGTTATTGAGCTTTATCGTAAATAGAAAAATTCTCAGTAGCCGCCCGGAGTTTGTAAATGTGCCTGGTAGACGCCAATAGGCTCGCCCCCTATTACATGGGACTTAAACATAGCTGGTGAATCGTGGGTGTGTAATACACCTCTGCCTACCCCTTTGGGGAATACAGGCGTGTTGCTATGTTTTTGTTTATACATCAATGTTTATAACATATAATTATACTAGGCCGTACAGGCTTGATGGTGAGTAAGACGGTATGTTTGCCACCCCATGAGTGGTTGGCGTGATAACCTATAGACCAAAAGCAACCTTAGGAGTAATCCACCCCAAGAAAAGCTATAGGACATGAAGAGGAATGATGATATAGAGCAGATGAGGAAGTGGTCAGGTAAAATAATAAGAAGGAAATGTGGGGGTGGTTTGGTAGGTTTCTAAATGGGAGATAGAAACACACATATTTGACCTTTTTTTAATTAAGAATGTTAAATTTTATTTTATATTTGATACTAGCTGACCCGGCGAACATGGGTGTGTAATAAACCTCTGCCTACCCCTTTGGGGAATACAGGCGTGATGCTATGTTTTTTTTTATATATGTATTTTGATGACTAAATATTGCAATTATAAATTGAGATATAAAGTATCCTCTCTCTTAAGTTGGAATGAAACACACATTTAAAAAAAAGAAAAGTTAAAATCGGTTCAGTAGTTTCGAAGTTCATCCCGGACAAACATCGTGACACTGGAATTATATATAATAGATAGGATGCACATACATTTCAATGGTTTTATAAAATCGCGGGTAAAATAGGGGTAGAATTTAGAAAGTAAAACTTTAACGCTGACGAAGTCGCGGGTATCAGCTAGTATTAAATAAAAATGCTGGATTTACTTGTCGCATGTTGTACAAAGTTATATGGTAGAAGGTATGGCTAGGGTTATCGTCAGTCTCAGGCTGACGATGCGATTTGTTTGCAGGAAGTAAAAAAGATCAAAACACATTGTTTTGTTTTTGCCATCCATTATTTTTCCAGTGTTGGTACCAGTGCCCTTTCAGAATGAGAGCGAGGCCATAGTCTACAATACTGGCCCAATATAGAGAGCACTTTACAAGCTTTAGGCATGCAGGTTTCCACCACTGACGGAATGTAATATGGTTCCGGTGGCCTGTCAACAAAGGCGGAGTGCACACGGCGGGTTTATTTAGTGGGTGAGGGCCTCACACTACCCTGTTCGTTGCCCCGAACGACAGGGTGTGTGGTTAGGTACATTTAAAAAAAAGGCACGCAGTTTTCCGCCTTAGTCGAGCAAAGATAATAAGTATAATTTTGAAAAGTCATAGCTGTATTCCTTGCGAATCTCGACCTCTGGCTGGGTGTTGACGCGATACTTTGTCTCAATTTTACCACTATACAAAATTTATTGACAATATTTAATTGCAATTTTTTGTCGGCAGTAAGAACAGGCAGTCCAGACTACATGTGTTCTTTGCTGCCACAACATTGGAGATCGAACAAGACTCTTCCTGGCGGTTTCAAAGTGGTTGCCCTGGGTGATGTCCTCGACGGCACGTTAGTAACTGTGAGGGCTGGAAACGATGAAAATTGCTCTGCGGAATTAAGAAACAATTCAGCTGTGATGAAGAACAGGGTTGCTAAATTTAATGATTTGAGATTCGTCGGCAGGAGCGGGAGAGGTGAGTGTTTTGTTGATTTCTTTTAGGTTTATTTCAGGTTTAACACAAAATGCGTAACCAGCGTATGAAAATTAAGAGACAAAAATAGCAACATAACACATCAAGAAACATTTTTTTGTGCACATGTCAGTAAGGAATACTTTTGAAATATAAATCAGCTGGCCATTTATGTAGATACAATGAATGGTAAAATATGGGCAAAGAAAGTAACAGAATGGGTTACCTTGAGGGGTAAAAAGGAGATAAGGCCGACTGAAAAAAAAACGAGATATATTTGGTGAGAGGGTAGATGCAAAAGGGATGCAAGCTGCATGAAACAGGAACCCTTAGTGGGACTAAGGGGAGGCTTAAGCCAAAGACGTGAGCTTTACTCACATTAATTATTCCATCCATCAGCCTTTCGACGTCCACTGCTGGATATAGGCCTCCCCAAAATGAGGGATAGCGCCGTAATCGCCACGCTTGGCAGGCGGGTTGGCGATCACAGTGGATGATGTTAATACTCGAGGGAGTGCTGCTGCCCACTCCCCCGGTATTCCCTCAGTCGGCTCTTACGACTCCCATGGGTGGAGAGGGGTGGGACAATTCTAAAGCCGGCCCTACACGGCACATTAATTATTATTGTTAAATAATTCACATGATTGTATCTATAATAAAAAAATGTTCATTACACGCTATAAAAACCACTTTGACAAAACATTTAGCAGTTTGTCCTAACAATTAAATGATTAGTAATGAACACATAGTGACAATAACAAAACCGATTCGAATGGTCCGGTTTTCCGATTACTGCTAATATATAATTTGATTGGTACCACAACAGTTAAATATGCATAAGATTACTTTATATTATGAGATATTATTTCGAAGAAATAATTTTATGTTATGCATGTTTCTTGAAATAATATGGATATTTTAAGAAACCTGTCCTGTCTTTAAGTAAATTTCTAATATAACAAGCTACCACTTCCAGTACCTACTAGATCGATGATAAATTTTATTTAATGACAATGATTTCTCCACTCTTAAAGATCGCTAGTGGGTAATGCAGTAGTATATTAGCTGAACTACGCACATAACTATTTGTTACTTTAATTAAACCTCATCTGCATCCTACTAATATTATAAATGTAAAATTTTGTATGTTTGGAAGTTTTTTACTCAACTACGTAGAAACGGCTGAACAGTTTTGGAAGAAAGATACTCAGTGATCCTACTTGGATTAACACATAGGGTTTAAATCATATGATAACTATTTTTGCATAGTGATAATTAATATGCCATAGAGTGACCCAATTCCAAGATCGACGCAGACGAATTCGCGGGCAGCTGCTAGTATAAAATAAAAGTGAAATGATAGATTCGGTTCAATTGTTACAATACACGTGCCTACAATCTGACCTGTGTAACCTTTCGTGGCAGGCGGGAACTAGTAGACGACCTTGTGAAGCGTAAATACTACAAATCGCACCAACGTAATTCCCAAATTCCCTTATAAAAAAAATCACAAAAGAAACAAAAAAACCCCTGGAACGTCATAAAAAAGTTGGAAAAATCGAGTATGAGTGACACATCATAGATTCGTGACGACACTGACGCGGGCGCGCGCTTAGGACATAGACCGGTTTTCATTCAGTTGGCGTAGATGATTATTATTGTAAATACTATCGTCAGATCGGGTTTTTATGTCTTAGAATTGATAATTATGTGACGCCAATATGGTTCTTACTAATTTGTATAATGTTTAAAAAAAGCTTCTGCGTATAACTGACTTACGATGTTACAGCTAGTACGGGTCTATATTTAATTCCAATACACAAAGTTAAACAATACAGTTTCGTCTATTTTATATCTATTTGTTTTATCATGAAATAAACATACATTATTTGGATTTTATTAGCAATATTATGCCGTAAAATGGCATATATTTGGGTTTTAGATTTCTTTACTCTATCTCCTCATGTCAGCCACACCCACACATATTGGTAGAGTTAGCAACATAGTGCCATGGTTTTCTCTTGGCGTACTTCCTATTATGAAAGTAAAGATCTTTGGAAATTTCATTTATAGGAAAATATAGGTAACTTTTAGCATTCATATGAATATATTTTATGGTAGAAATGAACGCACTGCAGTGGTGACGTTGTTTCCAGGTGACACGGATAAACGTCGAATAGCTAGTACCGACAGTAGTTTTTTTTAATAGTGCTGCCTTATTTAAATTTAGTTTGAAGATTCAACGTACATCACCCTATAGCATATTAATTGACGGGCCTCGTGGCGTAGTCGGTAGTGTAAACGACTTCCGTGCACGATTTCGTGGGTTCGATTCCCACTCAGGATAATTATTTGTGTGATGAACACAGGTATTTGTACTGCGTCTGGGTGTTTTCTATCTATTATACGTATGTATTTACAATAAAAAAGTAATATATGTATTATATCCGTAATCTGGTACCCATAGCACAAGCGTTAAGCTTAGTTTGGGACCAGAGGACGTTGTGTGAAATGTCCGTGAATATTTATTTAATTATCAAAACACTAGAAATACATTAAAATGATTAATTAGTTATACAGCCTAACAAACGTACAAATTGACTTTCACATCTGTACATAGAAATAAATAAAATTGAAGTATCTGTTTATAATGTCTAAATAAAAGCTTTATACTAAATGCATATAAAAGTTACATATAACAAAAAATAATTTTAAAGTTTTTGTCTGGCTGTGTGTTAGTTACTGATTGTGTACGGGGCTTCCACTAGTAGATAATGTATACAAATACAGCCGACAGATGGCGTAGGCGTCACTCAAGAAGCAATTGTCACGATGGCTAAATTGGCAAACTACTACTAGCTGGGACGGTATTCAACGAGATGCAGTTTCAAACCTGCTCGTGACTGTTATGTTCGATTACACATTTTGCACTTTGTTTATGTAGCTTTATGCTTGAAAAATATATCAAAATATTAAAACAGTTTATAATAACACCAGCCAAGTCACATTATCCTTGTGATATGTAATTTAATATCAATTGGCTAATAACCATTAACAGTAAAAACATGTCAACAACATTAAAAATACAGAATTTAACATTACTAGGTCACCATGCCACCGTTTGTGGTCTAGTACAAGCAACAGTGGTTTACCAAGACATCACCACTCACCACTAATTAAATAACAAACAAAAAATGCGCAATTGATAGTCAGAATGTCAGTGTTATCGCTTTTTGCGAGTAAACGATTAAGGATCTTATTGTTACTAGCAAAAAGTATTTTCTTGTATTTTAATCGATGTTTGCTCCGAGAACTACAGTACTTAATTGGTTTTACATATATAAATATAATAACTAGCATTTGCCGGCGGCTCCGCTTTAAGATTATATCTCAGGTTCCCGATATAGTAGCGGGATAAAATGTATACCAGTTTTTAAATATAATCAAGAGCTATCAAATAAAAAAGTTACATCAAAATCCGTTTAGTAATTTTTATGAGATGCACGAAAGAACAAAGAGACAAACAGATAAACAGACAAACAAAAATAAATTATAAAAAAAATGTGTTCAGACACTCCAATATAGCCTAATACAGACAGACAGAGATTTTTCCTCAAATATCTTACATGTACAGACACAGCTCTGTTACAGCTTTATAATAGTTATAGTCTTCTTCTTCTTCTTGTTGTTTTATGGCTATTGCAGGAGAATGTCCACAACTTTGCCAATGTCACATGGCGGAGATAGACCGTCAAACGAAGGAGATTGTTCGATTATAGGATGTATATTTTTTAAAGGGGTAGCACCCTGCACTAAGGAATAATCCTTGTACCGCGGGAGACTTTACCCAGACTCATAACAACCATTCTCACACAAAGAATTGAATCCACGACACTCGGCGGGACGACGTTATCTAAACCACACCGCCATGTTACATGTGCATTCAATTTAATTATAATTAATAGCTAATAACAAAATTTGAGAGTATAGGGTAGCTATGTCTGTCGAGAAAGTCAAGGTAGATAAGGCAGTTGAACAGTTTCAAGGGCTTAGCAACACCAGAACCGAACACCAAGCTACTGTCTACCACAAGCTACAATTTAAGTTTAAATATAGTACACAGATAATCGAATGCGAGAAAACTAAACGATCACACGATTAAGGTCTCGTTCACGAGTCCCCATAATAAAATAATCATTTGCGGTAAGTGAACGCGCATTTTCTAAATCACGAATATGAAAATCCGTGTTTGCCGTTAATCTGTTACAGACATGTCAATTGACTAACAGTTACTGTAATTTACTATTTTGTTAAAAGACAACAAACTAGTACCTTTACCCCTTACTAATTCAGTGTTTTGTTCTGTTCTTTCAACATCAAACTGTCATATTAGACAATGACAAAATATTGAATAACTCTTCAGAGATTTTTGATTTATATTTTCTTAGTATTTGACATGCTCCGCCACTTTTTAAATATGTAGATAATGTAGTTTAAGTAAGATGTTACGCAGGGGAGTCTGCATGGGCCGACACTCTAGTTATGGTCTCATGGTCTCATCATCAGCAATTTATTAATTATGAGAAGCGAGATGATCACATCACAACTATTTCTAATAAGTTACTGGGGTTAATCTCAATTTTGTATTCCAGGAAAATACATGAGATAATGTATAAAATGTGCCGTGTGTGGCCGGCCTTAGAATTGTCCCACCCCTCTCCACCCATGGGAGTCGTAAGAGCCGACTGAGGGAATACCGGGGGAGCGGGCAGCAGCACTCCCTCGAGTATTAACAACATCCACTGCGATCGCCAACCCGCCTGCCAGGCGTGGCGATTACGGCGAGAACGCCACAACATGTTGTGGCGTTCTCTTGGGGAGGCCTATGTCCAGCAGTGGACTTCGAAAGGCTGATGGATGGATGGACATGAGATAAATATAATGATTTCATTTTTTATTTTACTTGTCTTTGCCCGCGCTCCACCCAAAAGCTTGTTTTTAGGTTATATCTCAGGTTTCCGATATAGTAGCAGGATACAATGTATACCATTTTTTAGGTGTAATCAAGAGCTATCAAATAAAATAGTTTTATCAAAATACGTTCAATAGTATTTACGTGATGCGCGAAAAAACAGACAAAATATCTAAAAAAAAAATGTTTTTATTGTCAAATATCTTAAATGTACAGACACAGCTCTGTTACAGCTTTGTAATAGTTAGGTTTAGGACTAGATGACCTGGTGAACTTCGTACCAATTACAATTTATTTTATCAGCGATTAATTATCAATCTGCATAGTCTAAGATTTGAATTTAGATATGTTATTAAATGAAACTTGCTTGTAATTGAAATGATTTAGAAAGAACTACAGTAGGTGTCATTTAGTCGCCTGTTAGCCAAAAGACACTAGGTTCATAATCTAAAGAAGCAATTCCCATATAATATTACCAATTTTGAAATTTTCAATTTTTGGAATGCTTGCATTCCTCTACTTTTTTATTCTCCCATTAAGAGCTTATATGAGTGAAAAAAAAACAAAAACAATTACTTCATCAAATCGGTGAAGCCATTTTCTCTATCACGTCTAACGAAATGCAATTGATTTTTAGATACGTATATGAGGTCGTCCCTTCACATGCCACTGTCAAAAGTCTATCAGTGAGCCTAGCTAAGTTGCATTCTATGATCGCTAACGCTATAGAAAACTATTAAAATATTTGGGAATTTAACATCTTTAACGCTAAGTCACGTGACTTAACGTTAGAGATGTCAAATTTATATATATTTTAATAGTTTTGTATAGCGATAACCGTCATAGAATCCAACTTAGCTAGGCCCACTGTGGGCCAAAATAGAAACTTTTTTCATGACTCATTTTTTACATGATATCTTCATATATATTCAAAAAAGTTAACTTTGTAAATTGAGAATATTTCTATAAGCCTCACTCACTCTCTTCGAAGGCGGATCAGCAAGTTTGATTTTAATTTCGAAACCGCAGTCGGCAGTAAACGACGTTCGCACTTTAGTGTTCCATTGTGTTAGTTGCTTAGATGCAGCCCGACGCCATTACCGGCCCTCATGCAGCGACAGTGTGAGTGGCAGTAAAATCGCAGAGATCATTTTAACACACCATCAACGCTGTGACTGGCCAGTGGTACATTACTATCTATATAAATGACAAGTACAAATAATATTTACTCATATATGCGAGATATGTACCTATACGTTATGCATTTTAAACTGCAAATACGGCCCTATTTTTTGTTAAGTCGGGAAAAAATGTTCCTAACCGCACACCCCGTCGTTCAGGACAACGAACAGGGTAATATGGGGCTCTCACCCACTAAATAAAACCGCCGTGTACCATCTCTCCGTCTGTATTCGCGAACCACTGGAACTGTGTGACATTACTTCAGTGGTAAATGTTGCTACATTAGCGGGCTACTGGAACTGTGTTATATCACTTCAGTGGTAGAGCTAATACAGCCTGGTTTTAGAAGAATAGCCGTGTGTGGCCGGCTTTAGAATTTTAGAAGAAGCATGACTTCAATATTAACAAGCTCCTGGAATACCGTCCCAGATGCAGGTTCAAATCCCGCTCGCGACTGTTATTTTCGAATTCACGTTTTCGCACTTTGTGTTAATTTATATGGCTAAGCATGTCAAATGTTTAAAAATAGATTAATATATATAAAAAATTAGACGTCGCGGGACGTCTACCAGATGTGAAAACATACAAATTATTTTGTAGAAATAATGAGTAGAAATAACATGATCATAACTTTTTCAATGTGTGCTTGTATAACATTATGACATGTGTAAAATAACGGAAATTGATATAAATCATCATCATCAGGACCTGAATATCATCTAGGAACGAAGTACTTGTCAAAACGAATCAAACGTTTCCAAAGTTGATGGGATTGCGGCGTTTTATAGCATAGTGCCCATGGCCATCCGGCTCCATCATCTCACCCTAATTATCATCTAGAACTGTGGTACTATTCAAGATAACTCAAACTAGCCTTAAATCGATGGGTTGTGATGTTTAATTACCGAGTACCCATGGCCACCTTCCAGCTCAATCATCAGACCCTGGATACTATGTAGAGCCAAAGTACTCGTCAAGCCGAATCAAACGAGTATAAACTCATAATAACTCATATAGGGTTACGTCGTTTTATATTGGAGTTCCTATGGCCACCTTCTAACTCCATCATCAGACCCTGGATACCATCTAAAGACAATGTACTCGTCAAGACGAATCAAACGAGTCCAAATTTGATAGAGTTGCGCTGTTTCATTATAGAGTTTCTATGTCCACTTTCTAGCTCAGATCAGCTTCATGTCATCATAATACTGCATTCTCACGTGATATACATATGTGTGTAAAATTTTAGCTCAATCGGAAACCAGGAAGTATGTCAAATTTGACTTGCAAGATTTGAACGGGGCAAGTAAAATAAAAGCGTCGCCACGCTAACAGCCAAATTTACCCTCCCTCCGCATTAGATATTTCAAATCAATAATAAATAAATAAATATTCATTGAAATTTCACACGATGTCCTCTGATCCCAAACTACACAGAAGTTGGTTACACTACCGACTACGCCATAAAAAATATTAAACAATCTTTTTGACTGCTCAAACTACAAGCGTTTATAATACAGTAAAACTTACTACAATAAAACGATTTTGAAGGGACCAAGCTAAAAACGCGTCTTAGGCGGGAAAGCGTACGGGATTGGAAAAATAAAAGATATCGTTTACGTTATCGTTTTTTTTTTCGTTTTGATCGTGTTTATTTTTAGATACAGTTACTTAAATACAGCTTAATTAATAATATTAAATAATCTTTTATAGCAATATTATTTATTTACTACATGCGTATTTGAATATGATTTTTTTCAATTTGAACTAATCCGATTTTCCTTTACACTAATTATTTATGCGTGTAACCGTTTATATAGAAGATTAGTTTTTTAAAATCTATTACAATTTTTTTAGATTTCATATTGCGATTTCATTTATACTTCAACTTTTGAGTAATCACGTTGAAAAATAAGCTATTATTTTAGAGTATAATGCCATCATTAAACGCAACGTTTTCTAATGGGCCCAGAAAAATTGACTCCTTTTGTGTACTATTATAGGCATTAATCATATATGTATGGAGGTATTTATAAATTTGATTGTGTTATACTTATATTTTGTGTATGTACATATTTTTGTTTATTATTATAATGAATTTATAATGGCATTACTTAAAGTAATCACTTATTTGGGTGTGACAAATAGATATTGAGGCATTAGTAATGACAAGGCTTTCAATATAACTTTTGCAGTACCCACTCCTCTTGTCTTATGTCTTCACTTTCCGCTAAAGAAGATATTAAATGTTTTACTGCTGATAATTAAGATATTCGACTGAACGGGTTTTAGTGCAACATTGATGTCAATAGAAGAATATCTAGGAAAACGCTACAGTATCGCGGGTTCTCATTCACAGATAGCGTATTAAACGAGATGACGAATCGTATTAAGTGTGATAAAAATTGTATATCCACACGAGCGAAGATGCAGGCTAGAGCTAGTGAAGATCTCTTAGTACTATATGTTTTAGAATTTTGTGATGTTCTAATTTGCCGTTAGCGTTCTAAGTTTCTTTGAGCGTCATAATTGTTCGATATTAAATTAAAACTTGTAAATCAAAATTATTAATTCAGGCGTTAAAAAAAATGATCATAACTGATCATAACTTGACAAAGAACTCCTTAAAACGAATTAAACGAATATAAACTTGATGGGTTCGGGTCGTTTCATTACATAGTTACTGTGGCCTCCTTCCAGCTCCATATCAGACCCTGGATACCATCTAGAGACAAAGTACTCGACAAGACAAATCATACGAGCCCAAACTCGATAGTGTTATGTCGTTTTATAACGGAGTTCCTATGGCCACCTTCTAGCTCCATCATCAGACCCTGGATACCATCTAAAGACAAAGTACACGTCAAAACGAATCAAACGTTTCCAAACTCGATGGGGTTGCGTCATTTCATTACAGAGTTACTGTGGCCACCTTCCTGCTCCATCATCAGACCCTGGATATCATCTAGGACTGGAATACTAGTCAAGACATTTCAAACGAGCCCTAACTCGATGGAGATGCGCCATTTAATTACAGTTCCGCAAGGCCACCTTCCAGCTCCATCATCAGAACCTGGATATCACCTAAAGACAAAGTACTCATCAAGACGAATCAAACGAGTCCAAACTTGATGTGGTTGCGTCGTTTCATTATAAGAGTTACTGTGGCCACCTTCCAGCTTCATCCTCAGACCCTGGATACCATCTAAAGACAAAGTACTCATCAAGACGAATCATACAAGCCCAAACTCGATGGGGTTGCGGCGTTTCATTATAGAGTTCCTAGGTCCACCTTCCTGTTCCATCATCAGATCAGCTCCATGCCACGCCATCTATCGGCAAGCATTTACATGCATCCAATATAGTAAGTTTAATTTTGCAATTAAAATTCATACTATTTGATGGGGCGATTTTTTAAACATTTACTGCTACTTTTTATAGTATAAATTATTTGTGAATAAGGAAAAAGATATTTTTGTGGCTTAGAGCTCTTCCCCGGATTGGAAAAGACGCGGGTTCGATTCCTGCTCCTACTAAAAATCTCTAAAAAATGTTGTGTGTTTTTAGACACGTCTATATAGCCTAATACAGTATTTTTTTCTAAAATATCTTAAATGTACAGACACAGCTCTGTTACAGCTTTATAATAGTATAGATACGTATACATATATACATGTTGTCCCGCCCTTTTCCCGTAGGGGTGGGCAGAGACCACTTCTCTCCACTTGCTACGATCCTGACACACATATTTCGCTTCATTTACTTTCATCAGCGCCTTCATAAATGCTCGTCGGTTACAAGTACTTGACCTGACCTTTATTAAGAACGTCTCCGATTTGGTTAAAATATATTCGCCTATGTCGACCTCTACCAACATGCCTATTATTATACGTATAAAGCCACTTATAATAGACATTTGTATATAGTGACGATAGAAGCAAAAGAATATTCAGCATTGGCTCATTTATTTGACGGGCCTCGTGGCCTAGTCGGTAGTGTAACCGACTTCCGTGCACGAGGTCGTGCGTTTCCACTCTGGACAATTATTTATGTGATGAACACAGATATTTGTACTGCGTCTGGGTGTTTTCTATCTATTATATGTATTTATTTACAAAAAAAAGTAATATTATGTATTATATCCGTAATCTGGTACCCATAGCACAAGCCTTAAGCTTAGTTTGGGAGCAGAGGAGGTTGTGCGAAAATGTCCGTGAATATTTATTTATTTATTATTATTTATTTCAGAGACGACAAATAAATAAATATTACCTATATATAATATTAGTATAGATTACAAAGTCAAGCTTCATTACAAACCGGCAGCAATTGACACTGTAATACGACACTGTTGTGTGGAACTACCATTAGTTGCGACGTTCATCAAAACAGTGCATCGATAATGTGATGTGATTAGAAACAACATGCGCGGACTCGTTCGGTGGCATTGCCGACATCGTTGCATTCTTTTTGTCGTTTGATTAAAATTATATTTTGTGTATTATGACTGGTTTGTTTTCACACGCATAATGTTACAACAGAATAATAATAAATGTTTATTGTTCAAACAATATTTTACAATGATGAGTCTTATTTCAAGTCACAAATATTTCATACAAAAATACTAAATCTGTATCCCAAACTAGGCAAAAGCCTGTATTTTGGGAGGCAGTGCTCAGCCAAAACTATGACGCATTGTCGAAACATTAACTTAAGGTTAAGCACTTGCTACATGTACAATAATTGTGTTAAGTTTTTTAAAATTTAATTTAACATTTTATTTAAATAAATAAATATTCACAGACATTTTCACACAACATCCTCTGGTCCCAAACTAAGCTTAATGCTTGTGCTATGGGTACCAGATTACGGATATAATACATATATTACTTTTTTTTTGTAAATACATACATATCATAGATAGAAAACACCCAGACGCAGTACAAATATCTGTGTTCATCACACAAATAATTGTCCTGAGTGGGAATCGAACCCACGACCTCGTGCACGGAAGTCGGTTACACTACCGACTACGCCACGAGGCCCGTCGCCCGTTGTATAGATCATAGTAAAATTTTCATTCCAACAATTTAAGTAGGACTTTGGTATCCTCATATAATCCAAAGAGGCTTGCCAATTGGATGATATTATTTTGACCTCATGTCTGTTAACAGAAGCTACTTATATTTTGTTGTGATTCAATCAATCTGCATATTCCAGCCAAGCTACCCTAACTATATTGATAATTAATATACCATGACTCCTGTCCTGTGCCTTCTTATTATTATTATAATTTTTAGTCTCATGTTTATGTAATTTTTTTGTTAAGGCTGGAAAAAATGCACCTAACCGCACATCCTATTGTTCGGGAATACGAGCCTAGAGAGCTAGAGCTAGTTGAGTCCATGAGCGACGGTTACCACTTAACATTAGGTGGGCCGTGGCTCGTCTGCCATCATAAGCAATAAAAAAAAAGCATAGATGGTAGATAGGGTGGCAGAACAATGAAAAAATCCGGTTATTGTAATATAAATATAATATTAAACTAATTTAGTATACTTTCCTCTTAAATTGCAATTTTAAATTATTATTTAATGGTTTAATTAGATGATGGAATGCAATCACGACGAACTAATGAACTCCTTGAAATACTTGAACATGTTTTAGTTATGTCGACATCAGTAATTCAATCATAATGCGTTATGTCGAAAGAGAGAGTACCTACTTGTCACTAAATTGAACACATAATTAGGAATGGGCCGAGTCGCCGTCGCAGGTAAACGCCGTGACCAGAGTGTGACCAAATAATTTTATGTGGTCATCATCGTATTACGCATCTCTGCTCAAACGTAGTTATTTTGTGTAGGAACTTACTCGTATTTATTCAATAATTACGGTTGACTTGCAAAGACAGCCTATGAATTAAAAGTATTTAATCGTGCCATGATTTTCTACATACTATTTGGAACAACTCTGTTTTTCTTCTGAGGACCCTTTGGATGTGTGGACAGCATGACAGAATCAATCATTGCAATACACAAATATCCGCTGGTGACTACAGATGTTCTTAATCAAATAAATCCTTTAGGATAGCTGCTCTCCTAAGATATTTTGCTGATTTAGCCTGTAATAAATTCAGAGTCCGAACGCCAAAGAAAAGAAAATTAATGTAAATAGACCAAATAAGAGGACTGTCGTCAGCAATACAGCAGAGCATGTTGCCAGAAATGAGCGAAAATAACGCGAAACTTTCTTATCGTGATCATTATTATGTAAAATGATTATGTTATGACTGACTGCCTCGGTGGTGTAGCGGTAGTGTATGCGACGGCTAATCATGAGGTCTCGGGTTCGACAAGGTCGGGCAATGTTATTGAGCTTTTTCCTAAAAAGAAAAATTCTCAGTAGGAGCCCGGAGTTTGGAAATATGCCCGGTAGACGTCAATAGGCTCGCCCCCTATTACGTGGGACTTAAACATAGCTGGCGAGTCGAGGGTGTGTAATACACCTCTACCTACCCCTTCGGGGAATATAGGCGTGATGCTATGTTATTATGTTATGTTTATAAAATATAGTAGATCAGGATTAAAAGGAAGTTACTAGCCGAATTGCTAATTGCGTAAATTCATAAAAATGTGACTGCTTTGGCAATACTATATCAGTTCACATGACCCAAGAAGCACATGACGTATGATATATATTCCCATCAGGGACATTAGACGTTCCATGCAATATTGAGAACGCAGGTTCTGACATGAACACCGAAGGAATGTAACACAGTTCCAGTGGCCCGCCAATAAAGGCGGAAAGACGGCACACGGCGGGTTTCTTTAGTGGATGCAGGCCCCACACTACCCCGTTCGTTGCCCCGAACGACGGGGTGTGCGGTTAGGAACATTTTTTCCAGCCTTAACAAATAAAAAAAGGTTCTGACATGAAGAAAATGGTTATTTATCACCCACTGGTGTACCAAAAGCAAACTAGCTGATCATTGGTTAAACTCTGGGAGTGATGTAAAAGTAACCACAAAATATTTCCAAGAAAACGTGTCATAGTCGTGTATATAAGATGCGACGCTTTGCGAGTCGTCTCCGCTCACAAATGTCACTAACAATTTATGCTCGATCGTAAATCAAAATGGCGGCTATAGCGTCCCCTCCACCCCTGTAGTCCACCTGCGCCCGCGCACAATAATTGAATATTTCGCGCGCCTCTCTCAACACCTTCTGGAGACGGTCGTTGTAATACAATGTTATATTTTACGGCTTCGCTCGTATTGTGTTAGGTCCTAAACTGTTGATGAGTGATCATATGGAATACATTAAGTTTAATAGCAACTTTAGAAGCAATATTTCACCTCGTTCGGAACACACCTTTAGCGCTTAGCGGCTAAAGTTTTATGATGATTTGTTTCCGTATTGAGATACAAATTTAACTTTGTTAACATAACTTTATACAACTGTTTTTAAAAACATGTTTATGCTTGGCTTTGCTAAGCCGAAAGTTAGTGCCTGCAACTTTTGAACTAGAGATAGCAAAAGAGCGTTTGTATATATGTATATGTACTCGTAATATATGAGCGCATGGCAGTACGCTATGCCAAGTAACCGCAAGGACACAATGTGTTCTTACAAGAAAGCCTCTGAAAAACCTCTCAAATTATCATAACACATCAAGGTTAAGTATTTAAAATAACTGTCCAAAACAGATAGGTTATAAAGCGGCGGGGCAGTGTGGGCGCGCTTATCTGCGCCTGATGCCGCCCTAGCGGAGGCTGCAGACGGTGGGGCCAAGTGCGCGGGGCGTCGCACAAGAGAAGATGCCCGAAAGGGCTGCCGCCTGCGGATCGCGGTCGATACAACGCGGTACCTGTGATCCGCCGTAGTAAGGGCGGGCGAGGGCGCACGGTGGGGTTTTAGTGGGTGAGAGCCCCACACTACCCTGTTGTCTCCTTGGACAGCGCGGTGTGCGGTAAGAAATTTTTGCCCACCTTAAAAAAAAATACAGCGGCTATCAAGAATATAACAATTGTGATAACTCCGGCAATTGGAAGTGGAAAGGGTGAATTTTTTACTACATTCACGGGCATATTTTTGGGAGGGATCTGGCACTTTCTTATTACCTTTTTTGGGTATACCTATTATAATATATAATAATAAATAATGTTAATTAAATATTAAATTACTGCTCACAGACATACAATCTTCGTTTTACGACTAATAAAACATATTATTATTCAAACGGAACATAAAATTTAATTCTAACTTACAAATTATGGGACTATAACTATTTTAAATCAAACTTGTCTTAACTTGTGTTCCATAACAGGAAGCCACGAAGCGTGTAATAATAGTATATCTTATCGAAAAGTGTATGAGTATGTAACCGTATATACACAATAACATATATTTATAAATATTTACTAAACTCTAACTATTACGAGTATATTTCAAATTGTTGAAAAGTAGAGTCATAGATATTTCGTCTGGAAAGTAGAGTTGTTGATATTTAGGTACGTTTACGTACACATTTTAGGCACTAAATAGATTCGCTTGTTCATGATAGCCTAGTAATAAAACTTTAAAACCAAGAACTGCAAAAACACTGGTATCGAGTTCGATCTTCAATCCAAACTAAAAAACCTCGTATCACACATCTGACTTATCGAGATTTTTCGAAATTATGTGTGTATTTGTTTACAATTTATCACTGCTCGGTGAAGGCAAACATCGCGAGGAAACCTGGCTTATGAAGTCTGCCAGAACGCACTGGGCCAGTGTAGTGGGATATGGCCTAATCCCTCTAACCATGAGAGGAGATCCGAGCTTAATAGTAAGACGAACCCTTGTAGGGTTGAAAAAAAATCGTTTAGCGTATTAAAAATTACTTGTGATCTCGATATCATTAAACTTTTTAAAGTTCCCGCTTGTACAAAAAAAACTCTTTTTCCTTATTCACAAATAATTTGTAAGTACTTTAAAAAGTGGCGGAGCATGTCAAATGCTAAAAAATATATATCAAAAATGTTTAAAAAATCGCGCCATCAAATAGTATGAATTTTAATTGCAAAATTAAACTTACTATATTGGTTTAATGCATGTAAATGCTTTCCTATAGATGGCGTTGGTCGTAAAGACAAATGTGATAAGGAGATTGGGATGATCGAGAGATCTGTACGATAGCTCAGTGGCTTAGAGCACTTCCCCAGATTGGAAAAGACGTGGGTTTGGTTCCCGCTCGTACAAAAAATCTCTTTTTCATTATTCACAAATAATTTGTACTTTAAAAAGTGGCGGAGCATGTGAAATGCTAAAAAATATAGATCAAAATCAAACTTACTGTAAGCATGGGTCTTTTTTGAATTTTCTCAATGAAAAGATTTTTATGGTGATTTTCTTCTCTGTTTATAATAGCAGTCATAAATAAATAATTGTCAGCATATAATAGCAGTCAGTCAGTTTGCCGTGTGGGGCCGGCTTTAGAATTGTCCCACCCCTCTCCACCCATGGGAGTCGTAAGAGCCGACTGAGGGAATACTGGGGGAGTGGGCAGCAGCACTCCTTCGAGTATTAACAACATCCACTGCGATCGGCAACTTGCCTGCCAAGCGTGGCGATTACGGCACTATCCCCCATTCTTGGGGAGGCCTATGTCCAACAGTGGATGTTAAAAGGCTGATGGATGGAATAGCAGTCATAAATAAATAGTTAATGATAAAGGTGATAAAGGACAAATGCTGTGGTTTTCATATATATAAAAATAAATAAAATTGAAGTGTCGGTTTGTAATATCTGAATAGCAACTTTTCTCTGTCTGACTGTTGGTTCTGGCTAATCTCCGAATTATCCGCTACGGCTAGAATGATTGGTTAGGACTTTCAATGGCAGATAGCTGATATTGTACGGAGTAACTTAGGTTTTATTTTGGAAAAATATTAATGGTTCCGCACAAAAAAACTAAATTCCACGCAGGTCAAGTCGCGGGTAGCAGCTAGTATCACAATATATTGAGAAGAAAATCAGACAACGGTCAAGATTTTAAATATCTTATGATTAATTATTAAATAGCGTTCAATAATTGCGACATCATAATATGAATATTAAATCTTTAGCTGCGTACCCCGCAAGGTAGATGGCGTGATGATAAGTAAGTAAGTAGATAAATACGAGTACAGAGATGCCCATTAATTTATTTTAAGGTTATTGTAATCTAATCTGGACAAATAATGTGATGTTGTTTTTACATTACATGATATTATTGAGCATTATTATCTGTTTCCTGGTTATACGTTGCCTTACTCTGTGATATGCATAGACTATTGGTATCTTATATCTTATGTTGTAATCTATGGGTAATATGAGTTTGTTCTTTTCTATTTTTTTTTTTTTTTTTTTTGCTATTTAGGCAGTCTGCGTAGATGTCATTTATTCAGACTTTTGTTAGTAGTACATTATATATAGGTTGTATTTGGATTTTTCTCTCATGTAAAATTAGTTTTATTTTAATTTTTTTTTTTTTAATTTTGTAAATCACTGGACGCGCAGATGTCAGGTGTCGGCAGCAGGACATTGCTGAAAATCGGCGTTGCAATGTTTAAACGACATTGCTGTATGCTGAGCAATGCCCTTTTTTCTACCACTAACTTGTTCATTTTTTTTTTATTATTCTTGTTTGTTATTATAGGCCATATTTGTTTTATTTTTCGTGTCTAGTTATTAGGTTTTACTAATTTATAAGTGGTTTGAAAATAAATATATCTTTCTTTTTTTCTTTCTTTCATTAAAACATACAAGCTTTTGCCAGTGACTTTGTCTGCCTGCTCACACTAAAGTTCTCTTTTTCCACATTTACAATACTTTTAAGTAGCCGAGCATGTCAAGTGTAAAATGAAGATCGAAATAATTTCATTTAGGAATAAATTCATTATCATTAAGTTTATATTATTAGTACCAGAACGGTAATATACTTTTTTTATTATCTATCACCAATATACCTATTTACATAGATACATAAATCTGTTAATAATCAAATTAACCAAAATAATACTAAACTATAATAAATAATACCAGACTATAATAATATAAAAAGTAATAGATAATTTCTCACGCAGATAGCAAACTATAATATAAAAAATAATAGGTAATTTCTCACGCAAAACATTTCGTAATCAGTCATTCATGCGAAATGAAGTACTCTACACACGAATTATCTGCATTAGACATGTTAATCCACTCATTTTAACTGTAATTTTATTCGGTATTTATCGGTGCATTCATTACTGTCGACCGCAAATCGGGCTCCAAAAAGCTCGCTATTTTCCATCCAGTCGCGATCTCTCGTAGTTAGGTAGTATTTGCACTTTATCACATGACTCCGATATAACACATGCATACATTGTTCTGAGAAAGTGATATGATAAAAAAGAAATTCTACTGTATTTTTTACTCAAATCAAGTCATATTTTTTGTCCTTCGTATAGGAAAAAAATGTCAATAAAATTTGCAGAGTTTAGATGCATTTATCGAAAGCACATACAATCTAAACCCAATTTGAGCCTGCTTACTTGAAGAACCGCATTGGACTTTATTTTTGGTACTTACGTTGAAGATATTTGAGAAATTTTACCGAAATAAGCTATGTTCCTGTGATGTTATTTCCACCAGGCACCCCCTCTGAACCGGAAAAATCTTATTTAGGTCTTTTATCTGTTTGCCTGTTTGACTATTTGTTTGTTCGCACATCACGTAAACACTACTGAACTTATTTTGATGATATTTTTAGACTTATCAAAGTATTGATTAGACTTAAAAACTGGTATAAGTTTTATCTCGCTACAATAACGAATTTATTAAACACAGATTATACATACATGCACCCATGTAGTGTCATACTTATGTTGTGCGTGGTAGCTAATTAGTTGATTCATATGAGCGTAAATATTAGGATTATTTCGTAGGTGATATATTAATTAACTAGTTTACGCTAACATAATGCAGATCGATCTTATCTACACATCACTTAAGTATTTATAAACGAAATATTATGCTTAGTTACAAATACTTATGCAGTTTTAACAATACCCATAAAGTAACTTATAGAAATTATTATATCAAATTCTAATTGTTGTATATTTTTGCCGTTATATGTTTGCCATTGTATACGTAAGCATACAATGGCAAACATATAACTACTCTAATAGTAACTAACTAATGTTATTAAAATATATATTTCTCTTGTTGTTGCAGGGAAGAGTTTTTCATTAACAATAACGATATCAACATCACCACCTCAAGTAGCAACATACCAAAAAGCCATTAAAGTCACCGTTGATGGCCCACGAGAGCCCCGCTCTAAAACTAGTAAGTATTACATACTTCTAACATAAACAATAAACATATAATAATGTGCATATCTGCATAGGTGTAGGACAAAATGTGCTACGAAATTAAGTTTGAAACTTCAAGCAAAACTACCTAAAGATTGATGAGAGTCTCGCATATTGTCCTATGAATACATTGTGCTCTATGTGTGTGTTGTGTGGTGCAGCGGTAGTGTAAGCGTCTGCTGATCATGAGGTCTCAGGTTCGAGCCCCGAGTCGGGCAGTATTATTGAGCTTTTTCTTGAAAAGAAAAATTCTCAGTAGCAGCCCGGAGTTTGGAAATGTGCCAGGTAGACGGCAATAGGCTCGCCCCCTATTAGCCGCCTGTTTCCCACAGGTAAGAAGAGACAATCTTTTGACACGTCATAAAATGAACTTCTACTGCTAAGACGTGATGAGTAGCGAACCACGTCACCGTCATTCAGAATATCGCTACTAGAAAAACTATATACTCGTATAATAATCTGAAGAACCGCCGAGTTTGAAAACGCTCTAAAATTAACAAAATGGTCTTCCACGAGCTCTTGAATTCTAAGACTTTCGCCCTAAAATATAAACTACATAAGAAGTCGTCCCGTGATCGTCGTGATCTGTATTCACGTTGATGTTACTAATAAGAATAAACTTTAGCTACATTTGGATAAAAATAGGAGATAGGTAAATAAAACAACAAAAGTTATCACAAAATAATATTTGTGTAATATAACATAAAATAAACAAACCAAATTAATAAAAACT
The DNA here is from genome assembly GCA_948253155.1 of Leucoma salicis. Classification (NCBI taxonomy): domain Eukaryota; kingdom Metazoa; phylum Arthropoda; class Insecta; order Lepidoptera; family Erebidae; genus Leucoma; species Leucoma salicis. The sequence continues at coordinate 9,097,202 of OX411819.1, read as the reverse complement.
AATATGATAGCAGAATATCGATCGGCTATCGTCGTGTGCCCAATTTATAATTTCAACGTACTGGGACGTAAAACCGCATGGAGAAACAATTATAACTTATATATAAATAACAACGTTATAATAATCATTTCTATTATCGTTTAATTTTTATTAAATATATAGCAGTCGACCGAGATATCGCATTTTAGATAACTGTTTTCTTCCCACGAGACTCCCGCCGATAACATGTTGTACATATATATGTATTTTTACCTACTCCATTGTTAAATAAGTTTATATTATCAGTTATGAGGGTCAAGCCTTGAATTTTTTATTGGCGGTTAGGAATAGTACTTGCTGTCAATATTGCAGAAAAGTGACTAGAAGGGACACTAGGTAAAAAGATAACTATGTCCCATTTTTATTATTTTGCACTCTACTGCAATGTTGTTTATTGTGAAAGTGGAATTATAGACATAACAGCAAGCCAGATTTGAATATGCATCTTTCTAAATCCTCGCTAAGCTATCGCAGACACCTACGGATACTCTATTCAATTCATAGTATGTACCTGATTATGCTTGATACACGTCGAAATTGTTGCGAGAGATGGCCAAATTTTCCGTCTTTTAGAGTAGTTTTGTCCGTGTGGTGACGGACTAAGAATACAAATGTCACCACCCCATTCTTTCCCACGGTGTCGTATGAGGCGACTAAGGGAAGTAAGCAATTATCATCCATTGCATGACTGGTGGTAGGGCCTAGGGCTGGGTACCAAGTGGGAGTACTCACTTGGTATCGGGCTCGAGCAGGTTGGTACCACCATCTCCCGTGTGACCGGCCATAAGGCACATCGTTGCGTTTTGGCTGTAGCAGGAGATAGCCGTTTATTCTTTCATTTCATATCGGTGAAATGAAATGGTGAGCAGCGGCTTGACAATACTCTCGGTATTGTTGAGTCCATGGGCGACGGTTACCATTTACCATCAGATGGGCCGTGGTTCGTCTGCCACTACATGCAATAATAAAAAAACAATAGTAGGTATAATAAATTCTTTTCATCTGGTTCGTGCTTCCTACTTTTGAGGTGATATCTCAATTTATTGTCGCTAACAATACTCTTAATTAACTGTTGTTATAGATCTAGTACGTATACATTTCAAACTTATGTTTTATCGTTGAAAATTAAATGAAATGGCCACTCCATTTAGTTATTTATAATCGAGAACAAACATTTAGAGACCCTAGTGGTTTATCACACCATCGTGTAGGGCTCGTCAAGCCCTGTACGCCGATACCCCATTTGGGGGAGTTTAGAGACTTCCATCCCTTGATTTTTCGCGCCGAACGCCTATTTTTTAACGAAAATTTAGTATATTTTTGCAGTTTCACATCAATAACTTCCCACAGTTGCAACATTCACTTTTCATTTTATTTTTACATTGTAGCTTATCAATAGAGGAATCTATAGACACCGCATTCGCCTCTCTGCCAGCACCCTAACACCGTAAGAGATGTTGCAGACAAAGCTATTTTTTAAACATAAAAAATGTGATGAAATTCGGTTTCATAAACAGCTTTAAATTTTTCATTTAATATTCCCAGATTCCCCCACATTAAATATAAACTAATTAATATCATAAAACATCGTCTTCCGGCTGTCAGTCACGCAAAACTGAGGAGCCTCTTAAAAACGAGTTGGTAACTTCGACTATCGACAAAATTGACTGACTAAAAAAACACGTTACGCCATATGGAGTGAAGCCAGCGGCAAACAATAGTGAAATTATATCAGTAATAAGTTGCACTCACGCACTTTGCAACTGTGAGGACCTTTGTGCCTGCAGCCGGCATGACGCGTAGTGGTATTCAACCTGCTCAGGGACATGTTTTAATATATTGAGCAATATTACTTCATTTGAAATTACTTACAATCGAAATCAGATTTGGTTATAATACTACGAGTCTGTTCCAAATACAGATCGCATTAAATCTTGCTTGATTTACAGTACCGTAGTACCGTAAATATTTCACCAACATTTTTTGTTAGTAGCCTTGCTTGTCCCAGCTTGAATGGGCAGGCTCGATCGATAAGTACCACCCTCTCATAAAATATCAGCCTGAAACAATGGTAGGTGCTTCTACCATTGTGTTTTGTATGGTGAGTAAGAGCGCCAGACGCTGAAACCCTCTCTCCATCCTCTCCTCATTATCCTCTGCTTAGTATCCTACCTATCCATCCTCTCCTTAATATTTCTATCCATTTCCTATCCCTTTCCTTGGAGATGGCGACGCGCGAGTGATGCCTATGGTGTTGCTAGCGTCTATAGGCTACTGTAACCGCTACACCATCACGTGAATAATGAATTACTGTAAAATTATAATATAAAAAAGTATATTTAGATATTTTTATATATATTTTTAGCATTTTACATGCTTAGCACTATACATTAAATACCGAAATAATCGAAATTCGATTTCACATTTTTCACTTTGTGTTTAATAAAAATTTTTTTTTAATCAAGCTAATAGATACTGTCCAATTGTAGAGGACTTTCAACCATGTCCCAATTCATGTTGGCGGACCTTAAAAAACTGATTAAAACTGTATATATTATTCTTTTAAGAGATGTCTTCTTGTTAAATAATAAATAAGTTCACGGACATTTCACACAACGTCCTCTGATCCCAAAGTAAAGCTTGTGCTATGGGTACCAGGTTACGGATATAATAGGTACGGTACATATATTACTTTTTTTTTGTAAATACATACTTATAATAGATAGAAAACACCCAGACGCAGTACAAATATCCGTGTTCATCACACAAATCATTGTCCTGAGTGGGAATCGAACCGATGACCTCGTGCACGGAAGTCGTTTAACACTACTGACTACGCCACGAGGCCTGTCGTCGTTGTTCTCCTTCTTCCCGGATTTTCAAATACATATTTAGCTATTTTCTAACATAATGCTAAATGAGAGGAATCAGGGTCTGCGGATTCCTGTATTTGTTATATTTGAAGATAAAACCACAACTACGATGCATAAGTATCAGCAAGGTTAACCACTACATCATACGTAACCTAAGTACAGTGAAAAGGCGCCTGCTACAAAATTTCAACGTGCCATTCCGTATGCCTATTTATTTGTTTATAAAAATATTTTTTAAATCCAACAACTTTCCTTTAAAGAATATCCTGGCATGAATGTGCTTTTCTCTGTTGAACAAGCAGAAGTATTTTTTTTTTATAATTTGTATATTCACTTCAACTCTGCCTTTCCGATGCCTCCTGTTTTTTTCAAACACTCCTGCAACCAAAATGTCTAAACTATACACATTTCCATTCCCTATTTTAGAACTCTAAGATCTTAGTCAACTTACTAAAGAGTTCACAATTAAATGACGTTACTTAAAACAAATTCATTAACATCAAAATCCTTATCAACTTTCAAAAATCCTTTACAACAGAGAATATATCAAACAAAAGTCGAGAACAAAAGGTCAGTACTTAACGAATAAGCCTCAAACTCCGTCGGGCAAGAAAGGAAGATATCCTGTGCTAGGGGACTTAAAAGTTAGACTTAATAGACTTAATTTGTAGGTGGGCAAGCGTAAGCAGCTTCGCAGTTGAGTTGACCCTCGTTAATAGTGTTGTGCACATGGGCTATCGAGTATCGATACAATAAGATTTCTTCACTACAAAAGTACACAAACAACACAGGACAAAAGTCCTAAATGCTTTCATAGTTGCTGAGATAATACATAACATTTTAGTCTATATTTATATTCTTCATGAATACTCTCTATTTAACTGAATGGAATAAATATAAAATGTTGTTATTTGGACTAGCCACATTTTATTATTATATATTGAGTGTAACTGTTTCTGTATTGGGTTAAATATAAATTTATATTCATCCTTACACGAGAGACAGCAAGTTGCACCTACCTAGTTTTTAAGTAAACTGGGTACACTTAGTGTTTCTACTTTTAGGTCCCACAAATTAGAAAATCATTTGCTCCAGAGTTGTCTTCCATTTTTGAGGAGACATTACTTTTAAGATATTTACTACGTTTTCTGGATGAAGGAAATATAATCCTCAAAGTGGCGTTTTAAACATTAACAATGATACAGTAATGAAAATTATTCATATTCACCAAAGAAATATATTTGAGAAATGATACAAAGAGATGTTACCTTGAAGTATTTTGTATTTACCTAATGTACGGTACATTTGAGATATCGATAGTTTTTCCCTTCCCTCATGATGGATCCCTTCTATGAATGTATAACAACATATTATTATAATTAACCCACTGCATTTGTTTGCGTGTAATGGTTGCATTTGTGTAAACTCATAAACTAATTATTGATATATTTTTTCGAAGAAAGCAATGGCCTAAATAATTAGGGGCGGTGCCTTTTCAAATAAAGGTACAAACCGACAGAGGCTCCGCCAATTTTGAAACCCGCTTTACAAAAAATAGCCAACCTATTTAAGTAACAAGGTGATTGACACATTGCGATTTAATTGAAGACTAAACGCCGGAAACTAGCTTTTTATATTCGGATAGAAAATTAAATTAGATTAATAGTCTGTTATGAAACTATAGAAATAGATCCTACACACATGCTTTCTTAAATTTCCATTGTTAAATCTTTTGATTATCATAGAATTATAATATATTATCACTAAATTCTTTCATTTCATAATTAATAAATGACGTGGTGCGCAGCGGCTCAACAATACTCTCGGTATAGTTGAGTCCATTAGCGACGGTTACCACTTACCATCAGGTGAGCCGTGGCTCGTCTGCCATCATTAGCAATAAAAAAAAACATAGCAGTCTAAGGACTGCCGACAGAAGTAAAAACTTAAAACTATAATCAAACAGTTGTTAATTTTAGATATCCAAATTAATTGTTTGATCTTAAATTAAAACTTGTAAATCAAAATTATTCATTCAGGCATTAAAAAAAATGATCATAACTTGACAAAGTACTGCTTAAGGCGAATTAAACGAATATAAACTTGAAGGTTTTGGGTCGTTTCATTACATAGTTACTGTGGCCTCCTTCCAGCTCCATATCAGAACCTGGATACCATATAGAGACAAACTATCACTTAGGGGTATGAAAAATAGTTGCCCTACTGGAATATACACACAAAATTTCATAAGAATCTGTCAAGCCGTTTCGGAGGAGAATGGCGACAAACACTGTGACACGAGAGTTTTATATATAGGTATACACTACATCATACTTTTTATTTTTCTTAAGGCGGGCAAAAATTTGCTTAACCGCACACCGAAGCAACGAACAGGGTAGTGTGGGGCCCGCACCCACTAAAGAAACTCGCCGTGTGCCGTCTCTCCACCTGTGTTGACGAACCACTGGAACTGTATTGGATTACTTCAGTGGCACACTACTTCATCCTAAGGTCTGGATTAAAACTAAATTTGTTACTAAATTATAGCATTATTCCACAGGTTCAAATGTGTCACCACACCAAATACGATCGCTTGGTCTACAACGGACGCTTATGTGTGAGAGTGCGTCACTAGCCCTTCGCGATATGGAGTACAAGAGCTCCTCTGTGAGGAGTATGCGGTCACTGTCTCACGAGGAGAGAGATTACAAGACCAACGCCAACCTACCCACTGCAGGTATGTACGTAAAGATACTACAATTTTTGATAGATATTAGAAATACTTACGACACTTTTGACAACATAAACAACATAATAAAACATAATAAAATAATTTATGGATTGATGAATTTTTACCCTATAATCGCACCAAAATTAAACATTGAAACCTGCTTAATTTCAATTGAGCTACGCCCTTGATTGTTTTCAAATATATCACAAGACTCTTAAGACTAAAATGTATGTGTTTACTTAATTTACTACTTACAATAAACCTCACTTCACAGGCAAATATATTTTACGTATAAACATATGCCCTGCCTTATTCATCTAGTGGTATAATTCAGCAACTTCTAACCGCAAGGTCTCAGATATGATTACTAGGTTGTACAAAAAGTGTTAAAGGATATTTAGTGAGGAAATTCTCAATAGCAAATGAAGGAAATATTTACTAAGAAAGAAAATCTTAAGGATGACTTGTCTATAAAACATGAGATTTCTATACTTAAAACGAGCTTAAACGCTTTTAGTACCTACACCGACGCGGCGATCCGCAGTAGTGATACGCGTTCTTATACGAAAAAGTGAAATATTAGCGATATTTAAGCGGTCGTTTTCATACCATTTCGTCATTTCGCATTTCCTACTCAGTGCAATATGTCGTTTGAGCGTTTTTCGCCGCAATATTCTGTCAAAAAAGACAGGGCATGTCGTTTCTCTCCCAGCAGCTAAACTAAAATGGGGCTACTGCAGCATTCGTGTGTAACGATATCGTGAGTAACAGCGATACTAACCAGACAGTGTCACAATCAAGGGAAATCACAGCCAGAGAGAGTGAGAGACAACATACGCGATATTTTTTTTGACAGATTACAGATATACCGGAATTTCGTTACCGCAGTTCACCGCGTCGGTGTGCTAACGGTGATATACCAACCTTCCTTGAAAAAATACTTAAGCGATAATGAAAACCGTTTCTAAATCCCTTGTTTCGTTTGTTTGTTTTAGTAGAATTAAGCAGAGAAAGAGATATGTATACGCGAATAGTGACTATATTATTTACTATTTATTGATTCTAAGTTTATAACTTTATCATGACTTTGGCTTTACCTCTTCGTCATACATAGACGCTACAAAATTATTTCGCTTGTCTAAAGTTAAAGAGAGTAGTAAAATTTCAATTTGAAGCACCTGTCAAGCTATTCCGCCATTATTCCTAACCTACCTGAGGAGTTGTAATAAGCACCTAGGTTTGCCATTCGCCCGTAAATCATCTAAACAACAGGTAGACGTATAGCTAATTTTCTTGACGTAATTATGCTCTAAATAACTGTCCTGTGTCTGTGTTAAATTTATTAATATCCGTGCTCATTACGGCTGCACTGAGAATCACGAACTTCTAACTGACTGCCGCCTTATTTGCCGACAAGGTTTATGCACCAATATGTCGATTAGACGTGACAACCATCAACGTTGGACAAAAATATAAACCAAAGCGAGACAACAACTTATATAACAATATATTTTAAAGATCTATTCCAATGTTATTTTTAATATTATGTTTAGGCTTTAATAGTTTTTTGAGGCGCTTAGATAGTTTACAATAAGATTGAAAAATGTCCTCAACTCGATCACGGAGCAAAAAATTCATATCTCAAGCTTGTTTAATAATTTTTCTTTTAATTTATTTTTAAGAAAATAGTTACTTGTAATTGCAGTTAATTGTTTAGTCTCAGAATTTGATTTTTATACCTAATCAATCAATGTAATTATTCCCAAAATTGACAGCCAAATTTCTTTAAAAGGCGTAACAGTTGCAAATTACAGCTACTGCAATTATGTGAAAATTTACATAAACCACAAATACTTTATTTCTGTGCTAGGTCTACATTGGAAACGAAGACTTAATAGACACCACATTCCATTGTTAGTTACGGCATTTATTGTAAATCCACGCCATAAACTTGATATATCAAGTTTAGTTATAAAAAAAATACATCAATAATAACGTCACTATAACCTAATTCGAGCCATCTGCTTAAATAATATCTGCACACTAAAATAATACTTCAATACACATTTATTAACTGTTTCTAATAATAGGCTCATGTCAAAAGAAACTTATTACTTAATATTATAAATGCAAAAGTGCGTTTGTTTCTTTATTTTTGTTTCTTTGTTAGGTGCTCTTTCACACCGTAAGTACTGAAGCGATCATCATGAAAGTTTGCATCCATATAGTCTGGAGCCCAGAACTAGATAGACTAATTTAATTCGAAAAATGGATGGTTCCTGTGAGTTAACTATTTTTGCATATAGATAATTAATGTGCCGTAGAGTGAGGTATTTATATCCTAAAGTCCAAGCGAACGGAGTCGTGGGCAGAAACTAATCGTTACTTAAATGATACATACCTAAAGATGATTCCATCCATCAGCCTTTTAACGTCCACTGCTGGACATATGCCTCCCCAAGAATGGGGGATAGAGCCGTAATCGCCACGCTTGGCAGGCGGGTTGGCAGTCGCAGTGGATGTTGTTAATACTCGAGGGAGTGCTGCTACCCACTCCCCCGGTATTCCTCAGTCAGCTCTTACGACTCCCGTGGGTAGAGAGGGGTGGGACAATTCTAAAGCCGGTCCCACACGGCGGACTAAGGAACAAACATCCATAATACGAGCTTTCATATATTACCCATTATCTCCTTTCCATCACGCAGTCGTATGTCAATGTGGAATCATAAAAAGTTACTAAATAAAAGAAATTGTGAAAATTGTGAAGATATTGGATGTTTACCGTCAATAACGCCTAAACAACTGAACAGTGGGTCTACCCAAGTTGCTTTCTATGATCGCTAACGCTAATAGAAAACTATTAAAATGTATGGAAATTTGACATCTCTAACGTTAAGTCACGTGACTTAGCGTTATAGATATTTTTAAAGACCTAAATAAATATAGGTTCTTTATCTATGGTTAAAGATGTCAAATTCCCATACATTTAAATAGTTTTCTATTAGCGTTAGCGATCATAGAATGCAACTTGGCTAGGCCCACTGGTTTGGATGAAATGTAGTAGATAGAGAGATGAGGCGCTAGATTCTCATATAGTATATATAGTTCTTATCCTCACAAAAAGAATAGTTTTCGAAGGATAACACACATCTTTGTCTGGACCTAACTGATGTCCACTTAGACAAAGTAGCGGGCTTCTGCCCGCTACATCTTCTGATACTTTATTTATAAAATTTCCTGTCTAATCGTTCTATAGACATGCTAACTCTGAGGCGTTTACAAGGCAATCCCAGCGGGTTTCATCAGCGCTCCGCGGCAATCTGCGCGCGCGCCGACTAATGACGAGCCGCCATTACGCACGTTAATAACTTGCGCCGACAGTCCATGTCAACTCTCATGCTCGTTGCGGGATAAAAGTCTATTACATGTTACGGAATAATTTCTATAGCAGTTTGTCTTCTGCAAAAATATAGTCGCTATGATTAACAATTCTACAACTTATAAATTACAATTTTTTTCCCGCGGCTTCCACCGCATGTACTTAGAGAATATAAACGCATAACTGTACGGCGCACTAATGTTTTCTATGGAAATTGCTATTCCACAGGAATTATGATTTTTTACGGATAAAAAACCCTGCCGTTGTGTTTCGTATGGTGAGTGAGAGTGCCGGAGGCCCAAATTTTCTCAGTCTTTATCCTCTCCTTGATATCCTTCCTATCCTCTCCTTATTATCCTCCCTATCTACGTCCTAACCCTTTCCTTAAGGATCGGGTGATGTTGTACGCGCCGGTGATGTTTCTGATGTTGCTTCCGTCTATAGGCTACGGTAACCGCTGACCATCAGGTGGGCCGTGTGCATGTAATATAAAAAAGCAGTCATGAAGACTGCCGACAGAAGTGAAAACTTAAAACTATAAACAAACAGTTGTTATCTTTGGATATGACGGGCCTCGGGGCGTAGTCGGTAGTGTAACCGACTTCCGTGTACGAGGTTGTGGGTTCAATTCCCACTCAGGATAATTATTTGTGTGATGACGATATTTGTACTGCGTCTGGGTGTTTTCTATCTATTATATGGTTTTTTTTTACAAAAAAAAAGTTATATTATGTATTATATCCGTAATCTGTACCCATAGTACAAGCGTTAAGCTTAGTTTGGGAGCAAAGGACGTTGTGTGAAATGTCCGTGAATATTTATTTATTTATTTATCCAAATTAATTGTTTGATCTTAAATTAAGGCTTGTAAATCAAAACTGTTTACATTTATCGGGTTTTGACATCATGAGACGTTAAATAGTGTTATCGTTAACACGTCACGTGACCATGTCGATGACGACTTACATGAATTTACTCCCTATCCAAACCTTCCTATAGAAGTTTTCACTTCAAAAAAAAAGAACTTGTTATAGAGCCCGAGCGAGTCGGTATCATTGCCGTTACCAGCTCTAAAGCAACTCAATGTTAGAGAGAGATAGCCCTGTCGACTTTATTGCTTGGAATGGGTGGTGATAGTGTCATGGCTGGTGCGTTGGATGTAAGCTACTGATTAAGGGCTTAAGGAGACTAGGAGGGAATGTGTTTGCCAGCCACCTGCCAATCAGTGGGGGACCTGAACCTGGGATCTTGTCCTCCTTTTTCCAGGGCACTTCTGTTATTACGCTTCTCGTAAGTAATTTTGAAAAATATATCCACTATTTTAAATCAAAACTAGTATATTTTTAAAAAAGGTTAGGATCGTTTTAGAAAACACGAGCAAAGAAAAAATGCGATGAAGGATACGATTCATACAACAGCACCATCATCATGATATGCCAATTCTTTAGCTGCTGGTTAATCTGTTAAACGGAACAAAATTGACTCAAATAAAACGTTCGATATTATATCCGTAATGATCTGCTTCCTGTCTTAGATACCTTTGTAATCTGGTTCGATTACCCGACGATTTACGGCTGTATAATTTAACGATATCTACGTGGTTTCTGGAACACATTTCTTAGTTATTATATATCGGTTTCAGAAGTAACCGACTTTCATTCGCGGGAACATCTAAATAATATATTTTTTAAAAGGTCACAAAACTGATACCTGTTTTATTTTCATCTCAAGGGGCTATCACGTCGACCACCGAAGGAATGTAACATAGTTCCAGTGGCCCGCCAATAAAGGCGGAGAGACGGCACACGGCGGGTTTCTTTAGTGGGTGCAGGCCCCACACTACCCTGTTCGTTGCCCCAAACGACGGGGTGTGCGGTTAGGAACATTTTTTCCCGCCTTAACAAAAAATAAATAGAGGCTACCACGTTGAACACTACCTAAGTGCTACACTCTATTTATTTAAGTTTACCATATTTTGTTATTGTGTAGTCAAGGCATTACTGTTGTATGCAATATAAGAGAGAGAAGTAGCTTCAGGGACCATGGTGGCGTCTCTAAACGCCTGAGTTCTTGGAACATTGTGGCCGGGGCTAACCATTCATTCGTAGATTGAATACCGGGTCCCTGGATTATGGTAATCTGAGAGAACGTAAATACGTAAATACAGTTTAAGGACGCACGAGCGCATGAGGGAAATGGGGGGTTATATTTTCTATGCGCATTTGTTTTAAAGGTACGAGTAAGAACTGGAAAGTTGGATTAAACACAAAGTGAAAAATGTGAAATCGAAAATAACAGTCAGGAGCAGGATTTGAACCTGCATCTTCTGGATACCGTCCAGATGCTTTACAGATGCTGTGTTTAATGTATAGTGCTAAGCATGTCAAATGCTAAAAATATATATAAAAATATCTAAATATTTAAAGGGTTTGCGTCATTATTAGGTAAAATCTTAATTGTAAAATTAAGTTTACCTGGTCGGTATAATGTATGAAAATACTTCCGACAGATGGCGCAGGCGTCACCCAAAGACGTTAAGTATGATGTGTTATCGAAATTAGCAGTCAGGAGCAATTGTCAGGATGGCTGAATTGGTAAAGCATCTGGACGGTATCCAGAAGATGCAGGTTCAAATCCTGCTCCTGACTGTTATTTTCGATTTCACATTTTTCACTTTGTGTTTAATGTATAGTGCTAAGCATGTCAAATGCTAAAAATATATATAAAAATATCTAAATATGGAAAGTTGGAATTGCAATTCATACTCGTATTACAAGTAAATAATGACGTGTTTATGGGTTTTTAAATTTTATATTTGAATGGATAAAATTGAGTGGTGAAAGTTTTAATGGGAGGTCATCCCAGTTTTTTGTTTTTTAAAAATTAATTTTTAAATATCGTATCATTGAGTTAAATACTTATGATATTTAATATGTATCCTTTTTTTTCTGAATCAAGTATAATGCGCAGCTGCTGGCACCAGCTTGTTACTATATAGGTAAATACCTTTATCACGCTACGAAACGCCTTTATCATGTGTTTTGAATTACGAATCTGGTTGCCATAAAGAGAGAAAATACCAGTACATATTTGGAGCATCTATCAAACAAGCCGACAAACAAGCGGTCGCCAGTGATGACGTAGACGGTGCGCGGGACGGAGGGGAAGTACAATCGGAACAAGTCAATTATGTGAACTGATGGAACACCTTGCAAGCCCCACGCGTACCCCAAACTATGCCCGTGTTATTGGAAATGCGTTAGCAATGTAATGTAATTTTGATCGGCCTTTTGAAGCATGCGACTTTTTTTGTTATTCTTTATAGGGGTTAGTAAAAAATGCGATGGTATTACCCTTGGGAATAAAACTGAAGAATTCTTCATTACATATATTAATGTTAGAGCTTTACTTGTCCCAGCATCAATAGGCCGGTTTGATCAGGAAGTACCACACTCACAGAAAATCTGCGTGAAACACTGGTGGGTACTTCTACTTTCATCCATCCATCCATCAGCCTTTTAACGTCCACTGCTGGACATAGGCCTCCCTAAGAATGGAGTATAGTGCCGTAATAGCCCCGCTTGGCAGGCGGCTTGGCGATCGCAGTGGATGTTGTTAATACTCGAAGGAGTGCTGCTGCCCACTCCCCCGGCATTCCTTCAGTCGGCTCTTACGACTCCTATGGGTGGAGAGGGGTGAGACAATTCTAAAGCCGGCCCCACACGGCAAATTACCTGTGTTTCGTAATTTTCGTATGATGAGAGCGCCCCCTATGTTCTGCTTAGTATCCTACCTATTATCTCCTTATTATCCTTCCTATCCACCTCCTACCCTTTTCCTATGGAAATATCGGGATCGTGCACGTGATGCCGCTGGTGTGGCTAGCGTCTATATGCTACGGTAACCACTTACCGTTTTCCCTCCTGCTATGAATCCTTTGGCATGCCTATTTTTACCTAATAATGACGCAGCCCTACAAATATTTATTGTATCCAGGAGATGCAGGTTCAAATCCTACTCGTGACTGTTATTTTCGATTTCACATTTTCCACTTTGTGTTTGATACACATATTTCTATGAAAGAAATAACTGCTTAATATAAAATATTACAAGATATTTAGATATTTTATATATACATATTTTTAGCATTTGACATGCTTAGCACTATACATCCTGCTCGTTACTGTTATTTTTGATTTCACATTTTTCACTTTGTGTTTAATATATTACAAGATTATAAAATATTAATTAATATAAAATATTTTTTCGCAGCAATTTTTATTTCTGATGTTAAAATAGTCGAGAGAGCTTTTCACAAGTCCTACTAGCTAAGTCCAATGTCATCGACCCATGATGGGTTAGAGAGAAAAATAATAACAATAACATCAAATGCGATCTCAAGAAAAAAGCGCCGGCACAATGTCATTATGTCGGCGGCGTAACTTCGTGATGCATAGAGCTAGGAACCTTGTAGAGCTACTCTATTGATATTGTATGCAGTCTTATTCAAAATAAAAACAAAGAGATCGTAATAGGGTATTAGCGTTGAACTTGGGATGCATCTAGCTTCTATAATACACTGTTATGTATTAGTACTGTTTTGAAATTCAACTGTAGTACGGAGTTGCACTGTGCTTCTTAAGCTGTGTGTGAATCTTATTAGACACTTATGTCTTTATACGTAATTCTCGTATATAGTATGAAAACAAAAATTTACTTTAAAAAAAGGCTTTTAGAGATTATATACCGCGTTAAAACAATAATATAAGCACTTTACTACAGCGGTACTGTGAGCGACTGCTGATCATGAGGTCTCGGGTTCCATCCCTGGGTCGGGCAGTGTTATTGAGCTTGTTTGTAAAAAAAATAAGGTAAATTCTCAGTAGCAGCCCGGATTTTGGAAATGTGACTGATAGACGGTAATAGGCTCGCCCCCTATTACGTGGGACTTAAACTTAGCTGGCGAACCGTGGGTGTGTAATACACCTCTGCCTATCCCTTCGGAGAATACAGGCGCGATGTTTTTTTTGTGTTTTAAGCACTTTAGAATACAGGTAACACTAATCCATATATCAAATCATTTACCCTCTCGATCAACTGTGAGCTGACCGAACTGAGCTAAGTCCCGAAAGCCGAAATCTGGACACAGCTTTGTCTTATAACGGAAGTAACTACAAAGAAAGTTTTTTGGGAATTTCAATATTTATATTTTAAGAGGGACAAATAGGTGGTGATAGTTTGTATGAAACTGCCGTGTATAATTATCAAAAATAGTTCGTATGTTTTTTTATATCTAGATCTTTTTTATGACGCAAAGAGTTTTTGAATAACAGGAAAAAATCGCTCCTTTTTGAACAATTGGTATACATTTTTCTTATTATTAACAAACGACTCGTCGCGTGATAAGCCGCTGGTAACAGCTGTTTTGAAATAAACATATTCATTTTCTTCATGTACTCTACTTGTATATATTTTTTATTTCATAACCAACAAAACTACTCGTATTTTTCTTTCAATATTTGTAACCACTACAAAACTGTTCACACTTTTACTAAGTTATTAAATATTATAAAATTCATTTTTGGAAACATTCAATTCAAAGAACAGCGTTATATATTATTACATCGCGCCTTATTTCCGGTAAGAATTTCGATTTGATTGATCAATTTCGATGATCAATATCTTGGGAGCCGTGATTGGCTACCGAGCGAGAACCTATCGCTTTACAATGATAGTTTTCACTGTTTCACACTCCAATACCTTTAATTCACTGGAAATACAATTGAAAAATGCTTGTAAGACGGCTATGTATCACAAAGTGGAAGTCAACGCCATCGGTTATCGAATGTTAGCAAAGTCGGCTCGTAGTTCTGCGGTTACACTTACTCAAATAAAATCAATCTTGGTGTGAGAGCGAGGGTCCGTGTGAAAATTTGATAACGAAACTATGGATCGATGGGGTTGCAGAAATCAGGAGGCAATAGTTGCGGTTTCAATCGGCGTGCTACTGTGGGATATAATAAGCGGCAACGGATTAGCCGCCTACGCGCTTCGAACACCGTACATCATGGCTCATTGGCACATTGTTGTAGTGTGATCATGGTGTTTGGACATAGCACCCATCGTTTAAACTAAAATTTAAACTCCTCGCTGGTTTTTTCTGATTAAATTCTAGCGAAACATATAAAATGTATCTGTTATAATTTATGATGTTTTCGTCAACATTAAAAAAATGATTGTGACATTTTGATCTGTATTTTAGCACTTTACATGCCCAGCTCCTTTAAAGAACAAATTATTTGTGAAATGTGGTAAAGAGAACTTTTCCACTCTCTTACACTCTTTTACACTCTCTTATTCCACATTTCTCAAATAATTTGTTCTTTAAATGATTTTGTTTCATTATGTCTATTCAAGGTCATGTATACCTACTTCTATGGATTAACAATCATCATAGCAAGGCTAGATCTTAAATGAATATAATCGTGATCAAAATCTTGAATTTTAAAACATACCTGAGATTTCAAAATCTTAGGGATACTATTAAATTAGTTTGATATGGCTCCATACTAAGTTATTCAAATTTGAGGAAAATCAATATTTAACTCAACACATATTATGGGTAAACGTTTCACCACTCTTTCCTACTCCAGATTACTCAATATGTCTATGCCCATGTGCTTTTTACATTAAAATGCTAATTTTATAGATAGGAATACTTACGTTTTTGTCGGGTTGCTCCAGTACAAATATTGGCCGCAAGTACTTTATAATTGTATGATTAATTTTTATAAGGAAGTTGTTTGAATTGTTTTCCAGATTAATTATAGTGTACTTCAAACAAATAAATAATAAATATTTACGGATACTTCACACAACGTCCTCTGGCCCCAAACTAAGCTTAACGCTTGTGCTATGGGTATCCAGATCACGGATATAATACATACCTATGTTACTTTTTTTTGTAAAAACATACATATAGGTAGAAAACACCCAGACGCAGTACAAATGTCTGCGTTCATCACACAAACAATTATCTTGAGTGGGAATCGAACCCACGACCTCGTGCACGGAAGTCGGTTACACTACCGACTACGCCACGAGGCCTGTCTAAATATCTAAAGATTTAAAAAAGCTTGGGGTGCTATGTCTCAATTGGCCGCTTGCCCTAGCCCCTCAGAAACCGGGTATAAACAGGGATTACTGTGTAAAATTATATACCAAATGAAATCATTTTTTTCTGTAGACAATAACACAGGGTATTGTATCTTAAAATGGCCGCTACTATTGATAGGAAGTAGTCAACGGTATATAAGAGCCAGAAAGATTTACCGCATAATACCTGTCTGTCATCTGTATGTCTTATTGATCATAAAAGGCAGTCACCGGAAATCAATTCCTATAAAAAACTCATACTTTTCATCCATCACGCATAGTCTAATAGGTACAAAATCAATTTAGAAAAACACAAGGTCCTGCTGACCTCACACGAGCCTAAAGGTTCCCGAAAATTAATCACGTACGCAATACGAAGTAACGTCTTCATTTCTAGTATTCCATAACTAGGGTTCACAAAAAAATAACTTATTCTATAAACCCGAAGCAGTCACTCCGTGTTTATCAGCTATTGAAGATAATCGTAGAGCTACCGAAGATAGCTTCTTAAACATTAAAACTATTAAAATATATGGTGGGCGGGATACTGAAGGTGGAATTAAGCCCAGCGGCCGCAAACCACAGCTCCTGGATAGACTGGACAGTTAGCTTCGTACGTGCCGAGTATTATCGATACATTACTTTATAATTACATGTTTTTATGGTGTTCTTAAGAGATTTTATTGCTAATAAGTTTGATGTTTTATATACTTACTCAAACAAAAGCAAACAACATATTTTCAGATGCCAGTTGAATTTTATCTTATGTTTTTATTAAGGCGGGAAAAAATGTACCTAACAGCACCATCTGTCGGGGCAACGAACAAGGTAGTGTGGGGCTCTCATCCACTAAAGAAACCCGCCATGTGCCGTCTCTCCGCCTGTACAGGCGGACCACTGGAACTGGTAGACATTACTTCAATGGCCGGCGATCTTACGTTTATCCTAAATACTTAAATATAACTGCGAATCTCAATCCTTTCATCTCTATACAATATCGATCATTTTGATGCTCAATCATTCCGCCAGTTAATCAGGAAGCCTAACGAAATTTCTAATTGACCTTTTCCCGACAAACATTTGTATTATTCATCTAATTTCGCGTGTCCGCTAACTCATTAAAATCCGCCACTATTTTCAAATGTGTGTATTTTCGTGCATTTAAAATGTGTACTAGCAAAATTCAGTGGAAAAGCGAAAACCGCAAAGGTTCTATTGTTATTTTAGGTAATTTATACACAAGAATGCGCCAACATGAACCAGGTCTTATTTATTAATAAGCAGGTATATAAATATAATTCTTGTTCAAAAATACTATAGTCTGCGCTGATGTTTGATGGTCAGTCCATAAGTAGTTACAGATTTATTGTGTGTATAACAAATTTCAAATAAAAGTTAGCACACCAATGTCATCCCACATAACGAGATACTTAGTGCCGAAACGTTGCCAAGCTCGATTAGCACCTCTTTCAAAGAAAAGAAGTAATTTTTCTTACTTTAACCATATCCACATCAATACAACATCAACTATTGTAATACTTTTTATGTATTTTCAGCGAGTTTATTTTCCTATTTTTTTGGTAAAATCACATTTCGGACTAGACCATAGATATAGTAACAGACCTAAAGAAGAATTATTTATTTATCATGTCGGCCGATTTTAGTGATTTTTTAATTTTAATTCTTGTGTAATTATAATTTTTTACCTAATTAAAGTATAGTCTAAAATATCGTAGTATAAGGTAAGTGTTTATTGTTTGGTCAGCGGTCGGAGCGCGGCTAGTGCCCGCCCCAAACTATCCGCCACCACCGATAACAATATTAAAATAAGTTCACTTTATTGTAAATGATCTTTAAACTTTCCTTAATAATCAAATTGAAAAATAACTGAAGCTTATTATTAAACACAAAGTGAAAAATGTGAAATCGAAAATAACAGTCAGGAGCAGGATTTGAACCTGCATCTTCTGGATACCGTCCAGATGCTTTTACCAATTCAGCCATCCTGACAATTGCTCCTGACTGCTAATTTCGATAACACATCATACTAAACGTCTTTGGGTGACGCCTGCGCCATCTGTCGGAAGTATTTTCATACATTATACCGACCAGGTAAACTTAATTTTACAATTAAGATTTTACCTAATAATGACGCAAACCTTTTAAATATTTAGATATTTTTATATATATTTTTAGCATTTGACATGCTTAGCACTATACATTAAACACAAAGTGAAAAATGTGAAATCGAAAATAACAGTCAGGAGCAGGATTTGAACCTGCATCTTCTGGATACCGTCCAGATGCTTTTACCAATTCAGCCATCTTGACAATTGCTCCTGACTGCTAATTTCGATAACACATCATACTTAACGTCTTTGGGTGACGCCTGCGCCATCTGTCGGAAGTATTTTCATACATTATACCGACCAGGTAAACTTAATTTTACAATTAAGATTTTACCTAATAATGACGCAAACCCTTTAAATATTTAGATATTTTTATATATATTTTTAGCATTTGACATGCTTAGCACTATACATTAAACACAAAGTGAAAAATGTGAAATCGAAAATAACAGTCAGGAGCAGGATTTGAACCTGCATCTTGAGGATACCGTCCAGATGCTTTTACCAATTCAGCCATCCTGACAATTGCTCCTGACTGCTAATTTCGATAACACATCATACTTAACGTCTTTGGGTGCTTTGTAAAATTAAGTTTACCTGATCGGTATAATGTATGAAAATACTTCCGACAGATGGCGCAGGCGTCACCCAAAGACGTTAAGTATGATGTGTTATCGAAATTAGCAGTCAGGAGCAATTGTCAGGATGGCTAGAGCTGCGGGTAGGTAGATTCTCAGAGATAGTATATCTACGTCTACACTTCAGTTGAAAAAACACTATTGCTAAAAGTTAATTAAAAGTTAAAGTTAATGATAAAAGTTTTGAAAAAAGCCTGCGTGCTTGCAAAATGAATAAAACATGATCATTACTGTACTGTCAGGATACACTAACACTGGCTGTCCTACTACGAGTATACCTATTTATAATTAACAATAGATATATTTTAAAAAGAAAACACACTATTGAGTTGAGTCTAAATAGGTACAGTATTTCCTTGCTTTGTTCAACAAGGTTCCAGTAAACTGCACTAATTCCTCCTTAAAATGAGAAGGTTATTAGGCTATAGTCCATCACGCAAGCCTAATGGGTATTGGCACAAGTTCTAGAGAAAATCTCTCAGACATGCAAGTTTCTTGAAAACGCTTTCCTTCACAGGCACAGACATCTTGCGAATAAATACCCATATTATTTCGAAACAAACTGCCTCGGTGGTGCACCGGTAGTGTGTGTGACTGCTGATCATAAGGCCTCGGGTTCGAACTCCGGGTCGGGCAGTATTAGTGTTAGTTTGTTGCAAATATGAAAAATTAAAGAATAAACGGCTATCTTCTGCTACAGCCAAAACACACTGCCGTGCTTCATGACCGGTCACACAGGAGAGGGTGGTACCGACCCGTTTGGACCAGATAGCAAGTGAGTACTCTCACTTTGTACTTAGCCCTACCACCAGTAATGCAATAGATGATAATTGCTTACTTCCCTTAGTAGCCTCGTACGACACCCGCGGGAAAGGCTGTGGTCGTGACATTTGTATTCTTAGTCCGTCACCACACGGACTATATGTTTTATTATTTTGAAAAGTCATAGAAGCCTACCTCGGACAGTTTCAATCTCTAGTAGTCGAACTCAATATCTCAATACGTGTCTACAATCATCTTACCGACCACTAGAAAATATAGGTTTGTTGAAATCACACCAACGAATAGAGCCTGTGCTAAAATTGTTTTTATTGCTTATGGTGACAAACGAGCGAACCTGAGGGTAAATGGTCACTGCCACCAGTAAAAAGGTTTGCCTGATGACAAGTAAGTACTTCCATTTGGTACCCAACCCATCAGTAATCAATTAATGATAACTGCTTACTCAGCGTAGTCCTATAAAATCCGCGGAAAAGAATGGGGTGGTAACACTTGTTCTCTTATTCCATCACTTACTTACTTATAATCGCACCATCTCCCTTGCGGGGTAGGCAGGGAGAACGGAGTGCCAAAAGGCTTTATTCTTGCATATATCTCTCGCTTCCTCAACATTCATAATTTTCTTCATACACGCTCGCCGGTTTCGGAGACTCCTGACTCCATCTTCCTTTAATACATGACCGATTTCATTTAGGTAGGTGAGTCTCGGTATCTAGATCCTTCCACATTTGCACTTATTCCGTCACCACACGGCAAATCAACTATAAGTAGAAAAACATTTATAAAATTGTTTGGAGTACCCATAAATTCTCATAAACACTTAAAGGGCTTTTGTTATTTTATAAATTTTTAGTAAATATTGTATAGGTATCGCATCACGTAGGACCATTAACTACAGAAACAGTCATAGCACCATCTCGAAGTTCAGGTGCTCTGGTGAGATGTAATGTCTCGCATTTGCGGTCGCTCCCAGCAGGATACGCGCTTGTACAGTAATGAGCAACACATAACGAAACCTTACAAATAATTCAACCCACGAAAAAAACATACCGAATCACGTACTATCCTTCAGAGGAAAATGCATATCGGATAGCGCCATAATACCTTTCTCTTTTCATCGTATACAATCCACAAGGAGAGAACGGGATGTAAAATTTTTATTCACTCTTCATACTTATTACTTACCGATACATTTTTGAGGTGTCGGCCAGGCTCAATACAATCAATTATTGTTCTACGCCTTGCCCGACTGCCTTCTGTCGGTAATATGTTTGAGTTTGTTACAAAAAATAATGTAAAAATCGTATGGGTAATTTGCGTTCCGTCTTACGAAATATCGTATATAAAACGGCCACATAATTTGCTATCGAACGATCTGGATAACGGATAGGAACACTTTATTTAGATTTAGCTCTAAATAAGAGCGCCGCTGTGTTGTCAAGCGGCAATGATGTAATTATTCCCGTGTAAGAGCAAAGGCTATGCACAAAGCTCACAGAACATTCAGTGAAGTGTTCGATTAGAAATTGCAATTTTGAGTCATCCATGTTACTTTTGTAGATCACACTTTACCGGATACGCTGTACTTAACTGTAATAAAAAATATTTCATGTATGCTGAGCTGTTGTGATATTATAAGACATTATTTTTTATGATCGTCTTTACTGAACAGTTTCACGAGTGTAGACAATTGCTCGTTAATCTATCAATAATACCTATGTAGCGGATTTGCGTGGAGTATGCGCTTGCGACAGTGGTATGTCTTATATTTTATAGATGTATAAGGTATGAGGCTAGTATGTAGTGCTATGTGTTCAATAGGTAACGCTAGCCTGCGTATCGCGTGTACGTTGGATAATGTTACGCGATCGCCCGGCTGTATCAACGATCGTCAATCGGCTGGATCCATTCCGTGTAACTATACCTTCAGAGGAGCCACAAAGTCAGCTTATTTATACCTTCGTCCGACGAGTGAGACACTGTCAATTTAAAATGCTGTAATTGATTAAAGCTTGAGTGGTTTAAGCTTAACATAGTATTAATTTGTTATTTCATCTGTGCTCGTAAAGTAAAAGTAGGTCATATCTAATCAGTCTAATTACTTTTTTTTTTAAATGGTAATGATTACGGGAAGCAATTATAAACAATATTAAATATGTGTAGTCTGTGTGGTAAGATAGACTAATAATACTAAATTTCATCAACTTATTCAATACCACAGGTTTTGCTGGAAGTGATTAAGAAAAAAGATCTATTAAATTTGAAAAGAGCAACTTTTCCAATGAGAATGCTCTCAAATCCCTATACCAACCAAACTTGTTAGAGCGTGGAACAGCTAACTAATTTATCTAGTATTTCTTTTGAAGTAGGTTCGTTAGCAGCAGTATGACAAATAATGAGCTGTACAAAAGAATAAAGAAAATTTAAATAATATGTTTTTTTTTTTTAAATTACAAAACACGCTATTAATGAATATCACTGACATATATTACAAAGGAAACAATATTGTGCACTTCTAATTTCGTGGCCCTACATCTAATCTCGACAACTTACATTACCCACAGTGAACGTGTCTTAAGAATCAAACGCATTGAACCGAACAATGTTACCGTTTGTATCTTATTTATATTTCGTTTTTACTATAACTATTTCTCTCAACACTTTTTGTGAGATCGTCTAGAGATGAATCAACGCTTCTGTAATTTTGCGTCGCGCTATTTTGTATTCTGATAGAAGCAAATTATAGTTTCAAAAGACACTGCGCGAGAAACAAACAAGCTATTATGTACCTATCACCATTTATAGATTATCCTTCATCGAATTTTGCCTATACAATAGTGGCTCTATTAGAATAAAAATGGTAATGAATCACATATGATTCAATACACTAATATTTGTGTTGAAATGCGTTTTTTTTTAATGTACACTGTTATTAATAATCACATCTATACAAATAAATAAAATTGAAGTGTCTGTTTGTAATGTTTAAATAACAACTTTTTACTACATTTATTTTGGAAAAATAATTATGAGTTCCGCGCAAAAAAAAACCCCATAAAATTGTGAATGAATACCACTGCGGAATGGTTGGACCGATTTGGACAGGACTTTCACTAGCAGATAGCTGTTATTACAAGGAGTAACTTAGGCTGCTTTTATTTTGGATAAATAATTATAATTCCGCGCAAAAAAAAAAACCCAAGAAATTGAGAATGAATAGCTTATCTATTATTTAGATATTTTTATATACATTTTTAGCATTTGACATGCTTAGCACTATACATTAAACACAAAGTGAAAAATGTGAAAATACTGCCGGCAGATGGCGCAGGCGTCACCCAAAGACGTTAAGTATGAATATGTTATCGAAATTAGCAGTCAGGAGCAATTGTCACGATGGCTGAATTGGCGAAGCATCTGGACGGTATCCAGGAGATGCAGGTTCAAGTCCTGCTATTGACTGTTATTTTCGATTTCACATTTTTCACTTTGTGTTTAAAGCTTATCTATTCTTTATTTTATGTATATACGTCGAATACACATCCACGAATAAACTCCTGAATGGCTGGACCGATTTGGACGAGACTCACGAGGTGAGTATCACTACTTTTATTTTGAAAAAATAATTAGGATTCTGCACTAAAAAAGGCAATAACTAAATTCCACGCAGACGAAGTTGCGGGTAGCAGCTAGTTTATAATAAAAGTGGATACACTGTGGATATACTCTGAATAACTGTGCATAATTTAGAATAATATAAAAGGATATTTAAAACAAAAAAACTGCCTCTGTGGTGTAGCGGTAGTATAAGCGACTGCTGAACATGAGGTCTCGGGTTCGATCCCCGGGTCGGGCAGTGTTATTGAGATTTTTCTTAAAAAAAAAAAAGGAATAATTCTCAATAGTAGCCCGGAGTTTGGAAATGTGCCCGGTAGACGGCAATAGGCTCCCCTATTACGTGGGGCATAAACATAGCTGGCGAATCGTGGGTGTGTAATGCACCTCTGCCTACCCCTTCGGGGAATACAGGCGTGATGCTATGTTGTTGATATTAAACAGGTAATACTTAGGTATACCACTGAAGTAAATGTAACACAGTTCCAGTGGTCCGCGAATACTTACAGGCGGAGAGGCTTATTTACTGGGTGAAGGCCGCACACTACCTCTGCCTTTACCGTTGCCCCGAACGACGGGGTGTGCGGTTAGGTACTTTTTTCACACCTTAACAAAAAAAAACCATCCGTCCATCAGCCTTTCGACGTCCACTGCTGCACATAGGCCTCCCCAAGACAACGCCACAACGTGTGTTTCGCTCATATGGGGGATAGTGCGATAATCGCCACGCTTGGCAGGTAGGTTGGCGATCGCAGTGGATGTTGTTAATACTCGAGGGAGTGCTGCTGCCCACTCCCTAAGTATTCCCTCAGTCGACTCTTACGACTCCCATTACAATTCGAAAGCCAGCCCCACACAGCAAAAAAATATACTTAGGTCTTTATACCTAAGTATTTTTGTCTCAGATACTGTGAGCCTAGGACTAGTAGGTTTTTTTATTGAAATCAACTTTATTATTGCTAATAATCACAAATGGCTTGTAGTAGGTACAGTTTATGAACATTATTTTTTTTTATTTAAACAGGTATCCTAACTATTAAAAAACTGTTACAGGTCTCTGTGTTTGTACATAGAAATTTGAGAAAAAAAAACTGTATTAGGCTATAGGTATAGGTGTGTCTGAACACAAAACATTTTTCTTTACATTTTTGTCTGTTTGTCTGTTTATTCGTTCGCGCATTACGCAACAACTACAGCACGGATTTTGATGCAACTTTTTTATTTGATAGCTCTTGATTAGACTTAGAAACTGGTATACATTTTATCCTGCCACTATATCGGGGACCTTGCCGTGTGGGGCCGGCACCAAGAATAGCTCCACCCCGTCTCTTTCTATGGGAGTCGTAAAAGCCGACTAAGGGATTACCGGGGGACCGGGCAGCAGCGTTCCCCTGTGTACTAAAAACCCGCCTGCCAAGCGTGGCGATTATGGTAAAACCCCCATTTTGGGGAGGCCTATGTCCAGCAGTGGACGACGAAAGGCTGATGGATGGATGGATATCGGGGACCTGAAATTTAACCTAAAAACTAGCTTTTGGAGCCACAAAAAGGCTAGTATCCTATAAATATGCTTTAGAACTTAAAAATATTAGTTACTGCGAACTAATTAAATCAGACCAATTCCCAACAAGAACTGTGTTTGAAGATGAATAAATGAGGCCGGAGGTCCGGTAGTCGGTCCGCCGTAAGTTTAAGCCGGATATCCGTTGTCCGGTAATTAGGTATTGTCAGTACCGTTGCTATTTCCCGGCGTGGATTTTATAGTGTAGTTTTGACGTGAGATATACCTAAAGCGATCTGAGGATTGCCGTATCGTTATATCTTTGTGGTAAAAGACTACAATGTTTACCAAGTCTATTCATTTAAAAATTGTGATGATCCTAATGTTTTCACCATGAATGTTACTATTATTTTAAAGTGTTTTTTTTTGTTGTCTTTTTTAATTCTCCAATGAGCGAATATGGGTCAAAAGAATGAATATACCCGTAGGTATGTAAGCTAGACATTAGATAGCGATATTAAACATTCTCAGATAGTAATAGTTAGGAATTAATACTTCCGAATCAATACTAAATCTCTAATTCGACAGCTTAGTAACAATCAATAAACTAAGTCATTTTTCTGGATAAAAAGTACTTTATGTTTAATCCAGGTTATATGATATCTGTGTATCTACTGTGTATACGTTCAACCGTTGTTGCGTGATTGATTAACAAAAATCCGAACATACTATATTTGACATTTATAATATTAGGTTAGAATGACTATACTATTACTCCTAATATCCGAACTAACATCTTTATACCTAATAATATCTAGTAGCGAACGGAAATGGAATGTTTCCAACTATCATTCATGACCTGATGATATTTATTGGATCTTCCGATAATATGATATTATGAAGGAACTAAAATAGTTTCATGAATAAGGCCTATCGCAAACTAAGTGTCTGGTGACACTGAGCCTGATGCGTTAGAGGTTTTATAGATCCAACACATAAGAATTTTGTAAATAAATATATGTCACTAGAACGGTTCATCATTTTAAAATACCTTATAGTAAATATCCATGCTCACTGGCCACTGGGAACGAAGGCATTTACATCCTTTCAAGTACAACCTCCAGTCCATCAAGCACAGGATGTATCAAATTACGCCAACTTACAGTGTAAGTGATCGCCAACAAAAACAAAAGCTCGTCGCGTCCGAGGGGTGAGAATATTCTTATACTGGTATAATGAGATTTCTAAAGCTTCATCCAACTATGTGATGCTTTCTTGCTCTTGTTTTAACCCTGTTAATTATTAAACTTGTAACGTTAATTTTTGATACTTGTTTAATATCAATTTTAAAATTCCAAATTCTAGCAAACACGTATAAACATTTTGTTGAATGGGCAACGTTCTTGTGAAAGTAAATCACTTTAATAATACCCCAAACTAATGAGAATACACAGAAAATCTTCCTCCGCATCCTCTCATTATCATACTTCATCTCCACCTCCAATCTCTTTCCTTGGAGTTCGCGAAGCACGAATGAGCCTCTAGTATTGCTAATATCAATATCAAGGCTACGGTTGCAGCTTAACATCAGGTAGGCCGTATACTTGTTTGCCACCCTCGAAAGCGATAAAAATATAATTCATTGATAGTTGTATCCATAGTATCTACCTGCGCCTCCAGAAAACAGGCGCGAGTTTTATAAATATTTTTCGTGAATATAATAGTTATAAACACACATACATACACCTATATATTATTTCTACCTATATAGGCTGTGTGCCGGCACCAAGAATAGCTCCACCCCGTCTCTTCCTATGGGAGTCGTAAAAGCCGACTAAGGGATTACCGGCGGACCGGGCAGCAGCGTTCCCCTGTGTACTAAAAACATCCACTGCGATCGCCAACCCGCCTGCCAAGCTTGTACTTCTGTTAATTGTTCGGTGTGGAAATCAAAACTGACACCAAAGATCGATGAAAGTCGGTTCTAAGATTACACTACTACACCATAGAATCCATTTTACAATAAAGATTACGATAGATCCACATAACGAGCCTTCTAAACAGTTATAATTAATGTTTAGCACACACATTGATTATTATGTCTAATTACATACTAAATGTGTATGTAACAAGTACAAGCGCGGTGTGATCAAAGGAAGCTAATTGCACCCTCCGCCCCTAATCAACGCCTTGATTGGCCCAGCCTGTTTGCATACGACAACGTGTACTTGACAGTGAAGACTTGTATTAATATGTTCTACCGTAGAAAAACCTTTTAGATAACGAATGGAATAATTTAGAACAAGTTTTAAACACAATATAACACAATTTTTAGTGGTAGGACCTTGCTTAAACCAGCATGCATAGGCTGCGGCCAGCAAGATTGGGTAAGTACCACCCTCTCACAGAAGATCAATGTGATAGGCACTTTTTTTGATATGTATTTTAGCACTTGACATGCTCAGCTACTTTAAAGTACAAATTATTTGTGAATGTGGAAAAAGAGAACTTTAGTGCGAGCGAGATTCAAACTTGCGTCCCTTCCAATCCGGGGAAATGCTCTAAGCCGCTAAGCTATCACACTGACCAACGGCGGTAAAGACAAATGTGATGTGGAGATTGGGTATGGCCGTTGGTCAGTTTCCCGCACTTCCACGGATTGGAAGGGACGCAGGTTCGAATCCCGCTCCAACTAAAGTTCTCTTTTTCCACATTCACAAATAATTTATACTTTAACTATAGGCACTCCTACAGTTGTGTTTTGTATGGTGAGTGAGAGCACCGGTGGGCCGTAGATATGCTTGTTTGCCACCCATGTAGTATGAAAAAAAAACAGTTAAAATGCTCAAGTATA
This sequence comes from Leucoma salicis, assembly GCA_948253155.1. Lineage (NCBI taxonomy): Eukaryota > Metazoa > Arthropoda > Insecta > Lepidoptera > Erebidae > Leucoma > Leucoma salicis. Next base: position 9,069,508 of record OX411819.1, on the reverse strand, counting down.
TATAAGTTATTGTCAACAAAGAATTAATTGTGTTGTTTCTTCTTTAGTTTAAGCATACGTAGTTATTTTGTTTATGTTATATACGTAAAACGAGGATAATTCTCAGTCACGAGCAACATCCTGCTCGTGACTGTTATTTTCGACTTCACATTTTCACACTTTGTGTTGATTTATATGGCTTAGCATGTCAAATGCTAAAAATATATATAAAAATATCTACATAGAGGATAAAATGTGTTTTATACCATATTATTTAGGATAGTACAGTTGTTAAATTGTTTATTTTCCCCTATAAAACTATATTGGTAAAGTATTATAACAGCTAAACGACAGATGCAGTTTTTTTAATTACTTCTTACGGGTCTTTGTTTATTGTTCATGATTAATAAAGGATTGTTATGATTCACTTATTGAGAAACTACAATTATCTACCACTAAAATATATCGAACGCACCGGAACTAAATATTACATACTTAATTATATATGCATGATATGACTTTATATGAAAACTAGCCTATGCCTAGTATTAGGTAGGTTGTATCTCAGGTTCCCGATATAGTAGCGGGATAAAATGTATAACAGTTGTTAAGTCTAATCGAGATCAAATAGAAAAAGTTGCATCAAAATCCGTTCAGCAGTTGCGTGATGCGTGAACAAACAAACAGACAAACAGACAAAAAATCTAAAACACATTGTTTTGTGTTCATGTCTATATAGCCTAATACAGTAATTCCTTCTCAAATATCTTAAATGTACAGACACAGCTCTGTTACAGCTTTACAATAGTATAGATGATATGCTAGTTAGTAAACCACTATCATAAAAAATAACGGAATAATAATATTTGTAACAAATTCTACGTGAGCCAAGCCACCGGTTCTACTGGTTAATATACAGGATTTAAAAAATGACATCGTACCGATAATTGATATCATGGGTTCAATACTTGATTGTGAAACCCCAAGTGGTGAAAATTTGCATCGGTCTTTTCATGAAAACTGCAATTTCTTTTTAGGGTTCCGTACCCGAAGAGTCAAAACGGGACCCTATTACTAAGACTTCGCTGTCTGTCTGGCTGTCTGTCCGTCCGTCCGTCTGTCACCAGGCTGTACCTCAAGAACAGCGATAGCTAGACAATTTAAATTTTCACAAATGATGTATTTCTGTTGCCGCTATCACAACAAATACTAAAAATAAAATAAAAAAAATATTTAAGGGGGGCTCCCATACAACAAACGTGATTTTATTGCCCTTTTTTGCTCGCTATTGACAACGGCAACAGGTAGACGCTTGAAATGTTTACAGAATATTTAGTTATATATTAACTTTAAAAATAAATAATTTAATTAAAATAAAGCAAGTATTTAAGAGGGCTACACAAACGTGTTTCTTTGAAAACCACGAAATGAGTCAAATTTCACTTGCAAAACTTGGTAACAGCATGGTTACAGAGAGTTACATGTTGTTTACCTAGTCAATGGTACAGAACCCTTCATGTGCGAGTCCGACTCGCACTTGGCCGGTTTTTTTAATTGCACTCAAGATAAAAATATCTAAATTTTCGGTAATAGACCCATTAATTATCGATTTTTCCAAAAACTACAATGGATTGAAACCTTCTTCATGTTTTTAGTCGCGTTGGCTAAAAAATGGATAACTGAAACCCGTTGTTGTCGACGAAAATGGTATGGGGCATATTATTACAGTTATTTAGTGACATCTTTGCCCGGAGTTATCGGTATGATGTCATTATACTCCCGGTATAACGAACATATAGATTCCCAGAGCCCGTCTACTAGGTATATTTATTTATTATATTCTTTATTGTACACCAGTAAAATCAATGTAAAACAAAAATATTATTAAAAATACTTTGGAAAATCCAAAACTGCACGCCTCATAATCTTCATTTTTCACAATAAAATTGATTATTTGATAAGTAACTAATAATGTATTGGTTATATACTAAGTAGTTTTCAATAAATCACATAGATAGCGCTAATTTCAAAAAATACTAATGTGGGTTTCATGTCTTATACGCCATCTAGCGCTAATTTTAAGAAGTACTTCTATATTGGTCTACCTTTGTCATTTTGCAAGGCGCCATCTGGCAATTAGTAAGAACAACAATCCATGAGTTTACATAATATACCTTCATAAGTGCATATAATATATATAAACATGTAAAATTGAATAATTTATTAAACTGTAAACAAAAACAATTTAAACAAAAAGACATCGCTAGTTTCTTTACAAAAAAGCAATATAATGGTTCTATATATGCAACAGCAACTGAATACATCTAAAATTGCCACTTGCGACATCTAGGGCTGCATTTGTCAATATCTCTTTTACTTTAAAACAGTGACATCTATCAATAGAAAATTGCAACTTTGGACAATATTATACGACTTAATTAAAAATCAATGAGTTCAACAAGAAATCTCTAAACCATTTATCTTCCTAACTTGGTTGCCTTATAATTTAATACTTTGTTCTAAGTGAAAACACCGTGGCGCCGTGGTTTTAGTGTCGCGTCGAGCGTAAATGCCGTAAATATTCAGTATTTTTTTGTATATTTAATAACAATTAAACCACATCGAATCAGAACGTGAAAAGTAATAGGGCTCTATTCCTAGTCATAATAATTCGTAAACGAAAAAAAAGACTCGATTAATTAAGTATTTTGGTCGTTATCGTGTTAACATACATTACCTACAACTCACGGACGTCCAAGCCAGATTTTTTTCAAACAGTTTTTTAACTAGTTTAAATAACAAAAATGGCATCAAAAATATCAGGAGTGTTTAAAATAGTGTTTGTTCTTTATATGTGTGTGTAGATATTATTTTACAAGTGCAATATATGATAAATAGAGACATTTTAAGTTTGAAAAATCAGCTGTGCCGTGTCAACCGGGAGTAGAACACACCTCTACGCTTCGCTTATGAGGCGTGCAATAATATACACACTGGACAGAATTCTTTAGATTGTAATTTCTGGGCAAAGTCTCTCTATCTTCAAAACTATGACAAACATCTATCTATGGTTAGAGTTAACTTCAGTTCGTTGTACATTTTATATCAGTAATCAGTTGCATCACGTTGGACTGGAAAATGACCGCAAAGTACTTGGTATTCTACATTTATATGTATATAGAATAGGTATGAATGTTATATAATTATATGGATAAGTTAGGTATAAGTATATGGAGTTTATACTTACCCATGCATTATTTACAGCCCGGCCACGCGTTGCTGTGTAACATGAAATTCGTTTGTATTTCAATAAAAAAATGGGACATTTCGATCTCTCAATTTGAACTAAAATGCTGCTAAATACATATGCTGGTGCGTTCACATGCTTGCATTCAAAGCGTCATTCAACGGGCACAAGCGTGTGAACGGCCCGTGGCTGGCCGGCTGGACAATCAGTTGTTTAGAGCACTTCCCTGGATTGGAAAAGATGCGTGGTTGATTCTTGCCCCTTCTAAAAATCTCTTTTTCTTTAGTCACAAATAATTTGTACTTTAAAAAGTAGCGGAGCATGTCAATAGCTAAAAGAAATAGATCTAAAATGTTTGAAAAAATCGCGCCATCAAATAGTATGAATTTTAATTGAAAATTAAACATACTATATTGGATGCATGTAATGCTTGCCGGTAGATGGCGATAGTCGTAAGACAAATTTGATTAAGAATTTGGGATGATCGATGGATCAGTAGGGTAGCTTAGTGGTTTAGAGCACTTCCCCGGATTGGAAAAGATGCGTGGTTCGATTCCCGCCCCTAATAAAAATCTCTTTTTCTTTATTCACAAATAATTTGTTCTTTAGAAAGTAGCGGAGCATGACAATTGCTAAAAGAAATAGATCTAAAACTATCCTATCACTCAAGTTGGACTAAACGGCATACATGTGCGAAATTTGACAAATAAAAAAATCGGTTCATTAGCTTAGGTTCATGGCGGACAAACAACTTGTAAATATAATATAGGCATCTACGGTTATGACTTTTCGAGATTTTTTGAAATCGTGAGGAAACCTGAATGCCTGAGACATTGCCCTACGGCTCTGCAAATACGCATTGGGCCAACGTGGTGGCCTATGGCCTAATCCCTCTCACCATGAGAAGAGACCCCTGCCCAAAAGTGGGACAGAAAAAAGTTGAAAAAAAAATATATATATACCTATTGTTATGAAATAGTATAAATTATCTAATATGATAACTGCTGATAGAGGGGTATTGATTCTAGTCACGCAACTCGAATAAGTTGATCAATAACATTCAATAGTAAGGATAAGAAAAATGTATTTAAAAAATTATAGTTTAAAAAACTAAAATAACACGCTTTAAATAGCTAGTTGAACTAAAAAGTAGTAAATAATAATACAAAAAAAAATGATTGTAAAAAAGCGTGTGGTGCATAATCAAATGTTACAAATAGTTCACTTATAGTAAAAAGCACCCCACGCTTTTTTACAATCATTATTTATTGTAATATTATTTACTACTTTTTAGTTCAACTAGCTATTAAGCGTATTATTTTAGTTTTTTAAACTATAATTTATTTTCTTCTTTTTAGTCTCAAAATAGTATCAAAACTTCAAAAGTACGAAGCAAAGAGACAAGAGTAAAGTAAAAGTAATACTACATGAAAGTAGAACATAGATAAATAACTATACTAAAAACTAAATTAGAAGCAAAAAGATTCTTATTTCGCAAACACTCATATCGCGATTCAGAAACATCGGATAACGCCGGTGTACATTTTAATATCGCGATTCAGAAATTTACACATTCAACAACTACGGAACCCTAAAAACCGATAAATACCGAATAATTTTATCAAATTAGTGTATTTTAAACACAAAGTGAAAATGTGAAATCGAAAATAACAGTCAGGAGCAGGATTTGAACCTGCATCTTCTGGATACCGTCCAGATGCTTTACCAATTCAGCCACCCTGACAATTGCTCCTGACTGCTAATTTCGATAACACATCACATTCATTCATTCACATTTTTCACTTTGTGTTTAATGTATAGTGCTAAGCATGTCAAATACTAAAAATATATATAAAAATATCTAAATATTTAAAGGGTTTTCGTCATTATAAGGTAAAATCTTAATTGTAAAATTAAGTTTACCTGGTATAATGTATCAAAATACTTCCGACAGATGGCGCAGGCGTCACCCAAAGACGTTAAATATGATGTGTTATCGAAATTAGCAGTCAGGAGCAATTGTCAGGGTGGCTGAATTGGTAAAGCATCTGGACGGTATCCAGAAGATGCAAGTTCAAATCCTGCTCCTGACTGTTATTTTCGATTTCACATTTTTCACTTTGTGTTTAATGTATAGTGCTAAGCATGTCAAATGCTAAAAATATATATAAAAATATCTAAAAATTAGTGTATTGTCATCGGTCCTCGATAAATCTTTGGATTTTTGGCCGTGTGGTGACGGATTAAGAATACAAGTGTCACCACCCCATTCTTTCCCACGGGTGTCGTATGAGACGACTTAGGGAAGTAAGCAATTATCATCCATTGCATGACTGGTGGTAGGGCTGGGTACCAAGTGGGAGTACTCACTAGGTATCCGGCCCGAGCGGGTTGGTACCACCATCTCCCGTGTGACCGGCCATGAAGCACATCGTTGCGTTTTGGCTGTAGCAGGAGATAGCCGTTTATATTTCATTTCATCTGTGAAATGAATTGGTGAGCAGCGGCTTGACAATACTCTCGGTATAGTCGAGTCCATGGGCGACGTATACCATTTACCATCAGATGGACCGTGGCTCGTCTGCCCCTACATCCAATAAAAAAAAATCTGCAGTTTGAACGAAATCTGGCCGTTTAAAGTTGGTCAAAATCACGTCCAAAGGTGTAAAACATAGCATCACGCCTGTATTCCCGAAGGGGTAGGCAGAGGTGTATTACACACCCACGACTCGCCAGCTATGTTTAAGTCCCACTTAATAGGGGGCGAGCCTATTGACGTCTACCGGGCACATTTCCAAACTCCGGGCTGCTACTGAGAATTTTTCTTTTTTAGGAAAAAGCTCAATAACATTGCGCGATCCGGGAATCGAACCCGAGACCTCATGATTAGCAGTCACATACACTACCGCTACATTACTGAGGCAGTTAAAAAGCCTAAAACAGGCTGTTGAAACAAGCGTGAATATGCATGCATATAAAGTAAAGATGAAAATTATCCAATACACGCGGCAATACCTCAGAGTTATTTTATTATAAAAATACCTTTTAGACAACATACCTACTACGTTTTGATTATTATTACAATCATAATATTTTTTTTTTATTATCACCTCATTGAGGCACCGCACATTTGGAAAACTTTTTGATGTGAAATATCTAATGGAGAAATGGAGGGAGGGTAAAATCGGCTGTTAGCGTGGCGACGCTTTTATTTTACTTGTCCTGTTCAAATCTTGCAAGTTAAATTTGACACACTTTACGGTTTCCGATTGAGCTGAAATTTTACACGCATATGTATATCGCGTGACAATGCAATATTATGATGACATTGAGCTGATCTGATGATGGAGCTGGATGGTGGACATAGGAACTCTATAATGAAACGGCGCAACCCCATCGAGTTTAGACTCGTATGATTCGTCTTGACGAGTATTTTGTCTCTAGATGGTATCCAGGGTCTGATGATGGAGCTGGAAGGTGGCCATGTGAAACTCTGTAATTAAATGGCGCAACTCCATCGAGTTAGGGCTCGTTTGAAATATCTTGACTAATACTCCAGACCTAGATGATATCCAGGGTCTGATTATGGAGCTGGAAGGTGGCCATAGGAACTCCGTTATAAAACGACATAGCTCCATCGAGTTTGGGCTCGTATGATTTGTCTTGACGAGTACTTTGTCTCTAGATGGTATCCAGGGTCTTCACGGGTTTTCACATCTGGTAGACGTCCCGCGACGTCTTGCTTTTTTTTTATAAAGCACAAAATTTAAAAACACGTAATTAGAAAATGTTTAAGTACCGAAAACTTTTATTATTTGGGGGGGAAAAGTATCCTGAGTGTACCTATTAACCAAACATCTAAAATCGTTCAGTCGTTTAGGCTGGATTGATGGAAAAATAAACATCTTCACAAACATTCGTATTTGTAATATTTGTTGGTATGTATTATCAATGATATATGATTTTTAACTAAAGCTTAGCAAGTAATAAAATCAAAATTTACATGAGTTTCAGTATAGAGTTTCTTATTGAACAATATTCTAATACTGCGCACCAATCAGCATATTTTCTCGTACGCCAAACTTGTAGCAAAACATAATTGAACATTACTCAGATTGGCCAAATTTACATTTTCATAAAGTAGATGCAATTTCGTGATCATTTTAATCACAATATTCATTTATTTCATACTCGTTTCGTGAAACTGTTGGGCGCGATGTTTTGACAGTTCACTACGTGGACACCCGAGGTGAGGGCGTTAATGTGACATTACTATAGGCGTCTGCGGGGTGTTGGAATGAGGGTCGGGGTGTACAAAGAGGGAGGTAGTAATTATCCCATGTCACCGGCAGGCCTAGGCTCCGTGTCCGTGCCTATGTTAATAGCTAGCCTTCATAACATTATAATCTAGTAATTGTAGAGGTTTGAAACAAGTATTTTCTAAATTTATTTCTATAAGGTTATTTTACATTGTACATGCTGTAATATCACGTATTTCATATCTAATAAAAATCTATGACTAACCTGTTTTACATTAGTTTATATCTACCGAAATAACTATATTTTTGATAAAGCGCATGTTGAGATTGATATATTATAATAAATAATAATAAACATTAACGGGAATTTCACACAACGTCCTCTGGTCCCAAACTAAGCTTAACGGTTGTGCTATAGGTAATAGATTACGGACATAATACATATATTACTTTTTTTTTTGTAAATACGTACATATAATAGATAGAAAACACCCAGACGCAGTACAAATATCTGTGTCCATCACACAATTGTCCTGATTGGGAATCGAACCCATGACCTCGTACACGGAAGTCGGTTACACTACCGACTACGCCATGAGGCCCGTCCCGTACCTGTAGGTAGGTATAATCAAAAAGCTTTTGATTAGTTTTTTTATATTAATTCAGAATATAACACTGTCTCTTACTTACTCATTTTGAATAATTTTATTAATACGTCATTCACATTCGGTCACAATTTTCTAAACAAAAACCTTTTTCTTCATAACATGTCTGGAACGTACTTCGAAATCTCGAATAGTAATAGACACTAAAGATTTTGATTCAACGGCTTAGGAAGACTGATTTCATATGAGTTTTTACAAAAATAAATTAAATTTCATTAAAATTTCTATCCAACCTTTAGTTTTTGTATTCATAATTACTTGAAATATTAAAATGCGTGAGTAAAACAAGTGACGCTTACCAAACAATCGTCTACTTGTTATGGATTATTTTATAACTGGTTTGGCTTTATTTTATTTAGTTAATGTGACACATTGGATCATTTGTTTTCTCTTGCGGTTAATTTACTCATCAAAATCATCACACACAAAACATCAAAAAACAAAAGAAACTAAGTTTGTTTATTAAAGTATCTACCGCAATTCACTACGTCACTTAATTCTTGCGACTGTAAATATTTTTATTTTAATCCGTTCAACTTTTATGAAAATTAATACGCTATTAGATGCACATGTTTACTGTTTCTGCAACATTAGCTAGACCTAGTCCCACTCTAAAAAAAATTCCTTGTGGCGTGGGGAAAAACATACTTACAAATAATAACGTCCAGTAAGATGTTAGCAAGGGAGGTTGACTGCTATTCAATCATTACCTATAATAAATGTACCTAACCGCACACGCCGCTTTTCGGGGCAATGAACAGGGACCCTCATCCACTAAATAAACCCGCCGTATGCCGTCTTTCCGCCCGTATTGGCGGACCACTGGAACTCTGTGACATTACTTTAGTGGTCCGCTGACGTCTTACCCTTTCGGATATCTACCCTCTACTGAGCGACGCCTTCGCGGCAGGCCTTGCGGGCAATTAGGGTCATTTAGCCGGTTTCCCGTCCAGGTCTTGTTTTCGTCTACTACCACGCGCCTCGTGAAACATTTACGTAGATTAGAATCATAAAAATAGTAAACCGCGCAAATTTGGACTCGTTGCGTACCTTAAAATCAAATCTGCACGACTACCAACTTAGAATAGTTTTTAACAAGTCAAAACTCGAATAAAAGCTTCTTCAATATGGCGGCTTACTTCTAAGCTACGAAAACGTCACATTATAGTTTGAAAAATAGTGGTGCAAGCTAACTGTGCAGATTTTTTTTAATTGTTTTTAGAATGTATTTCTTACGTTTAGGGCATTAATGACTAAGTTGATACATAAACAACACACTAAAATGTGTGTTTAGTACTCATTTAACGAATTACTTACAAAATCTAGGCGGACAATAACTGAATTACCTATTTCGCAAAACATTCACTTTTCGCCCGCGTGGACGAAAACACAAAAATGCAAGTAAAGTTTGACTAGTCGTTTAAAATAAGGAATGCCAAGAAATTCTGTTGAAATCTTTATGGAATGATCTTTGATGGTTATTTAGTCTGATATTTAGTTTTCATCCACTAATTTAGCAGTATTGTATGCATAAAACATCAATGATATTGTGGACGAAAACTAAAAATGCGCTGAAAATTGCTTTATGTTTCTGTCCATATACTTTAATGTAAGTAGATGAAAAGTAATACTGGGTAAGTATTTAGTTTACCTCTATTACAAACAAATATTATACTAGTACTTGTATTAAACTAACACAAAACATTAATTTAGGTTTTCTAAAAAAAAGTTTTAAAAATAGATAGTTTTAATTATTATCTTCAATTTGCATCTACAATTTGCAGATTGTTTTTATATAACTGTTTATGATATTCTATTAAAACGTATTGGGAAGTATTTGAAATTAATTAAAAGGCATTTTTAATTTAGGAAATATATTATATCCCTCTTTAAACACCGTGGACGAAAACTAGCCTATACAAAGTCGAAAACTAAGATTTTTGGACGAAAACTAATGAAATCGGTACTTTTCACTAAAACATTTTATATAAAAAACATGTTGACTATAATTATTTGTTACTTAATATAAACCTAAAATAGACTATATTAGCTTCCAATATAAAATTAGTTTGTTAGAGCTGGGCAAGTAGAAAATGTAATTTTTAAGCCCTTAAGCTGGCAACTCCGCTAAATGGACGAAAACCGGCTAAACTACCTATTAGTCAATGCTAACAGTGACTTTGATGACCGAAACGCAGTGACGAGAACTTCATATGTGTCAATTAGGTACAATATATAATTATATGATTAAGGATTTTTTTTATTTATTCATTAATGTACTGTGATCTTAATTACAACATAAAACGGGATAATGTATAGTAATAGTACAATGGTACTGATAACTATATTTTAAAGTACTTACTAAGAATACTAATATCACCACCCTGTTCCAATCTCCATAATGCTGTAAGAAAATATCTAAAAATAATGTCAATTATAGCACAGATAGATTATTTTGACATCTCCTGCTTTATTGATGAAAATTGACAAATTTATTTCTTGGGTACCTACTGTAAATGATCATTTTAATTAGTACTAGTTATAGTCACCTACTTCAAACTATAATATTTGTTAATTTAACAGCTAAATACAATATTACATGAAAACACTAGGTATCACGAACCACAGAACTCAATACATATCGCTTTTATTTAGACACCTAATTAAATATTAATTAAATGCATATCACATTTATACATTAAACCGATTTTAATTTCATGTGCGAGCGGGCAAAATTAGGCACGTTGCATGTTGGTACCGCAAAATGAAGTGGATTCGTTCAGTGCAGCCGCGCCCATGTGTGAGTACGGGAGACTAGGGTAAATCATTATCGAATACATTTTGGATTAATAGACTGCTAGCACTATAATTACCACATTTAATTTTGTGAGTCCCGTAGTCCCGTTTAAGGATGTTGTGTTTATGTCAAACGTTTATTTTGAACCGACTTCAAAAAGGAGGAGGTTCTCAATTCGACTGTATGTATTTTGATCTGTATTTTTAGCTCTTGACATGCTCAGCTACTTTAAATAACAAAATTATTTGTGAAAATGGAAAAAGGGAACTTTACTGTTAACAGAATTCGAACCTGTGTCCCATCCAATCCGGAGATGTGCTCTAGACCGCTAAACTATTGCAATCGTTAATTTTAAATAAAAAAAACCTGCCGCCATAAGACACCCAGGGACTAAAAAGCAAATAATAATTGGTATTTATATACATATACATACAATTTTGCCGTGTGGGGCCGGCTTTAGAATTGTCTCACCCCTCTCCACCCATGGGAGTCGTAAGAGCCGACTGAGGGGAGTGGGCAGCAGCACTCCCTCAAGTATTAACAACATCCACTACGATCGCCAACCCGCCTGCCAAGCGTGGCGATTACGGCCATATCCCCTCTCATAGGCCTCCCGCCTATGTCCAGCAGTGGACGTCGAAAGGCTGATAGATGGATGGACATACGATTTCCGTGCTAGACACCTACTGATGTGTTTGAAGTCGGTGAACCGAATATTACAATTACAACCTTCTGGAACTTATATTTTCAGCAGTTAGTACCTACTTCGATCGAAAATGCAATAGATTTCGCGTCGACCCGAAAAATACGTCTCGGTAAATAAGACCGCACTTGAGTAGTGAGCTCTTATTTTGCTTAGTTCAAAAAGTACTTTGTTGTTATATAAGCTTGCTTTATTTAAGTAAATGTTATTTATCTTTTCACTTTTAAGTGTCTGTAATAAATTATTGCTTTGCTCGTTTTTTGTGATGAATGACCGTAAATGTAAGATAATATTTTAAAGATTTAGGACTTTATTACTGTGCCATGATTGTAATTAGGTTTACCTTAAATCTGTTTTAAAACCTTTGTCTCAGTTAATTAGTAAACAGATGTAGCTGTATGGTACCTATATATTCACGCGTACTGTTTTTAGCTTGAATTTGTTCGGGACACTCTATCTTGTTATTATTGTTGATCGTAGATTTAATACAAAGCAAGGCACAATTAAGATCGAGTGTAGAGTACAACAGTACGTTAAATAGTGTGTATTTAATTTGTGATATGGCTGAATTATTATAATAATATTTATATCTTATTCAAATAACGAATACATGCTTCAGGGAATCAAGGTACTAATATTCTCTTGGAACCAGCTTAGGGATTAAGTACATATTGTACTTCATTCTTCTCGTTTTATCAGCGGACAAGGAGATCAAAGTTATTGTTCTAAAATATGCCTTTTGAGTCCTCTTATATAATACTCAAGATTAGGGAATAAAATCATTTATCAAAATCAATGTTCCCACTATTCCCAGCCGATTAAAACAATATAAGAACCAGTTTTGTTTAATTTAAGAAACAACGTGTTATATATTATGTAGGCAGAACGTCTGCAACAGTAATCCAGGCGACGTAGGTCAAATCCCAATCGTGGTTTTCAATTTCTATTTTACCTAATTCGCACTTTGTGTTCCAATTCAAAAAAAGAATAACTATGAAAATGGGTCAACATAGCATTCTATGTATTAATGAACATGTTAGCCATGAGTCAGACAAGTGCAGATGTAATGCGATTGACGTAAATGGTTTTGCGTAAAATATCCCTAGCGATATAAACGTGTACATTTAATTTCATAAACAATACTGTTATCTGTGTGACACAATGTGTTTGTGACTACTGTGATATTTATCGTAAATATATAATGTGTATTTGTGTGATAGAATAACGGCCATAACCACATACCTCGTGACGTTTGGACATTATAGGTACCTACCAGTATGAAGGTATTATTGTGTACATTTTGATATATATTTTAGCAATTGACATGCTCAGCTACTCTTAAAGTACAAATTATAATTTGTGAATAAGGAAAAAGAGTATTTTAGTATGAGCGGGAACACCTTTTCTAACAAATAGTACGGTAGCTCAGTGGATTAGAGCACTTCCCCGGATAGGAAGGGACGCAGGTTCGTTTCCCGCTCGTACTAAAATACTCTTTTTCCTTATTCACAAATTATAATTTGTACTATTATTGTGTAAATACAGAATGGGAAACGTGGTAAGGAATTTAACGTGGATGGAAGATTATCTTGATGATATGCGAAGTTCTTCAACTCTCCTAATGGTGGTAGCAATGCATTATTAGTATAAGACTAGCCTTTGCCCACGGCTCCGCCGCAACCAAAACATAGGTTTTAGGTAATATATCAGGTTCCCGATATAGTAGCTGGATAAAATGTATACCAGGTTTTAAGTCTACTCAAGAGCTATCAAATAAAAACGTTGCAACAAAAACCGTTCAGTAGTTTTTTTCTTGCATTAATAATTCTCTGCATACACGCTCACCGGTTTTGGAGACTCCTGACTCCACCTTTCTTCAAAACATCACTGATTTTATCTAGGTAGATTAGTCTTGGTCTCCACCTGTATCTACATCCTTCCACTTTCGTATTGTATATCTTCTTAACCAATCGCTCGTCCGGCATTCTTTCCACATCACCACTCATAGATTTCGAGGCTGGGTTACAAATTAATGGACCATACAACTTCATTTAATAAGATATTCCAGACAACCCGATCGCGGAAATAGATGAGATCGTCACAGATTTTCCATTCCTAAGTTAAAAAGTTAATAGTGAAATCTTCAACATAATTGTTGCTCGTATCGGAAAATATTCCTTACTAGCTAAGTTCCACTTCTAAAATCAAATTATAAAAACGGTTTTTTTAGCAGTGGGAATTACCAGGGTCATAGATTTGCGTCAATGAATATATAAGTGTTGCAAGCTGAGTTCTCGTTATTGCCAGTGTCATTTTATAACTGGAATTAATTAGTAATTGTTTTATTTTAACTTCTTATTAATTTATTAATTATATTAATCCAAAAATGTGAGTCATTATGTCAAAAATATGAGTCATCATAAATCAATAATATTCAACGCCTAAACAAGTCAAGTGTCCATTAAGTTTATGTTTGATTGACTAGACACTAAAAGATGAAAAAAATCTAATTATGACTTTCACAAATTAAGTACCTTTTGGAGATTTATATGATACACTAACTGATACCCGCAACTTCGTCTGCGTGGAATTTATTGAAGTAAAACTTCTTTAGGCGCGACTAGGGAGTAACTCAGATTTTTTTTCTGACGGAAGTAACGCTTACTGTGTGTACTTACGTCTGTGTAGTTTCCGCTATTTAAAAATAATAATTTGGATTGGTCTTAAGTATATGTCATATACTCCACGCTTCTTGCCTTATACGCCAGCTAGTGGCAAATATCATAATCAATTAGGATTATTTATTTCCAAATTTTCAAACGGATAAATTGTGAATAGCAAAGTGAATAAAAATTCAACAGTTTTAAAAAAAATATTTTAAATTGCATTTTTTCTTTTTCCGTCAACGCCGAAGAAGTTTTACTTCAATCGCGCGTAAAGGTTACACGCACACACTTTTTTTTATTTTATTTTTAGTGCAGAATTCTAATTATTTTTCCAAAATAAAAGTAGTGATCCCCGTCCCTTGAGTCCCGTCCAAATCAGTGCAGCTGGTTAGCAATTGACATACTCAGATACTCTTAAAGTACAAATTATAATTTGTGAATAAGGATAAATAAGGTAAAATATAGATCAAAATATTTGAAAAATCACGCCTTCAAATAGTATGAATTTTAATTGCAAAATTAAACTTACTACATTGGATGAATGCATGTAAATGCATTGCCGATAGATGGCATTGGTCGTTAAGACAAATTTGATGAGGAAATTCTGTATTTCTAGAAATGGTACGATAGCTCAATGGATTAGAGCACTTCCCCGAAAAGGAAAGGACGCAGGTTCGATACCCGCTCGTACTTAAATACTCTTTTTCCTTATTCACAAATTATAATTTGTACTTTAAGAGTAGCTGAGCATGTCAAGTGCTAAAATATAGATCAAAATGTTTGAAAAATCATGCCATCAAATAGTATGAATTTTAATTGCAAAATTAAACTTACTACATTGGATGAATGCATGTAAATGCATTGCCGATAGATGGCGTTGGTCATTAAGACAAATGTGATGAGGAAATTCAGTATTTCTAGAAATGGTACGATAGCTCAATGGATTAAAGCACTTCCCTGCAAAGAAAGGGACGCAGGTTAGATTTCCACTCGTACTGAAATACTCTTTTTCCTTATTCACAAATTATAATTTGTACTTTAAGAGTAGCTGAGCATGTCAAGTGCTAAAATATAGATCAAAAAGCACAGTATTACTTTTTACTCTGTAATATTAGTCAGGATAATTATTTTCATTGTTGGTAACCCTAACAAAAGTTTACCCATTGAGTAATTCTTAGGTATTGTGGTTTATACGATTAACAAAGAGCATTGTTAAATAATTTATTATATCTTTTTTTATTAAACGTATTGTAAACAATTAATAATTAAAAAAAATCAATAATTACATGGTATATTTAAACAATTTATAAGCTATTTCACTAGCGACGTTAGTATTGTCTAAACGTAAATTATAAATATTGGAAACGGGTACATAATAATCAATTAAGTAATCATTCAGCCAATTGCAGTCCACTGCTGGACACAGGCCGGGGGCTTACGCAGTATTTTTCACAAACAAATAAACAGACAAACATACAAAAATAGGTATATTGTTTTGGATTCTAAGCGACGTAAATAGCATTTGTACTAAAATTTATAGCAGTTATAACCTAGCTGTAAAACCAAGGACAAAGGACTATAAAGACAGTGGTATCGAATTCTCTCGACGTTTCGAGATTTCTCGATATTATGTATTTAAAATATATAAAAACATAATATAGCACTTGGCTTTATAATGAGAATATCAAAAGGGTTCAAAGAAGCCAAGAATTTGAAAATATTGTATTGCACATATGTTAGAAGTCATCTAGAATCATCCATCCATCCATCAGCCTTTCGACGTCCACTGCTGGACATAGGCCTCCCCAAGAAATGGGGGAATATGGATCACAAATTTGGAATCCGTGCTATGTAAAGTACATTGACCGCATCCAAAAAATTCAAAAACGATTTATTAAATTTTTAGGTTACAGGCTACGTATTCTGTATTGTTCAGAAAATTACATTGATTTCTGTAAAAAAAATCATATACAACCGCTAGTAAATCGGCGCAGACTAGCAGACTGTACGTTTGAGTAAGATAATTTCGAATGAAATTGACTGTCCTGAACTTCTTCAAAAAATTAATTTTAATATTCCGGCCAGATATGTTCGATTCAATGCTTCCATTTTCCCCTTCGCTTCTACTAATTATAGACAGAATTCATATCTCTTGCGAGCAAGTAATGATTTTAACAAAGTTTGTAAAGAATTCTCACTAGATCCATTTAATATTAAAAGCAGCGTGGCAAGACAGTGCTAAACCTTTAGTTTTTTAAGTAAGTTAAAATAATAATTAAAAAAAAAATATAAAATAATTTTAAGATGATTGTGATGTGTTAACGTTGTTGTAATTATTATTAGCGTTCCATAAGGCTTTGTTTACTGGTATTTGTGGAAACCTATAATTGGCTTTGTATCGTTAATTTCATTATGTATTTTTTTTTATATAGCTGTTGGTTTCCCTAAATAATTAAAAATACATAAATAAATAAAAAGTGTTCTGTATTAATATAGGTCCTAAATGTGCCTAAAATCAATCAAATCTCTTCAGCCATTTTTGAATGATTAAATAACAAACATACAAGCTTTCACCTTTATAATATAGCTAGCTTTTGCCTGCGGCAATGATGCCGGTTTTAGGTTATATCTCCGGTTCCCGATATAGTATTAGTAAATAAAAAACATAGCATCACGCCTGTATTCCCCGAAGGGGTAGGCAGAGGTGTATTACACCCCCATGAGTATAGTATTAGTGAGATAAAATATATACCAGTTTTTGAGTGTAATCAAGAACTATCAAACAAAAAAGCTTCATGAATTATAATCCGTTTCAGTAGTGATGCCAGAACAAATAAATAGACAAAAATTCTAAAAAATATCATGTTTTGTGTTCAGAGACGCCTAAAGAGCGTACCTACTAATTATTTTTTTTCTCAAATATCTTAAATATGCAGACAGCTCTGAACAGCTTCATAATAGTATAGACATAATAGTAGCATTCCTTTTTTTCTATCTAACTTATAAACTTATATGCCAAATAAGAAAAAAATTGGTGCAAAAAATAAAAATAAAAATTTGGGGTGGGCCCCCCTTTTCACTTAGGGGTGTGAAAAATAGTTGACCTACTGGAATATACACACAAAATTTCATAAGAATTGGTCAAGCCGTTTCGGAGGAGAATGGCGTCAAACACTGTGACACGAGAATTTTATTTATAAGATTATGAATTCCTGTTCAATAGCCTATCAATTTTAATTCTTTTTATTTACTACAAAATCATTTACTTATAAGGAAACAAAAGAACAGAAGTTGAATCAAGCATTCTTTGAAAGCACCAAAATTGTTGTGAATTTAAATAAATGTGTACGTGCCACGCGTCGTGTACGCTTTGTCTACATGCTCGTAAAACAAATATACATACAAAGCTTGAATTAACATAATAATGATTCGCAAAGCCTGAGCCTCATTCACATCATGCTCATATCTTAATAGAAACAGGCAACAATATAATGTAACATTAGTACTTATTCACCAAACACTTTTACTTTAGCATAAGTTATACATTTTAATCATATTATTTATAAAACTTCCTAGCGAGGGCGTGGCTGCGGTGGGTCATGTCGCAATAGGTAGGTAACTGAATATTATAATCTTTTCAAAATTATCGGTCCTTATCGCTACTTAATTGATTAGTACAGCCTTAATTTGTAGGAATTTGGTATTTTTTTTAGCAATTATATGCGTAGAATTGGAAAGAACGATTACGACCTACATCCGTTGACGGTTTATTATAAATACTCCGAGGTAAAAAACTACAACTAAATTTAAGTGGTTGTATGGGAGGTCAAAGAGGATTTTCGAATAGTACATTTATACGCTTAAACACAGACACAAATTGTGTCCGCCTCGGCTCTCCCATTTTCTTACGGAACTTTACCTACTAGCCTATATTTCCAACCCGAATAAATAAAATATTTGTCTTTGCGTTTTCGTTTAATGTTTAGATTCAAGTACTTGTCTTTATCAATAACTATTGAGTCAGTACACAGTATCTAATAAGGTAAACCATTCACGTTTTGGAAACACCCTTTAGTTATGCATCATCATTTTACGACAAAACAATCCCGCCGAAGCTATGAATATAGTATAAAAAATACTTGTTGTGTATCTATAGTAAATCGTATAATATAGTCTTTTTTGACCTAAGCCTGCTAAAGACAAAGTGTGGACCTAAGCTAATGTACCTTTTAAATAAAATATACGTTGATATCTCAAAAATATTTAGATAACTCAAGTTTGTATCTCTGCAGGCCATTCAGCAACAAATTGTATTTGTAAAATAACTGCCATTAAAAATCCACGGGTGGGTTTTTTCTCCTGTTTTTCTAACAGTTAAAACTAATAGAAAACAGAGTATGAAGTTACTAAGTCAATTGAGGAATATTCATAGCAAAAAGGTACACGCAATTTCAGTAGTACGAGTATATGAAGGTTATTTTTATTGGCAAACACGCTTTCACCATGACGTTCATGTAGTTCTCAAAAGTTGTGTCATTATATCCAAGAAATCGTTTTATAACATCACGGAGACGGAATATCGGAATATAAATTACACACATATTACGCTATATTTATTAGTCATATAGGTATGTAGGCTTTTATAAATATACTTGTAATAAATGGATTAACTTACCCATTTTTACATTCTATACAGTTGGAGGCCCGATAATTTCAGGTTATTTTGGAGCCATTACTGTGTACTTTGCCGTTTATACAAAATTAAAAGCTGTAGTAACGGAGCTGTGTCTGTATATTTAAGATATTTGGAAAAAAATACTGTAATATAGGCGTGTCTAAACACAAAACAATAATTTTTTAAATTTTTGTCTGATTATCTATTTATTCATTCGCGCATCACGCAAACTACTGAACGGATTTTGATGCAACTTTTTTTATTTGATAGCTCTTGATTAGACTTAAAAACTGATATACCTACATTTTATCCCGCTACTATACCGGGAACCTGAGATATAACCGAAAAACAGCGGCTCCGCCGCAGTTAAAAGCTAGTACAAAATATTCCGAGATAAAAATCGAAAACTTAATTGCAATACCCAGCCAAAATCTTGTAATGTATATTAGTTACAATAGCCATACGTCACTATTGTGAGAAATCTTGACTGTATCGATAGAGACCTAAGTTTTGGCTTGACCTCACTTTCGTTATGAGTTACATCTATAGAGTATAATCGTATGAATCAGCTGGCAATCCCGAGTCGCACGCGACCGGTTCCGTGCACGTGAGACACATACTAAACAAATTTATTTTGTGTAGTACCTAGGTAGGGTTGTCCATTGTACGAAAACCAGTCTGCAAGCACCACCATATTCCAAACATTCTCCTGATGATACTGAACAGGTGGCTCTACTAATATTGTAAGGAGGCGAGGTAGTTTTTTTTAGACGGGATAAAGGTACCTAACCGTACACCCTGTCGTTAGGGGCAACGAACAGGTTTGTGTGGGGCCCTCACCCACTAAATAAACCCGCCGTGTGCCGTCTCTCCTAATTTATTGCCACTGGAACTATGTTACATTGCTGTAGTAGGAGGCGAGGTACCTAGGTTTGGATATCTGAAGAATCTACAATATAACTGATCCAATTCCGAAAATCCTTTCATCAATAAAATGTACCAAAAATATATTTTATTTCTTACATAATTTATGTCATCATCGCAGTGTTAATCCTGACGTCCTAAACTGAGGCTTCGAGGCCTATTTTATAAATAGGTTCTCTGTACTAAAAGTCAATATTTTGTTTTTTTTTACTATTTCTTGCAACAAAGATATTATTACATTACCAATACATATACCTAATATTTTGGTTTTATTTAGATTTCGTAGTATTCAATATTCAGCCTGTGATTTCGTCCATGTGGACTTCAGAATATAAATACGCCATACTATTGCATATATTTATCTCGATGCAAAAATTATGACCTCTCCCACATAAACTATTCATTTTTCCGGAATTAAAAAGTTGCCTATTTCCTTTTCTGGGATCAAGACTGTACATAACATACCTATTATACTCTGTTAAATGTTTATGATAATACCTAATACCTAAACACAAAGTGAAAAATGTGAAATCGAAAATAACAGTCAAGAGCAGGATTTGAACCTGCATCTCCTGGATACCGTCCAGATGCGTCCGCCAATTCAGCTATCGTGACAATTGCTCCTGACTGCTAAATTCGATAACACATTCATACTTAACGTCTTTGGGTGACGCCCGCGCCATCTGTCGGCATTATTTTCATACATTATACCGACCAGGTAAACTTAATTTTACAATTAAGATTTTTACCTAATAATGACGCAAACCCTATACATATTTAGATATTTTTATATATATTTTTAGCATTTGACTCTCGTTATCCTTAATACATAATAACATGTTGGAGAATGTATATAAATAAGAACTACACGACCATAGTTCCACAATTTCCATTGGTGTTGCCAGTGGTAGAGCCTTGCTGGTCCCAGCATGAAGCATGAGGCTCTCTCGGAGGAGAACCACCCACTCACAGAAGATCAGCGTGAAACAACTATTCCTCCTACTGTTGTATTTCACACGGTGACTGAAAGTGCTGGAGATGCGCGAGTGATACCTCTGGCATTGCTAGCGTATATAGGCTTACCGAGCCGAGCCGTGTGGGGCCGGCTTTAGAATTGTCCCACCCCTCTCCACCCATGGGAGTCGTAAGAGCCGACTGAGGGAATACCGACGGAGTGGGCAGCAGCACTCCTTCGAGTATTAACAACATCCACTGCGATCGCCAACCCGCCTGCCAAGCGTGGCGATTACGGCACTATCCCCCATTCTTGGGGAGGCCTATGTCCAGCAGTGGACTTTAAAAGGCTGATGAATGGATGGATGGATAGGCTTACCATCAGGTCATATAAAATAAAATAAAAAAACATATTCACGGACATTTCACACAACGTCCTCTGGTCCCAACCTAAGCTTAACGCTTGTGCTATTGGTACCAGATTACGGATATAATACATAATATTATTCCACTTTTTTTTGTAAATACATAGTTACATATAATGATAGAAAACACCCAGACACAGTACAAATATCTGTGTTCATCAATCAAATAATTGTCCTGAGTGGGAGTCGAACCCACGACCTCGTGCGCGGAAGTCGGTTACACTACCGACTACGCTACCAGGCCCGTCATTTGGAATGCTTAGCCCTTCTTGTTGTTAATTTTTGATTTATTTTTACTTATTCTTAACCATTTTCAATGTATTTTACAGAATCTAGCGGAAGCATTCTGGGAGCAAGTGAATGGAACACGGGCTACCCTTCCACCACCTCCATGTACCCGGCGTACGGAACCCTGCAGCCACCGTACTACAAGCCAGAACCGACGTTACATTTACCTACAGGTAAATATTACTATTGACTGTGTTATAGTCCAATTACTGTCTAATGCTGGGCACGAATATCTTCACGTTTATAGCTCTGCCAGTATATTGTTTTAAAATAAAACAAATTTACAAAACAAAGTTCTTGTTGAAAAACCCTTTATATATATCCTCAAGATAATGAATTGTATTATTCATAATTAATAAATAACGAATTTACCTTATTTTATACAATATATATGTAGTGTAGGTGCCTATCCTGATTAATTTGCACGAAACTATTTTTCTAATAAGGCAACAATTTGTACCACATACATTGATAAATGAACTTCCTCCATTCATGACCGTAACCACGGTAATGGAGCGGTTGACCACATGATGGGAGCTGAATGCCATAATAATATACACATAGGTAATCCTAATAATATATAATGATTTTTACTAATTAGAACACTGACAAAGCTTTTATATCTCAGCGTTAGTTTATCTAATGTAGGTCACGTTTGTATAATTCACGTATTTCCACATTACTCCTGCCCTTATCATTCATCAATTGTGCTCATTTATGAATAAAATTAGTGTTACTTTTCACTTTAAATAGCTAAAATAAAATGTTGATAAATATTTATATGCATAGAGCCATCTATACATAAATTTTGTAACAATATATTAACAAGAAAAGTCCTTCAATTTTTGTTTATTATTATTTTTTGTTAAGGCCTCTAATTATTTTTATGATAAAAAGTATTATCTTATTGATAAAAAAAGGAAGGACAGTGCTACCGGGTACGATCCTTAGCTTTTCGAGATTTTCAGAAATTATTTGTTTAGAAAACATTCCTGAAAGATTTTCTCGACGGCTTGTGAAGTCTGTCAACCTGTACTGGCCTAGCGTGATGGACCACTGCCTGAATCCCTCGCACCATCTGAGAGGCCGTAGATCCGTGCCCAAATAGTAGGACAATAATGGATAAAAGAAAAAATATAGATCAATTTAAAGAACAAATTATTTATGAATGTGAAAAAAGAGAACAAGCGGGATTCGAACTTGCATCCCTTCCAATCGGTTAGAACACGTCCCCGCATTGGAAGGGACGCAGGTTCGAATCCCGCTCGCACTTAAGTTCTCTTTTTCCACATTCACAAATAATTTGTTCTTTAAAATTAGCTGAGCATGTCAAGTGATGAAAATGTATAGACCAATTTGATTTGAATGTAGTGCCTGTAAGAGAAAAGATAACAAATAACTGCAAGTAAGTATCCGCATGATGCGAGCGACAGGCATGTAAAGAAGAGTAGGTTAGTATAATAAACCGCTGAAGGAATGTAATATGGTTCCGGTGGCCCGCCAATAAAGGCGGAGAGACGGCACACGGTGGGTTTAGTGGGTGAAGGCCCCACACTACCCTGATTGTTGCCCCAAATGAAGGGGTGTGCGGTTAGGAAAAAAAATTCCCGCCTTAACAAAAAGGAAGTTAGTATAATAAGTGTAAAAGTATTAGTATATTTGGAAAAAGGATGCTTAACGAATAAAATATATCCCGCAAATATTAATGACTATTTTCTTTTTTTTTCAGTTCCCCTCCCTGAACTCCCCCTGGGACATACGGAATACGGTGGCTTCCAAGCAAGTACGCCTGGCTACGTAAAAGGCAGTCCGAGTGGCACCGGTACCTCCCTAACAGATCTCAACGCAACACCAGCCATGACGTCACAAAGATACGACCCTAACTATTACAACTGGTCCGCAAATACCTACAATTATAACAACTATCAATACAATAATATAAATAATAATCCCGCTTGCCTTCAATCCCATGCGCCGTACATCAATCCGAATCCACAAATGATCCTACCTAACCTATACTCTACAGTGAATCAAAACCAAATACATGTACATTTACACAGCAGCTCAGGCGACAAAAACAATTTAGAATGTTTTCCAAGCGAAATTAAAATTAATGATATAGATGGTGGTATATCCATTACCACAGAGTTACAATCGTCAGGAGAAGCAAGCGGTCTCGTTCAAATTTGTGATTCAAACGATGAAGTGAAACACGGATTGTACGGTGCGGGAAATCAGGAAGTGTGGAGACCCTATTGACGTTCCGTTTTACCCTACGTAAATAAATAAACATTCCACTGTACATATTGTGATATAATCTATTTCATGAATTTTTTTTATGTATATAAATGAATTGAACCTAAATTAATGTTAAACATTAATTAACGTTAGTTGTTAAGTAAGAAAATATTAAAAATTAAAATATTAGCATTGCTTTTATTTATAAGATAAGAACTTAATTAGGTATAAGTACCTATCCAAGGTATCTCGTCCGAAAAAAATAGGTAAGTATCTATTCTTTAATATTATTAAAGCTAACTTAACGCTAACAGACCTTTAATTGGCAGTCTTAATCGCTCAAAGCGATCTCTTCCAGGCAACCATGCGTGAAAAGAATTTAGTTAGAAGAACAGAAGGCCTTATAAATTAAAAATTATGTATAGGATCTAAAATAATCGATAACACCATTGATGTATAAAAATGAGAAGATCCACAATTAGGCACTAAAACTGTAAATGAGTGCAGATTACGCTTTCCTGCGCTCATTTCATTTAGTGTTTATTGTTGTTTCGACGCGGGAACAGACACAACGCCCGCAACGTATCATTATGCCTAATACTACTAAAATCTCTTTTGACAAACTTTCAGATAAATAATGGTTTTGATACGATTTTTTTAAATATCAAGGTTATGGGTATGGCAGCCTTATGTCCCCGACCAGAGAGGCAAACTCAGAATTAATTTTAACACCTAACTCTTTTGAAGGGAGGTGAAAAAAATCTTGGAGTTGTTGGTCAGCCGTTAGAATTAATAAAATAAGGTCTAAAGGTGGAGACGTTCTTAGGCAAACACAAGATGTGTTAAGCCGATGGAGTGAATATTTTGGAGATATTTTTGGAGATATATGTATGCGGATGTCCGGGGTGATGCCGGTGTCACATCTAGTCTAACAGATCAGCCTTCAGTACTGGCATCCTCTGTTGACAATAGTATGGACGAAGTTGAATGGGCGATTAGAAGCTTGAAAAATGCTAGTCTGCAACTGACCTGCAAACCCAAGTCGACGGATGTATGTATGGAGAGAAACCTTATTGTGTCAAACACATTTTTTCAACATTAGGACATCCATATGGAGAAGTAATGAACAGAGAAGTATGATAGATTTAATTCTGGTAGGCAGTCACCTCCGAAGTAAAATTCTGGATACAAGAGCCTACAGGGGTCCCACTGTCGACACGGACCACTATCTCGTTATTGCGAGATTTAGTGGTCTGTTCAGAAAGTGGAGACACTGGCGAGAGCGTGTCCACTTCGGAGGGCTTGAAAGAGTAAAGATTGAAAAGTTGCAAGAAGAGAGTGTAAGAGCAAAGTATGCAGAGGGTGTCCGTGAACAGCTGACAATGGCAAGTCAACCGGATTGACAGTCTGACATAGAAGAATGCTGGAGAGTATTGAAAGATAGTAAGGTAGATACAGCGAAAGAAATATGTGGATGCTGAACGAAGCATAGGAAAGTGAAAGGTGATGCATGGTGGGATACGAAGGTAGCAGCTTCCGTAAACCAAAAGAATAAAGCGTGGCTGGACTATGTATCTTCTTTGAATCTGAGTGCAAGTATGAACGAACAGAAGAAAAAAATATACCGGCAACGTAAGAATGACTGTGAAAGAGCGTGATAGAACAAATATGATTACCTTAGTGAAAGAGAAGCGTGATTGAGTAAATATGATTGCAGAAGAAAGACTGACCAAAAACTTCGAGAGTAACACCAAACTCTTCTGGAGGGAGGTGAAGAAATCTCAGAGTGGTTGGTCAGCTTTCAGAATGAATAAAATAAGGTCTAAAGGTGAAGACATTCTTACGACAACACAAGATGTGTTAAGCCGATAGAGTGAATATTTTGAAGATATGTATGCGAATGTTCGGGGTGATGCCGGTGCCACATATGGTCTAACAGATCAGCATTCGGTACCAGCATCCTCTGTTCACATTAGTATGGACGAAGTTGCATGGGCGATTAGAAGTTTGAAAAATGGTTAGGCAGCGGGTATTGATATGGTGTCTGCTGAGATGATCAAGCTTGGAGGTTCATGTGTCTGGCAATCCTTCCTGGTGCTTCTCAATTTATGTTGGTGCTCAGAAATGGTTCCCAAGGACTGGAGTAGCGCATCATCACAGCACCCATGGTTTAAAACAAGGGTTCACGTTATGACTGTGCAAACTACAGATCACGTTATGACTAGTGTGTAGTGGGTAAGATTATTGATAGGAGAATGAGGATGGTGTCTGATGAATTTTTGTGTGAGGCACAAGGAGGTTTCAGGTGTGGAAGGGAATGCATGGATCAAGTGTTTTATCTGCACAACATTGTGGAGAAGCATCTGGCTCTAGGTCAGAGGGTTTGCGGTTTTGTGGATTTGGAGAAAGCATTTGACACAGTTGTACAAAAGGAACTTAGGGCATTTTTCCCGAGTTATGGTATTAACAGTAGACTGCTGCAAGCGGTGCAGTCTAACTACATGGAGCTTGTGTGCGGCTTGATGATGGAATGTCACCCTGGTTTAATGTAAATATCGGCGTTAAACAGGGCTGCGTTCTATCAGCCAGACTGTTTGTCATATATCTGGAGAAATGTCTCCAAAGGATGGATGAAATGAATGTGGGAGTTCAAATGGGCGACTAAGTGGTTAACTCACTGCTATATGCAGATGATGCGGTCCTATTAGCGCAGTCTGCTACTGACCTGCACACCCTAGTCGACGTAATGACAGAAGATTGTAAGAAAAGGGGCCTACGTGTGAATGTGAGCAAAACCAAAATTATGGTCTTTAAAAGAGGTGAAGCCAGAACAGATGTCAGAGTATCGGTTGGCAATAGTGCGCTAGAACCAGTGGATGAATTTGTATATCTTGGATGTGGGTTCAGTCGGGATGGAAGATACACCACTGATAATGTAATGTACTAACGACGTAATGACGACGTAAGCGAGCGCGTAGGTATGAATACTCTCTGTATTGGTGTAAAGATGCGAAAGGGAATGCTCCGATGGTTCGGACATGTGGAAAGAATGCCAGAAGAGCGACTGGTTAAGAAAATATACAATGCGAAAGTGGAAGGATGCAGGTACAGGGGGAGACCGAAACTCATCTACCTAGACCAAATCGGTCATGTATTGAAGGAAGGTGGAGTCAGAAGTCTCTGAAACCGGCGAGCGTGTATGAAGAGAACTATGAATGTTGAGTAACCGAGAGATGTATGCAAGAATAGAGCCTTTTGGCACTCTGTTCCCTCCGCCTACCCCGCAAATCAGATGGCATGATGATAAATAATTACTCGTAATTACTTACGAGTACTTATTCATCATCACGCCATCTCCATACGCTAATCCAGACCACTAGCAGGATCTTACCTTCAAAAACAAGGCCAAAGCGTGTCCCAACGTGCCTATTTTACTTTGAATTTAAATAGCTTTTTATCTATATATCTATATAGGTACTATTATAAAGCTGTAACAGAGCTGTGTCTGTTCATTTAAGATATTGGAGAAAAAATTACTGTATTAGGCTATATAGGCGTGTCTAAAAACAAACGATTTTTTTTAGATTTCTTTCTGTTTGTCTGTTTATCTGTTTGTTTGTTCGCGCATCACGCAAAAACTACTAAATGGATTTTGATGCAAATTTTTTGTTTGATAGCTCTTGATTAGACTTGAACAACTGGTATACATATTATCCCGCTACTATACCGGGAACCTGAGATATAACCCAAAAACTAGCTTTTGGCTGCAACGAAGCCACGGGCAAAGGCTAGTATTTATTAAATCTAACTTATGTAACGTGTGTATACAAAAATTAAAGAAATTCAAAAGAAATTAAGAATTTTGAAAATTTTCGATGTTCACTTTCTCGAAATTCCCGCCAGAATCCTGTTGCCTCCCAAACTCAATAGAAGCTTCCAGTAAGGTTGCCCCCACTTTACTCTGAGGCATGACTTTAATTAAACACAAAGTGAAAAATGTGAAATCGAAAATACTTTTCACTGTGTTTAATGTATAGTGCAAATCAAACAAGTTGTAGTCGAAGTAAAAGTCATTTAAAATTAGTCATAGTGAAGTTGAAGTCATGCATATTTAGATATTTTTATATATATTTTTAGCATTTGGCATAAGCATTCTATGAAGACATTAAGCATGTCAAATGCTAAAAATATATATAAAAATATCTATTAAAATTATTCCGGTTATCATATGTCAAACTATTGCTGTCTTGGTAATGCATACGCTGAGAACGTGTCTATAATATCCTCTGTCTACAGGATAAATAATTTAGCTGCTCACTGACAAATGTATTACCTGTTATTTATGTTTCTTAACGTTTTGTTTTTATTGTAATTATTAGTCCGATATATTTTTAATAGATTTGGCAAAAAAAATAAAAAGGAATATTTGATGTTTCTATAAATAAATATATCGATTAATCGAATAGAATAAATAATTGTCAAAACATCAGTCAATCATCATCAATTCGATATATAGTATGGAAAACATCGAATAAGTTCGATATATCGATATTTAGTGAATACCCTAGCGCTAGATGTAGTCGATGAATAAACTGAGCGCACATGTTAGGTACTTATTTACATGTTTAAAATGCCACCAGTTTTATCAAAACGACAAAAAAGTTGTTGACAACACCAGAAGAGAGGAAAAAATAAGAAGAGATTTTGTATAATTTTTTTTTTGTTTATGTTGTAGTTCACGCAGGAGACACTTCACAGACAATTGTAGCACTTGTATCTTTCAAGAAATCTAGTTATTTTTTGCTATCCTACGAGTATATTTGTCGCAAGCTTTAAATCTTGAATGAATCTGCTGGACAACAAGCTTAAGCGCCTTCCGTTTTGTTATACGTCCCGCCAAGGACATGCACGATGCACGACGAAAAACGATATTGAATAGGCTCGACGTACGTCAATAATTATTATTAATTGCTTGCTGGACTTGCATGACCAATTTTGCCTCCAGTAAGCACCCCCACCTCGTGCAGATCAGTGTTTCCAGATCCCAAAAGTAAAATTACAGTGTTGTCAGCTAAAAAATACAGAAGTTTCTAAAAACAATACAGCATATTTCAGAATTGATTACAGTAAAACTTTGTTTAAATATTAAAAGGAAAATAAGCTGCTTTATTAGTTTATTTGTAAATACAAATTATCGAGTTATTCTAAAAGAATTTCGTCGTGATTTTAAAAAAATTTTGCTGTCATCCTCGAAATCATTTCGTCGTCATTAGTTGGATTTAACTTGAAGCAGTTTTCGGAATTTCGACGAATGGCTTACTGAACTAATATATTTCTATGGTATTTGTAATCAGACAGTTCCTCTACTTGGTTTTAATATTATTTATTTCACTGAACTTGCATTCGCACTCAGCGTTCAAGTGAGGCAAAGACAATACTTGCAGCTGTAGAATGAAAAACGAAACGTAAGACGAACTTTTGTTTCACTTCCTTGGGATTATTTGTGATTGGTCGACTGTATCACGAGTCAAAGTCTCGACTAATCAGAAATCTCGCGTCGGACTGTTAATCAATTATAATGACTCGAAACGAAAGTTCGTCTAACGTTTCGTTTTTCATTCTAAGGGCGCTGTTCCTTTGTCAAACAGAGAGGGCTAGTTGCGCTAGTTGCCCGGTGCGCTCTGCGTAAGTTCCGAATTATCGGGGGATTCCCTGTACGTAAACGATCTGCAACTTTGTGACAATCCCACTCTACATTATTTATGGATAAATGCCAGTGATCCTAGATTAGCTGCGTTTCGTTTTACGTCATAGCATCATAACATCACGCCTGTATTCCCCGAAGGGGTAGGCAGAGGTGTATTTACACACCCACGATTCGCCAGCTATGTTTAAGGCCCACGTAATAGGGGGCAAGCCTATTGACGTCTACCGGGCACATTTCCAAACTCCGGGCTGCTACCGAGAATTTTTCTTTTTAGGAAAAAGCTCAATAACATTGCCCGACCCTGGGATCGAACCCAAGACCTTATGATTAACAGTCGCATACACTACCGCTACACCACCGAGGCAGTTAAGTTAGTCGTTTTACGTCTCTATGTATATATTAGATATATGATTAGGATTAATACAGTATATTCATACACTGTATTTTATCATTACAGTATACAGTAGAAAAGTCTAAACAGAGAAGTCAGAGAATAACGATGTTAGTTTTCTCTGTTAGGCTGACGGTTCTTGCAAACCAAAGCATTTAAAACTAAAAACAATATTAATTTACATTGTCTGTGGTAGAGATGTGCCAACTCGTATTAAACACAATTCGATTTAACTCGAGTTTAAATTCTCGTAACTCGAATTGAACTTGAGTTACGTGACTCGGGTTAAATGGATGTAACTGAGTGAAGAATGATTTGTTTTATTTGTACCAATTTAGTTAAATAACCTCCAAACGGTATTAAAAAAAAACATGCGGGGCGGTCTTTGCAGACTGCCGATAGAAGTGAAAACTAAATAACTTGTGAATTGTATCGAACCATTACTGGTCATTAACACTTCTTTATTAAACCAAAAATAATTTAAAAATAATAATCTAATAGCTCGACGATACAATTCACAAGTTACTTACTTTCACTTCTATCGGAGCGTTCGATGACGATGACGCGAGTTCCATGATTTTTGTTCACCCAAAAAGTAATTAACGCGCCTAAAGAAGATCGGAGCGTACGGTGACTATGACGCGACTTCCATGATTTCGATTTGATGTCGGCACCACGACGTTAACCTCAAATAAGTCAAATCTGCAACAAATCTTTGTGATCTGCAATACTTACTGTTACATTTGATTGACAATGAATATATTCACAAATTATCCGCCAACTTCACGCTTCACGCCATTACGCACTACAAACGATCACGTAAATTCATTAATTAATTTGCCGCGCCAAACCAATTCGAGTTAGAAGAAATCAGCTTGAGTTATTTCGAGTTAAGCCCAAATCGAGTTGACACATCTATAGTCTGTGGTATGTGGTATCAGTGGTATGTGATAAAATGGCGTCTGTCGTGTTTCGTTTGATGACCTCGTAAAATATAGTCAGAAATCGTCTAATTCTTTTGTAAAGTAATAGTTTCTTTTAGAATTAAACTTTGGACGTTGAGCTAATCATTTGTAAGTAATTCGGCTTTTAGTTTAAACCCAATATTGACATTACTACAGGTTTCGGATAACGGCGAAGAAATGCGAACTTTGTAGGATTATAGATGATTATTTGCTTGCAGTCGAAAAGGGGCTCTTAACATTTTTGTTAGAGTGAAATGTCCGAGGAGACAGAACGGCACGGCGAGGCGACGTCCGATGGCGGTGGCTCGAACATAGCGCGCGTGTTATTGACCCCGCACCAGCTCGACGCTGCCTCTGCCGACTCGCTTCGTGCCGCGTGGAAAAACCAGGACTTGTATATTGATCATCTCGAAATTTTGAACAAACAGTTGGAAGGTATTTACGAAAGTTACATCGGCTTGGTAGCGCCCTGGTCGGCGTCGGTCGACCCGCGAGTTATAAGTTACTTTCTATATCGACAATACTTTAACTAAAATTACCTAGTGATACTGTTATAAAATGATGTTGAAATGTTACTGTGATACTGGAAATTATTTAGTTTTAAACGCAATGTGGTATGGGTGTATTTAGGTGTTTAAATATGTTGTCAATACTTGAAGATGAAGAATTGGTGTTTTGCTGTGTAAGAGCGGTGCCAGTGGAGTGTTCAGTGGAAGTGCATAATGTTGGCACAAGGCCGTGTGATGACTCCAATTTACATTGGAGCTGTGTCCCTGTTCCATAGTGTATGGCTAACCTTAGTTACCGAAAAAGCTGTGAATGTGTCCGGTCAATACACACATAGAAAAGTAAATATAATTTCATAAATTATTTTGCTTTAATTATAATATAGATATTAAGATTTTATTTGTACTTTGTGCTTTATTTGTCTTCTGTCTCACTATTGTAATTTGTTGACTATAATTTGTTAATATTTTTATTATGTGAAGATATAGTACTAAAATGCTGCTTTTTTCTATCATAATAATTATGCTCTAGTTATTTTATTGTCTTTGGTTGTGGTGTTCCGACTCTGTAGTTAAGTTTTTATCTGTTATTCTACTGCAACATACAGTAACAATAATATAATATGACTTTAAAATCCACAAGATATTTTATAGCAGCCTGTTGGAATTGTTGCAGAGTCTAGTAAGGCTGATTAGATATTGCATGGTGACATATCTAATCCAATATGATATTATGATAATTATTTTAGACCTAAATCAGCGCTATGACTAACACAAAAATCACTAGAAATTTGGAATAGTATTGATGAAAGTGCTGAAAAATAAGCAATGCCTTTTCTCTTTCCATCTAAAAACCTGTTATTTAATTTCGCCGCAGACAAAAGTGAGTTTTAGGTAGAGTTAGAAGTATGTCAGGTTTTTTATGTAGGAGCAGGATAAAACATACCAGTTTTAAATAAAAAATTTCATTCATATCAATTTAGTAGTTTTTGTGTGATGTTTTGTGTTTAGGAAAGTCACAAGCTTTTAATACAGTATTTTTTTTCTTAAATATATGTACAGACAGCTCTGTTACTTGATATAAAATAGTACAGATTTATAGAACACATATAGCTTTGGTTAATAGATTAATATCTATCATTATATCGGTAATCATTTAAGATCTATCTACGTCTAGACATTCAATTCAATTATGATAAATTTAGTGTTCGTAAAATTTGTTAAAAAGTATTTTCTACATAGGTTTTAACTATACTAAAAACTACCTACTTTAAATATTATAAGTGCCCCTTCGATCATCAATACCAACAAGATATTGTGTCACAAACAAAATCAAGCTAAAAACTGTCCATGTCCATATATACTTATAAAGCTACATCTGTTTACTAACAAACTGAGACAAAGGTTTTAAAACAGTTTTAAGTTCAACCTAATTACAATTATGGCATTTAATAATAAGGTCACAAATCCTTAAAAGTATTATCTTACGATCACTTGTCACAAAAAACAAGCAAAGCAATACTGCCACTTAAAAGTGAGTAGACAAATAACATTTACTGTGAAATCAAGCTTCCATCAGCCTTTTAAAGTCCACTGCTGGACATATGTATGAATGGGGGATATACATGAATGGGGGATAGTGCCGTAATCGCCACGCTTGGCAGGCGGGTTGGCGATCGCAGTGGATGTTGTTAATACTCGAAGGAGTGCTGCTGCCCACTCCCCGGGTATTCCCTCAGTCGGCTCTTACGACTCCCATGGGTAAAGAGGGGTGGGACAATTCTAAAGCTGGCCCCACACGGCCTAAAAATCAAGCTTAAATAGCAACAAATAAAGTACTTTATGAACTAAGCAAAATAAGAGCTCACTTCTCAAGTGCGCTGTTATTTACCGAGACGGATTTTTTGGGCTGACGATATCTATTGCATTGTTGATTGAAGAGTGTCCCATATATTCTCTGGCGTAAACTAAAATATATAAATACATAGCTATTATTATTGCTATTTCTTTTATTAGAATTCTATAATGTGAAATCCTTCTTTAATGTTGACTGCACAGACCAGCTAACTTTTTGTTTGGCACCAATGGCTATAAAACTAAATAAGTCTGGGTGTTCTTTGTGGCTCCCTTCCGCCTTTGCAAATTATGCCCTGCTGCAGAGAGGGTCATTTATAAAAAAAAAATATAAATGTAAATATGAGTATTTTAATAAATTTTCATGCCTTAACTACTTAGCCGATTATTAGATTATTATGAAATTTTGAACTCGTACCTCCATAATCCAGAAAACAATGTAAATACTTTATATCTGAGAAAATGGTTGTTTCCTTTAAGAGAGCTGTTTTTGCATAGATTAATGTGCATTGACATATTTACATAATAGTGGCTTCATTCTGAAGCCATGTAGACTAAGTCATGGGCAGGATCTAGTTCTTTGTTGTAAGATTAGGTTGGTAGGTAAAATTTTAATTAACCAAGATAGTAATTAATATCAATTGTATTACTTACAAAAACATCAATTAGATACACTATTGATATGAATATTAAAAACAAATCAAGACTGTGTGGAGGTTTGGATTTCTCTTTTTGCTAACTAACCATGGCGAAACTAATGTATTGCGCTACTATTTATTTATTTTGTCTGCTCATAATATTCTATACAAAGCTCCCATACCCTGACTATCCCGAGTGTTCTGAAGATTTTACTGAGTCCGGGTGCACTTTATACACATTTTAATTATATGTTTTTCTCAAGTTCCTCGATCTACAGTGATTATTCTCTAGTGTAGAATGTTGCATTCTATTAAAAAAAAATACTAATTACAAGTTAAGGCTATAAAATAATAGCCAGAACTTATTTCTGATTTTAAAAAAAGCTGAAGCCAGCGTGTTCACATCAATAAAAAATATTTTGTTGCAAAAGTAATTGTCATCCATAAACATTATTCTTTCATAAGTTCATTAGAGCCTGTTTTTTAGATTGATATAAATATTAGTTTATGTGTAGAAATATAAAATTTCAGAAAATATTTTTGATCATATCAACAATAATTAGTCTTGCTACATAAACAAAATATAATGGTTTACTTCTCCCATAAACCACACTTAAACCTGATTTTTTAAAGTGAATTTAAATGCTGCTAGTCGAGTGACACAACACTACTGAGGTGAACACACTGTTAATAAACTGACTCAACTTTATTACACATTTGGTGTAGTCATTTGTGGTAAGTTGTTGTTTTTTATCTTGTCAATAGTAATATGTTGAATAAAAATCACAAATGTATTAATATATAGGTTAATGTGGTAAAAACAGTGAGTAGAATCCATTCATATTCAATGCTGTATTTAAAAATAAATAATGAAAGTCAGATGTAAAAATGTATCTTTAATATTATTGACTAAGTATTATCCACCTTATAACAACAACTCTATACATGCATTAATTTTTTTTAAATACTAACGTCTTTGCATAAGGAGATCTAAGTTAAAATAGTAGTATTTTGAGTAGTTTAAAGCGCTTATAGACATTAAACATGTAATGAATATAAGACACGAAAGTTTAAAATGTAATATTATACAACTGCTGACCCTGGAAACAAACACAACTTCAAGCATCCACAAATTATTCAACAATTATGAATTGGAATTCAATAGCCTCAAAAATGATTGTTATAGACAAAGAAGAAACTAGTTTAGACTAATCTAAGTTTGTCATGTAGATATTTTCTTAATACTTTCTTTATGGAAAGATTTTAGCACAACATTATAGGATCCTTCATTATAATGTACCAACTTTATATTTCATCTAGAACTGTATAGCCAGAAGTCCATAAGCCTAAATAAATTAATACATGTCATAAAACATTTGTAAAAATTATAATTTGAGATCAATGTTTTAGTTAAGGTGTTGTCGATTTTTACATTGTAAAGTTGAGTGTTGATAAAGCTCACAGTCAAATGCATTGCATTATGTCTTCAATATAGTAAACAGTTACACTATCTTATCTATAGTTCCCTATAAAAATATAGTACTAATATAGAGACACAATGCTGTGCGTTATAGTGAGCTTAATGATAATATTAGGTTGCAGCCATTGCTATAAGATTATTGTTATAATTTATTCTAATGAGCTATATAACATACCACTGTAACTTGAGTTATTCATTACTAATGTATTAAAATGTCTGTGTACAGGTAGTTTGGAAAAGACGAAAGAGGTAGAAGATAGGATAAAACAGCAGTATGCTGAGTCACAACACAGAGAGAGGGTACTAGTTAGGAGGCTTGCTGCTAAAGAGCAGGAAATACAAGACTATGTTGTGAGTATTAAGATTCTATTCACAGATGGTGTAGTATAGTGATGGTTTTCATTTACTATAAAAATGCATGTAATGAATAAATACTGGAGTGCTAATTAAATACTGGTGGTTAAATACTGGTTTGCTTATTCTATAAAACCATGGTAATTTTCGAATTTATAAGAACTTGCCTTTGCCTAGTAGCGGGATAAAACATACCAGTTTTTAAGTGCATAAGTAATCAAGAGCTATCAAACAAAAAAGGCTGCTGTTTTGTAGTTTTTACGAATAAACGAACAAACAGTAAATAATTCGGCAATTAGATGGCAGTTGTAATATTATTTTGTCTCATTTCCAGAGTCAAATTACTGAACTAAAGTCATCACACGCAAGTCTCAACGGCAGACCCACACTCTTAGACCCCGCTGTTAATGTACTTATTTTAAGGTTAAAACAAGAACTTACGTCCACAAAAGCAAGGTTAGAGGAGACACAAAACGAATTATCAGCTTGGAAATTTACGCCAGACTCGAATACAGGCAAAAAGCTTATGGCAAAATGCAGGTTACTGCACCAGGAAAATGAAGACCTCGGCCGAATGACATCTAGCGGTCGCATAGCTAAGTTAGAAGGTGACCTAGCCCTCCAGAAAAGTTTTAGCGAGGAAGTAAAAAAGTCACAATCAGGTAGGAATATTGATATGTAAAATCACTCACTCCATGCCCAAAATATCTGGGCACCTAACCCCAATATTCGACCTTTACACTATGGTCGCCAGTATTTGGCTTGTACAGGAGAAAAGTATAAAATACAGATATAATCCTGCTCGTGACTGTTATTTTCGATTTTCATATTTTGCACGCCTCATAAGCGAAGCGTTGAGGTGTGTTCTACTCTCGTTTTAGACGGAACAACTGATTTTTTAAATTTAAAATGTCTATTTATCATATATTGCACTTGTAAAATAATATCTACACACACATATAAAGAACAAACACTATTTTTAACACTCATGATATTTTTGATGCCATTTTTGTTATTTAAACTAGTAAAAAATTGTTTGAAAAAAATCTTGCTTGGACGTCCGTGAGTTGTAGGTAATGTATGTTAACACGATAACGACCAAAATAGTTTACTAATTGAGTCTATTTTTTTTTTTTTCGTTTACGAATTATTATGATCAGGAATAGAGCCCTATTACTTTTCACGTTCTGATTCGATGTGGTTTAATTGTTATTAAATAAACAAAAAAATACTGAGTATTTACGCTCGACGCGACACCAAAACCAGCGCCTTTCATGCTAACTACCTTTTTACGTATGCATAAAGAAAGTTCTTTCTTACCTTTGCTTGACGAACTGATGATATTTGTCAAGTATAATCAACTATTTTATCCATAACAATAATTAAAAACACTAAACACACGTAAATAATAACACCAACGTTATAACGTAACGTATAACACGAAAAAAACATATTTTACATTCCACAATTTTTTTTGCGTGACCTTGGCGTGGCCGCGCGCACGCCGGAACTGAGAGGTAGACCAATATAGAAGTACTTCTTAAAATTAGCGCTAGATGGCGTAAAAGACATGAAACCCATATTAGTACTTTTTGAAATTAGCGCTATCTATGTGATTTATTGAAAACTACTTAGTAAGACCAATACATTATTAGTTACTTATCAAATAGGTAATCAATTTTATTGTGAAAAATGAAGATTATGAGGCGTGCAGTTTTGGATTTTCCAAAGTATTTCACTTTATTTTTAATATACAGATATAATATAGATTAGTAAAAAAAAACAGCATTACGCCTGTATGCTCCGACGGGGTAGGCATAGGTGTATTACACACCCACGGTTCCCCAGCTATGTTTTTAGTCCCACGTAATAGGGGGCGAGCCTATTGCCGTCTACCGGGCAAATTTTTAAACTAATACATAAATTAGTTTTCTCCACAAACCTAATAAATGCATTTAACTTGGTACATAAATAAACGTTAGAAGAAATAAATGTTAGTAAAAATAGTTTGGATGCACACCAGATTTTTTATTCGTGAAAGGAGATCCTGTGGGATACGATTAAATTACGAAGTCGCGTGTAGAAGCTAATGTTTCAAAATTAAATAATTTAAAAATTAGGATATAAATAACAAACTTACTATAACAATAGTAAAACTTGATCTGCAATACTAATAAACGTTGTATAACCGCTGAATAGTTATTCAGTGTTTTGTCTTTGTCACTAATATGACAGTTTGATGTTGAAAGAACGGAACAAAACACTGAATAACTATTCGGACCTTAAATGTTTATTAGTACCTAAGGCGGGATAAGTTTCAGTGTTGACAATGTTATCACACCCAAACTTGAATGTTTTTATAACTAAATTTTGAATCCAGTCTTCTCTCCCAACAACTTAATTGATTGGAAATAAGAGCATACTTTCTTCTATTTTGGCAACGATACTCTAAAAGGGGCAAGAAAAGGTTGGATGCTATGAACCTCAATTTTTACGAGGCTCCTAGATATACTAAGTTCTAATATGTATTCTTGATATAATTACAGAGTTAGACGAGTTCCTTCAGGAGTTAGATGAAGATGTGGAGGGAATGCAAAGTACGGTGTTGTTCCTACAGCAAGAGTTGCGAGCGACTCACGCAACAGTGAATGGAAATCGGCCGCCTTCGCCCCCAGAAAAAAGGACTTATTCCGGTAGTGAGTGTAGCGATACACCTGTGGGAAAGAGAAGGCGTGCCTCTGTCCTCTCGCTGGACTACAACGAAGATGAGGAACCTCTCACAGTAACAAACGGTGGCGCTGACTAGCCCAGGACTTCAGTGTTCAAATTTAGAACACGACATTTTAATATGAACTTGTGAAACGCTATCGTATCTATTTAGAGCTACGGCCATTTTGTTGACTCGAAACATTATTGATGAATTATCATTGTGAGTGATCATTACTATCTAAACATTCGGTGATATGCTGGTTTGTGTCAATCACTTATTTTAAAACAGGTGAGATGCTCATTTCATTAGCAAAGTGCATTATTTCATGTTCATGTACTTTCAATAGGAGACAATAAAATAGACAAATGTGTCATTGAGTATTTCTATTGAAAGTTAATCGGTGTTGATTGTGTCTATCGTGAAAATGAGACGAGGGGAACATTTGGTAAAAGTATAGTTTGCGTTTTATGCAGAACAGTGGACCATGTGATCAGATCTTATAGTGAATCGTTTTTTGACATTGTTTTACACTTGGAATTTGAGACTAGACACTTGAGTTGACAATTTTATAATTTATTTATAATAAGTGAATTAATTGTGATACATATTAGAGACCCAATGATATATGAGAAATGCAATGAATTGTGTTGCAAACTTAAATGTTTGGTGGCATCTGTTTTATTATATGCCAGTGAATAGTGTAGTCTAGCCTGTTGGTACATATAGCAATAATGTGAACACCAAGCCTAATGCTTTAAAATAATGTCACATATTTAATAAATTTGAGTTTCAATACGAAATGTTTCTATTTTCAAATTACAATGATTGTATATAGTAATGTTAATAAACTTATATAACTCAATAGTTTGTTGTATTATTTACGGATAAAACAAACTTTTTTTATAAGTCTTGAGATGCTCGCCCATTTACTAGAACACAAACTGTGAATTAGAAAATAAAAGCCACAAGCAGGATTTGAATCTGCGTCTCCCGTGTTACTATTCCACACACTGCCAATTGAGCTATCGTGACATTGCATAAGACTCAATTTCCAACACATTGTTGTTCATGTCTTGGGTTAAAAGATTTATAGGGCCTCGTCATCCTTTGAAAGAGTAAGCTAAAAAATAACGCATATTTATGTGAAATAGAAACTCGCATTTTGTGTTCTGGCAAATGTTTAAATAATACATGTCATCTTAGATTAATCATATTTATGTCTAGATAGACAGTCGGCGTTGTGACCGTGTCAAAAAAAAATAGGGATGAACTTTTCACCCTGTGCCTGTTAGTGTCAATCGTGACGTCACTTGACACTGTTGTATCTAGGGGGGTTAGACAGAATCTCACATGTCGATCGCCGCGTGATGTCGCAATAATCTGTTGGCCAATCACAGTGATCACGATACGATCGACATGTGAGATATGAGATTCTACCTAACCCCCCAGGAACGAAAATATGTCATATAAAATGTCAATATATGTAATTAAAGTGCCGAAACTACAAAAATTGAAAAAGTAGCACCAAAGATCTCTAATAGCTAAGTAACATTATTTCCTAACAATATTGGCTAATTGCACAAGCGTAATATGACAGCTGTAAACGCAGACTAGCATAATCATAGATATAGTAAGGTATAGCTCACTTGACAGCTCGATAACGCGTGAGCACAGATATAGTAACGTATAGATCACCAAAGCGTGTGAGCGAGAAGAAAATCTTATACGGCAACATAGCAAGATGGAAGAGGAAAGCAAATCTAATGTCATTGTAACCCATTTGAATGGCAGGTATTCTACAGTCTTCTAGCTTGAAATTAGCTTCGCGGTTTTTTGATTTATTTGTATTATAAATCTTGTTTATTATAAGATTATAACTATTAAATACAATGGTTGTTTGTTCCATGAGTGCCTGTGATGTAAATCATGCAAACAATCCTGATAATTGCATGTTTCACAGGTAAGTTCTCAGGATGTAATCACAACTTAAATGCTTTTATTTTAGGTCATAATTACTGATATTTTCTGTTTCAGTTACAAATTAATTTCAATTTCATTGTTACTGTTTATATTTTACATAGAAATATGTCGCATTGTTACATATTTGCAAGATTTTAGTAGAACAGTTTTTAGGTACATATACACTAGGGCTTGACTATATCGACAAGGTATATTGTCGATATTTATCCTAAATATTTGGAACATTTTCTCCTAACACATCATAAATGTGTTAGGAGAAAAAAAAATGCAATAACAGATATTGTCGTATTT
This sequence comes from Leucoma salicis, assembly GCA_948253155.1. Lineage (NCBI taxonomy): Eukaryota > Metazoa > Arthropoda > Insecta > Lepidoptera > Erebidae > Leucoma > Leucoma salicis. The sequence continues at coordinate 9,028,812 of OX411819.1, read as the reverse complement.
TATATATTGTTGAGTCGAGTCGATTTAGTTAATTTAAAAATTATTACTAGTTTTATGTTGCTAAAAGCTGAGTGTATAATTCCGTTATAAAATGCATAATATCGTTGACTGACGTTGCTGGTGAAATAAATAAAAACGAATTAATTATGTTTGCTTTAATTTATTACGTCTGTTTTGTTTCATTAGTTGAAGATGATTATTTGAATGAGCGAGTTCGTTAAAGAAACTGATTTGTTTTATCATTTTATCGATAGTCAGTCTAACTCTTAAAACATACGTTACTATATTTATGCGCGTGAGCATAATAATTCCCGCCCGTTTTTTGACGTTTAGAACAGTGACACTCCATCTAGACCATAGATATAGTATAACGTAGAGATCACTTTTAGATTCACTTTACCGGGTTCGTCAATGCTCATGAGAATCCGGTCAAAACGAAATATTTAACTTAGTTTTATGATCTTTTTTTTATTGTAAAAAAATGTATTTACATTTTTCTTAATTGTTAAATCCCTACAACTTTACTTATTCATTGCTAACTCTTTTTCCCGCCAGTTATGAGGTAGAGTCTGTAGGCAGTATGGCAGTGCTTCAGGCGCTGAACAGCCATACAGTCACATCTGGACTCATACACGAATGCCACCAAAAACTAAATCAGGCTGGCAACTTCAATAACATAACCCTACAATGAATCAAGGGACACAGGGGCTCTAGAGGCAATGATTCAGCAGATGTACTGGCTAGAAAAGGTTCTGATATGGCTGCTGTCGGTCTGGAACCCATCATAGCCTTGCTCTTTGACAAGCTTCGTACTCTGGAAAGTAAAAGAACTGCATTGGTTGAATCACGGTGAGGTGAGTGTAGACAGGACAAGGAAGCATTACCGCTGTTAGACAGCCGAATTACCAAACATTTACTTCGAAAACTAAACAGCAACTGCGGATAGTTACGGCAGCTATCAATGGCCACAGATCCTTTAATAAACATTTATTTGTCCTGGGAATCACAGACAGTCTGCACAGTATGCCTGCAAGAGGAGGAGACGGCGGCTCATGTGTTGCAGCACTGCTCGAAAGTCGCCACATATAGAACCAAATGCTTTGGTAGCCCAAGTTCTCTCGGGGAGATCACCAGCAACACCGAAGGGGCTGTTGGCGTTCTTTCTGGGAGCTGGGGTGGATCGAGTGAGGAAATCACACCAACCCACACGCAAAATATGCGCTCAGTCGTGGAGTTGCGGAGAACGGTCCGCCGAACCATACTATATCATACCATAGAACCAATATTTTGTCGTTCAACCATACTTTTAAATAAATGATACCTACTGAATTATTAGATGGTGCCGTGTGGGGCCGGCTTTAGAATTGTCACACGCCTCTACGCACGGGAGTCGTAAGAGCCGACTGAGGGAATACCGAGGGAGCGGGCAGCAGCACTCCCTCGAGTATTAACAACATACACTGCGATCGCCAACCCGCCTGCCTAGCGTGGCGATTACGGCATTATCCCTCATGACGGGACCGCTCGTTCTGGCGTTCTCTTGGGGAGGCCTATGTCCAGCAGTGGACGTTGAAAGGCTGATGGATGGATGGATACCTACTGAAAATTGAAAATTCATGTAGAACTACGTATTTCTGAAATAATTTTCATTTAGATGTCACTATTTATATGTGTGCCGTGTGAGGCCGGCTTTAGAATTGTCTCACCCCTCTCCACCCATGGGAGTCGTAAGAGCCGACTGAGGGAATACCGAGGGAGTGGGCAGCAGCACTCCCTCGAGTATTAACAACATCCACTGCGATCGCTAACCCGCCTGCCAAGCGTGGCTATTACGGCACTGTCCCCCATTCTTGGGGAGGCCTATGTCCAGCAGTGGACGTTAAAAGGCTGATGGATGGATGGATGGCTTTATATTTAAGTTTACTGCACAGATGGCGGAGTGGTTTAGATACTGGCCTCCCACCAGAGCGTCGTGGGTTCGATTCCCGCACAGGACAATTCTGTGCGTGATCCACAAATGGTTGATCTGAGTCTGGGTGTACTTTTTGTCCGTTAAATGGTAGGTATGTTAGTAAAGTCCCCCGCGACAATTATTATTCCTTAGAGAAGGGTGCTGTTAAAAAAGTATTTCTTCATTTTGTATAAAACAACAAATTACTTAGTTGCCATGACGAATGGCTCTCAAAAAACGGAAAGGCAGTGGGAACTCACGAAATTACTACAGAAATTCTATCTCCTGAATAAGCCGGTTTCTGAAATGATTTTAGTAACCAAACCACATTAATGCGCTTCGCCACATTATTACAGAAGAGACTCGTATATGTATGTCTGTCTCTAAAATTCGTGGACTATGAGGAAGTTTGCAGTAATGTTTTAAAGTGATTTCAATGACAACTGAAGTTTATATGTATATACTTGTATTTAAATAATGTAAGGTGAAAGATAAAATAAGAGGAAAAATGTAGTAGGTACCTACCGAGCTGCATAGATGCGGGTATTCTCTAATGACTGTACCCTTATAGCAGTGTTGGGCGAATAGGAATGATTCATTCGAATAGCTCGCTATTCGAACTGCTTGATTGCAAGAAAGACCTATTCGAATAATTCGAATGAAAAATAATCATTTGGATATTTTTATCTTTCGAATAAAAATAGCATTTGTTGTCAATGTAGGTTGACATCAATTAAAAACCAAATTAGTGCCCATAGCTCAGAAATTAAATACTAAGACATTAATAGTCATCAACTTTCTTATTATCACAATAACAACTGCTACCATCACAAAAAAAATATTTATGAAATAACTGAAATGTTTTTTTTTTTGTATTTTTTTATAAATGGTCGTGAAGACTTGTTTCCAGAAATCTTAAAAGTTTTTATACATATATTGCATGTCACTGATAAATATTTAGATATTTTTTATATATATTTTTAGCATTTGACATGCTTAGCACTATACATTAAACACAAAGTGAAAAATGTGAAATCGAAAATAACAGTCAGGAGCAGGATTTGAACCTGCATCTTCTGGATACCGTCCAGATGCTTTACCAATTCAGCAATCCTGACAATTACTCCTGACTGCTAACCGTCACCCAAAGACGTTAAGTATGATGTGTTATCGGAATTAGCAGTCAGGAGTAATTGTCAGGATTGCTGAATTGGTAAAGCATCTGGACGGTATCCAGAAGATGCAGGTTCAAATCCTGCTCCTGACTGTTATTTTCGATTTCACATTTTTCACTTTGTGTTTAATGTCACTGATAATTTATCAGCTGATTGTACACACTGCTTTGGGTCCATTTTCTATCCACATGAATGTTACAAATATTTGTTTCAATTTCATTTCAAAAATAACGTTGATCACACTGCACTGATCACTGTCTTTTTCACTAGCAGTTTTTCTCTATAAAATACTGTAAACATAAATGTAAATCAATTCTAAGAAAAAATACGGTGAAGTTTAACAATAATAAATAATTTTTTCTGTAATAAATACTAAGAAAAGCAAAAACATGAAAATACTAACAGAAACCAACAGATATTTTGAATGAAAACGAGTAATTATCAGAAGTGTTGTGCCCGTCAAGTAAACAAAATTATTCGAACGATTCATTCGCTCTTTTTTATTTAATTATTTCATACGTAATTCATTTGAATAACGAATAATCATTCAATTGATAAATAATCATTCGAATAATGAATAGTTGTTCGAATAGCACTGATAAAATCGTTCGAATAATTCGATGGTGATTTTTTTTAACAATCGCCCATCGTTACCTTATAGTCGGAATTTTAATTCGATTCCAGATTTGACAATTTCAGTGTTGCAACGTTATGACAAGTACTAAATAGTGACGTTGCAAAATTATTCGATACGGAAATGGAATATTTCCGGATCGATTCCTCTCGTTTATAGTAGTATATCTAAACAACTACTACTTTAATAGAAACTAAGTATATCAGGAAATTAAATATTTCTGAACGGATAATTTAGTTATGACGATTAATTGTATTAAAGATCTGAGTTTTCTTTAATAATTGTGTGTGAAATAAATAAAAAAATGTGATCATGAAGGAACATGAGAAATAAAACAAATAGATGTATTATGGTAATATTTAATTTTATAAATCGTCGCCGTCATCGCTATCGCTATCGCTGTCACTTTCTCTAACATTTATTATAAATGTGTCTGTGATATTGTCAATTAACATATCTAGCCATAGACGAAGAATAATATAGACTTGCTACTATTGTGACAATACGGATGAAGAAAAGGATGCACATACTAGGTTTTACCAAGAGTGAGAGAGACACAGGTATAAGTATATTTATCCTTTTCGCGTATGCGTCAGTTGTATTTGGACCCAATGAACTGGGTCCAAACAATAAGGTGGCCAACCGTTCCCATCAGCAGTATGTAAGCTTGTTTTTGTATTGACGTAAAAAAAACCTTTATTAATCACGTTATATACGCTAATATTACATGTTCTAATACATTTTAAGCAAAATATAAGCATAACTGCAATTTCTTTTGTCCTGTCATTCTTTTATCCGGCTAAAACAGGTAGTACATTTTTAGTCAACAAAGTTATAATCATAGTTATCTTTTAAAATTATTCCGGTTATCTATTGCTATCTCGACACTGCATACGCTGATAGCTTGTCTATAATATCCTTCGTCTAAGTATCTAGCCTACTCATTTTTTCCTCTTCTTTGACATGGGATACGCATTTAGACCATTCGGTAGCCGTAATTTTTTGAATGCCTTCCTCAAATTTTCACTTTGTGTTTAATAAATTTCTCACGTCTGTCAATTTGAAGGTTTATAGGTATAGATAGATTACCATATACACATAGGATTGAACACTACTTAACCAGTTTGAAAAAGTTGTAAGGCTAGCTACATATATTGTAATCTGTGGTTGTAAGTAGATGTTTGGTAATGTATCCGCTGCCCGTGAACAATAATGTTCAATAAATAATAGAGATACGTCGAACAGGTTCAACCAACATACACAACGAGAATATAGGTTTAATGAGTGCCGAATACGAATATTCTGCGCATCTCTAATAAATTACAACCATTGAAATAGCACTTTTACGGCTTAGCGTGCCAGTAGATACTAGGTACCACTTATAATCACTAATTTTAATACTTAGGTACTGTTTACTTTTATACGTCTTATGTAATCTCTATCGTTTTAGCATTTTTTTATTTTGACTCCAGATGGATATCAAATAAAACGCATAGAAAGCTGCCATTGTTCTTTGGAATGTAGACCACTATTTATTTTTCATTTATATTTTGTTTGGGAGTTTTGGCGCCGCAGTCACAGCTTCTTCCACAAACCATTATGTTCCAGAGTTGGGATCTCCTATCATAGTGAAAGTGATTTAGGCCAATCAAGTGAAAGGTACTTAGGCCACCACGCTAAAACAGTGCGGGCTGGCACAATTCACATGCCGTCGAGGCAATCTCTCCGGCATGTAGATTGCCTCATGTCACTCAACGAGGAATATATACAGTAGTCACAACGGATCTTTGTGTCTGAAGTTGGCTGCAAGACGCTGCGCATTAGCTATTTTTGTGTCACAAGGCATGTGCGTCTTCTACAATTCACATTAATCGTAAATATTCGATCATAATTTAACAATTTATAATTTCGATAATCATATTATTTATTGATTGTACTAAAATATGTGGACTCTTCTATATCTAGATAAAAGCTTATTCACTAAAATCGCTTGTATAATTTTATTGAATATAAAAATAATAAATACTACCTAAACAACACGAACCTAAACAATTAGATACGAAATATTATGATCTCATTCGATTGTTTTGTTAATCTAGTAATAACATTTGAATTTGTCAGCATCTGATCGTATGGTTCCGTCAGAATCCCCACTTTTTGCTCTGTGCCTAACTTCAGAGACACAAAGGTCCGTTGTGACACTTGTGACTACTATACACACATAACTTCGGAAAATAAGGTGCAAGGTCTCGATATCGAAAATCAAATTCGACACCACTATTTCTTCAGTCCGCCGCGGGCGCGGTGTTTGTAAAAACATATTTGACCAAACCCAATCGTATGCTCCCGTCAATTTCAGTTTCTTTGTCGAAGTTTCGTCTAAATATGTACCTATGTATACCTAATGTCTTTTTACGATGTCCACTACTGACTCGTCAGCAGATGAGTCAATCGACTCGCGTGTCGTCGCATATTACAAAACGTAAATAAACCTCCACTCCGTTAAAAGCTGTCGGAGGCGGAGGTGCATTTTTAGCAGATGTTCCTTGTGCTGTGTTAGATATTGAAATAATAGACATCTAAGGGTAGGTACACAAATATATATTTTAAAACTAAGAAGGCACCACAATACCTACTATAAGTACTTACTGCATCGTTGGGCTAACAACTAAAAATACTCACGAAAATATGACTAGACTTCTCTGTAGATATATTATAAGGTACTCTATTTGCATTTCTTTAAAGGGACCTCCTTATTTAGGAGCACAATATTCGTAACTATAAAATTATATGTACGATTTATGAATATGGCATACGTATATATAGGTATATACCATACTGAATATTTTTGCTTGCGCAGCATCCTGTACGCTATTATAATTTTAATCTAAATAAGTACTAGCCGTACAGATAAAGAATGAGATTAGAAATGGCGGCTTATTATGCCGGTACTGTCAGCATACACGGAATCTATAGCAACAATCTGCTAATAACGATAACGTGGACTGTTACAAATACAAAAGACGGTCATCATAATGGTTTTTGTTGTTGTCCGTACCGGTGTGTGTGAGTATAGATAGCGACAGTGTGCGAGTGAGAGGTCAATAGAAGTGACGCCATTTTCAATCCCATTCTTTATGTGTACGGGTAGTATATCAATATTTCTATTATAATATTACAACAAAGATATTTGAGAAAAATAACTGTACGCAAAATAACTGGATATCTCGGAGCCTTTGAAACCAATGCACATATTTTTTTTAGAATTTGTGTCTGTTTGATTGCGAACTACCCTGAAAGTACAGATAGCTCTAATTAGAGTAAATAAAATCGCAGATTTTATGACGAAAACCAGAGATATAATATAAGTTATAACCAATTATATAGACTCTATATCTATCTTATAGAGGTATTAAATATATCTGTATCTATGGGACGACAAGTTAATATCGCCTTACGATTACAGTGTGATTAATGTCTACATACAGACAAGAACATAAATATTCCTACGAGACTTGTAAAACAATGATCAGCTTCCGCTTGTTTAACGGACAGAATTAATATAATATATCTATCTATATTATAGTAGTATAGTTTTGACCTACCCAAACATAATTTGTTGACATTTCCGAGTATGGGAGTAAGTATTGTTATTAAAATGTGATATTAATCAAAATTTACATTACCTTTATGGAATATAATAAATGACCAAATATACTTGCGTCTTTGTGATTTGCAGAAAATTTCTATTCTTATAGTTACGATATTTTATGACTTATGAAGGTAAATTGTGCCTATTGACTTTCTAAATAACCAACGATCACAATAAGTTAAGGCACACGTATTGCAATAGTTACTTAGGTATAATTATAATAAATGTGGTCCCATAATTTATAATATTAAACTAATTTCTAAATTCTTTAATGTATCTAGGTACTTATATTTAACAATAATTTATATTATTAACATCAAGATACGTTGTGCATACATGCATATAGTATGTACGAGTATAATGTATATTTGTGTTTTACGACATATCCACTAAACATTCTGTAGGCATTTCTATTCTTAATATATAGAATGACATTGGTGAATATTTAGAATCGACATATTTCCTAGCTACTAAAATAGTTTGAATACAGATAAATAAATATATAGATATATAAAAATATAGTCCTAATAGACTGACATATATATTATAGTTACTTGTAATACATAAAGATGCATTATTAACACACATTAGCATTCATGTTACAGGAGTTATTTTAGAATTATAGGCCTTTTTATCAAATTAATACTTAAAATTAATAACAAAGTATTAATATGTGAAGGCACATGCCAAACGGAAAAAGACATTATAATGAACCGTAAAGGACAAAAAGGATAGGATATGTATGCCAACTCGCATAAAGGTATAAGTCCGAAACGGACCGCAGACTGTAGTCGTAGGCGGCATCGCGGTCTGCGGTTGCAGTCGACCGCATTGTTGCCTGCGGTCTCCGCCTTTCCTATTTCGAGACGTACTGCAAACCGAACATTTCGCGGCTGAAGGGCTCAGTAGTTTCAATAACTTCGTGCGAGCCACGTGTAAGAGCTCTGCAGGCCGCACGCTGCAGTGTCACGCTAGTTGTAGCTTGTAGTTATAGTTTGCGGATGCAGTCCGTCTTGGACTTGTAACTTTTAAGACGTAAATTTCACTTCATGAATATTATTTAACTGCAATTCTGTTATAAAGAAAAAGGATCTATTTTCCCTAGAAATTGAGAAGAGAGTGAAATTAGCTTACTTTATCTAACTACCAATTTCACTGCACTATGTGGTGTTATCGGCGGTATACCCACGTCTAATACTGAAAATTATATGCGCTAAATATTAATAAATATTATCTGAAAAAATACGTAGTATAACATAAAGTATAACATTTTGTTTTATTGAATGCATTGTTAATATCTATTTAATCGTTGATGTACTTATCAACGAGTATCTCTCTTACTTTTAGCACTAGGCACATCCCCGCCACCGTGTACATCCTCTTTCATACTAGTCTGATATCTCAGAAGCTTGTCGTCAGCACTTCGCAAACGTTCCTGAAGGATCTCCACGGTCCTGTTGAGAAGTTTGATCTCTTCTTGAAGGGGATAAACTTGCATGTTCATTTGCATCAACTCTTTTTCGTGAGCCAATTGCAGAGTGTGGAGCTGTGTAACAAATGATAAATTAAAAAGTTGAATTATTTTTTTAAAGACAATACCACTAGGATATGTCGTATTGCGGAGGACTCTAATAAATAAAATTTAACAGATACAATTTACACCCAGACTCCATCTATTTATGGGTCAACACAATGAATTGTTCTTACCATTCTGTGTGGAAATCGAACCCACAACACACGGCGAGATGAGTCTGTATCTAAACCACTCCGCCCTCTGAAGTTCTAAGACCAAACAATATAATAAGTAGGTTCAACAATTCACATATTCATCTAAACTATTTTAAGCTTAGATAAATATTTGTGCCTCTGAAAGAACGCTAACGATACTAACAAAGTATTATTATAATATTGTATAGTCTGTAATATTGTGTATGTGTAGTCTGTATGAAGCCTCTGAAAGAACGCTATATAGAATATTATTATAATATTGTGTAGTCTGTAAGTGGCTGCTGCGCTCACCCCTGGTATGGCAAAAATGGGAAACCCAGTGTGTGGTGACGGATTAAGAATACAAGTGTCGCCACCCCATCCTTTCCCATGGGTGTCGTATGAGGCGACTAAGGGAAGTAAGCAATTATCATCCATTGCATGACAGGTGGTAGGGCTGGGTACCAAGTGGGAGTACTCACTTGGTATAGGGCCCGAGCGGGTTGGTACCACCATCTCCCGTGTGACCGGCCATGAAGCACATCGTTGCGTTTTGGCTGTGGCAGGAGATAGTTTATTTCTTATTTCTTATTTCTTTCGTTTATTCTTTCATTTCATATCGGTGAAATGAAATGGTGAGCAGCGGCTTGACAATACTCTCGGTATTGTTGAGTCCATGAGCGACGGTTACCATTTACCATCAGATGGGCCGTGGCTCGTCTGCCATTACATGCAATAAAAAAAATAGTATTAAGTAGGCAATTTCTGGGAATATTTTGTCACATTCCTACAAATACATTTACCTACATATAAGTCATATATACCTTGTTTTTGTAAAGTCGGGTATAAATTTACCTAACCGCACACTCCGTCGTTCGGGGCAACGAACAGGGTGGACCCACTAAATAAACCCGCCGTATGCCGTCTCTCCGCCTGTATCGGCAGACCAATGGAACTGTGTGACATTAGTTCAGTGGTACAAGTCGTATATAAGTACCTACCTATTAGTGGTATTTAACATCAATGAAATCCGTATTTTCCTATATAACACATGCAAGTAGATCCGGGCAAGTAATTACAATAATATGCAAGTAATTTTACTTGAAATGACGTGACACTATTAAACCTTGCATTGCACTCCTCCCATGTTGTGTCTACAAAGCTATAAAAGTGAAATTGAGCATCCTCTGTTTAAGCATTCTAAAACTTGCCGCAATAAATCATGATTCCAACCTCGTTTCGCCTTTTCAATATATCAAGGACTTGTGTGAATATAATTTGATTCCTTTGACCAAAAGACAAGTACAAGAAGTAAGAAAGAATTATACCTAAGTACAAAGGTTTTAAACAATATTTTATTCGAGTATAATTTTTTAAGATAAAGGGCAAAGAGTAGGAAGCGCTGAGCCGCGTTGATAATAAAATTACGGCCAAAGCATAAATTATGGATCGCTACATGGTTAAAAGATTATCTTTTAACACCGCTTAATAGGTGCAGAAGGCGCTCTGTTGGTATTCCAGCGCAGATGAGAGGAAAGAGTAAGTAATCATTACTATCATAATAGGACACTTTTTTTTTAATCGCATCATCTGCAATAGCGTTTGGTTTATGGGAAATCCTTTGTAATAGAAATAGTCTTGAACAGTGACCGAGAAATGGAAATTAACACGGCCCTATTTAAACTACTCATTTAAAGGCATAATGTAGGTGTGTTAACTTGCACCCGTTATCCCTTAAAGACTAGAAATACGTCAGCCCAGACAATGAAATTAAATAGCATTATTTACGACATTAGTGGTTATTTCATTTTAGAAAAAAATTATGTATGGTTTACATAATAGTTCTAAGTATAAGTACTTATAAGAACTATTTTGGAAAAGTATAAGCACTACTTTAGAAAATGTTAATAACTGCATCACATTATCTTAAAAAAAAATACTAAGTAGTTAAAGGTATTTAGATATTTTTATATATATTTTAGCATTTGACATGCTTAGCACTATACATTAAACACAAAGTGAAAAATGTGAAATCAAAAATAACAGTCAGGAGCAGGATTTGAACCTGCATCTTCTGGATACCGTCCAGATGCTTTACCAATTCAGCCATCCTGACAATTGCTCCTGACTGCTAATTTCGATAACACATCATACTTAACGTCTTTGGGTGACGTTTATTAGGTAAAATCTTAATTGTAAAGTTAAGTTTACCTGGTCAGTATAATGTATGAAAATACTTCCGACAGATGGCGCAGGCGTCACCCAAAGACGTTAAGTATGATGTGTTATCGAAATTAGCAGTCAGGAGCAATTGTCAGGATGGCTGAATTGGTAAAGCATCTGGACGGTATCCAGAAGATGCAGGTTCAAATCCTGCTCCTGACTGTTATTTTCGATTTCACATTTTTCACTTTGTGTTTAATAGTTAAAGGTAGCTTAAGTTTTTTTTTATTTTTCAATCGTGGTTAGTTAATAACCTATATTATAAATAAAAATAACATATATTATGTGGTTTTCTATTGAGTTTACGCTAAAAATCTTGGACACTTTTCTTAACCAATGAACACTAAAATTTACTTTGTAAGTATACCAAATAAAACTAGTTTTGTGGATAGATTGGTGTTTAAATTGACTGTTTTACTACATACTATGAGGAGACATTTTCTGAAAATACATGCACTTTTAAGGATATTTAAGTTAAATATACGAACACCGGAGGAGGAGATTCTTGGAGGCAAAGCATTATGCACACTTAAAATATTAATCTGAAAATGAGCGTTAATACCTAGGTACTAGTGGGAGGTGAGAGCCATTGTAGTAGGTATGACAGTTTTGGGAATCATATGGATTATTCTAAAAATTTAAAAACAAGTTCGACGGAGTCGGGTAATGCACCTGACGCCTCAGCCGTAAGGGATCCGGCTGTAAATGCGGCCCCTACTAGTGCAGCTGCGCGTAAAACGCGCGGCGGCAGAAAGTCCCGCAAGGGCAAAAAGACGTCCAAGGGAGCGTCCCCCCAGTCTTCAAGGGACGGCTCGATGACGGGCAGCTCGGCCTGCACATCAGCTGCCGAGATGTCTGCTGAGGAGGGTGGCCTGACTGAGGCTGCCGAGAGTCAGCAAGCGCGGCCGGCAGAGGTGGTGTCGGAGTCGCGTTTCTGGCGCAAGCGCACCCTGTCTCAGGGGGGCGCTGCCTCGGAGTCCGATTTGAGCTCGGCAGAGATGCCTCCCCCAAAAATACCTGCAGCGGCTAGGGGTCGAGGTATCAGCCGACCCGGGACGCCGATACCGCGTGCCGCCTCAGCGAAAGAGGCCGAGTCGCGATGTCTCAAGCGGGCGGAGACGGTGCAGCACGCAGAGGAGCGCTTGGCGCTCCTCTCTGAGAAGCTCCGTCTTCCCATAGACGACAATGGGCCGCCTACTGCGGCCAAATTTGCTGAAAGAGCCGCGGACAGCGTGGCTATAATTTCGACGGTGGCCATGGGCTCGAGAAACCTAAAAAGCAGTTTCGTCCGGGGTCTTAAAATCGCCGCCACGGAACTGTCCAACGTGGTGGAGCGGCTTGTGGCGGAGGTAGCCGACCTTGGGGCGCGTAACGAGCGCCTGGAGACAACGGTCGAGGAGCTGCACCGAGGGATGGCCAATATGAGAGCCGAACTTGGGCTCCCTGAGGCCATCCCGAGTGCCTCGGATAGTGTAATGCGGGTCGAGCCTGGTCTCCCCGCGACCGCCTCGCCGCCGCCGCCGCGACCCCGCCCTGCCTCGGCGACCGCCTCGGCTCCGTCGGCAGCTCAGTCGGGCACTGTAACTGCGCTGGAGGACGAAATGCTCCGCACGGTTATCGACCGCATGGATGCGGTCTTTGGCCCGAGATTCGAGGCCCTAGCCGCAAGATTGCCGCCGGAGCCCCGACTTCGGCCGCCGCTTGCGGCTGATAAAAGTAGGGCTGCAGCGTCCTCGGCATCGACACCTCTGCCGTGCCAGGGAGGACATGTGTCTTTTGCCGCGACGGCGGCTAAACCACCGGCGGCCAAACCACCAGCGGCAAAAGCTTCGCCAGCTCCTGTGCAGGGAAAGGGCCAAAACAAGGCCAAAAAGAAGGAAAAGGCGGGACAAGCCCCGAGGGGTCAGCCCCGAGAGGAGTTCCCGCCTCTGCCAAGCGCCGCTGCGCCTCCGCGTCCTACTGCGCCGAGACGAACGGTCGCACCTTCACGGGCTGCGGCGGTCGCGCCCCGTGCTCCTGCCCCCGCCCCTGCCTTGGCTACGTCCTCAGACGGGGATTGGCAGGTGGTTGGGCCCCGGCGATCCCGGGCCAGGGATCGCGGCGCTGCCTCGGGGCGCGAAGCGGCGCCAACTAATACGAGAAGGGAAGCCCCGAAGCCGCGGAAAAGGAAGTCGCGCAAACTGAAGGTCCCGAAGGCAGCTGCGGTGGTGATGGTCTTGAAGCGTGCCCGGCGGGAGATAAACGTCTCTGATCTCGGGGACGTTTCCGCTCGCTCCCGCCAAGCCCGGACAGGTGCTCGGATTTTCGAGTACCTGGGGCCAGAGGGCACCAAGACGGCCGACGCAATGGCCGCGAGGCTGCTGGGCCTGTTCCCAGAGGAGAGTGGTGTCCGGGTCGCCAGACCCGTGAAGTGCGCCGAACTGCGCGTTTCCGGGCTGGACGATTCCGTTACGGCGGAAGAGATCCGGGAGGCAATCATCTCAAAAACCGGGTCTCCTAGCAGCGCCGTCCGGGTGGGCACCATTCGCCCGGGTCCAGGTGGTGTGGGTGCCGTCTGGGTCTCGTGCCCTGTCGCGGCGGCCAAGGATTTGGTCGCCGCCGGTAGACTTCTGGTGGGCTGGGGCGCCGCGCGAGTAATCGCGCTGGAGCCCCGGCCTGCCAGGTGTTGCAAGTGCATGGCGGTCGGTCACACCCGGCCGCTGTGCACAAACTGCTTTGACTGCAGCGGGCTTTGTTTCCGCTGCGGTCAGGCAGGGCACCAGGCGGCTGCCTGTTCTGCCGCCCCACACTGCCCCGCGTGCGCGGCGGGCAATCGCCCCGCCAACCACTGTATGGGGCGGGTGGGGTGCAGGCCTCCGGCCAAGTCAGGCCCTAAGAGGGGGGTGGGCAGCCAATCGGCCCCGGCTGCCCAACCCGGCGCGGCTGGACCGCCGCAGCGCATGGAGGAGGATATCGTGGTCCAATAACGGATCACGACGCTATCCTCCTCCAGGGGAATCTCGGCCATTCCGCCAGGGCGCAGGACCTCTTCCTGCAATCCATGGCGGAGCGGTCGATCGGTGTTGCCGTAGCCGCGGAGCCCTACATAGTCCCGGATCGCCCCAATTGGGCGGGTAGCGAGGATGGCTCCGTGGCAGTCGTCTGCTCGGCGGCGCCGCATTCCCCGCCCTTGTCACTCAAAGACCAGGGCTCGGGATATGTGGCGGCCGAATGGGGAGGGGTCACGCTGTATGGCGTGTACTTCTCCCCTAGTCGTAGTCTGGCGGCTTTCGAGGTCTTCCTGCACAACCTGGAGACCTCGATTCGGCGTATAGCACCGAGCCCTGTGCTCGTGCTGGGGGACTTCAACGCCAAATCAACGGCGTGGGGGTCCCCCAGGACGGACCCCCGAGGTGCGGCGGTCCAAGAGTGGGCGGCAGCGGCGGACCTCGTGTTACTAAACCGAGGGTCCGCCCAAACGTGCGTGCGACCCTGGGGCGGCTCGATAGTGGACCTTTCGTTCGCTAGCCCCGGTGTCGCCGCACGCGTAAGGAGCTGGCGGGTCCTGGAGGAGGTCGAGACCCTATCTGACCACAGATATATTCAGATAGAGGTCTCCCGGAACCTTCAGGGCGCCAGCAGGGGTCACGCGGCGGACAGAACTCCCGCTTTTCCGCGATGGGCTGTGGGTAGGCTCGACCGGGACCTGCTAGTGGAGGCGGCCATTTTTCAATCTTGGCTGTCTCCCCCCCTGACGGAAGACGTGGACGCCGAGGCTGGCCGCATTCGCGGCATGCTTACGCAGATCTGCGATGCGGCCATGCCCCGTGTGCGGCGCCCGCCTCGACGGAAGGGGGTCTACTGGTGGTCCCCGGAGCTGGCGGACCTCCGTGCGGCCTGTATTCGTGCCCGGAGGTCCTACACCCGCAGCCGCCGTCGCCGAATCCGCGACGAAGAGCGGGAACGCGTACAGGAGTGCGCGCGCCGCGTTAAAGCTGGCCATCTGTCGCGCCAAAGATGCGAAAAGGCAGGAGATGCTGGAGGGTCTCGAGCGTGATCCCTGGGGACACCCGTACCGCGCGGCGCTTAACAAGCTCCGCGCCCAGGGCCCCCCCCTTACGGAGACCCTCCAGTCGGGCTTCCTCTCTGAGGTGGTCGAGGGACTTTTCCCTTCACGGGCGGTGCACACGCCCCCGGTCATGGCTCCGCCAGATGATGACCGGGAGGCCGACGACGTGGAGGTACCGCCCGTGACGACGACGGAAATGGGGGCGGCGGTAGCGCGTATGCGGAGAGGCGCCGCCCCCGGGCCGGACGGGGTTCCCGCCCGAGTGCTGGCCCTGGTCCTCGACCATCTCGAGCCCCGCCTCGGGGGACTGTTCGGCGCTTGCCTGGTGTCCGGACGGTTCCCTGACTGCTGGAAGGAGGGGAAGCTCGTGCTCCTGCCGAAGCCGGGACGGCCTCCGAACACAGTCTCGGCCTTCAGGCCCATCGTGTTGCTGGACGAGGTGGGCAAACTCCTCGAGCGGGTAGTCGCTGCCCGCATCGTCCGGCACCTAGGAGCGGTCGGCCCCGACCTGTCCGACGCCCAGTTTGGATTTCGGGCGGGTCGGTCTACGGTCGACGCCATTCTGCGCCTGAAGGCCGCGGCTGCGGAGGCCGTCACCTCGAGGGATGTGCTGTTGGCGGTGTCGCTTGACATCGCCAACGCCTTCAATAGTCTGCCATTCGGCTGCATCAAGGAGGCACTCCGGTACCATGGAGTGCCCCTCTACCTAAGGCGGCTGGTGGCGGACTACCTCGACGGCCGCAGCGTCCTCTTCGTGGACCGGGAAGGGGACGTTGTAAGGAGGGCTATGTCGTGCGGCGTCCCGCAGGGTTCGGTTCTTGGGCCGCTCCTGTGGGACATCGGCTACGACTGGATCCTTCGTGGCCGGCTCCCCCCCGGGCTGGGCGTAATTTGCTACGCAGACGACACGCTCGTCACAGCCCGGGGCTGGAACCTCGAGGAGGCGGCAACGCTGGCCACCTCAGGTACCGCGGAGGTGGTCAGGCGGATTGAGGCGCTGGGGCTTAGGGTGGCCCTTGAAAAGTCGGAGGCCCTACTGTTCCATGGGCGCCGACGGGGCCCGCCCTCCAGCGCCTCGATAACGGTCAATGGGGTGGGCTTGCCAATCCAGGCCCACATCAAATATCTGGGCCTGGTATTGGATGGACGGTGGCACTTTGACGAGCACTTCCGCCGTCTTGCGCCAAGGCTCGTCAACACGGCGTCCGCCCTCGGGCGACTTATGCCGAATTTGGGCGGACCGAGACTTGCGTGTCGACGACTCTACGCGGGGGTAGTACGGTCGATGGCGCTGTACGGCGCGCCCGTGTGGGCGGAGTCCCTGGCCGCTCGCAATAGGGCCCTTCTGTGGCGTCCACAGAGGGTCGTAGCGGTCAGGGCAATACGCGGGTACCGCACGGTCTCGACCGATGCAGCCTGCGCGTTGGCCGGAACCCCCCCGTGGGATCTGGAGGCGGAGGTGCTCGCCGACGTCTATCGGCGGGCGTCGACGGCGCGGGCGGGGGGCAGCCGCCCCTCGCCGAGCGCAATGTCATCGTGGCGGGAAGATGCCCGCCGTGCCACCGTCCTAAAGTGGAAGTCTCGGCTGGAGACGCCCCGAGCCGGTCTCTGGACCGTGGGGGCGCTCCGGCCGATCTTGGAAGAATGGGCAGGGCGGCAGCACAGGGTCCTCACCTTCCGGTTGGTGCAGGTTTTGTCGGGGCATGGTTGCTTCGGCAAATACCTGCACACGATCGCAAGGAGGGAGACGACCCCAGGCTGTCACCACTGCGACTGCGACGAGGACTCGGCGCAGCACACGCTCGAGTCGTGCCCGGCCTGGGATGTGCAGCGCCGGGAACTCGTTGCAGTCATAGGCGTGGACCTGTCGCTGCCGGCCGTTGCGCGAGCGATGGTTGGCAGTGACAGGGCCTGGACCGCGGTCGCCGCCTTCTGCGAGGCTGTCATCTCGCGGAAGGAGGTGGCGGAGAGGGCCCGTGAGGAATCCTCCTTCGCGGACCCGATTCGCCGCCGGCGCGAGGGGCGGCGTGCGCGCGCTTACTTGCGCCTTATGCCGCCCTAGCCGAGGCTGCGGACGGTGGGGTCGGGGAGTACCCTGCCGTCCGCGGAAGCCTACCGCGAAGGTGCGACGCCCAAGTGCGCGAGGCGTCGCTCAAGAGAGGGTGCCCGTAGGGGCTGCCGCCTGCGGATCGCGGTCGTAACGACGCGGTACCCGTGATCCGCCGTAGCAAGGGCGGGTGTAGGCGCACGGTGGGTTTTTAGTGGGTGAGAGCCCCATTCACCCTGTTGTCTCCCCGGGCAGCGGGGTGTGCGGTAGGACATTTTTGCCCACCTAAAATAAAAAAAAAAAAAAAAAAAGGTATGACAGTTTTAGCAAAATTTTTGACTGTCACTGATCCTAAAAATGAAAAGGATTTCCTCCGTGGCGCATGGAAGAAATGATCCAGTTTGATGTAGATCGAATTTTCGAATTTTACTACAGTCTACAGACTGCACAGATGCCCGAGTGGTTTAGTTACCGGCCTTCCGCCCTAGTGTTGTGGGTTTGATTCCCACACAGGCACACACACCTGTGTTAACTTCTTTATAAAAAAAATTAACTTATTATCACGCCATTTGCCTTGCAGGGTAGGCAGAGAAAACATCAAGATCACAAGATCTCTTTCTGAGTCTGGGTGTACTTTGTGTCCGTGAATTGTATGTCCCCCGCGATACTATGATAACATAGTATCGCGGATTATTCCTTACCGCAGGGTGTTGTCTTTAAAAAAAAAGTAAATACACGCTACCAAAACCGCAGTTTAGTTAACAGTGATGTAATAAGAAAATTGTTTGTATGATCCACAAATGGCTGATCTGAGCCTGAGTGTGCTACTGCCTGTAAGTACCCCGCGATACTGTATCCCTGTAACAGGGAATATTACATAGGGCAGTCTATTAAAAAAAATTGGTACTATCAACCAAACAAAGAAAACTTACATCTTGTATCCTTTTCTTCTTTAACAATATAAATTCCTCGTTTGTCCGTTTGAGCGAGTCGAGCAAAGTATTCCGTTCTTGTACGAGCACCTCCTTTTGTTTCCTTATTTCCGACAGTTCCGCCTCCATTTCCGTATTTATCCGAGCTAGTATGTTCTCAGTGGACTTTGTTTTACATCCTGACTTTTTATGTGGTTGTAAATGTAGCAGCACTAAAATCAAAAATAGCAAATATAACAACTTGCATGTGGAACTAGATCTAGAATTATTTTTTACAATAAAATAACGTAAAATTAGAATCTCCAAAATATTAATTTATATGCTAGTAAAGTAATGATGTCAAAGTGAAAACCAGCGACACCACCCGAAGCACGATTACGATTGTAACGCCAATTTATTGTATGTAAATTAAAGATCCGCTAATTTTGCGGAACTAAAATGTAGAAGTGAATGTTCTCAAACAACAAATATAACTGGTTTAAAACTTGCCTTCTTTTTCCTTTTGTAAATTGCGTAAATTTTTTCTTAGATCCTCAGTTTCTCTGTTAATCTTTGCGATAGTTCGTTGTTTTATAGTCAATTCTGACTGCAAACCTTTAATAGTTGCTACTAAATAACTGTCTTCTTTTAGCTTATTCAATATCAGAGCAGGGTTTTGTGATAATCTACTGACAGCTGATGACGCCCTATCAGTTTTTATAAACGTCTGAGTTGACACTGTATGCAAATTTCTAGGTACTGTTTGACTGGCAGAATCAATCAGATTAGTTTTATTTAATTTGTTTTTCAATTCTGAGTTAACCTTACGATCTTCCATGAGTTGTCTTTCTACATCTATGATATGGCTCTCGTACTTTTGTTTCATATCACCAAACTTATCTTGGAGTGTCAATAGTATACCCTGAAAATGATCCTCTTTGTCTTTAAGCTCTTGCTCTAATCTAGCAATGCGTTCTTCTAGGAGCTTTTTCTTATTGTCTTCTACTGTTGATGATTTCGATGCCACTATAAAATAAATATTTTTATGTTAAAATGGAAAAAGTGAACGTAATATCAAATGTTTGTCTTACTAAGATAGGAGAATCAACAATGATTTGTTATGAAACAACTTTTTAAATTTATCGCTTGTGGGTTGTCACTACGGTTCTACTAGCGCAGTTTAATAAAAGTAAATTATCAAATCACCTATTAACGCAGAAACCGAATCAGGATGTTTTCTTTTTAAAATCAACTCCATTTCTTTAACCTGTCTTTGAAGATCTTGTATCACAATTAAATCTTTGTCGTGTTGCATAGTTAGATTCTTCCGGTCATTCCGTTCTTTGTGCAAATCTGCTATCAACCTATTATCATTTTCTTTTATAGATTTTAATTCTGTATTTTTATTTTCATATTCTTTACTAAGTCTACTGACAAACTTCTCACATTCAGCTAACTTTAGGTCAGCTACATGTTTCTCTTCACTTATTTGTTCTAGTTTTTTTCTCAATGCCTTGTTATCGTCATTCAATTGTACATTAGATAATTCGAGACTTTTTGATCGTTCTATAGTATCTTTCAATTCTTCTATAATACTTTCATGTTTACAACTTATTGCGTTTGTTTTTTTAGGCGTATATGTTGCAAACTTGGAAATCTTCGTAGTTTCTCGTTTCTTTGTATCAATTACACCTGCGGAGAAAGGCCTTAACTTTGGCTTACGACGTGTTTCAGTGTTTTCCTTTGCATTTTGTTTAACATACTGGTTGACCTACAAACATATTTTAATATTAATATACAAAAGAGGAGTTTAACTGCTTTCTTATATGATTCACTTAGTTACCGACTATTATTGACTCATATCTAAACTATAGACCATATACCTTACAAAGTAAAATATTATACCTGTAGAGTAAGCCTCTCGATACACAAAATTCCTAAGAATTTATGGATCATATCATTACGATTAGATAAATACTTACATCGTTAAAAACGTGTTTACAGTAAACAATGTTTATCATCAGAGTTAAATAACTGCAACTTGGTGGCAACGACCGGGCATGGTGCCCGACCGCGAGAAAAGTTGTCAATCTGGTTCCATGCAAATTAACTCTCTATAAATTGTACGATAACATTTCCTCAAAACAGTCATGAGAATTTGATTTTAATTTAGACAATTCATAAAAGCTTTAAAAAAAACGTATCCATAATAGTCAAAGTATCTATATACATATTTTATAACACAATAATTGTTGTAATAGGATCTTAATCTTATTAAAAATAGTCATTTACGGGCGAATATTTTAAATAAGCAAGTATTACTTTCTGCATAAATCATCGTCTTCATCTTTAGCATCAATGATTGCACAAATTATGAGAATGTTGGATTAATAAATAAACAGCTTTAATATTTAATGAACAGCTAAATTAATTAAGAATCAGACTGTAGGTAGGTACTGACTTACGAGCATCACACGTGCTCAAAATGATTTATGTAAATATGGTAATTAAATTATTCATGGTAAAAAAAAAAGGATAACGGCTGGCTAGATAAATTCAACGTACTCAGTATGTAAATTATATAATAACATTTTTCACACCAATATTACAGAAGCCGGTAACGTGAAGGTATTTTTAAGATCTAGGTTTCGACAACCTTACTGTGATGAACGTCATTGAAGCTCACCAGCTAATTACACGTGTATCATCAAATTATCATTATAGGTGCTTGACGCATCGCAGCTTAAAAGAGGCAATCGATGTGCGCACACGCATCAGTGTGATCACTCCTGGCGGCGAGTCCGCACAGTGACATACTATAACTTCAGTAAACATGGGGTCCTTGATGAAGATAGTCGTGCTTCTGTACATCACCTCGGCAGTTTTATGTACACCGTTCATCAATAAATTGCAAGCTGGACAAGGTATGGAATTTATTTTATTTACTTATCATGTAAAGTTGCTTCTAAATAAGGTTTATGTTATAAATATTCTATATGTATACTGGGCGAGGTCTGGACTAGGGATCAGTCTTTGCGGTTTTTAACACACCACATCAGGTATAGATAATAAAATAGTATTATAAAGATTTTCAAATATAGGTATAACAATACAATGTAGATAGTCACTTAAAGGAAATAAAATTATGATTCGAACCTACAGAAGAGCAGATTAAGTAATTCAACAACCCTGATGATACTAAAATGATTCTCGCTTATCGTTAATCTAAAAATTATGGCCCTGTTATTACTTTTTAAAATTAATCATAAATCTAATCAAGCAAGAGATGCCGTATATTAATCAGAATTCAGCATTTTTGTTATTCTAATTAGGTATATATTGATATCAGTCCATCTTCATTATTCTTCCGATAAAAGTGCACAAAATAGAATATCGAAAGTCACGGTGACCCCTGAATTACTACAGTTCAAGTTCAATATGGACCGTTAGAACAAGCAAGATGAATCGAGTCGCGGGACCACGAATCGAAACCAAGCCTCGGCCAGAGAAAGTCATTAAACATGTCACAGGAGACACACGCTGCGCATTTTAATCGATTCTATTAACAATCCATGTACCGTGTGGGAAATGAACCAGTTGTTCAGAATCTATCTATATGTAGGTTGTAGCACTTAGACGGATTTGCTATAAAAATATTAGTCATTCGAATGAGTATTGACATAAATAAAACATATTTATAAGCTCAAAAAAAAGAAGCATATAAAAAGAGGTTAACGAGTTTGGGCCAAAATGATCAATGACCTCTTTCAATAGCGACTACCTGTGGGTTCGTCGTAAAGGACATTTTATCACCAGAATAAAGACAAGTTCAAAATCACATGTCTTCGTGCAGTTTTGTTTGTTTTTTATAGTGAATATCTGTGAATACAAACCACCAAATATTTTTATTGCTTATTGCGGTATTTGTAGTGCTAATCGCTGCCCATAGATTCAGCGACAGCCAAATCGCTGCCTACCATGAAAAATGTTCATATGTATGTATCTGAATAATTTGGCTTCCAGGTTTATGTGGGCCAGCGATGCAAACTTACACCCCTAATTTCACTTGTAGATTTCTAATCTTAAAATAATGCGTTTTTACTATCGTAACGAATATTAATTTTCGTCAATTTAAAAATAAAATTAAGCAGGTCTCTAAGACAAGACTAGATCTTGTAGATGATGAGGCAAAAGGATACCACATAAAAGGCGTTTTAGGGGAAACGAGCGGTTAGAGCTAGTTATTATAGAAATATTTAGGTATCCTGACGGTTTTAAGGTTTGAATACCTACGGAATGCTCCCTCAAAAAAACAAAAGCTTTTTACTTTTGTTTTTTTCAGAAAAATACAACACTGCAATAAGGAGTAATCCTTGTATCGCGGGGGACTTTAGAAAAATCCAATTTCACGGACACAAAGTACACCTAGACTCAGAACAACTATTTGTAGATCGCACAAAGATATGTCCTGTGTGGGAATCGAATACACAACACACGGGTGGGAGGCCGGTATCTAAACCACTCCACCATCTTTACAGTCCAAAATACTAAAGTATGCGTTAAGATCAATCAAATACGTATTTTTTTTCTATAAAGCATTACAATATTAATTATAAATAAACTAGCTGACCGAGCAAACGTTGTTTTGCATATTTCCACATCGGCAGTAGAATGGTGAAAATTTAGGGGTGTATGTATTTTTAATGCCGAAAAATCATAATAAAATAAAAAAGAAATGTTGTCCAAAAAATAAATATTTAGGGGTGGGTCACCCTTATCATTGAGGGGTATGAAAAATTGATGTTGACCGATTCTCAGACCTACCCGATATGCACACAAAATTTCATATAAATAGGTCCAGCCGTTTCGGAGGAGTTTAGTAACAAACATCGCGACACGAGAATTTTATATAAGTATTAGATAGTTTACCGGTTCTGTTCAATTTTGGAGCCTCATTTCCTTCGTAGCACTATTTACACTTAGGAGCTACACCGAGTATGACTGTTGTTAAAATCAAATGCGTAAAGCGACCTTCCTATTGAACAATGTTATCAGTTATTCTATTCACATAATTAAAAATGACTATATGGAATTAAACAATGTTTTTCCGTAAAAGCATTGTTTGCAATCGGACTTGTTATTATTTGTTACGGCACATTTCCGTAAGTTAGACACACATGTTAATATCGTGATTAGTTATAACCTTTTAAATGGAAATTATGTAGTCTTATAATCAATTCAAATAATTAATATTTTAATCAGTTTACACATATCCACTAAGCAAATATTGTTTACAGGATAAAAATAATCGTTGACGATAATAATTTTGTAATTGTGAATCTTACAACAATAGTCTCTTCTGTCAAACCCTCCTTGCACCAAGAATGTTGGCTTTTCCATTTATTTTCAATGACCTACTAAGCATAGATATAATATTTCAGAATGGCCTACACGTAGTTCAGTAAAGCAACCAACACATCAGGAATCTCAAAAAATAACAGATGATACAATTAAAGAAACGGAAGATGCTGTACAGATTGATCAAGCTCCTGATGTAGTGCCGACATTAAAGGACACTCCAGAAGCCATACAGAAGGTTAATTATGCTGGATGCCAAGTTATAAAAGTATCGATAGAAAAATCTTATGCTAAAAACCTTATCAAACAACTAGCATCAGAAAAACGTAAGATTGGCAACAATTTTTATTATTTAGTATTTTTACATATACCACAAGCAATAGCTAGATATCCCACCTGATGATAAGAGGTATATAATAGTGTTGATATAATATACTTTAGTTGCTAAAGGGGTTGGTAATCTTTGTAGAAATCAATTTACTCTTGCCTTATAGACATCCACATAATACTCGTTCGGTAATGCCGACGCTGAATACTTAAATATCCATTGCCACCTACAAAATACGCATGTGGCTTGTTCACAACCATACAAACATTTCACACAAGTACTCTTCCCAACTGAGTTGTTTGGCATATCATCCATCCATCCATCCATCAGCCTTTCAACGTCCACTGCTGGACATAGGCCACCCCAAGAGAACGCCACAACGAGCGGTGCTGTGCTGACCGCATCCAACAGCTCCCCGCGGCTTTGACCAGATCGTCGGTCCACCTTGTTGGGGGGCCGTCCTACGCTGCGCCGTCCGATACGTGGTCGCCACTCGAGAACTTTTCTTCCCCAACGGTTGTCGGTTCGTCGAGCGATGTGGCCTGCCCATTGCCACTTCAGCATGGCAACCCGGCGGGCCATGTCGGTCACTCTCGTTCTCCTACGGATCTCCGTATTACGGATTCGATCACGTAGGGAAACACCAAGCATAGCCCGCTCCATGGCCCGCTGAGCAACTTTGAGCCTTGAAACGAGGCCAACATTCAGAGACCACGTACCATCCAATTCATACGCCACATTTAGGAAACGTGAAAGTAATATTATTTCATATTTGTTATGTGGGGCTATTTATGAAATTTAATTGTAAACTAGATAATTGATACCACGGGAGGCATTCGAATCTATAAGCTTTTTAATTGCATTCAAATTGCTTCTATTTAAGCAACCGTAGATTGCTTAAATTATAAACAGTTGGATCAATTAGGATTGTAGTGATCAATTAGTTATTCCATTTCGTCTAATTAAATGTTTATAATTTTAGTTATAGCAACATGGGGTGGTAGCCAAAGCTCGGTCGACATACTAATCAGACCAGAAGCAATTGAAAATATAACAAGTATTTTTAAAAACAAAGAGATTTCATACGATGTTATGATCGAAGATTTACAACAAAGCATTAATGAGGAAAATCCACCTTTGGATGAAAACGAAATCGAGTTGCAAGATAGACGAGGTTTGTGTCATTAACCTTACATTCAAAATATTTAGCTTTTAAATAATACAATTAACAATATTCCAAGGGTCCGTATCATTTTGTTGCAGCAAGAGCTTACAATTTTTGGCGTTACAGGGCACCTCATCGGAGAATAGGTTTTATAAATTCTTACATTGGCTACAACTCTCTCAACATACCCATGGAGTATTGGCCAAATGCAAATTGGGGTTCGTTATTAACGTTGGGCACCGAATCTTTGTTAAGCACAACAGTTTTAAATGTAATTAACCAATTGGAATTGAATTGTGTTAACAAAATATAACCATTACAAATCACTGGAAGCATGTAACCAGTGAAACGGTTACTAATAAGGGCAAGCACTGAAATAAATATTTTTTATAGGTACATCCAATAAAAGTATATTTGTTATGATTAAATAAGATATATAAATGTTTCGCTAATATTACAGGTCATCGTATGACGTGGAAGCAATATCACAGACTAGAAGATATACATGGATTTTTGGATTATTTGGCGAAAACCTATCCTTCCATCGTGAGCGTGAATACTATTGGCAAATCGTATGAAGGGCGAGATCTTAAGGTACAGTAAATTTTGATTCCGCCTCCTAAGAATAAATACGTATAGTATAGTGCAATCACGCCATTTCATTCCACGTGTCGAAACACCCGCAGAAAGTAGTTAATAATGGATGCATGACTGTCTCACTGTTAGCCATGGGTATCCTCTTAGATTTAGACTATGGTCCTCTGCACGGGCCCTGTTCAGAATTGTAAACAAACATGCAAATATAAATCATTATTCCTCCCAGACAAGCTAATTAACGAAAAAGCTATAATATCATAGACCACATCCATACGCTGCACCAGATTATACAGAAGACCCGTCTGCGATACCAAATTGACTACCGGTATGTCGAAGTCTTGAAGTGCATGTATAGAAACGCTACCATGTCAGTCAGTGTTCGGCAAATGAGTACGAAACCGATCCAACTGCAGGGAGGTTTTAGACAGAGAGACGTTATGTCCCCGAAACTCTTCCCCAATGCACTGGAAAATGTCTTCAAGCTCTTGGACTGACACGCAATCGACAGCAACATCAATGGCGAATACATCACTCACTTTTTACGAGTATATACCGACAATATCGTCATGGCAGAATCGCTGGAACTTGGCACTATGCTCAATGATCTCAGGAAAGTTTCCTGACTAGCGTGGGTCTAGAAATGAACATAGACGAGACGAAAAGCATGTAAAATGTTTTAGTCCTATTCGGGAATGTGCTTCTCGAAGTTATCGACTACTATTTATACCCGGGACAGACAGTCCCGTTAGATAGGCGCAAAACGATTGACCTCTTTCTCGAGAAAGAGAGAATTCAGCTCGGCTAGGTAGCGTTCGGGAAACTAAGGAAGATTTTCTTGTCCAACCGCAGTGTCTGATAACGAAGGTCTACGGCCAGTTGGTGTCTTTGTAAGTAAGTGGTCTCCGAATATTGGCTTTGTATTAAGGCTAAAATCCACTCAGCGTGCCATGGAACCGGATATGGTCAGTGCCTCTACGTGATCGAATCTGTAATGCAGAAATCCGTAGGAAAACGGGCCGACATAGCCCACCGAGTTGGCATGCTGAAGTGGCAATGGGCAGGCCACATCGCTCGACTAACCGACAAACGTTAGGGAAAAAGGTTCTCGAGTGGCGATCACATATCAGATAGCACAGCGTAGGACGGCCTCTCACTAGATGTACCGACGATCTGGTCAAAGCTGCAGGGAGCCGTTTGATGTAGCTCGTTGTGGTGCTTTCTGGGGAGGCATATTGGCACAGCAGTGGACGTCAAAATAGCTGATGGATGAAATGATTATTGCAAAGTATCTAGCATAAAATATGCAATAAAATGATAAAGGAATCATCTTACGACTAGATCTGCACGCTGAATAATTTTAACAATATAAAAATTGTAAGCTGGTAAACTAGTAGTAATCCCAGGGATGAGCTAGGTATGTTAATACTACTACTACTTACTTATCATCACGCCATCTCGCTTGCGATGTAGGCAGAGGGAAAAGTGCCATTACGCTTTATTCTTGCATACATCTCTCGCTTCCTATGGTAATTCTAACTGTCATTTAATTAATAAAAATGAATAATTAATGAATAATAATGAAGACGGACTTAAGCATTTATAATATAGTCAAATTATTTACAGGCATTAAGGATCTCTGACGGCAAACCCACTAACAAAGCAGTATTCGTAGACGGCGGCATACACGCCCGTGAATGGATAAGCCCCGCAGTTGTTACTTACTTTATAAATCAATTTGCGGAAAATTTTGACGTTGAATCTGAGGACATCAAAAACATCGACTGGTAACATTTCAGAACAATATATCAAACATTTTAGACTAGGAAACATTCTAATATTCATCTTACCTATGTTCCAAACTTTTCGTGTAGGCCTAATCGGTATTTGAAGACAGAGCCAATCAACTTCGTATCTTATCACAACATTAATTGGGGTCGGCTTCCGATATGTTCCATTTCAAACATCATGTATCCGTGTGGTGACGGACTAAGAATACAAGTGTCACCACACCATTCTTTCCCACGGGTGTCGTATGAGGCGACTAAGGGAAGTGAGCAATTATCATCCATTGCATGACTGGTGGTAGGGCTGGGTACTGAGTGGGAGTACTCACTTGGTATCGGGCCCGAGCGGGTTGGTACCACCATCTCCATTGTGACCGCCCATGAAGCACATCGTTGCGTTTTGGCTGTAGCA
The DNA here is from genome assembly GCA_948253155.1 of Leucoma salicis. Lineage (NCBI taxonomy): Eukaryota > Metazoa > Arthropoda > Insecta > Lepidoptera > Erebidae > Leucoma > Leucoma salicis. The sequence continues at coordinate 9,000,820 of OX411819.1, read as the reverse complement.
GAAGATAGCCGTTTATTCTTTCATTTCATATTGGTGAAATGAAATGGTGAGCAGCGGCTTGACAATACTCTTAGTATAGTTGAGTCCATGAGCGACGGTTACCATTTACCATCAGATGGGCCGTGGCTCATCTGCGACTAAAAGCAATTACCACCACACCATTCTTTCCCACGGGTGTCGTATGAGGCGACTAAGGGAAGTGAGCAATTATCATCCATTGCATGACTGGTGGTAGGGCTGGGTACTGAGTGGGAGTACTCACTTGGTATCGGGCCCGAGCGGGTTGGTACCACCATCTCCATTGTGACCGCCCATGAAGCACATCGTTGCGTTTTGGCTGTAGCAGAAGATAGCTGTTTATTCTTTCATTTCATATTGGTGAAATGAAATGGTGAGCAGCGGCTTGACAATACTCTTAGTATAGTTGAGTCCATGAGCGACGGTTACCATTTACCATCAGATGGGCCGTGGCTCATCTGCGACTAAAAGCAATTAAAAAAAAACAGTTGCCACATCTGGTTACCCATCTGGAGACGGTCAAAAGTTGTTTTAGAACTAAGTTAAGTCCTCCTTGATGACAACCAATACATTCAATAAAATATCGACCATTCGATTTCGAGTTCGTATGTATTCTATATACTTAGATAGCTACATGAGCTTTGGATATTTAATTTGAGAAGGAGTATTATAGAATATGATTACTTTATTTGCAGGTATTTCTTACCTGTTCTTAATCCCGATGGTTATGAGTATACACACACAAATGATCGATTATGGAGGAAAAATAGAAGGGGATACGGTGTAACTTGTACAGGAGTTGATCTGAACAGAAATTTTGGGTAAGACATTTACAAAACAAAGACCCACTTAAGAGAGAATTCATTTGATTTTTCATGTTTATGTTTCTGCTGACTAAATCTATCTATCTTTAGTATAATTTAAATGCGAAAGTGTTTGTTTGTTATGTTTTTGCTGTAACTACTTATCTGATCGTCATGAAATTTACTATAGGTAGGTACTTACCCACCTATATAGTCCGCAACACAGAAGGACGCAGGCTACTTTTTATTTCTTAATAATGAACGGTTCCACAGGGATAGCGAATTTTACATCTAGATAAAATTAGTGTACTACTGTAAAGTGACGTAAGTTATATTATTTGATGCTATTTTGAAATCCACGCAGACATAAAAGCCAGAATTTATACCTACTATTATAAGGCTAAGCGTGTGTTTAGACGCAGGCTACGCAGATCCACGCAGCGCTGCTCTGCGCTGCTGATTTTGTAATGCTTTTAACATCGTTAGGCTGCGTACGTGGCACCACTGAAGTAATGCAACACACTTCCAATGGTTTACCAATACAGGCGGAGAGACGGCACGGCGGGTTTATTTAGTGGGTGTGGGCCCCACACTATCCTGTTCATTGTCACGAACGACAAGGTGTGCGGCTAAGAACATTTTTTCCTGGGTTAACAAAAAAAAAGCTGCATACGGGGCGGGGCAAGCATGTGCAGCAGGAAGGGACATGTCTGCGTTGCATGTACCTGTGCCGCAACGTACGCAGCTTAAGGAGTTAAGGATGTTCAGGGCATTACAAAATCCGCCCTGTGGATCGGCGTCGCCTGCGTCTCAGTATACGCTTAACCTAAAAGTGTTAGAAATAAAAACAAATTGTTTATTGTGATGTTTATCATTTGACATACCTACTCAGCTATTGTATTAGAATTTGACTATTTAGGCGTCTCAAAACGCAGAACAGTTTAACCCCCAAATATTTAGAGCTTTTGTCTATTTATTTGCTCGCGCATCGCAAAAACTATTGAATGGATTTTGATGAGACTTTTTTGTTTGATATCCCTTGAGTTGACCTAAAAACTTTTAATATCGTTACTATATCCCGAACGTGCGATGTATCCAAAAACACTGTAGCTAGGTATTCTGTACGTCGTATATATATTAACGTTGATCTTAACATCATTTTATATAATATTCTGTAAACTTTTAATTACTTCCAGATATCATTGGGGAGGTAAAGGTGCATCAAGATATCCTTGCAGTGATATCTACCGGGGTATCACAGCATTCTCTGAACCAGAATCAAAAGCAGTCTCGGTAAGTTAGTTAGATAAGTTTCTGTTGATGTAGTATGATACTAGATCAACATACAGGTCACTGGTACTAATATAAATACCCCTGGTAACACATAACTATTATTATACGAGTATGTTACAACCTGGCCGTGTGGGGCCGGCTTTAGAATTGTCCCACCCCTCTCTACCCACGGGAGTCGTATGAGCCGACTGAGGGAACACCGAGAGAGTGGGCAGCAGCACTCCCTCGAGTATTAGCAACATCCACTGCGATCGCCAACCCGCCTGCCAAGCGTGGCGATTACGGCATTATCCCCCATGACGGGACCGCTCGTTGTGGCGTGCTCTTGGGGAGGCCTATGTCCAGCAGTGGACGTTAAAAGGCTGATGGATGGATGGATGTTACAATCGCAACTACGCTCACGGGCGTATTTAAAAAAAACTGATCGTTCAACCGTTCCATTGTGCTAGCGCACACGCGCGCAGTTAGCTGCCGCATCACATTGAAGGGAACTATTTCTGCATCGCAGAAATAAGCATGTTGTATGAGAACCGAATGAAAACATCCTACACAGGACCAGGTGTTTGCAGTATAACTGCGCGGTATTGATGCCAGAGCAAGGGCACACGGCTGGTTATTTACCGAGGAGACAATTTAAATAGAGATTGTACATATTAAAATACCAGATAGTAACATTAAAATTTTCTTTCACAGACTTTCATTGAAACAATAGCTAAACCATTCACAGCATACTTATCATACCATAGTTATGGACAGTATGTTTTATACCCATGGGGATATGATAACGCATTACCACCAGACCACAAAGATTTACAGACTGTTGGTGAAAGTATTGCCGAGGTAAGTACACCTTGAAAGGCTACATTACTAGCGCTAATAAATTTCAGCAGATGAATCGATTTATATATTTATTATTATACCTACTAATAAATGGAGAGCCGGTTTGTTTGTTCGGTTATACTGCAAACTACTGAACCGATTAGAATAATACTTGTACTATAAGGTGCAGCTTGTTTTAGAGGTTTTAGTATATGATATGTTGGTGATTACTTATCCGGAACTAATATTTTTAATGTGAAACATCTAATGTGGAGGGAGGCTAAAACTGGCTGTTAGCGTGGCGACGCTTATACCTAATAATAGGAATCCTATCCGAAATTGATTTTTCATCGACAATACTATGACGCGAGCGAAGACGTAAACGTAATGTACTAGCACTAAAGATTTGAAAATAATGATGTTCTTTGTGGGAAACACGTGTGCTTCCCGACAAACTTCTCATGGAAGGTACATATAATGATATGCAGACCACATATTATGGTTTATATATAAATGTACTTATACAAGTTGAAATAAGATTGGATCATGGTTGGTTTTACAATACACCGTTAGGTGTTCAAAGAAATTACGAGCCCCAATGCAAAATAGTTCGTCTAGTATGGAAAGTAGTGCAAAGCGTAAAATATAGAAAGTAAATATTGGTAAAATAATTAAGAACGTTTAATAAAAAGTAAACCACAATTTGAGGAACATTTTAAAGTTTATTTTAACATAACTGAAATTCTTTCATGACTTTACATAACATAAAAAATTTAAAAAATATTCTAAAGAACATAACGCAAAAGTATTCGTCTACCCTAGTCACTCACGCAAAATAGTTCGTCTACCACTTAGTTGTGTCGCCTTTGATCTCAATTACAGCTTTAATGCGAAGAGGCATGGTTGCAACCAACGCTGCACACTCCTCAGGCGTAATTGACTCCCAGACAGCCAAGAGTTTAGCCTTTATTTCGCTCTTCGATCTTGATGGATTTTTACGGAGAACTTTTTTCATTTTCCACCATAGGGTTTCGATCGGCGACAAGTCCGGTCTGTTAGATAGCCATTCGATTGTAGGTAGGGTTGCCACCTTTTTTTTTGTGAAAATAAAGTACACAGGTTATAAAAGTAGGAAAAAAAAGTACATAGTACCAAAATAAAGTACTCTATCTTTTTACTTAATTGCATTACTTTTAGCAATTTTTAACAGTACAAATTATTTGTGTATAAGGAAAAAGAGATTTTTTTGTACGAGCGGGAATCGAACCCGCGTCTTTTCCAATCCGGGGAAGTGCTCTAAGCCACTGAGCTATCGTACAGACCTATTCGGTCATCTCAATTTCCTCATCACATTTGTCTTTACGACCAACGCCATCTATCGGAATGCATTTACACGCATCAATCCAATATACCAAGTTTAATTTTGCAATTAAAATTCATACTATTTGATGGCGCGATTTTTTTAAACATTTTTGACTCATTTTTTTTAGCATTTGACATGCTCCGCTACTTTTTTAAGTATAAATTATTTATGAATAAGGAAAAAGCGATTTTTGTACGAGCGGGAATCGAACCCGCGTCTTTTCCAATCCGGAGAAGTGCTTTAAGCAACAGAGCTATCGTACAGACATATTCGGTCATCCCAATGTCCTTATCACATTTGTCTTTACGACCAACGCCATCTATCGGAATGCATTTACATGCATCAATCCAATATAGTTCAAAATTCATACTATTTGATGGCGCGATTAAATTGTCTTCCAAAAGGTTTTGATACCTTGCAGCATTGATAGAACCATCCACAAACTGCATACCACCAACACCTTGTGCAGACATGCAGCGCCATACCATAAGAGACGCCGGACACTTCACTTTGCGTTTGAGACAATTAGTATGTAATGCCTCATTTTTGTTACGAATCAGTTTTATCCTTTCATCGCCGACTGTCACTTCAAATTCGGACTCGTCACTACAAATGATACTACGCCACTGATCGGAAGTCCAATTTAAATGATCATGAGCAAACTTCAACCTCTTTTTCTTTTGTACAGCAGTCAACAGTGGTTTCTCCTTAGCGGTTTAAAATCCCTAACCCATTCTTTTTACGACTCTTTTGCAAGTATCAACTGAGACGTCTTTGAGAATCATGTCCTTCCATTGCACCGTGAGTTCTCCAGCTCGAGCACAATGATTATTTTTGATAATTTTCTTCATGATTCTGTTTTCTACTGCACTTGTGATGCGTGGTCGACCAGTTTTCTTCAAACAAGAAGTCGTTCTATTCTTTTTATAGTGCTGAATGATAGATTGGACCTGGGAAGTATCAAGTCTTAAGATATTTGGTAACTTGATTTACCAGCATCAACCCCACAAACTTTTCGCTTTTGAAGCTCTTCACACACGGGTTTGCCACAACCCATTGTTATTTGAAAACTAATTAAAAAAACTGAAATGTTTTAGAATTTATACTGGCTCACTTAACAAATGACACAGCATTACTTTTACAAATTTAAATTATGCAACATAATTGTACAAAGAAGGAATAATCTTATTTAACTCACCGATAGACACTCTTTTACATCGATTAAAAATTAGAGAAACTATTTTGCTTATAACTTCTTCGAATTTAAAACAGAATATGTATAAATTTTAAAAGCTAAAATAGTTTATTAGTTCATAGTTAAAATGCCATAAGTAACGCGACATGTGATAGAACAGCTTAATATTTTATATAGATATACAAAAATAATGAAGTTAGAAAAAATCTCACAGAGAAAATTTCACACTAGACGAACTATTTTGCATCGGGGCTCGTATAATTGTATATTAACTACCCACATTTTTTTTATTACAGGCAATACTAAAGACAGGTGGTTCTAAATACAGTGTTGGATCGTCCAGTGGCCTTCTATATCCAGCATCTGGTGGCTCTGATGACTGGGCCAAATCCTTAGGCATTAAATACAGCTACACTATTGAACTTAGTGATACTGGCCGCTATGGTTTCGTGTTGCCAGCTCCGTTGATTGAACAAGTTGCTAGGGAAAATTTGGCTGGACTTAGAGTGCTAGCTCATCAAATAAGCAAAGAATAAATTCAAAACTATCTGAACCTGAATATGAAATGTAAAATTATGATGATTACAGTATCTAATTTATTTATTTAATTAGTATTATAAAATGTGAAAACTTATTTAAGATTCATGCATTCAGACTCTGGAGCAAACTACCTGCTCTGGTGTTTTATGATCACATCATATTTTAAATGATATTTAAGAAGAGGTATGACCTCATGATAGCGGCGTCTCTGGTAGCAAGCAATACAAGGGTTGCTTGCTGCGCATGAGCCATTAACCTATCTATCACCATAGACAATAGAAAAATAATATAGTTTTGAAAAGCCATGAATGATGATGGTGAATGGATGATGTAACATGGTATAGAGTATTATAAAAATGTGTGATACATCAAATAAATTAAATATTCTTTAAAATAGTTTTGTATTTATTGAAAACAACCTTTATTTAAGTTTTATTAGTAATTCTAAAAACGAAGCAGTACTCAAGTTTTCATCCAAAAATAACTGCAGCAGGTATTAATAAATGTATTTTAAACAACTTTCTCGCTGTTACTGATGGAAATGGTGAAAAAAAATTAAAATATACAATACCTTATTCAGTGGAGTATCTTTACACTCTGCCACTTCCTTTTCAGACTCATAGGCCTTTGTTACTTTAATCTGAGGTATAACACTTACATCAGTCTTATAAATATTACAGGATTTAGCAGAGGTTGGACTATTTTTCAGTATATTTTCGGTCTCATGTGCGATATCTTCAGCTCTTTTCAATATCAATTCCACATCATCCACGTCATCACTTAAAAGTTTTTCTGTCTTATTACCAGCAGACAACTTGTGTAGTTCATTAAATATCATCTTAATTTCTTCATCACTGTCTTTATAAGCTTCACAAGTCTTCTCATAGTGTAAAAATTCTTTCGTTGACATACTGTTGTCATTGGAAGTTAGATCTTGATTAATAGCAATATTGCTCTGCGCCATGATCGTTGTGCTAACACAATTTTCCCAGTTCTCACAATGAAACTTTTATGGTACTTATGCAAATCTAAAACTGAAAAGTGTATCCTTAGAATGTTACAGTTAGGTACCTAGACTTCAATCAAACAAACAAAATAATATGCACGTTGCTAGGCAACCAGGGCTGCCATTAAAAAGAAAATTGGTTGCCGTGTTTCCGATGTCAGATTGCCGTGTTTTGGGGTTAAAGTTGAAATATTGCAGTGTCCAAAACAAATATGTATAATCAAAAAGTAGACTTTCGCACCTAATTGCATATTGCTCTTATAGTTATAGTGATTAAAAAGAAGGATTCCGTACAAAAAAAATATCAAAAAAAGATTAACAAACTCGTCAAAAACTTCATCATATTTTTTTAAGACAACACCAGGCACTGAGGAATAATCATTGTATCACGGGGGTCTTTAAAAATATACAATTTCACGGATATAAAGTACACCCAGCGCAGAACAATCATTTGTGGATCACACAAAGTTTTAATCTGTGAGAATTGAACCCACGACACTCGGGCGAGAGACCAGTATCCAAACCGCCACGCCATCTTTGCAGTTAATAACTATCTGATATCAACGATACTTATTTCTAGTACTTCTTACTTGAAATCGTATTCTGAACTACCTTTCATGTAATGACACTTGTTTGGTTTTAGTATAATAATCCTTCGGCCTGGAAATATTGTTTTGCTAATAATATGTTGTGGATCGTAAGTAACAGTCACATTACTAATAATTACTTTGCAATATTTATGCTTTAGCATGGGGTAGGACCAAAATATTTATTATATTCTTTTAAATAATTAACTAAACATAAAAAGTAAATACGATTAAAGTTTGATTATGAAGATTATATTAAATCTCATTGTGGGCTAGCTGTTACCTGTAAGTGGGGCTCCAATTACCGTGTTTCAGAATACAGCAACGAATGTTCTGCCCTGTACCTTGTTTTTGTTGCCAAATGGCCCCAAAGCACGGCGATTGTCGTGTAAATGGCAACCCTGTAGGAAACGCTCATAGATAATGCAACACTGTTGTTGTAACGGTATCTAGCGGTATCTGGAGCATAGATTTAGGATATACTCCAAAATCTATGGTAAATTTGTAGTTATTTCTTCTTCTTCTTCTTGATTTATGGCTGTTGCAGGAATATGTCCACAACTTTGCCAATGTCACGTGGCAGAGATAAACCGTCAAACGAAGGAGATTGTTCGGTGATAAGAGAAAGGCCGGTGATTATGTGTCAAACTTAACAAATTACTATGATGGATAAATACTCTGAAACAAACAACATCAACTAACTACATATCATACTAAAATCTATTATTCTAATGTACGGTGTTAAAGAAATTTATTTACAATTTAATCTTATTTACTTTTATAAATTTACAGAGAATTAAAACAAATGGAGTAAATACAAGTGATAAAAGTGATTTAAATGAGGTAGGACGGGGAATTTCATGAGGCAAAATATCATACAATGAGTAGTGAAGTTTGGTGCAGCTAAAAAAAATATGGTCCACATTTCCTTGAGCTAGTCCACATTCACAAATAGAGCTATCCCTAATCCTAAGTTTGGCCAGAAATACTGGGGTACAAGAATGGTTCAAACGTAAGCGACAGATGGTAGAAGTGGTTGCCTTGTCAGCCTTTTTGAATTTAGAAAACCAGGGTTTATGCGGAATATCAGCTTGAATATCACCATAAAATTTTCCTTTTAAAGTTTTAGAGACTAGCCATTCTTTAGTCCACTGCTGGAACAAGACTGTCTTTAAGGATGCACAGATGTCATGGGAATATAATTGGGAATGGGACAGGGAGCCTAAAACCGCTGCAGACCTGGCGCATGAGTCAGCAGTTTCATTCCCCAGGATACCTGAGTGTCCAGGAATCCAAGACAGAACAATGTTAATACCAAGTTTTTCACACTTTAACAATTCTTCTCTAATTTTAAGGGAAATAGGGAATCTTGTTTTAGATCTAAAAGGGTTTGATAAGATGGATTGAAGACAACTTTTAGAATCCGAAAATATTATAGAGTTATTCAAATTGTGTGATCTCACAAATAAAATAGCTTCTAAAATAGCTATTGACTCACCAGTAAATATTGAAGTAGCAGGGGGACATTTATAAGACAATACAATTCTGGTGAAAGGAATCCACACAGCTACACCTATGGCACTATCGGCTGATTTGGAAGCATCTGTGTATAAAGTAAACCAATTCTTATATTCACTTTGAATTTTGTTATGAAATATAATATTAGCTTCAATTGTATACTTATCAATGCCAAAGTTAAGGATTACTTTTGGTTGCAAGGTTAATGCTTCATAATCTGTAGAGTATAGTGGCAGAATGGGAGACTGATAAAACAAGTTAGATAATTGATTAAACTTAAGAAAACTCCAGAGAATACAAGGAAATTTGTCTGATGATGACTGAAGGTCATGAGCGTTATAAAGAGCGGCCAATTGGTTTAATTTTGAGATGAGAGGATGATCACAATTTTGAATAAGTTTAAAAAAAATCTGTTGGAAAGGAATTGCCTACGCAATGAAAGAGGTGGTTCAACACACTCTACTTGCATTGCGTTAATAGGCGATGATTTCATAGCTCCAAGAATAATACGCAGGCATTTAGATTGGATTTTATCCAATTTTTTAAGGGCGGATTTAGTACAAGGGTCTAAAAGGAAGGAACCATAGTCCATATGACTGCGAATAATAGCATTATATAAGATTTTTTGGGTGAAAGGATGTGCCCCCCACCATACACCAGAAAGAGAACGAAGAATATTAATGTTTCTCTCACATTTCTGGGTCACATAGTCAAAATGAACAGTACCTGTCAATCTGGAGTCTAACCACACTCCCAAAAACTTAATTTTATTTTCTTGAGGAATTATACAGTCATTAATACTAATTGTAATATTGGGAATGGTTCTTTTTTTGGTGAAAATGACAACACTACTTTTTGAAGGTGAAATGGATAAACCATGCCTGAGAAGCCAATCTGATAAGTAACTAAGAGCAGAGTTTAACTGGCTCTCTGCTTCTTCCAAAGACTTGGTAGCAATATAGAGAACTAGATCATCAGCATATTGCAATATTTGGCAAAATGGTTGAACTGTAGTGTCTAAGTCACTAGTATATAGACTGTACAATAAAGGGCTAAGCACTGAACCTTGGGGTAAACCCTTCCAGGCAGTTCTAGGTGGATAACAGGAATTTTGATATTTAATAGAAATAGATCTTTCCATAAATAAATTACATATAAAACGGGTCAGTTTTATGGGAATGTTCAGATAAAGTAATTTATTTTGAAGTACTGGTAATAACACATTATCATACGCTGATGCAATATCTATAAAAACACCAACTAGATATTCTTTTTTAAGAAAGGAAATGCGTATATCAGAGGTAAGAATACTAAGACTATCCATAGTACTCATACCTTTTCTGAAACCGAATTGAGTTTTAGCTAATAAGTTTCTATTTTCTACTAACCACTCCAAACGGTGTTTAATCATGTGTTCTGTAATTTTACTTAAAACTGAGGCAAGGGCTATTGGTCTATAGTTATTAGGATTAGCTGCAGACTTTCCTGGTTTGAGGATAGGGATAATTATTTGCTTTTTCATTTCCTGAGGTATGATTCCATATTCAAAGGAGTTGTTAATTAGTTTCAAATAGGTATGTTTAGAATTTTGCGAAGCATGTTTTAAAAAAGAATATGGTATGCCATCTGGGCCAGGTGAAGTATCCACCAGCCCCTCAAGAGCAAGACTAAGTTCAGAAAAGGTGAAATGGGAGTCAAAATGGTTTAAAGACGGAAGGGAATTTGGAAGAGAGGGAATTGCATCTTTAGTAGGAACAAAAGGTGGAGACAATTTATCAAAAAACTCCTCAAGCCATAAAGAAGGATCATTAGATGTGATGTTACTATTGTAACATGATCCTCTAAATTTTTTAATTTGTTTCCAAACTAAACTGGATGGAGTTCTGGGAGAAAGCTGTTCACAAAATTGAATCCATCCAAGCTTCTTTTTCTTTTTTAAAGTTCTAGTTGCTTGAGAAGCAATCTTTTTATATGCCAAAAAGTTTTGTAACGTCATATTTGATATGTAGCATTTTTCAGCTGCCCTTCTTTTCTTAATAATGTCTGAACATTCAGTGTCCCACCATGGGGGAGAAATTTTGAATTTGGAAGATTTTTTTAAGGGGAAAGCAATATCAGCACTTGAAATAATAGATTTAATAAATTTTGAGTATATATCAGAAATATTGTAGCCGGAAAATGAAGGGAGTTGTAATAGTTTATTATCAAGGGAGTTAGAATATGATGACCAGTCAGTATTTTGATTTAGTCTGTATTTAAGAGAAGGGCAAAAGTTAAAAACTGGAGTAGATCTGTTACAGATGTTAATATGAATGGGAAAATGATCACTACCATAAGTGTGTTCCAAGACACACCATGATAGAGTTGATGCAAGGGATGGAGTACACACAGTGAGATCAACTACACTTTTCGGATTCTGTGTAGGGAACACCCTACGAGTAGGAGTACCATTATTAATTACGCATAAGTTGCCTTCATCAAAAATTTCTAAAAGGGCGCGACCAAATGTGTCATCATGGCCAGAGCCCCATGAAGTGTGGTGAGCATTAAAATCACCCATCAAAATAATGGGAGGTGGAACAGATGAAATTATATATAAAATATCTGAGACTAGTGAAGGATTGGGATGAGGAATATATATAGATACAAAAGATATATTACACATATTTACAGCGACAACATTGATGTCAGGTGATACGGGTGGAAGTGAAATTTGTGAGAATGAGCAAGAACGCCTAACAAGTAAGGCAGTTCCAGCATAACCATCTGCTCTGTCGTCCCTAAGACAGGAGTAACCTGGAATCCAAAAATGGGAACCAGGAATTAACCATGTCTCAGAGACAGCAAAAACAGATGGCTGAAATTTAGTGACTAAATGAAGAAGTTCATGTTTTTTATGACGAATGCTTTTTATGTTCCACTGGAGAAGTGATGTGGGAGCCATGGTCTGAATTTAATGGTATGAACTGTAGAAGAGTCTTGGCAACGTGGGACGGTATGTTAGTATTGGATTTAGACAGTAAACTAATAACCATTGAGAGGAGAGCTTCCAGGACACTATCATCCTGGGCTAATTGAGGAAGGTTAGAACAATTAGACATAGAGTTCAAAGCAGATCCATTTGATAATGATGATGATGGGGTAGCAATAATATTTTGATGTGAGACCCGATCATATGATTTCCCTAGTGGAGCACGCACACGCGGGGTGGAGAAAACGGTTTTACGATAAGATGTATGAGAAGGAGGATTTGCAGGTTGATACTGAAGAGTGGATGACTGTGATGTTTGAATAGATGAGTTTATAAATGTACCACCTCGTGTTACCTCAGCATAAGGTTTAAATGATTTAGGATGGAGGCGTGATGCTTCATAAAATGAGATATTATCATTTGTCATTAAAAACTTGATAGACTTTTGCCTACCCTGTTCAGGACAGTCTTTACTGTTGGCAAAATGCTGCCCCAAACAGTGCAAACATGAAGCAGAGGATTCATCGACTTTGCAAGTGTCTCCAGCATGGGGTTGAGCACAACGATAACACCTTGGGCTTGAACGGCATAGACTTTTGACATGGCCAAACCTACAGCAGTTGTAGCATTGAATCGTAGGATACTGATAAGATTCCACCGGGAGAGAAGTGTGAAAACAGAAGACTTTACAGGGTAACCTTTGACCCTGGAAAGTCAATACGATTGTTTGGGTAGGAGTCCAAGTTACCTTACCATCATTTATTATTTTCCTGTTCAAGCGACGAGCCTTCAGGACAGGGCCACAACCATCAGGGAGAGTGACAGCCTCCACAAACTCATCCATGGATAAATCCACGGGAACCTGGCGCACAATACCCATTTTTGTGATATTATAAGATGGAATAGAAGCAACATATTTTGCAGTAGTCAAAATAGGGTTATCTAAAAATTGATTGGCTGCTTTGGCAGTTTTAAACTGGACTGAAATCTTATTTCTCCCCTCTTTTTTAACACCATCTACACAAATGTTTTCGATTTTATTTTTGTAGAGAAACTGGCCAAACTTGATAATACGGATTACAGATCCAATCACTGGATCTGGTTCAGCTCGGGAAATATGGACGATAAATGGTCCACTGTCTATATCTGTATATTCTTTAATGCCAACAACAATTTTTGGGTGAATATATACATTTTGTATGGAAGCGACAGCTAGCTCCTGGTCTACAATGGTTTTCTTAGCGTTTTTATTTTCATTTTGGGCGTCTTGAAAACGACGCTTACCTCCTGATTGAATAGACAAACCAGTAGAAGTAGGGGCTACTTCTCCTGGTTTGGTGGTTTTTCGAATATCTGGGGGATCGGGAGGATCAGGGGGTTCTGGGTCCATCGGATCCATCCAGACTTCATAACCAGACTTCAAAAAATAAAAAATAAAACTCGAATGAAAAAATACAAAAATGAACCAAATGACAATCTTACTATGAAAATTAATACATACCTAATTATACACAACTAAAACATAAAATTATTATTTATTACACTATATACACTAAGCTAGGCAAGAGATGAGAAATTTTGAGATTTTTGAAGAGTTAAATCAAAATCAAAAATTTAAACAAATCTCACTGAAACGTGTGACAGCCTCTCCAAACACGAAAAAAAAAGTTATTTCTTCTCCCCCTGTTTAGAGCGCAATGACATTTATATCGTCACCTTTAATACGCAAACCTCGTAACTCCACCGAAGCTCGAAATTGACTTTTTGATGTAAATAGCTGCGTAAAAAAATTGGGATTTTTTTCCTTCTAAGCATCGTTATTTTTTGTGTTTTGGTAACACTATAAATTAAGGTCAAGGAAACCTCGTAATTACACCATCAATTTTTTTTCAATAGCCAACCTTGTAACTCCCTTGGCAGCGTTTTTACTAAGGCAATGTAATGGCGCGAAGTTGTGTATGTAGACCGGTGTGCTATTTTTATGTTTTAAGCAAAAAATACTACGTATCCAGTAAAATACGAAGTCTTTATTAAATATTGATAGCATGTCGATGAGTTTTGAAAAATATTGAATTTAATAATTAAAGTATTATTACAGTAAATAAATGGTGTAAAGTTTCAAATGGAGTTACAAGTACCTATTGCTTTTATCCTTATCTGAGAATGTTGGCTGCGTAACTCCTAATTTATTTTAAGCTAGTAATAAATGTCTTCACTTAAAACATGGCGAGTATTATTCTGTTTAAAAAATAGGAAATCCGGCAGTAAATACGCCTTAAATAATTCTGATTCCATTATGACTATAATACAATTTGCTTATATTTATGAAAACGAAGCTTATCTACGACACAAAATCATGAAAATATTTTATTTATTTATATCACAAGATCGACAGACCATAAACAATATAATCAATCTAAACTATTCTAAAACTTATGTCCAATGATGGATCTACTTTATAAATATGTAATTTAAAAAATATTTTAAAAGAAGCTTCAGGAGGATGCGGTTTATAATTGGTTCTTACAAAATAAAAGACAGCAGTCAGACAGTATTCTTGCATACATCTCGGCGATTTGATCTAGGTAGGTCGGTCTCCCCCTGCACCTACATCCTTTCACTTTCGCATTGTATCTTCTTAACCAGTTGCTCGTTCAGCATTTTTTCTACATGTCCGAACCATCGGAGCATTCCCTTTCGCATTTTTATACCAATACTCTCCTTCATACCTACTCGCTCTCTTACGTCGTCGTTACGAATACTGTCAGTTAGTCTCATTACACAAAATTCGCATTTCGACCGCATTGATTTTACCCTCATGCTCCTTTTTGCATATCCAACTGTCGCTTACATATAATAACGCTGGGACAAGCACTGCGTTGTGTATTGCGACACGTGCCTTCTGGCTGAAATAATGGTTGCAAGTTATCCCTATGCTCCGTTCATTTTATTTCCCGCATTTACTCTCCTCTCTATGTCAGTGGTGTACCTTCCATCCCGACTGAATCCACATCCCAGATATACTAATTAATCCGCTTTTTCTAGCACACTCTTGATGTTATATTCTTAAGTAGTAGTGCTTAAGACAAGACGATTTGGATTAATTGAAGAAACTGAGCATCCTGATTTTGATGTGAAACATCTAATGCGGAGGGAGGGTAAAATCGGCTGTTAGCGTGGCGACGCTTTTATTTTACTTGTCCCGTTCAAATCTTGCAAGTTAAATTTGACACATTTCCCGGTTTCCGCTTGTGCTGAAATTTTACACGCATATGTATATCGCGTGACAATGCAATATTATGATGACATGGAGCTGATCTGATGATGGAGCTGGAAGGTGGACATAGGAACTTTATAATGAAACGGAGCAACCCCATCGAATTTGGGCTCGTATGATTCGTCTTGACGAGTACTTTGCCTCTAGATGGTGATGGAGCTGGAAGGTGGCCACAGTAACTCTGTAATGAAATGACGCAACCCCGTCGAATTTCGAATCACTTGATTCATCTTGATGAGTACTTTGTCTCTAGATGGTATCCAGGGTCTGATGATGGTGCTGTACGGTGGCCACAGTAACTCTGTAATGAAACGACGCAAACCTATCGAGCTTATACTTGTTTGATTCGTCTTGAGGACTACTTTGTCAAGTTATGATCATTTTATTTCTACAAAATAATTCAAAGTTTTCACATCTGGTAGACGTCCCGCGACGTCTAGTTTTTTTTATTATCTAGTCTACTAATGGTTTTAATTGATCCGTACACTTAATGATTTTTATATTGATCCCAAAATAATATCTATAAAAGTTAAATGTAATTACTGGTTTGTCTTATTCATAGGCTATTGCACTGTTATTACAACAGCCCATTTTTTTTAAATCCTATAATTAGGTTTCTAACTGTGTATAAGGCTGTTCATAAAGTTTTAAAATAATGGTATATAAAAAGAAAAATATTATGTTATTAAAGTGCAGACTGATTTATTTAAGTGCAGTCTATGTACATATATGTGCAAAAACAATTGAAAGAAATAAATATTTTTATCTACTTAAGTTATTTTGGCTATCACTTATAAAAAAAATTGGAGTTACGAGTTTATCTGTACCTACTTGGGTACAGATAAACTCGTAACTCCAATTTTTATACATATTTTTCATGAGTGTAACTTGTAACTCCTTTTTTTTAAGCTAAAGTGCCTAAAATGTTCATATTTTTTTATTATTTGGTTGTTTACGTACTATATCCATATATTGAAATGTAAATTAATTATTAAACAAAATTATTACCATTATTTTTAAAATTAGTTTCATTGCTCTTGTAAAGTTGGTCAAAATGGAGTTACGGGGTTTGCGTATTAAGGTAGAGATATATGTTTTTTATCTAAGTAAATTTATCTAAGAAGTAAATTAAATTCTACTCTTTTCCCTATAATAAAAAGTACTCATGTCTTGGCGGGAACACGAAGAAGATCATGTCGTCGCTCTGCATTATTTTCCTAAACTGGTGTTATTCCAAGTATTAATGTATGTGTGTAATGTGTAAAAGTGGTGGCCTTTTGCTTATTAACTATTTGTGTATGTGCATAAGTGTTGGCAAGTGATTTACTGCGACATAACGTGGTTTTTCCTGTTGTCTCCAAAACTCCATAGAAGCTTTAGTAAGGTCGCCATCGTCTTACTGGAGCATGACTTTGACTTGACTGACTAATTTTATATGACTGACTTCGACTACGACTTGTTTTATGAATTAAACTTACGGTGATGAGAGAATAACGGTGTTTGTGTTACTGTTAGGCTGACGGTTATTCCGCCAATGCCTTAAAAAAATAAAAATAAAAAAGTACTCTGTGTCTTTGAATCTGTGGTGTATAGATGCTTGGCTTACACCTTAGACGAAGGATATTATAGACAAGCTATCAGCGTATGCAGTGTCGAGATAGCAATAGATAACTGGACCAGAGATGCGCAAACTAAATCACCAATGAGATCAGGGATTTATAAATCTTTTTCTTCGAAAGATTTAAATCACTCTTTTAAATCTTTAACTCTTTTAAATCTTTGGTTACGAATGACGTTATTCATTCAGTTGATCATAAGTGATGCAAATATCTATTGATTCATGTAGTTATTCTTTCATTCCCTCAAGTCGCAACTGGTTTTGAGCTTTTTACTAAAACGACAGAGACTAAGTTTCTGTGTACCTATCGTCATTGTATTTCAAGAGTGCGTTTGTGCGTGCCTACAACTTATGTTATCTCTTTTCAATTCACAATATCCTTTATCTATTGTCTCATTCTAAATCTACGTCCATCATTCCATCTATTCAATCCTAACGTAGTGAGCTAGTGAGTTAAAGATGTATTTTCGAAACCAAAGATTTAAAGATTGATTACGCATTTTGAAAGGATTATACATCTTTTGTATCAATCACTCCTGAGTTACACATCTCTAAACTGGACTAATTTTAAAAGATAACTATGATTATAACTTTGTTGACTAAAAATGTACTACCTGTTTTAGCCGGATAAAAGAATGACAGGACAAAATAAATTGTAGTTATGCTTAACTTTTGCTTAAAATGTATTAAAACATGTAATATTAGTAATATTATTATATAACGTGATTAATAAAGGTTTTTTTACGTCAATACAAAAACATGCTTACATACTGTTGATGGGGACGGTTGGCCACCTTATTGTTTGGACCCTGTTCATTGGGTCCAAATAGAATTGACGCATACGCGAAAAGGATAAGTGTCTGTGTCTCTCTCAATCTTGGTAAAACCTAGTATGTGTATCCTTTTATTCATCCTTAATGTCGAAATAGTAGCGAGTCTATATTATTCTTCGTCTAAGATGCTTGGATAGTCTGAGCTTGGATGCATTAAATTTAGTATAGGTACTTAAGTACTAAAACAATGTAAATAGTTTTAAGCTTAAGTTTGGCTGATGGTTTAGGCAAAGCCTTTAATAAACAAATAAAAAAATAAATGTTTGGATGCAGTAGTATCCATAGATAATTCACTTATATACCTGAAAGTATCACAGAACAATATTACTCAAGAGAGTAGTATAGTAGTCTGTGCTTGGATGCTTGCATTCTTTGCGTGTATTTATTTTACTGATTTAGGTTCATTTTACTCATTATAGAGGATTAAAATATAATTTAAAGATGTCTGTACCGCCACAGGCATTTGTAAATAAAAATAAGAAACATTTTCTAGGTATTCCAGCCCCATTAGGTTATGTGGCTGGTGTTGGGAGAGGGTTTGTATTATTTGTTTACTAATAATATCACATAATGTAATTTTATTGGTGGGATTTATATTGTACATAATTATTTCTATTACAGTGCAACCGGTTTTACCACACGATCTGATATCGGTCCAGCAAGAGACGCAAATGATGTATCGTGAGTAGATATTGCCAAAAAGTATTTTCAAACGCACAATACTAAATTTCATTTATATTTTTATTGCTAACTATTTAGTCATATTGTGAACGCTAATATTACACCCTTGAATTCAGTAAGAAAATATATATACATCTAATATTTTGCCAATTCGTATTATAGAGATGATCGACATGCACCACCAGCAGCTAAACGTAAAAAACCAGAAGAAGAAGATGATGATGAAGATTTAAATGACTCCAATTATGACGAATTTTCAGGATATAGTGGGTCTTTATTCTCAAAGGTATTTGTTATCTAATATGTATTTATAATTGAGACAAAACATTAATAATCAAAACAATGAAATGAATATCAATATATGGACATAAGATATAGGAAATATTAATCAAAAGGTTTATTATGTGCACAAAATAAAAAAACAAATAACTTCTAAAATTAAACACAAAGTGAAAAATGTGAAATCGAAAATAACAGTCAGGAGCAGGATACGAACCTGCATCTCCTGGATACCGTCCAGATGCTTTGCCAATTCAGCTATCCTGACAATTGCTCCTGACTGCTAATTTCGATAACACATCATATTTAACGTCTTTGGGTGACGCCTGCGCCATCTGTCGGAAGTATTTTCATACATTATACAGACTAGTTATTTTCGATTTCACATTTTTCACTTTGTGTTTAATGTATAGTGCTAAGCATGTCAAATGCTAAAAATATATATAAAAATATATAAATAACTTCTAAAAATTATCAGTGTAGTTGTGCATGAAAGTATTAGAAAAAAGTGAAAAATCTTAGCTTGCTTCAATTTATTAAAGTTTTCTCAGAATACTTGTGCTCCGAATGTCTTTATTTGTTATTATACTTGTGTTGATATAGGTATATAAATTGATATCTGATTTTCATAAAGAACATGTTACGAAAAACTTAGAATTATTGTTAAAATATGTGTTTTAGGATCCCTATGATAAAGACGATGCTGAAGCAGATGCAATATATGAATCTATTGATAAAAGAATGGATGAAAAGAGAAAAGAGTATAGAGAGAAAAGGCTTAAAGAAGACTTGGAGAGATATCGCCAGGAGAGGTATGAAGTTATTTTTATAATACCTTTTATACATATATATAGCAATACTAAAGTACCTATGCCTGCATGAGGAGGAGACAGCGGTCCATATGATTCTGCTGCAACACATGGATCACCTTCTCAAAAGTCTCCACATACAGGACCAATTATGCTTTGGTAGCTCAAGTTCTGTTCTGGGAGATCACCAGCAACATCAAGAGGTTGCTGGCATTCTTTCCTGAGCTGGGGTGAATCATGAGGGATTTACACCCATCCAAATGCAAAACACGCACATGCTTAGATGTGGAGTTGCAGAGAATGTCCCGCTGAACCAATACCAATACTAAGTTAAAATTAACAGTTGAAATATTAAATCTAAAATTCAGCAGATTTTTATATGTTTTCTAAGTATTTGATGCAATCTTAAATTTCTGATTCTTATCATGTCAAAGTTGTCTTTAGTCAAACTTCTGTTTCCGTCACAACAGAAACTTGAACTTGCACATGCTATGTAATTCTAAATGCCTTGCTGGTACTACTATCAAGCAGGGTGCCAGTGGCTCCTCAATCTGTGTATATCTCTTATGTCAAAACATTTGTACTTGTAGTGGTAGATTGAGCAGTATTATCGTTTTGAGATGTGACATGAACATTATATACATATAAAACTTAACCAAAATCTTGAGTTGTTTATACTTTTTTCACAGGCCTAAAATACAGCAACAGTTCTCCGATCTGAAACGTGAACTAAAGTCTGTATCTGAAGACGAATGGTCAGCAATACCTGAAGTAGGTGATGCACGTAACAGGAAACAACGTAACCCTCGCGCTGAAAAATTCACTCCATTGCCTGACAGTGTACTCTCCAGAAACTTGGGTGGAGAGTCATCATCTTCAATTGATCCAGGCTCTGGGTTGGCATCTATGATGCCTGGTGTTGCTACACCGGGAATGTTGACTCCTTCTGGTAAGGTTTTTTTCTTCACATACACACATTTGTAGCTCAAAACATTTTTCAGATCACAAGATACTTCACTTCATGTATTTAGATGTTATAAATAAAAACATGTTGCAAAAATATCCATGATTTTTGAAGTGAAGCCTCTGTGGTGCAGCGGTAGTGTAAGCGACTGCTGATCATAAATTCTCGGGTTCGATCCCCGGGTCGGGCAGTGTTATTGAGATTTTTCCTAAAGAAAAAAAAATAAAACATTCTCAGTAGTCACCCGGAGTTTGGAAATGTGCCTGGTAGACTTCAATAGGCTCGCCCCCTATTACGTGGGACTTAAACATAGCTGGCGAATCGTGGCTGTGTAATACACCTCTGCCTACCACTTCGGGGAATACAGGCGTGATGCTATGCTATTAGGATTTTTTTTCACGAAAAAGCGTTATGGCCCACAACATATGTATATACATATACAGGTGTTACATCTACTCTGTTGGTATTTTTCATGGCTTATGAAGACAGACCGGCAATGGTCCATGTGTAAGTGGTAATCGCCACGCATGAACTCAAAAATAAGAGTACTGCCCAGCCACTTCTCATGATTGCATTTGGTGAAGGATGGAATAAATGCAGGTGGTGGTAACCGACACACTCGGGCTCTCTTACAATTGAGTACACTCACTTGGTACTCAATCCTACCAATAATAATGCTAAGGGTCATAATTCTATATATTATATAATATTTTAATTTTTTATATTTATGTTATTATACATGTATTTTACTATCATATTTTACAATTTGCAATAATTTATTATTACCTATATATTTACAAATAATTTCTACATAATTTGTATACTTTTTCTTTATTTTTTTTCCTACCACCATTTTTGCCCACGTTTCACCCCGTCCGGATGAATCACTCCGTCAGGTTGCCAACTGAAAACCAGCGCTGGATGATTTCATCTGGCTTATGCTGAGTTGGCTACCTATTCCTGCAGTTTTATTATTACAATACCTATGTTAATCTTATTCTTTGCACTGTTTCTTTATTATATTATTTTTACTATTGTATAGCTATGTCAATGTATTGCCTTATTAAAAAAAAAAAAACAAAAAATACAGAAATATTTCTTTCTTCTTTTCTTTTAATTCCTAATTTCCCTTAGTTGCCACATAAGACTGTGCGTGCAAGAATTGGGTGGTGACACTTATATTCTTAGTCCATCACCAGTGCATAAAGTCCAGCAACCTCACAGTGTCTAGCATGCTGGACTATAGATAGCTCTAGAGGTTTCTTATTCTACAATTATTGTAATATCTGACTGTAACTGAACATATTATTTATAGGTGACTTGGATCTCCGTAAGATTGGTCAAGCCCGTAATACTCTGATGACAGTAAAGTTATCCCAAGTATCAGATTCAGTGACAGGACAGACAGTGGTGGATCCTAAAGGCTACCTCACGGATTTGCAATCTATGATACCTACATATGGCGGCGATATTAACGACATTAAAAAAGCGAGGTTGTTATTAAAATCTGTTAGAGAGACAAATCCCAACCATCCTCCTGCCTGGATTGCTAGTGCGAGGCTAGAAGAGGTCACAGGTATGTATATTTTATAGAGATGGGCCGAATGTGATTTTAACCGAATACGAACTTGGGCCGAACATTCGGTAAATATACAAAATTCGGCCGAACTTCGGTGTGTGCTTTCTCGGCAATAACAAGTCATATTCTGTGTGTATTTTTTATGAGAGAACGCCGTAAATTAATAAAAAAACAGTCAGTGTAAGGGTGACTACCTTATTTCAAATTATTGTATGTATTGATGAGATTGTGAGAAAAACTAATTCATTTATACATTTTTATTTATCTATAATAATTATAGTTTAACAAACAACTGGCCATGCTTAAATGACTTTCGAGTAGTGGTATATGTGACTTATTTTGCAGCTATGACAGATGTGTATTTCTCTAAATTTTAGTATAAACCTTACCTTTTTCTTATAGCGAATGTTCGGCATTTATAACCGAACTTCGGCCGAATGCCGAAGTTCGGTTCAAGCCACCGAAATTCGGTTAAACCGAATGTAAAACGAACTTCGACCCATGCCTAATATTTTACCACCATAAAGAAAAAAAAAAATTCTTTAATTGCTATATTGATATAAAAAATACTACAAAAAACTGAATACAGGAACCCAACTCCCCTCCCAGTCCTCTCCATGTTATCTTTCCTATCTCGTCTATATTATCGTTCATCCATCAGCCTTTTTCGACGTCCACTGCTGGACATAAGCCTCCCCAAAATGAGTGATAGTGCCGTAATCGCCACGCTTGGCAGGCGGGTTGGCGATCGCAGTGGATGTTGTTAATACTCGAGGGAGTGCTGCTGCCCACTGCCCGGTATTCCCTCAGTCGGCTCTTACGACTCCCATGGGTGGAGAGGGGTGGGACAATTCTAAAGCCGGCCCCTCACGGCAAATCGTTCGTACATTGACGAAAAATTATCTTAGTAAAGTAAGCAATAACTTCATAAATAATTGGTAAGATTTATAAAGTAACCCAACATTTTATTGCTAGCTAGTATTAGGTGTCTATTGACTTAATTTAGTTATCATACTTCATATAATTTCACAGCAGGAGATTCTCATATCAATGATGATAATTATCTGTGTTGCATGAAATTTTAATAATGACAAGATAGAAAATAATATTTGAAAAATTATTATATTATAAGTTATTTTGTCAACTACTTAATATAGGTGGTATACCTAAGAGCGGCTATAAGAGCGGTATTAAGGCCGTCGCTCAATTGACGGGATGGCGCGGGATGGCACGGCAAAGTATCATCGGAACGCCGAGGCATGCCGAAGCGTACCTCGGCGTTCCGATCATACTTTGCCGTGCCATCCCGTCAAATGAGCGCCGGCCTTTATTTCTCGCTCTGGCTGTTCTGTCAGTAAACGCTTATATGATTAGTTTAGTCAATATGTAAAATCCACTATTTCTACCTGAGATTTGTCGTACCAGCACAAGTTTTGTACTTCTAGGCAAAGTTCAATCAGCACGAAATCTGATAATGAAGGGCTGCGAAGTAAACCCTAGCAGTGAAGAGTTATGGCTAGAAGCGGCTAGACTTCAACCATGTGACACGGCGCGTGCTGTCATTGCTCACGCCGCCAGAAATCTACCGCATAGTGTCAGGATATGGGTGAAAGCAGCTGACTTAGAGCAGGAAACAAAGGTACTGGTGCTTCTTGTTATTATTTAATCTGACAATAAAACAACTATGTGGTAAACATTTCAAGTTTACGTGCCGAAAAGTAACGAAACTTTTATAATTGGGTCATCATAACAGAAACAGGCCTCGTGGCGTAGTCGGTAGTGTAACCGACTTCCGTGCACGAGGTCGTGAGTTTCCCACTCAGGACAAATATTTGTGTGATGAACTCGGATATTTGTACTGCGTCTGAGTGTTTTGTATCTATTATATAAAAAAGTAGTATTATGTATTATATCCATAATCTGGTACCCATAGCACAAGCGTTAAGCTTAGTTTGAGACCAGAGGATGTTCTGTGAAAATGTCCGTGAATATGTATGTTGTATTTATTATTTATTATAATATTAGAAATACAATTTTTAAAAACCCCTTTTTTTGTCCTACTACTGGGCACGGGTCTCATGGTGAGAGGTATTAGCCCATAGTCCACAACGCTGGCCCAGTGTGTGTTGGCAGACTTCACAAGCTGTCGAGAATATCTCAGGCATGCAGTTTTCCTCACGATGTTTTTCTTCAGCAGTGATAATTTGTAAACAAATGCACATTAATTTCGAAAAATTTCGTGAATTCATAGATGTGTGTTCTATGAGCTCTGAACCTTGGACTGGGTATCAAACTTGATACCACTGTCCTTGCATTCCATGGTTTACCGCTAGGCAATCACCGATACCCCACCCTAAATTTATCTATAAAGGTGTAGGTATATCCTGATAAACGCAATTTTTGTTACGAGAAACGAACAAAATTATTTTTTAAACGCTTTTATGATTTTTACTGGTACTTTAAAACTCTACGAGATGGCGCTAAAATTATTTGAGCAAACGTTCTAATAAGTATTTTCTCCGAAAATAATAAAAGGCCGCGCGGAGCTCTGTCGCCCAGGTAAGGTACTCTTATCTTTAATGAAGTAATCCTCAATCAATCTTTTATTGAGACAATTATATTGTAACTATAAATATTCTATGAAATGTTCGACAAACTAGATTTTTATTAGTTAATATCGTTAAACCATTTACATAATATAGCAAAGCCAAAACATAGTGTCGCTCGTCATCTCGCATATTGTGAATTCTTTTTATACCATTAGTGTAGATAAAACGGTGCGGTATTCACTACTATAATAATAATACTTTTACAGGCAAAACGCCGAGTGTTCCGTAAAGCTCTTGAACACATTCCAAACTCGGTCCGTCTATGGAAAGCTGCAGTCGAACTTGAAAACCCTGAAGACGCCCGTATCCTTCTTTCGCGAGCAGTAGAATGCTGTCCCACAAGTGTAGAATTATGGCTCGCGTTAGCAAGGCTTGAGACATACGAGAATGCGAGGAAAGTACTGAACAAAGCTAGAGAAAATATACCAACAGATAGACAGATTTGGGTCACTGCTGCTAAACTTGAAGAGGCCCACGGTAACATTTTTTCAATTCTAAATGATAATCTTTTGTGTGTAAAAATTCACCAAGGCCAACATATAATTTCAAAAACATTTTAAATTAGATAACTGCATAGTACATCTAATGCGAAAAGCAGTAAGATTATAAAATAGAAATATTTTGTACTTAGTTGATATTAGCAGCTGATTCTAATAGTAATTAATCTATAGGCAACACTCACATGGTAGAAAAAATTATCGATCGTGCAATTACATCACTGAGCGCCAATGGAGTTGAAATCAATCGAGAACATTGGTTCAAGGAGGCCATGGAAGCTGAGAAGTCAGGTGCGGTTCACACTTGTCAGGTAAAATATGATGGAGTTCGAATATTATACCTACGTACCTATATCAGAACACAAAGTGCAAAAACCTGGTCTAGTGTAGAGCCTTGCTTATCCTAGCACGAATGGGCCGGCTCGATCGGGGAAGTAAAACCAACACAAAAGATCAGTGTGTGACAACGGTAGGTACCTCTACTGATGTGTTTCGCATGGTGAGTGAGAACGCCGGAGGCCTAAATCCCCTCCCTATCCCCTCCTTATTACCCTTTCTATCCTCTCCTTAGTATCCCACCTATCATGTTGTTATCCTTCCTATCCCTTTCCTTGGAGATGGTGACGCGTGAGTGATGCCTCTGGTGTTACTAGTGTTTATGCTTGTTTGTCGCCTATGTAGTATAAAAAAAATGTGAAACAGACTACGAGCCCCAATGCAAAATAGTTCGTCTAGTATGGAAAGTAGTGCAAAGCGTAAAATATAGAAAGTAAATATTGGTAAAATAATTAAGAACGTTTAATAAAAAGTAAACCACAATTTGAGGAACATTTTAAAGTTTATTTTAACATAACTGAAATTCTTTCATGACTTTACATAACAAAAAAAATTTAAAAAATATTCTAAAAAAACATAACGCAAAAGTATTCGTCTACCCTTGTCACTCACGCAAAATAGTTCGTCTACCACTTAGTTGTGTCGCCTTTGCTCTCAATGACAGCTTTAATGCGAAGAGGCATGGTTGCAACCAACGCTGCACACTCCTCAGGCGTAATTGACTCCCAGACAGCCAAGAGTGTAGCCTTTAAGTCGCTCTTCGATCTTGATGGATTTTTACGGAAAACTTTTTTCATTTTCCACCATAGGGCTTCGATTGGCGACAAATCCGGTCTGTTAGATGGCCATTCGATTCTAGGGATGCTTTTCGCTAGTAGCCACGTCTTTGTTGTCCTTGCAGTATGGCAGGAAGCACCATCCTGTTGAAAAATGAAGGAATCTTGATGCTTAAGTGACGGAATATAGGGCAGTAAATTCTCTTCCAAAAGGTTTTGATACCTTGCAGCATTGATAGAACCATCCACAAACTGCATACCACCAACACCTTGTGCAGACATGCAGCCCCATATCATAAGAGACACCGGAAACTAAACTTTGCGTTTGAGACAATCAGTATGAAATGCCTAATTTTTGTTCCGAATCACTTTTTTCCTTTCATCGCCGACTGTCACTTCAAATTCGGACTCGTCACTATAAATGATACTACGCCACTGATCGGAAGTCCAATTTAAATGATCACGAGCAAACTTCAACCTCTTTTTCTTTTGTACAGCAGTCAACAGTGGTTTCTCCTTAGCGGTGTAAAATCCGTAACCCATTCTTTTTAGGACTCTTTTGCAAGTATCAACCGAGAAGTCTTTGTGAATCATGCCCTTCCATTGCAACGTGAGTTCTCCAGCTCGAGCACGACGATTATTTTTAATAACTGTCTTCAGGATTCTGTTTTCTACTGCACTTGTGATGCGTCGACCAGTTTTCTTCAAACAAGAAGTCGTTCTATTCTTTTTATAGTGCTGAATTAGACTGTAGACCTGGGAAGTATCAAGTCTTTAGATATTTGGTAACTTGATTTGCCAGCATCGACCCCACATACTTTTCGCTTTCGAAGCTCTTCACACACGGGTTTGCCACAACCCATTGTTATATGAAAACTAATGAAAAAAACTGAAATTTTTTAGAATTTATACTGTCTCACTTAACAAATGACACAGAATTACTTTTACAAATTTAAATTATGCACCATAATTATACAAAGAAGGAATAATCTTATTTAACTCACCGATAGACGAACTCTTTTGCATCGATTAAAAATTAGACGAACTATTTTGCTTATAACTTCTTCGAATTTAAAACAGGATATGTATAAATTTAAAAAGCTAAAATAGTTTATTGGTTCATAATTAAAAATGCCATAAGTAACGCGACATGTGATAGTAGAACAGCTTAATATTTTATATAGATATACAAAAATAATGAAGTTAGAAAAAATCTCACAGAGAAAATTTCACACTAGACGAACTATTTTGCATCTGGGCTCGTAATAGCAATGAGTGGGATTTGAACTCGCGTCATCTCGTTTGCCGTCCGTTGTCGGTATTAAGTATGGGCTTAATAATAGTAATTTATTTATTATTCGTCTTTTGATTGGTTTTTAGTTCTAATTAAAGTTGTAATGGTTAATAATAAGGTAAACGATATAAATAAGCAAATTTTTATATTGAAAAAGAGAGATGCAGGGGACTGCTTTAGACAGCGAAGCTATCGTAAAAACCTACTTGCAACTCCCAACAAGAAGATTGATGTTGGCAATTGCTTAAATAAATCTTAGGCTTAATCCTCATAAAAAAATTCTCTCTTTCCACTTTCACAAATTTTTTTTCTAGTAAAATGAGGATGTCAATTACAATAAGAAGGGGTTAATTTTGACATTTTTGATAGGCAATCATCCGTTCGGTAATCGGACACGGCATTGAGCCTGAAGATCAGAAACACACGTGGATGGAAGACGCTGAAGCTGTAAGTATTATTTTTTATTATTAATTTTATCCAAATATATTTCATGATTGCTACTGGATACCTCTATAAACGATACAGATCCAAAGACAATAACGACGTAATTTCGTTAACAGTATTAAGGACGGCGCTCACTTGACGGGATGGCACGGCAAAGTATCATCGGAACGTCGAGGGACGCTTCGGCATGCCGAGGCATCCCGTGGCAATGCCGAGGCATCCCGTGGCAATGCCGTGGCGTCCCGCGCTATGCTCGGTCTGCTCGTAACGATATCAACGAAATGTATGTGCGTGTGTGTGTGTGTATAATACGATTTAAATTCATTTCCTCTCACAAAAATCCTTTGCAATGCCATCGCGTAAAGTGAGCGCCGACCTTTAGTAATTTTTGTTAGTCAAAACCATTATTTTTTGTTTCATTTTGTTGCTAATACGTTTTTCACTTTTAACTTATTTATTCTCCAGTGTGCTAACGAAGGTGCGTACGAGTGTGCTCGAGCAGTATATGGTTATGCATTGTCAGTCTTTCCCTCGAAGAAGTCTATCTGGCTGCGGGCGGCTTACTTAGAAAAACAACACGGCACGAGAGCTAGTCTAGAAGCATTGTTGCAAAGGGCTGTGGCGCATTGCCCCAAGTCAGAGGTGCTCTGGCTTATGGGAGCTAAATCAAAATGGTTGGCAGGTATGTCAGTTTGCATAGTTAAATCGAATATGATTCTTTCAATAATCCTATTAGTGTATAAGTATATTAAACATTGAAGTATATTAAACAAAACCATAATAATAACCAACTAATACTTACTTAATGTAATAGTTTGTTATTTTATCTGTGTGGTGACGGACTAAGAATACAAGAGTCACCACCCCATTCTTTCCCACGGGTTTCGTATGAGGCGGCTAAGGGAAGTAAGCAATTATCATCCATTGCATGACTGGTGATAGGGCTGGGTATCAAGTGGGAGTACTCACTTGGTATCGGGCCCATCCGGGTTGGTACCACCATCTCCCGTGTGACCGGCTATGCACATCGTTGCGTTTTGGCTGTAGCAGGAGATAGCCGTTTATTCTTTCATTTCATATCCATCCATCCATCAACCTTTTAAAGTCCACTGCTGGACATAGGCCTCCCCAAAAATGGGGGATAGTGCCGTAATTGCCACGCTTGGCAGGCGGGTTGACGATCGCAGTGGATGTTGTTAATACTCGAAGGAGTGCTGCTGCCCACTCCCCTGGTATTCCCTCAGTCGGCTTTTACGACTCCCATGGGTGGAGAGGGGTGGGACAATTCTAAAGCCATCCCCACACGGCCAAGTCATTTCATATCAATGAAATGAAATGGTGAGCAGCGGCTTGACGATACTCTACTACTATGGCAACGCCACTGATGGACTCAACTATACCGATAGTTGAGTCCATCAGTGGCGTTGCCATTTACCATCAGATAGGCCGTGACTCGTCTGCCACTGTGGACTAGTGCAAAAAAAATATATTATAGTAATTTTATATTTATGTTGGAATATTATTATTCAATAGGTGATGTACCGGCTGCTCGAGGTATTCTCTCACTAGCTTTCCAAGCAAACCCAAATTCAGAAGAAATTTGGTTGGCGGCTGTCAAACTGGAGAGTGAAAATAAAGAGTATGATAGAGCAAGAAGACTGCTGTCCAAAGCACGAGCATCGGCGCCTACACCCAGGGTACGTTTTATTTAACCCCAATATTTTTCTAGTATCCTCTATTCATGACAAGAAAAATTCTCAATAGCAGCCCGGAGTTTGGGAATGTGGCCGGTAGCCGGCAATAGGCTCGCCCCTTATTACATGAGACTTAAACATAACTGGCGAACCGTGGGTGTGTAATAGACCTCTGCCTACCCCTTCGGGAATACAGGTGTGATGCTATGTATGTTCTATTCATGACTTCATCTTTCCTGATATTGAAGATAAATTATCCTGCTTTTTTATTATATAATTCCTGCAATTTTTGTTACGGTGATAAAAATGTAAGGAGAAATACTACTAAAATATATTCCTGCAGGTAATGATAAAATCAGCGAAACTGGAATGGGCATTAAACAACTTAGACGTAGCATTAAAACTACTAGAAGAGGCAATCAAAGTGTTCGGTGACTATGCGAAACTCCACATGATGAAAGGACAAATTGAGGAACAAATGGAGAAAAACGAAGAAGCTAGAAATACTTATTCACTAGGGGTAAGTCTGGTAGCAATCTAAAAGAGCTGAACTATGAAAGTACTATTTCAGACTATCCGCTTCAAACTCACCATTTCAAATAAAATATAATCACTATATAATATTTTATACAAATATTTTATACTATTACACAATTCTTCATATATTTTGATATTACGACTACGTACGCGCGTGTGTACGTGGGAGCGTGTGAGCTTACATACTATTAAGTTACTATAACACTGACGTCATCCTTTAAAACTTCTTGCAATAAACAAAAAAAATGTGAATTCAAAATGCACATTCAAAGTGATCTCGTGAAGACAGTCTTCAAAACTCTTTGAGATATTTTTAAAAGGAATTTATGACAATGTAAGATTCATAAGCACAACGTTTTTTGCTCCGCCGTATAATAAGTATAAGTATTATGCAAATTTTAAAATCTCTCTCTATTACTGTCTTTTATAGCTCAAGAAATGTGCAAACAGTGTTGCCATGTGGATACTAATGTCACGATTAGAAGAAAAGCTAAATAATGTAACAAAAGCAAGATCAGTCTTGGAAAAAGCTAGGCTTAGAAACCCAAAAAATCCAGAATTATGGTAAGTTACAAAAGTTATACATACAAAAGTAAAAAAAAATTGGCACATCTATAATTTAATTAAACTCTATTAAAATTAATGATGCCATCATATTTTATATATATCTTTCATTGTTCTTAAATAACATGTGATGCAAATAGTCTGAATTTAGAGTTTTCATAGAATAAAAACAAACAGACCACTTAATTTCTTTACAATCAAAATCTCGACGTAATTTTTTAGACGGAAAAAAATGTACTTAACCGCACACCCTGTCGTTCGGGGCAACGAACAGGGTAGTGTGGGGCCCTCACCCACTAAATAAACCCGCCGTATGCTATCTCTCCCCTGTATTGGCGGGCCACTGGAGCTATGTTACATTACTTCAGTCTATGCCTTACATTATTTTTGAAGTAGCACTTTCTATTATTATATTGACACATTCCAATATTGTGTTAACAATGATCAATATTCCTCAGGCTTGAAAGTGTTCGCTTAGAAAAGCGGAATGGCAGCGCTGAAATTTCTAACGCGGTGATGGCTAAAGCGCTTCAGGAATGTCCTAATGCGGGTCGCTTATGGGCTGAAGCTATTTTCATGGAATCAAGACCACAAAGGAAAACTAAAAGTGTATGTATCGTGTAACATCTAATGCGGAGGGAGAGTAAAACCGACTGTTAGCGTGGTGACGTCACCACGCCAATTTATTTAGTTGTTTCTAACGCCATTTGTTGACAAAAGCATATAATTAGGAAGCATAACGTCAATCAATAAACAAATAACAGTTTTAATTTGGCAATGGATAAAGAGGCCCAAGAATACCAAGAATTATATAAGACTCAACTGAGGATACATTTGCACTTATAAGTTCATTGCCTTTGTGTCCATTTTCGTTATTTTACACATCTCATAATTTTATACAAGAAAACAGAAAAAGTTGTGATCATTTTATTTCTACTTATTATTTCTACAAAATAATTTGAATGTTTTTACATCTGCCAGATATCCCGAAAGGTCCATTTTTATTTTATGTTAAAGTATGAGGGCGGTAAAAAAGCGTACGGCACGCCCTATGGTAAGTGGTTACTGTAGCCTATTGACGCTAGCAACACCAAGAGGCATTAATAGCGTGTGGCCAGTCCCAAGGGAAGGGACAGAAGGTGGAAAGAAAGGCTGATAAGGAGGATGAGGCGGACAGTATGGAGAACAAGGTGCAGATAATAAGAAGTTTAGAGACTGCTGCAATTTCTCTCACCGTATGAAACACAGACTAGTTGTCTTATTATATAACATGAGATCCTGACTCACGAATCCCAGATCTGGCTATATAGTAATGAGAGCTTCTCTGTTTTCATAGCTAACACAGATTCAGAAAAATCCACTTAAGTTTGTGCATACACTAGTGCACTTTAATATGTCCTATCCTAAGTAGTTTCCTAGTCTCCATAGTGTATTTTTGGCTCTGAAGACATTAAATTATAATGTGTATGCACAGGTGGATGCTTTGAAGAAATGCGAGCATGACGCACACGTGCTTCTAGCTGTGTCACAGTTGTTCTGGACCGAGAGGAAACTCAACAAGTGTCGCGAGTGGTTCAACAGAACAGTGAGTATTTAGTACTTTATTTAGATTTCTAACAATGAAATCTTTCAAATCTATGATACATGCTTTGTCGATGGTCACCGAGCGTAGGTTCGTGATAGAGTAGTCTATGGAAGGACAGCATTCGTACAAAACCACATGACCTGTGCCTAAAGCCTCATTCATCTTAGGCATTAATTTCAATAAAGTTTTAAATTTGTTATATAGGTATTACAAAAAGGGTCTCGTGGCGTAGTCGGTAGTGTAACCGACTTCCGTGCACGAGGTCATGGGTTCGGTTTCCTCTCAGGACAATTATTTGTGTGATGAACACAGATATTTGTACGGCGGCTGGGTGTTTTCTATCTATTATATGTATTTACAAACAAAAGTAGTATATGTATTATATCCGTAATCTGGTACCCATAGCATAAGCATTAAGCTTAGTTTGGGACCAGAGGACGTTGTGTGAAAATGTCTGTGAATATTTATTTATAAAACTTTTTTCAACCCTTTTTTCGTCTCACTATTGGGCACGAGTCTCCTCTCGCAGTGAGAGGCATTAGGCCACAGTCCACCAAGCAGACTTCACAAATCGTCGAGAAAATCTCTGGCATGCAGATTTCCTCAGGATGTTTTCCATCACCGAGCAGTGAGAAGTTGTAAACAAATACACATATAATTTAAATGAACTGTACGAGATCTAAACCTTGGACTCGGTATCGAAGTTGATATCACGGTCTTTGCAGTCCTTGGTTTTACCGCTAAGTTTTCACTGCTTTTTTTACGATACTAATGCATCTTTAAGATCGTTGAAACAAAACTATCACAGTATTTTAAACTATATTATCTCATGGTGTAGCCAGCGTGGGCCGCCAATTAACTGGTTTATAAAACAATTATCTATAAAAAAAATGTAATTAATTTCTGCTCCACCTCAGGTCGACTGTAAGAGAATGCCTAAGGCATTAAGTCCACCTTGTATCTTATATAAGTGCAAAAGTTTTAAATAAATAAATAAATAATTATTATGAACTATTTATAATAAACTTTCTTTGAAAATTAAATAAACAACAGTGATAACCGTTTCAAAATCTGTTGCGCGATTTAAAAGAAAGCTGGAAAAACAGATGCGGATAGCGACTTTATGTCATGTGCTGAAGAGTATGGTGTATTTGACAACAGTCTAGTTCTAACATGTTATCTTAAGTAGACACAAGTTATGTTCCAATACTGAAGTCACAAATCTCTTACAGGTCAAAATCGATCCAGATTTAGGAGACGCGTGGGCTTATTTCTACAAATTCGAATTACTCCATGGGAACGAACAACAACAAGAAGACGTCAAATCTCGGTGTAAAGCCGCAGAACCACACCACGGGGAAGCCTGGTGTAAAGTATCCAAAGAAATTGCTAACTGGTGCTTTAGCACCGAACAGATACTACTATTAGTCGCTAAGGATTTACCTGTACCTACTTAGAATATAGTATATTGATTAGAAGTGTAAGTGTTTTACTTTAATTAGGGAAAATATATATGATTGTAAACGTTAAATATAATAGTATTTATTTTACAGCCAAAATGTAAAACTTATGTTTTATTGTTGTTTTGAAAATGTACTGTCAAACAAGGTTGGATCATCATTTAAAAATATGTAGGTACCTGGGTGACATGGGCCATTCATTTTTGTGTGTTTTCGAAGAAGATACTTATTTAGAAAAGTTTGAAACACCAGTCTTATTTTCGTAAAAAAAAATAACGAATGTTTTTTCAGGAGATAACGCATAATTATGTAGATAAATTTAAAAAGTAAAATTCTATTAGTGCAATATTTTATGCGAACCATTACAGCCGTTTTCGAGATACGTAAAATAAACGTATATACATGAATTAATTGTTTAAATATATTAGATTATTACTATACCCAAAAACGTTTATACAACGAACACATGAAACTTTCTAAAATACTGTAGATGATAAAAAGTGCTTATATTTATAGAACGTCCATTAAAAATTTTATAAAAGTAAACAAAATGTTGATGAACACAAAGTACGAAAATGTGAAATCAATAAATAGGATTTGAATCTGAAAAGCCGTCCCAGATGTTGACTCAATTCAGCAACCGTGATGCCTGCGCCTGTTGGATGTATTTGCCCAGGTATTTCGACCAGGTAAACTTAATTATTACAATTAAGATTCATACCAAATAGTGAGCGTCACCCCAGACATTCAGTGGAAATGTGATATCAAAATTCGTAGTCCTGAGCAGAGGCTGAAAAATATTCATATTTATTATACATATCAACGTCATTTCTGCGCGGGTTCCAATTTTTAGGTACAGATCAGCTCTCTTTACAATAACGATTTTCCATGCGCCACTGGTGATAAACACCTTTTATAAAAGTTCTATAAATACGTTGGGAGATGTGTGCGCGAGATTGTATTATAAACGTGTGCTGGCATCGCGCCAACGCGGTGCGCATGCGTGAACTAAATACCTACACAATTTCTCACTTCTTTTTCTTCCCAAAATCCAGTCGCGACACTTGTACTGCGATGCTCAATTAGTGTGACATAGTGTAGCGTTTGTAGTGATATTTTATTTAGTTGATTTGTGGAAGCATGTCGCCCAAATGTCCAGTGCTACCTCTCCAGGACATTACACTGTCTCTGGTCGCGAGACAGCTGATCCACGCCCTGTCTCAAGTTACTTCCGAAGAAGATACTACGCTGCCATTCATGTTAGTCTCATCATATTATGAGATAATGGGCGCTACGACGGATATCTTCCAAGATCTCCTTAATTTGATCCTCAGCTCAGAATACCTGGATCCATCCATTAGATATTACACGATGCGTTTGTTGCTCAAAGAAAACGTCAAGACTTTAGCGACAGGAATCTTCCCAGTGCCGTATTACCGTAAAGTTCTTGAGCTCATTAAAGAACAAGGCCACCATCTGACTGCTCTTAATTTAAAAGGAGTGTGGATCAAAGACGAACATCTCTCAATTTTGTACCAGATACTTAAAAATAGTCTCAACTTGACGTGTTTGAACATCCCGTATATCGCTAACGACGAAGTGCTCAAGTACATAGGTAAATACAATAAAGTACTGAAGTTATTGGACATATCTGGTGAAACGGACATTACAGAAATAGGCATAGATGCCATGTTAAATGGAAACCCACAGTTGACACAAAGTCTTACAGTCGTAAACATAGGAATGTACGGCGAGGAAAACATTGATCACACAGATGCCGCGTTATTAATACTAAGGTTGCCGAATCTCACAAATCTTGGCAGTTACTCGTTTGTTGGTAAATCTATTTACCATATTTACAACACAGATTGTCCTCCAGGTTTTAAAACAAACTTGCAGTATATGCATGATGTTCAGACAAATATGCGAACTATGAAAGCTATCACAGCTCTTTGTCCCATGTTAGAAACTATATACTTAGAAGAACCTGATCAGGGGGTGCTCCAGCAAATCAAAGAATTGAACAACGTTAACAAAATCAAGTTAAATAAATTCCAGTGCCATGAACTTCATCAGTTGTTGGATAAAATCGGACACCGTATTGCCACGTTAATGCTTTCTGGATCGTCTGGTTCGTTTAACTTTACTAGAATAGCGGAAACTTGTAGAAACTTAGAAACGATAGAGTTCTATCAACTGCAGACTGCAACGCACGAGGAAGAAATGCCGTTTAATAAATTAGAACACATAGAAATAATAGGTGGTAATTTGTCCACGTCTTGTTTGAAGTACCTTATGACTGGGAGTCCTAAACTAAAGAAATTGATTATTGGAGATGAAGTAAAGCTGGACGACAATGACATGTCGCGGTAAGTACCTACCTATCAATTTGTATAGACAGTAATATAGAATAGTATCATACAGGTTCGATCGCCAACCCGCCTGCCAACGCGATTACGGCACTATCCCCCATTCTTGAGGCCTATGTCCAGCAGTGGACTTTAAAAGGCTGATGGATGGATGGATGAATGATCATACAGGTTGGTAGACCCCTATGCGGTTGAGAAAAGCCCTTGGGCGACAGACTCCCTCGCGATGATTTCCTTCCCGGGTAGTGATAATTTGTGATTTAGGTAATTATCATTTCAAAAGATCGGATATTAGATAAAGTCTTCAAAATTTAGACAAAATTAGATAAACTCATTATAGAGAGTTTTTCTAATACTATGAAAGCATTTATTCATTCCTAATAGGATTAGTAACTCCTCAAAAGGTGCTGGAACAAATATATTTTTTTTAAAATAAATACGGATCATACCAACAAAAACTGCATTGGAATCCGTTTCTTGGTTTTCCATATGACTATGGATACAAGGAAATACACTGAAATTTCTTTTTATTACTTTGGGCACCTATATGTATTATGGTACCCACCACTAAACTAATGTAACACAGTCCCAGTGGTCCGCCAATACAGGCGGAGAGATGGCACACGGTGGGTTTATTTAGTGGGTGAGGGCCACACTACCGTGTTCGTTGCCCCGAACGACGGGTTGTACGGTTAGGTAAATTTTTTTCCTCCTTAACAAAAAAAAAAACGTCTCATACGCTGGTGGTGGGATTGTATTTACATGTTAGCAGGCCGGAGCGGATCGGTACCACCATCTTCCGTAACCGATCGTGAAACCCTTCGGTGTATTTTAGATATGATTCATTTCCCATCCTTGAAAAAGAATACCGTGGCACATCTGCCATTATAAGAAATAAAAAAAAATGAATTTCCGAACATGTCATTAAGTTATACGCATCTTCTTCCCAGCATGCTACGCCGCTACAAGTTCGATCATCTAGAAGGTATTTGGTTCCCAAATGCTCCACGGTTGACTGCAGCTACAGTAGAATTACTTATGGAGTGCTGTCCCAAACTACAAAGCCTTGGTCAGCTCAGCGGCTGGAGATACACCCCCGATGAGATGATGCTAATGAGGGCAATCATCGCAAGCACCAACACAGATTTAGTTTTATCACCGCTAGGCATATTCCAACAAGGAAGTTGAACATATTTTAGTTAAAAGAATTTTAATGCTTTCACGTCTAATGCGTTGTTAAAGTTTTCGAGTATGACAACATTAAAGATGTTTGCATTTAATTTAGATGTTAATTATCTATTTTTTTGGATCATTTAATTACTTTAATATTTTAGTTTATCGTAACAGTTATGAGTGTCGGAAAAGCCGCAGCCAGGATGTCACTTTATAAGCATTTATTTCAGTTAAATTGTGTTTTGACGTAGATTAATTGCGTAACAGGGTAAAAAAATTAATTTGATGCCCTGCCTCTTCCGCGTTTGATGATTAATTATTCAAGAAAACTATAAATATTTTGCCGAGTATATATTTTATATGATCGGGCAGATAAAAATTTTGCAACACTGTAATCTTAGAGTATCCCGATCCGATTATAAGCCTTACGAGCACCCCTACCATACCTACATACATTTCATTTTTATCACAGTTAATAATGAATATAAGTAGATAAAGAATAAGCCTGTATAATGGACCTTGCTATAGAATTTTTTGAACTCGTAAATTAGTCGCCATCTTATAATGCCGCCCAGGTGCTCCGGTTTCCTTAGATCCACGCTGGGATGTATGGAAGTTGCTTATCGCGGGACTTTAAACCTTATTACTTATAGTTTCAATTCAAATAAAGAATAATTTTAGTTAATGTATGACTGTTTGCCGGAGATTGTAATAGAATTGACTTTCAATATCTGGCTTTTTCGAACTCACTCAAATCTCACTATCTAGATCTAAATAAACATCACAAATAATGTTTCGTAAATATGTATATTACAGGTACCTGCAGTTTAAGTTGCTAGTATTTATGTGTTATTATTGTTCTAGTCATTCATACAGTTTAAATATCTTACAAACGTGAAAAGTTGTGTAAATAATTTTATTTCATGCCTATATATTGCTGTGCAAAAACTTTTTTTTTATTTAAACGTTATTTTGAAGAGTCCTCAGTCGCTCAGCCGGAGTGCTTCGGTTAGTACCTACGTAAAGCCGTCCTGCGCATGATTTCTCTCTGGTCGGATCGGATTGCCATTCCATCGGACTACGAGAGTGAGGAAACGGGGAGTGCACTTGTATTTACGCACACACGTGCTCTATAATACTCTCTTCTCCTGCGTGCATAGGTAGTGTCTTTTGACACTGGCCGCCGTGTCTGAAGTTACGGTCTAAAGATCATTATTACGTTAGTGATGCATTTTTTTATTGCATAAGATGGCAGACGACCCACGGCCCGCCTGATGGTAAGTGGTAACCGTCGCTCATGGACTCAACTATACCGAGAGTATAGTCAAGCCGCTGCGCACCATTACATTTCTCGGATGTGAAATGAAAAATAAACGGCTATCTTCTGCTACAGCCAAAACACACTGACGTGCTTCATGACCGGTCACACAGGAGATGGTGGCACCGACCCGTTCAGGCCCGATAGCAAGTGAGTACTCTCACTTAGTACCCAGCCCTACCGCCAGTAATGCAATGGGTGTTAATTGCTTACTTCCCTTAGTCGCCTTATACGACTCACGCGGGAAAGGATGGGGTGGTGACACTTGTATTCTTAGTCCGTCACCATACGGATAAAAATTATATACATAATTTCAAGATGATGCAGCATAATTTCAAGGTTATTACCATTCATTAAATACTATTAATTGTAGCCGTGTGTGGTTGGCATCGAGAATAGCTCC
Source organism: Leucoma salicis (assembly GCA_948253155.1). Lineage (NCBI taxonomy): Eukaryota > Metazoa > Arthropoda > Insecta > Lepidoptera > Erebidae > Leucoma > Leucoma salicis. Next base: position 8,961,608 of record OX411819.1, on the reverse strand, counting down.
ATCCCGTCTCTTCCTATGGGAGTCGTAAAAGCCGACTAAGGGATTACCGGGGGACCGGGCAGCAGCGTTCCCCTGTGTACTAAAAACATCCACTGCGATCGCCTGCCAAGCGTGGCGATTATGGCAATACCCCCTAGGGGAGGCCTATGTACAACAGTGGACGATGAAAGGCTGATGGATGGATGGATGGATGAAATACTATTAAAGCAATATAATTTCGACTCGGTGATCACATGCATTTATAGACTAGAGAGGAATAAGTCCTTAATTGGATGAATAGAATTTCCTAATTCATAGCCAAGAACACATTGCTTTCAGACCAAAAAAACAACATCCATTTAGAAATATTACTCAAATTCTAAAATATCTTTATACAACACTTAAAATCGTTAGTTACTAATAACTAACACGAGCGCTTGAGGCAATTGCATCCGCAATGTTGCGATTGCAATCGCCACAAGCGGCCAGATTCCATAGTAAGGCTTTTCATGAGAAAAACCCGGCAAGAAACTCATGAGTCACTTTTTTAAATCTCCAAAGCTGCGGTGGTCCGCTAGCTATGGTGACAAACAGATATGTACCTTAAACTTATAACCCGACTTCATTTACGTATTTAAGGATACTGACTAGTGCTTCAGCCCGCGACCTTAGCGCATACAAAGGCTTGTTTCTTTTTGTTATATTGTATCATAAAATATCCATTTAAAAATAGTACAATAGTAAATGTTATATACTGGCAAACATCCAGTTATATATTTATTTTTTTACTAGTTGTTTTGAATTAAAAATAGCGGTTACCTATACATATATATATATAATTATATCCCTTTTACTATATGTAGTATTTGGCTATTTAACTTTGATTACAGATTATATTATTAGGCATTTAAATATTTAGACTAGATAAATACTGTGTTACAGAGTAACAACATCTCAACACCGTATTACCCATGGCCCAATAATACAGGCCTGCTCAAATCGCGAAATAACATACAAAATTTTGCCGTGCATACGTCATCAACAAGGCGGCATTGGCTCTCAAATTTTTTTTCCCCACAATTTACCCACAAACCCGTTAAAATATGAAAGGTTAGAAGTCCGAAATAAGCTAAAATACTTATATTAAATTAGACTCTACCCACAACTCCGTCCGGGTGGTTTCAGAATATAAATATGTCACACTACTGCACTTTAATTAGCTTTATGCAAAAATATATAACCCGAAGAAATCATTCATTTTTCCGGGATGACATGTAGTCTGTGTCCTTTTCTGAGCTCTAGTACTCTGGGGTTCATTAGTTACGTCGTGAAAGCGTAACAAAAAAACTAACAAATAAAGTAGCTTTCACATTTATATTATAGTAAGGATTAAAAATTTGAGGATAAGACGCGAGTTATAAACGTGACTTGGTATTGGTATCTATTAGAAAAAAGGGGAATTTTTATTTGGCGTACAAAATTATAAAAAAAAAATCTGGTAAACGGTTGACCCTAAAGGCCATCCCTGCAACATCCCGCTAATTTGATACTTTAAGCGCTCAAAATTGCACTTATTACGTTTTTGAGCTCTTCGAGCTTAAAAGTATAATTTTCGTGTCATTTTGAGCTCTCCAAGCTCAAAGAAATAACTGTTCTATGCTTTTGAGCTCTTCAAGCTCAAAAGTCTGATAGAGATTTAATAAAACACTATTCGTTGAATTTTCAAATCGCAATAACTTTTGAATGAATGAACCAATTTTCTCGTAGTTTACAGCATTCAACGCAGCTTTTTGAGCTCACCTGCGTGAACGAATTGGCTGGTGACGTAATCTATCTATACTATTATAAAGCTGTAACCTTGCTGTAACAGAGTTGTGTCTGTACATTTAAGATATTTGAGAAAAAATGACTGTAATCTATACTATTATAAAACTGTAACAGAGCTGTGTCTGCACATTTAAGATAGTTGAGAAAAAATTTCTGTAATCTATACTATTATAAAACTGTAACAGAGCTGTCTGTACATTTAAGATATTTGAGAAAAAATGACTGTAATCTATACTGTTACGAAACTGTAACAGAGCTGTGTCTGTACATTTAAGATATTTGAGAAAAAATGTCCGAAATAGGCTATATAGGCGCGTCTAAACACAAAACAATTTTTTTAGATTATTTGTCTGTTTGTTTGTTCGCGTATCACGCAAAAACTACTGAACGGATTTTGATGCAACTTTTTCTATTTAATAGATCTCGATTAGATTTAACAACTGGTATACATTTTACCCGCTACTATATCGGGAACCTGAGATACAACCTAAAAACTAGCTTTTGGTTGTGGTGGAGCCGCAAGCAAAGGCTAGTAATATTATAAAATTATAAAGCTGTAACAGAGCTGTGTCTGTATATTCAATAAATTTGAGGAAAAATGACTATAATAGGCTACATAGGAGTGTCTAAACACAAAACATTTTTTAGAATTTTTGTCTGTTTGTCTGTTTGTCTATTCGTTTGTTCGTGCATCACGCAAAAACTACTGAACGGATTTTGATGCAACTTTTTTATTTGAAAGGCCTTGATTAGACTTAAAAACTGGTATACATTTTATCCCGCTACTATATCGGGAACCTGAGATATAACCGAAAATCTAGCTTTTGGCTTCGGCGAAGCCGCGGGCAAAGGGCAGGCTGGTATATTTATATACTTAGTTCGTCAACATACTGTTACACTCCCAAATTCGAAAGTTAAATAGCCGTGACTAGACTGAGCTAGTGCATAGTCTTTTTTTATATATTCATATTAGCAGCTCCAAAAGCTTAGGAGATAAAATGTTACGGATTTCATCGTATTTAAACCATAGAACGTCATCAATTCGGTTTTATACCGCGTTATGAACACACTACCCACATATCGCGCTCGAGGCGTTGCTTTTATATTCATACTACCTAAAAGCTAATACCCACCTGTAATATAAATACGTTAGCATCTGGCACATCAATAATCTATGCACAAAAATATCAGCCATCCCTCAGGAACCCTTCATTTTTGGAAAAGTAAAAATGTCCTCCATGTCTTTGTATGCCAAATTACATGATAGCCGGTTAAGAAGTAACGCCGTTAAGAAGACAAATCAAACCAACAAATTCACTTTCACATTGTCCGTGTGATGACGGACTAAGAATACAAGTGTCACCACCCCATTCTTTCCCACGGGTGCCGTATTAGGCGACTAAGGGAAGTAAGCAATTATCATCTATTGCATGACTGGTGGTAGGGCTGGGTACCAAGTAGGCGTGCTCACTTGGTATCGAGTTCGAGCGGGTTGGTACCACCATCTCCCGTGTGACCGGCCACGAAGCACATCGTTTCGTTTTGGCTGTAGCAGGAGATAGCCGTTTAATCTTTCATTTCATTTCGGTGAAATGAAATGGTGAGCAGCGGCTTAACAATACTCTCGGTATATGGACTCAATCCATGGGCGACGGTTACCATTTACCATCAGATGGGCCGTGGTCTGCCACTAAATGCAATAAAAAAATATATATATATGATAGTAGTAAGGAGAGATTTCCGATATTTTTCAGCGTTCATGGTCGCAGTTCTATAAAATCTGAAAAAAATATTTTTATTTCCAAACAGTCTGTTAGGTATTAGGTAATGTAAATATCACAAAGTAGTATTTGATTTATTTAGGCAACTCATAATAATACCTACATTATGTACATTAAAAGATTGCTTAAATGCAATTATTGAGATTCTACTGTCACACGTGGCTGATTTGCATCAAGTTCAACATTATTTCTGTTTTTGTTATTCTGTTTCTTCTTGTTATTCCTCGTTTTCCACATTTTGCACTCATCCGCACATTTTGTGGTAATGATACTCCTGTAAGAAGTTACACTTTATTTATTGAAGTTATACTTCTAATGCGACTTCCGCCAAGGTTGCGTTAAACGTTTAACGCTACCATGGAGGGGGTATGATCAGACACCTAAACTCTTAACATCGACTTATAAGAAATTTCAAAATTTTACTAACGCCATCTAGCGACAGTAGACATAATTACTTTATCGAACAAGGTATTTAAAAACATAACTGTGACAAGTTTTACAGTTACGAATTTAATAATTACTTTATTTATTAACTAGCCTTTGCTTAACCAAAAAATCTCAGGTTCCCTATATAGTAGCGGGATAAAATGTATACCAGTTGTTAAGTCTAATCGAGATCTGTCAAATAGAAAAAGTAGCATCAAAATCCGTTCTGTAGTTTTTGCGTGATGCGCGAACAAACAAACAGACGAACAGATAAACAGACAAACAGACAAAAAATCTAAAAATAATTGTTTTGTGTTCAGACACGTCTAATAGTCTAATACAGTATTTTTTCTCAAATATCTTAAATGTACAGACACAGCTATGTTACAGCTTTATAATAGTAGGTATAGATGATGCCAAAGAAGTATAACTTCTCACGCGCGTACTTAAGTACACGCATTTTTTTTAACATGATTGATAAAGAAAAAAGCTTCACTTATTAGAGGAGTTTCTGTTTCTCTTTTGTTAATTTATAGATTCCTCTTTAGCTAAGCATAATATTTTAATGTCCTAGCTCACACACATGCCACATTCTGATGTCGTCGCAAACAAACTATTACTTTAGTTCATAAGTTAAACGATTCCTTGTATTCATAATTTCTGATATGAGTACCGTTTACTAGTTAGTTGAAATAAGTTACCTTTAACTTTATTGGATACTAGCTGCTGCTCGCGACTACGTCTGCGTGGACCTCAGAATTGTCACTCTATGGTACATTAATTATCTGTATGCCAAAATAGCTATACCACAGGAATCTTAACACTTTTCCGAAATAAAAAGTGTCCGAGACACTATGTGTTAATCTATGTAATAAACTATCTGTGTGCAAAATATTATCCAAATCTGTTCTGCCATTTTTGCGTGATTGAGTAACAAACATTCAAATCTAGAAAACTTTCCCATCTATACTATTACTAGCCTTTGCCAGCGGCTTCGCCGCAGCCAAAAGCTAGTTTTACGGTTATATCTCAGGTTCCCGATATAGTAACGGGATAAAATGTCTACCAGATTTTAAGTCAAATCAAGGCCTTTCAAATAAAAAAAGTTGCATCAAAATCCATTTAGTAGTTATTTTAAATAAATTCTAAAAAAATCTAGTTTAAATAATTTTCTAGTTTTTCGGTTATATCTCAGGTTCCCGATATAGTAGCGAGATAAAATGTATACCAGTTTTTAAGTATAATCAAGGCCTTTCAAATAAAAAAGTTGTATCAAAATCCGTTCAGTAGTTTTTGTGTGATGCGCGCTAGCAGCTAGTCTCCAAATAAAATAATAGAGGTGTGCCAAAAAACTACTGGATAAATTTCAATTCGGTAAGTTTTCCAAGTTAAAAGTGTGTGTGTACTTATGTACACGCGTTAGAAGTTAAACTTCTTTGGCGTAACAAGAAAAAAATCTTTTCAAAAATTTTATCTTTCGCCTTATTCTACGTTTGTAGAAAAAGCGACACTAACAATAGAAAAAAAGGAAGGTACTTATTTAATACATTGAAAGTTTTATTATAACGCATTATGTAGTTAAATAAAGTTTATTTAGATATCACAAAAAATACTAAAATATTGACTATAGCAACTTCAGGGTGTCGGTTTTTCGTGACGGTGTGCGCGCGCGTTAGTAAAAAACTCCCAACATTTTTCCCTAACGCGCCAAAAGAAGTATAACTTCAATAAGTTGCGATATCTTTATTTACTTAGTTATTAAAGTTATGTAAAACAACGATTTTTATAAGCACATAATAAGCAATGCAGACCCAAGTCGCGAGTACTACAACATTTTAAAATATTAGGTGATTCATTTCGAGGTTCCCTACTTTTTTAAAGAAAAATCAGAAATTTCAAATTTAATGGAGAATGTTTATTATCATTTGAAAGAACATTCTTTGGCATTTACTTTTTGAAGATTGTCTATCAAATGTTGGCCGTTGCTACGTCGCAGATGGTCCATCTGTTGAGTCCAATTTTCGATGACTCGTTCGAGCATTTCGACTGGTAACTGGCGAATGACACGCGTGATGTTTTCCTCCAAGGCCTGAATCGAAACGGGTTTGTCCGCATAAACTTTAGACTTTACATATCCCCACAGGAAAAAGTCTAACGGTGTGATATCACACGATCTTGGTGGCCAATCGACCGGTCCAAAACGTGAAATTATGTGCTCACCGAAATGTTCTCTCAATAGATCCATTGATTGATGCGATGTGTGGGAAGTGGCGCCGTCTTGCTGAAACCAAATGTCGCCGAGATCACGAGCTTCCATTTCAGGCATCAAATAGTCGGTTATCATGGCACGGTGACGGTCGCCATTGACGGTTACGTTCGCACCGGCATCATTTTTAAAGAAATATGGACCGATGATTCCACCGGCTCACAAACCGCACTAAACCGTTATTTTTTCTGTATGAAGTGGCAGTTCTTGAATCTCTTCAGGTTGCTCTTCGTCCCAAATGCGGCAATTTTTTTGTTTACATACCCATTGACCCACAAATGGGCCTCATTACTTTGTTGTTACAAGTCGAAATGCTCGAACGAGTCATCGAAAATTGGACTCAACGGATGGACCATCTGCGACGTAGCAACGGTCAACATTTGATAGACATAATCTTCAAAAAATAAATGCCAAAGAATGTTCTTTCAAATGATAATAAACATTCTCCATTAAATTTGAATTTTCTGTTTTTTCTTTAAAAAAGCAGGGAACCTCGAAATGGATCACCTCTTATTAGCAGATTTTTTAACTACAGGTTGGCTTTCTCGAGCCAAATTAGTCTGAATATCGCTGTTCTTAATCTCATTTGTTTCACATTTTTGAAAATCTTGTGTCATATCAATATAGGACTTACCTGACCAAATTTTCTCGCACTTTAAATCTATCCATAATTTCCAAAATAATGTCGGACGTCTTTTTCGGATCCAAGCACATCTTCGCTGGTTTATTCTGGAAAGCCGGTGAACATTTACCAGTCAAGGAATGTGTAGCTAATACTCTGAAAACAACAGTTAAGAATTGTCTTAACGCAGTGGTGACCTCACTTCTTCCCAACAGCTCATATAATAGCCGCTTCGTTCGACCTATCATATGGGGCCGTCCTGTGGACTATTACCAAGACATCACTCATGCTTTAATTATTTATGAGCGGTATGCATGATGAATAGCATTGGTGTCTAGTTTATAAGATTACATACTTATGGAAATTGGAATCAACGGTTATCGAAAATCTTATGGCTGAAAAAAAACGTCCCAACTTATCTTTAGTAGGTAAAATACAACCAAATGTTGACGTCCCAGAGTATGTATACCAAAGAGTAAAGTAATACTACATGTATACTAATGGGCCAATGGTTTTATAGATTGTGTTAATAGAGCAAAGCAAAAATGAAAATTATTTTTGTCCTCAAACAGTCTCTTGTTTAATTTTCCGTAAATTAAACAGACTTGTTATAAAATGGAGCGGTAAGGTGAACACATCGCGCTTACAAGTAAGTAGTCTAACCTTCGATCTATTCATCGAAGATCGAGTCTAACTTTTATAATGACCGGATTATACCTACTTATTTATATGTTTACTAAACGTACTTTCGAGGAAATACAGCCATCAGTAATGTGCGTGTAGCAACAGTGTAGGATTTCCAGTTTACTTTTTTAAATTTGTCCTTCTTTATCAAAGTTTTCCCACTTCCAATTGGCATCTAGAATAGTGATAAAATTAAATTATTTAAAGACATTATGTAAATATCGAATAAACATCTGATTCTGATTATACATATAAAACATAAAATACAGAACCGTTTCGTCTAATTGTCTATTTTAAATTAAAGACTTAACATAAAAGAACGTGAATTATCTGCTCGTATTTATTCCAATATCTTTTTGAAGGTGATATTTATAAATATATATCTATTTTGTTTATGAGAATGCTTTCGATTTTATGTAAATATTTACTGTCGTTACATACCCATTCGTCGTCAGTTTTCTCTTTAATTGTTTCAGTCTTCATATCAACGCTCTTGTATTTATTGGTTATCAAAACATTGTCGTCAGACCTGTTAAAATCCTCATTATCACTATGTTCATTTTCCTTATAATCATCTGTAGTTTCCATTGCCTTTATTAGTAATTGATTGGTAATCTCAGGTTTCCAAGTAGGAGTGACGATACGCTGGTATTCATACTTTTCAGGATTCTCGCTTAACCTTAGATGTATTGGTTTCTTTATGTCTTCCAACTGTTTGAATAACTCCTTAAAAGCGTTCATAATATCCTTGACACAATGTTTTATCTCTTTAGTCATTTTAACTTTAGGTGTTTTTGTGTTAGTTGTATTCGCTTTATCTATATTATGATTTTGATTTTGTATTGTACCGTTATGTGATCTTTTACGGCTAGTGTTCACAACTGCGTTAGCCTTGTTGGACGGAGTAAGTACTTTGGTACTGGATCTGTTGGAATATTGCCGCTTGTAGTGTTCCAATTTCTTCTTAGTTTGGTTTGCCTAGGGGTAAAAAACATATATTTATGTTAACAACGTTCTTAGAGTTTAGCTTTATATATATATATCCCTATAACTCTGTTTGTTCGCAATCAACTCTGAAACTAATTATACGATCGTAACGAGCTTTTTTTAAATTATAATTAGATGGTTTTTATCTCTATTATTTATTTTTTTATTGCGAAATTAACGAACCTGCTCCCTTAGAATGAAAACGAAACGTTAGTCGAACTTTCGTTTCGCTTCATTGTGATTGGTCGCCTGAATCACGCGTCGAAATCTCGACTAATCAGGAACACGCGTCGGACTGTTGATCAATCACAATGACTCGAAACGAAAGTTCGTCTAACGTTTCGTTTTTAATTCTAAGGGAGCAGGTTCGTTAATTTCGCAATAAAAAAATAAATAATGGCTGTATGTGTTCTACAGCATCGCGTGGCCGGGTAAGATAATAATTAATTACCTAAGTGTATATAGCCAACTTCAAAAAGGAGGAGGTTCTCTATTCGTCAGAATTGTTTAGTAATGTAAGTTCAACACTTCAACGACAATCCTTTCAGGCAATTTCAATGAATTTTTTCAATAGACAGTTTATTCATTAGTAAAGTTAAATTATTTCATGTAGAGTCAGTTGCGTGAATCTGTGGTAATACTTTTCTACTATAAGTACCACGTATGTATTTATATACTCTCATATATATACCTATATTTAGTAAAAAGTTGTTATTTAGACATTGCAAACAGACACTTTAATTGTATTTATTTGTATAGATATAAATAGTCTTATTCTTAATAATCGACCTTTCTCGCCTACTGAGTTTTCTGGCCGGATCTTTCTCAGTCAGGCCGAGTTCCGATCCGGTGGTAGCTTCATAGTCTTAGCTTTTGGCAAAATCAATATATTTAATAATATAAACTAATAACCAAGATTGTCTTCTTACTGGTAGTAATTGGTAGTTTGTGGTTGAGTTTTTGAGCACTAAATAAAAACAAAAATTTTACAATTTAAAGAGTATTATACTCATTTTAATATACTAACTTAAAGTCTCATACATTGTAAGCATAAACATTTGAAGTAGATATTTTCACTGTGTTTCTAAACGAATATTAGGTGGGTTAAAATAAATAAAACAAAAATTTTGTAAAATCATATACTGTGGGTAGATGAAACCGTTGAAATAACATATCAGCCTTGTACGTCTATCATCTAAGTCCACCCGTGATCATGAATGCTGTAAAGTATTCGAAACGTCGGGATAGTAGTAAAATCAAGTAAACGCGATAGATTCTGTAAACGTAGTTTTATTTCAAAATGTGTAACATTCGCGTAAATATCAGAAAGTATTACCATATTATCATACTTACTCGGTCACCACAGACAAAAATTAAACAGACTTTTAGCTAAGGGGCCATCCATAAATTAAGTCACACGAATTTCACGCTTTTTTGACCTCCCCCGTCCTTGTCACATTTGGTCACATTTGTGAGACCCCCCCCCTACCTAGTGTGATGTCACATTTTGCGATTTTACATTTAGAAATTTTAATCCTTTTCAATAAATTTATTATAAGTTTTATTTCAATTAAATTTTTTTTCAATAAAATCAACATTTAATCAAACATAGGTATGAAAATTAACGAAACAGAAAATAATTCAATATGTGTGCAATTCACACACGGCAGAAGTAAAACTTCTGAAAGTAGCCTACGAGAGATTGAGATGGATATAGAGTATCAGAAGTATTTTTTTTAATGACATGTCATTCATTAAATTTAATGGAGAATTAAAATTCATTTAAATTTTGTTTTCTGGAACGATATAATGGTAGATTAACGTTTAATGTTGTCTTTAAATTTTAATGGACTTTTCTGCAACTGATTGTTTATCCTATACATTTATGTATTTGTGTCTTTATCATGATGCATTTTCGTTTCATCGAGTTTCAAATCACAACGATTTTTAAAGAAGTTTCACTTCAGGAATCGCGGGTACTTAGAAAAAAATACTTATCAATTTTAAAAATGATAGTGTGGACATAAAATCATATGATTATTGCAGATGTAAACTTCCCTCCTTCTTCCTCTTCTTTGGATCGTTGGTATCGAACAGACGTATTTCTTGTGTCCTCCTCAAAATAATCACCACACAGTGACGATATTGAAAAGTGGACAAGATAAAACTATCCCGAATTCATGGGACAACTTAAAAAGATCTTGTGAATGACATAAATAACTAAAGTATATGATTCACTTCGGGGTTATATGAGAATAATACTTTATTTAAATTACAAATTATTTGTGAATGAGGAAAAGAGGAATTTAGTGCGAGCGGGAATCAAACCCGCGTCCCTTACAATCCGGGGAAGTACTATAAGCCACTGAGCTACCGCACCAACCTTTCGGCCATTCCGTCCATCTCCTAATCATATTTGTCTTTACGACCAACGCCATCTATCGGAATGCAGTTACATTTATTAATATAATATAGTAAGTTTAATTTTTCAATTAAAATTCATACTATTTATGGCGTGATTAAAACAAAGATAAAAAAAAAATTAGTTATAAGTGGCATGAGACAATACATAGCAAACAGATATATTAGTTTATTATTTAATGCATATCACTTTTTCAAACTTAATATTATCTACACCGTGGTCATATGGTTTAAGTATTGATCACGTAAGCCGGAGACCGAGGTTTCAAATCAAATACCTACCAAGGAATACGTTTTGTGACAAAAAATATTTCAAAGTTAAAATGACTTTAATGGAGTTTTTTGCAACTGACTGTTAACCTTTTATATTTATGTGTATATTTCTTTATCGTAAAGCATTTTCGTTTGATCGAGTTTCAAATCATAACGATTCTAAAGAAATTTCACTTCAAAAATTCAGGTTTCGCTTTTTTTTGTCAGTTTTATTTGCATTTTTTTTATTTTAGATTTCACTTCACTTTCGACATTGTTACTACTTCTCAAACTTTTCCATAATGTGTTAACTTTTTCTTGTACATTTTGTTTTTTTCTTATCAGCAGAAGCTGCACTGTATGCTTCATATAATTTACGGTAAATATTACCTAAATCACTTTATTTGTTCATCTTAAGTGTTTCATCAGTTAAAAATCACAAAATAGCAGAACTAAGAAAACGACGTTGTTCACTTTGCGAAAGTCAATTATCGAATAAATAGAAACAAAGAAATCACGGCAAGGCGCAGTGTGGGGGCATTTATCAAAGGCGGTCGGCTCATGACAATAGTACAGCAAATGCAAATTTGCCTACAAAACAATTTAAGCCTTAATGTCATGCAGCCAGTTGCAACTATTTTTATGTTATTCTTTAGTAGGTATGTAATTTAAATTTAATGTTGTAGGATTACTTAGATATAAAATATTATATTTTGAAAAAATGTGATGTCACAAAATTGGGGCCCCTCCCCGCCCCTTGTCACTCAATGTCACACTTCGTCGACCCCCTCCCTCCCCCTTAACGTGTGACGTAATTTATGGATGGCCCCTAAGCTCAGTACAAGCAGTCAACATATGTCTTGATTCATTGGTATTTCTGATGTCCATCAGCTCAGAATTTGGATTATAGATTCTTTACGCTGAGTCCATGAGGCTCGACAACAGACAATAAAGGTGATATATACTAATCTGTGATTACCGTAAGAGAATCATCAGACTGAGCGTCGTCGTCGCTAGGCGTCCATGAAGAAGCACTAGACGAGAAGTCTTCCTCTTCGTCTTCCTGCTTAGGACCTCTACTTGGGCCTGCAACTTCTTCTTTCGATATCATGGCTTCTAGAGTATCTCGCTCACCTACAGGGCATAGATTCGATTTGTTTATTAAATACGACCTACTAAACCCGGGGTACAGTAACACGGATTACTGTTTATTACAAAAAAGATTATTTAGATTATGGATTGAAATGACTATAGACTAGCATTACATTTTCAACTATAAAATAAAGAACATGCACACATTAAACTATAAAATAAAGAACATGCACCAAAATTTCATCCCTGTAGGATGAATGAGAAAAAGCAGCTCATACCCTTTTTTGGGATTGTGCTACTATTTTTTATAAAAAACATCCGCCGCGTACCTAAGGTTTAGGGGATAAAAAGAAATATCTATGATTATCTACACTACAAAGGTTTCTAATATGCTATTAGCTATGGATTCGCAATATGCTTTCGCAACTTGGTTTTTCTGCAACACCTTGCATGCACTAGGGAATAATCCATGCACCGCGGGGTACTTACAAACATTTAATTTGACGGAAACAAAGTACACCCAGACTCAAAACAATCATTTGTGAATCACAAAAAGAACTATTCTGTGTGGGAATTGAACTCACAACACAGGGAAGAGGTTGATATCTAAAGTTCTAAACCAATCAGGTTGATTTCATAAAATAAATAGTAAAAGTTAATAACCAGCATAATTACCCAAAGGTACCTACATAATTATGATCAATTCAGTCAGAAGATCACTCTGTAGTTCAGTGACTTAAAAACAATTTTATAGTAGCAGTTAGCAACTAAATATAGCTATAGTTTCTGATTACAAAAGAACGCTATCATTTCTAAGCTTTTGTTCATAATATCTATGGTTCATAGACACGGCTATATCAGGGGTGCTTTGTACTTGCTATGCCTACCTATGCATTACATCTGCTCACCTCATGGTGACGTATATAAAAGCTTTTGGAAATCAATTAAATTAATTTAATTATTATTATATTAATAGATATTAATTTAATTATTATTTATAGATGTAATAATTATAAATAAACAGAAATCGAGTAATTATCTTATAATCTATTTATCTAATAATAAATAAAATAAGATTGCTATCTTATAAGAATTGGCATCGATAAACTACTTCTAAAAAGTAATCTAAAGACATCTTGTAATTTTTATTAATTATCGGAATTATCCAACTAACCGTAGTGCTTAAGAAATTTAGTAGGAACTAGCCTTTGCCCGCGGCTTCGCCGCAGCCAAAAGCTAGTTTCTGGGTTATATCTCAGGTTCCCGATATAGTAGTGAGATAAAATGATAAATACCAGTTTTTAATTCTAATCAAGAGCTATCAAATAAAAAAAGTTGCATCAAAATCCGTTCAGTAGTTTTTGCGTGATGCGCGAACAAAAAAACATGTCAGACAAACACAAAAATTCTAAAAAGAACGTTTTGTGTTTAGACACGCCTATATAGCCTAATACAGTCATTTTTTCTCAAATATCTATCTTAAATGTACAGACATAACTCTGTTACAGCTTTATAATAGTATAGATCAGGTAAATCTATGATTGAAATAAATATTACTTTACGATTACATGATTATTAATATAACCGGTAAATCTCACTGTGTCGTGTAAATAGATTATTTTATATCTTTCAATTGGAATACACTCAGAGGGACAAACAAAGGTCTTCTCAGATTGTTTTAGGAATATTGATGAAGTGCTATGTAACTTAATGTTTAAATATTTAGGATGTCCTAAAAGTCTTTGCATATCATTTATGTAGGTACATCATTACACGAAAACGTCGATTAAACAATTTCATGCAAAACCTGGCTAACTACTTACGTGCGCGCGCAATCAACTTGGCTGCCTCTGGCTCCCCTTTTCTATTCACCGTCAATTCTTCACCTATATCCATCTCCTTTTCTACTGGCTTCACAACTGACTTCACATACACTACGTCACAACCACCACTGACCCATTCCACTAACAACCAATTCTCACCAATACTTCTTCTTGACATTACGAAAATATTCTACCCTCAACCGATAGTTGGTTACGACTGACATTATTTATCGAAGTATTTTGTTCCTCAGGTATAAGTTTCATTACAACGCACCCTTACTGCAATTATTGCTTCCCCCGCCATGGGACCCGAACAATAGTTTTCGCCAACGGCCCCGGAGCGAACAAAAAACGCATCCTTTTTTGCGACGTAGGTACACACTTCCCAGTACGCGTACGTTGCAAAGCAGGGATTTGTTTTGTGCATCCTTTGTTATCTAGCGATAAGTCATAAAACAGGGTAAAACAAAGAAATTATTATTTTTGATCTCCATAGGAATTTAATAAAGTTGACTCTTAACGAAGGCACAGTAACGTATCTTTAGAAATGAAGGTCATACCTACCTGAATAATTTTGATAAAGTTTTAAAACTTTCGTATAAAGATACAACGTCTTTATCTCAGACCAAATAAAGGTCTGAGGTCTTTATATAGAAACTTTTCTCTATAATAATAATATTATGTCGATAATTTGCTGTATGTATGTATGTAATTAACTGTATCTTAATTTATTATAGATACAGTATAGTATAACTGTGCTATACCTATATCTCGCAATAATTATAATCTTTACTGCCTCGGTGGTGTAGCAGTAGTGTGTGCGACTGCTAATCATCTCTCGGGTTCGATCCCCGGGTTGGGCAATGTTATAGAGCTTTTTCCTAAAAATAAAAATTCTCAGTAGCAGCCCGGAGTTTGGAAATGTGCCCGGTAGACGGCAATAAGCTCGCCCCCTATTACGTGGGACTTAAACATAGCTGGCGAATCGTGGGTGTGTAATACACCTCTGCCTACCCCTTCGGGGAATACAGGCGTGACCTCTGTTTCTTTTGTTTTTATATATCTGGCTGTGCTATATTATAATAAATCAATATTCGTTATATAATGCGTCAAATATTCAGATTGCAACAATGTCTCAGCGGCTAAAATAGAGGTATTTCGCGAGGTTTATTGCCCGAAAGAATATTTGTTCGACACAAAGCTAGATGTTCACAGCTACACAAAGCTAATTGTGGCATAGGAAGTACAGGGGGCTTACCCAAGTTGCATTCTATGATCGCTAACGCTATAGAAAACTATTAAAATGTATGGGAAAATAACGCAAAGTCACGTGACTTAACGTTAGAGATGTCAAATTTCTATACATTTTAATAGTTTTATAGAAATTAGAATGCAACTTGGCTTGACTAGGCCCTATGTTATTATATGGGCCGCGGTCGATGCCTTCTGCGAGGAGGTCATCTCGCGGAAGGAAGCGGCGGAGAGGGCCAGGGAGGCTGATCCTTCCGCAGACCTAGTTCTTTCGTGGTCTATTGTGGCGGACGTGTGCATGAAGCTCATTTTTTCTTTGATCATATTCTTTTTACCTCTAAATAAAGAAATATTTTATACCTAATGTTTCTATACATAGCATATTTGCTTATGATAGGAGCACCACTACCCTATCACTGAAGGAATGTAATATGGAGAGACGGCACACGGCGGGTTTCTTTACTGGGTGAGGGCCCCACACTACCCTGTTCATTGCCCCGAACGACGGGGTGTGCGGTTAGGTACATTTTTCCCGCCTAAAAACAAAACAAAAAATTTGGAAAATCCAAAACTGCACGCCTCATAATCTTCATTTTTCACAATAAAATTTATTAAGTATTTGATAAGTAACTAATAATGTATTGGTCTTACTAAGTAGTTTTCAATAAATCACATAGATAGCGCTAATTTCAAAAAGTACTAATGTGGGTTTCATGTCTTATACGCCATCTAGCGCTAATTTTAAGAAGTACTTCTATATTGGTCTACCTCTCAGTTCCGGGGCGGCCGCGCGCACGTCAAGACCACGCAAAAAAAATCGTGGAATGTAAAATATGTTCTTTTCGTGTTTTATAACGCTGGTGTGTTATTATTTACGTGTGTTTAGTGTTTTTATTGTTATGGATAAAATAGTTATTATACTTGACAAATATCATCAGTTCGTCAAGCAAAGGTAAGAACTTTCTTTTAACAAAAAACAATGTACCGACCGGGCGAACGGCATTCTGTTGACGATAGTAAAACCACCGGTGGCTGTGGCTATGCGTATGTAAAAAGGTAGTTCTCATGAAAGGCGCTGGTTTTAGAGTCGCGTCGAGCGTAAATATTCAGTATTTTTTGTTTACTTTATAACAATTAAACCACATCGAATCAGAACGTGAAAAGTAATAAGGGCTCTATTCCTAATCATAATAATTCGTAAACGAAAAAAAAAAGACTCGATTAGTAAAGTATTTTGGTCGTTATCGTGTTAACATACATTACCTACAACTCACGGACGTCCAAGCCAGATTTTTTCAAACAGTTTTTTAACTAGTTTAAATAACAAAACTGGCATCAAAAATATCATGAGTGTTAAAAATAATGTTTGTTCTTTATATGTGCGTGTAGATATTATTTTACAATTGCAATATATGATAAATAGAGACATTTTAAGTTTGAAAAATCATTTGTTCCGTGTAAAACGGGAGTAGAATACACCTCAACGCTTCGCTTATGAGGCGTGCAAAAAAAAATGCCCTATGATATAAGTATATAGTTTATTTTCTTAAAAAAATAATCTTAGCTCAGGTGGTATATAAATATAAGTAAACACACACAACTATGTTACTTGTAGTAGATTGCGTAACTACCGAGCGTGAATATTCAGCTATTCTCGGCTCCTAGCGGGTCGGTACCTAGCTACCTACTCGGGTAAAGTTTATGTTCCTTGCTACCTAATGTCTGTCGTGTGACCACAGGAGGTTTAGAATATAAGACAAATCGTATCGTTATCGCATCATGTAATTGGTTGAGGGATCTCCGTGCTTGGCCAAGGGATATTGCGTCATCGCGCGTCAGTATATCTACCAATCGCAATGAGTCAATACGATTTTGTGTATCACATTCTAAGGGGGCTAATCACACGACTGAAATAGTGTTTTATTGCATATGGTGGCAGACGAAGCACGGCCCACCTGATGGTAAATGGTAACCATCGCTCACGATTTCTACTATACCGAGAGTATTGTCAAGCCGATACTCACCATTTCATTTCACAGATATGAAATTAAAGGATTAACGGCTATCTTCTGCTACAACTAACCCGCTTGAGCTCAATAACAAGTGAGTACTCCCACTTGGCACCCAGCCCTACCACCACTAATGCAATGGATTATAATTGCTTACTTCCCTTACTCGCCTCGTACGGCGCCCGTTGGAAAGAATGGGGTGGTGACGCTTGTATTCTTAGTCCGTCACCACACGGATATAAATATCACATAGTTCCAGTGGTCTGCCAGTAGAGTCGGGAGCCGGCACACGGCGGGTTTATTTAGTGGGTGAGCGCCCTACACTACCCTGGTCGTTAGCCCGAACAACGATAAATTTTTTCCCGCGTTAACACAAAAAAAGGGGCTTTTCCTTGATTCATATGAACCGTGTTACCAATCGTGAAGTACAATTGTACTTAAGTGTGTTTTGATTGTAGTGGGAGACCATTCGTTCATTTCTTATCTAATGGTGATAATTATGAAATGTTGAGCAGCGGGTTGGCAGTGATGTGTAATTAAATTATTATGGAGTTATACGAGAATTGTAAATCAGTTACATGTTTTTGTATCGCAAACACAAAAAAAAATACCAAGTCTCATTATTTTATATCGTATATTATTGTAATTACTACAAATGTCAAATTAATTATTTCTAAATAATTATAATAATATTAAAATCTAAAATTAAATTAATAATAATTATAAGTTACATAGAAAATTAGTTTCAATATGATATTATAAAATGACGTATTAGCAAATTAACTGTCAGCTATTTATGATGAGAAGTTTAATTAGCTTACTGACTATGATCAGCGTATAACTTGTTTATTTTTGGACGTAACTTAAGTCTATTACACAATAATAAGTACATATCATAGAACTGCTGGCTAATGCTTACAGAAAAATATATAAAAAAAAACATTGACATAAAGACATAGTTGAAAAAAATTTAGCTAGGTACTTTATAAATTGTTTCGTCTTGAAAACATTCTAACAACGCAGCTTTTACAATAGCACTCCTTAGGTAGGTACTTACACAAATGTTTTAAACCGTAATCTTAAAAAGCTAGTCATATATACAGCATTTACTTAGTTTTATTCTATGTATGTATTGTCGTAGCTAGATCATAGAATTGGATACTAAGTGATGTGGCCAACCGATTTCATGAAACCAACCTTACAAAACGTAACCATGGCCCATAGTATCGTCGTGCTTATGATTGGTAGAGAAACCAAAGCGTGATGTCGCAATAATCAATCGGCCAATCACGGTGATCTGTCAACCATTCACAATGACACGATGTGATGTCGATACGATTGAGTGAGATACATTCTAATCCCCAATTTCATTAAATGGGCGACCACATCATGGTGTGAAAAATTCTAAGATGTGGCCACGACAATATATTAATTGGATAAGATTGGTAATGCAAGACTATTGTATTTTAAAATATGTGGTGCACTACGTAGGTGTATGTGTGTATATTTATGTTATTCTGTTAGTAGCACACTTTCATTTCGCTGCTCTAAATGGAAATACCAACAACATTGGGTACTCTGTGACGCGAATACCGCACCGAACTTTAGTTCATAACAACATCGTCGGTAGGAGCTATTGGAGGAGCCCTGTTCTCATCATTTTCGTAAACTTTGCGCTGTATCTTGTATTGTTGACGGTTGCGATACAGTTTAGCTTCATCTGTGCATTTAATTGTTATAGCATTCCTGCGGACATAAGATCAGGTTTTAGCATTAACGAAAAAATATCAAACGATCTTTACGAAGTTAATTTAAAAGGTTCTGGCCGCGACTCACTACTACGGTAGACACATTAATCATCGCTATGTTAATATACTAGTTATCCCGCAAGAACCATGCGTTTTTCCGGGATAAAATGTAACCTGATGTACGAGTATATACAAAATTTCGTGATGATTGGTTCAATAGCGTAACAAACAAACAAACTCACATGCGCATTTAATACCTATATTAGTAAGATAACTTATACTGTAGTTGTATAATTGTATTTATAAAATAAAAAAAAACTATCTCATACGACGTCCTTAGAAGAAGAAGTCTGAGACCTACCTAATTGGTGGAGCCAGTGGGCCTAGCCGAGTTATATTCTATGATCGCCAACGCTATAGAAAACTATTAAAATATATGGAAATTTTACATCTCTAGCGTTAGCGTCATAGATATCGTTAAAGCTGTCAAATTCCCATACATTTTATTAGTTTTCTATAGCGTTAGCGATCATAGAATGCAAGTTGGCTAGGCCCACAGGTATCTAGTCTGGCAGTATCAATATTTCTACGCAGCTATCGGCATCATCATCTCTGCAACCCAAAAGGGATAACGATATCCTGTAACCAGATCTAATTATCTAGATGTTTGAAGGACTCTCACAGATAGTGTTTTAGATGTTCTTGACAACTAGAACCCCCGGTAAAAAGCGGTAGGTATCTACTCAAAATAATAGATGAACACTAATTACGCACATATCTTCGAAGAACCGACAGTACTTCATACCATATATAAACCTTAAAACTTAGGTATTAATTTTTACCCGCGGATAAATATACTTGCAAGCAGTGATAGCTTGTAGTGGTAAAACCGAGGATTTCAAAGACAATGGCATTGCGCCAGATCCCCAATCCAAAATCACGACTTACATTTTAAGATTTTTCAAAAATATGTGTGTATTTCTGGTATTTCTGTATTAATATCACTGATCACCAAGAAGACCTGTGGCCCAATTTACTATTGGGTAGTACTTCGTCCATCAGCCTTTCATCGTCCACTGCTGGACATAGGCCTCCCCAAAATGGGGATTTTACTATAATCGCCACGCTTGGCAGGCGGGTTGGCGATTGCAATGGATGTTTTTAGTACACAGGGGAGCGCTGATGCCCGGTCCCCCGGTAATTAGTCGGCTTTAACGACTCCCATAGGAAGAGGCGGGGGGTAGTACTTAACGGGTTAAAAAAAAGTGTTATATGTATTACCTACCTGACCTAATATAATAATTACCTGACCAAATTTTTCGGAACGTTGCATCGTGTTGAAACAATTTTCACGATATCTTCGACGAGTTTGGGATCCAATATTTTCTTTGGTGGGCGATTCATAAATGCTGGTGATTGTTTGCCGGTCAAACAGTGAGTTGCTAAAACACTAAAAATAGAAAAAAAATAGAGAAGAAAATTTTGAATACACCAGAAATATAAAAAATATTGAAGATTATGATATCCAACAAATACGAAATATATTTCAGGGAGCACAATGCCTGGCATAAAAAGCTGACATAAAGTTACTCTCACTCTATGGTTGACACAACTGTTTAAAAACTTTTTAATAAGAAGTCAGTCTTAAAAAAAATCATTATGAAATTTTGACAATGTAGATTTGCAATGTACTTGGGAACTCGAAAGAGGTTCATTGCTTAGGTCATTGACATTATATATATTTTCGACAAAAATTAATAAGCCCAAGCAAAGGAATTTTATTTAGATACCACCATTGAGTTATATGTTAACTACTAACGTACATATACATTAATGGATACCACGGATACTATGCAAGGGTAGTGGTGCTCCTCTCGTAAGCAAATATGCTATAGACCCTAAAAGCAAAATAAACATTTCGCAGTAAATGTACCTTCTAGGGAAAATAGCCTGCAGCAAATGTCTCGTAGCAGTTGTATGTGAAGTCCAATCAATATCGTGTAGCAATCTAATTGGTACTTTAGCATAGCCATTGCCGATGGGAGCCTGTAAATTAATTAATATCCAATATTACTTTCTGATTTTCATGTGTATATCACAAATAGCACAAGATCTTATCGCGTAGGTACTTATAAATACGTTACAAAACAAAAATTATGATAATTCAATAAACTCCGTAAAATTACTTTTACATGAAATAAATAATTTAAATTAGTCCCGAGAGTTTATTGAACTACTAAGACAGTACCTAATCATATCAGGTAGGTAAAAGTTTTTAGAATATGATAAAAGATGCTCTCGATCCAAATCAGTTATACCTTAAGCTCTTCTTATCCAAAGAGGGAAACCAAAAATAAAACGTGCTGTTTAAGTCCCACGTAATAGGGGGTGAGCCTATTGCCGTCTACCGGGCACATTTCCAAACTCCGGGCTTCTGCTGAGAATTTTCCTTTTTAAGAAAAAGCTCCATAACATTGTCCGACCCGGGAATCGAACCCGAGACATCCAAAAATCTGCAAAGTAATAAGCTGTTATTTTAAAAGCCGTTTAAAAATAAAACGTGCTGTTTAAGTTCCACGTAATAGGGGGTGAGCCTATTGCCGTCTACCGGGCACATTTCCAAACTCCGGGCTTCTGCTGAGAATTTTCCTTTTTAAGAAAAAGCTCCATAACATTGTCCGACCCGGGAATCGAACCCGAGACATCCAAAAATCTGCAAAGTAATAAGCTGTTATTTTAAAAGCAAGTTGTAGGGACTTTTATAAGCATATCTACAATTAACAAACACAACGTAGTCCCAGACTCGTGGATCGTATAATATTTGTTCTGAGTTGGATTCGAACCCACGGCATTCGGCGCACAAGGTCAGTCAGTATCTAGTTAATCATTTGTAAATCTCGATCTGATATAACCTTATTCCGTCTATAACTTAATATTATAATTACCATATCTTTGTCTTGAGAATCCGTCAACAATGAATTGTCTATATTGTTGATACTGGATTGCGTTGATATTTTACGCACTTTCGGTGCAGCTGAATTAGCTCTGTCAGTACGTTTCAGAGTATTCAGCGGCTTATCATTCTGATTTTCATCATTACCTTCTTTTCCTCTACTTCCAATGGGTATATCTTGTTCACACTCGGAAGCAATACGTTCCGAAGACGATATACTATTATTGTGTTCTGTTAGTAAGTCATATTCGTAATGTTCGTAGTCAGAAGAGTTTTCATCGGAGCTTTCATCTATACCATTGTCTAGTTCATTGATATCCAGATTTATTTTAGAACACATGTTCAAAAACTCTTGATAGAGCTTATGAAGAATATTTAACATATTTTCAACAGTTTCAACTTTTGGCTGCAATAATAGTCCTTCTGTTTGCGTCTCTTGGTGATAGTGCAATATTATGTTTTGACCGCCTCTTGTCATAAGTGGAGTGCTAGTGACCCAAGGGACACACCTATGAACCTTAACAACTTTAGGTTCTTTGCGGTTGTTTTGACGGGAAAATTTTGTTGTCGATTTGCTTAAGCTTCTGCTATGATTTATGTTGCCATCAGACTGTAAATTTAATGGAATTTTTAGAATAGGCATAGTGAAGAAGTGCGTTTGCCAATGGTGGGTGATACTTTATTATAAAAATGTATGATGTATGTATTATATTATTAATAGATTAAAATTGTTTCACATATTAGAAATAAAAAATGCGATTTATTCTTATCTACACAGACCGCTCTAAATGAAAGAGCACACTAGCAACCATAATCAACTGCATTGTTAAATATTAGGTGTATATGAGACCACTGAAGGATTGTAACATAGTTCCAGTGGCCCGCCAATAAAGGCGGAGAGAAAGCACACGGCGGGTTTTTTTAGTGGGTGAAGGCTCCACACTACCCTGTTCGTTGCCCCGAACGACGGGGTGTGCGGTTAGGAACATATTTTCCCGCCTTAACAAAAAAAAGGTGTATATTTATGAGCAAAAATTTCCACGGCATAAGTAAGGTACTGAAATATTGCAATAATGAATTACGAAACTTTGAACACTTCAATATATTATCTACCAATAAAACGGACCGGATAGATTATTTGCGACTGATCATTTGATTGTTTTGTGGGTTATTAAAATAGCATAAAAAGCGGAATATAATATATATAATTTCCTAAAACTCCTAAACCTTTCCTTAGTTTAAATTTCATGTAAGATTATCCATAAGTGACAGCCAGTAGGCAGCCATATCGCGCGCGCGTTTGTCTACCGATGAGAGTAGGTCTTTCACTATGCCTATGTCCCTCTCCGTACTCCGAAGAATGAAGACCGTTGTATGAAGATGTTCAGCTGTTTGTTTTGGGGGTTCCGTAGCCAAATGGCAAAAAACGCAACTCTTATGGATTCGTCATGTCTGTCTGCCTGTCTGTCCGTCCGTATGTCACAGCCACTTTTTTCCGAAACTATAAGAACTATGCTGTTGAAACTTGGTAAGTAGATGTACCCTGTGAACCACATTAAGATTTTTCCACAAAAATAGAAAAAAAAAAACAAATTTTGGGGGTGACATAGGGTACCCTACTGTTGATTCCGGAAAAGTGCAGGTTTGTTTTTTATTCTTTATATATCTTGGTCTTATTAGACTATGCCACTCCGTTATTTACTCTAAATTTATAACAAAAATTACAACGTAACTACAAACTAGTCTTCTTGTACAAAAATTTTCTTAAAAGATGCAACAAGGCCGGTTCTTCCTACAAGGGACACGCCAGCGCTAAAAATGCAGGGTTCTTGTTTGATATTATTGTGCAGATATTATGTTTGTGCTAGTCGGTAACATATTTAAATTAGGCAATTTTAAATAAAAATAATTACCTCAGATTCAGAATCAGTGCTCTGGTCATCTTGATTCGCTAGTATTACTTGAGACGCAGCTCTACGGTCTCGTGAATGATGCGAATCCGATCTAATAACCTGAAATTATGCACCTTATTATGAAATCTCAGTACTTTTGAACTTTTACGAATTAGCAGTTAATTAACGGTTATAAAGCTCTAAAAGAGGTGACCTTGGTTAGCGACCGCTTGGCACCTCTGTTTATGGTTGTAATTTAGCAAGGTCACCTCTGTCAGGGCGTTGGTTTATAACCGTGTAGCAGGCACTTAATTCATTTCAGGAATTTCATTGAATGGCACAAGTGACCTTTCATTCTTTTGAAACCGATTAGTCGGTAGATTTCTTAATTTGCCTGTTAGTTGTAGCAGAAAAAGCAGTTTTTAGTACTCGTAAACGTATAGGTACCTTCGTAGGAACTGGGCTTAAGTTATTTTGTAATTATTCCATAGAGATATGTGTTTATTTTCCGAAAGTCACGCGGCCGAAGTTGCGAGCTGAACTTATTAGTTTATTGTAAGTGGTATCATTTTCGGCGTAGTTTAGAAGAAATAATAAACAGATTATGTACTTATCTATAATAAAAAAACGACGATAGCAAGTGAGTACTCTCACTTGGTACCCGGACCTACTACCAGTAATGCAAGGGATGATAATTGCGCCTTGTACGGCACCCGCGGGATTGGACGGGGTGGTGATACTTGTATTCTTAGTCCGTCACCACACGGACGGATTATTTTCTGAATGTGGAAAAAGAGTTGTTAGTGGAGAAAGTTTAGTGCGAGCGGGATTCGAACCTGCGTCCTTTCCAATCCAAGGAAGTGCTTTAGACCGCTAAGCCATCGCACTTACCGACGGCCATTCCCAATCTCCAACATCACATATATGTCTTTACGACCCACGCCACCGCCGTCAGTGATGAAATGTCAGATTATATTACCTACTACTTGGATATACCTGCATTACTTATTAATTATATAACTTACTAACATTATTAACACTAACTTATTATTGTTTAATAATAAATATAACCTCAGTATTACCTCAGATTCAGAATCGCTACTATGGTCATCTTGACTCGCCATTATCACTTGAGGCTTAGCTCTACGGTCGCGCGAATGATGTGCTTCAGATTTTATCGCCTGAATGAAATAGGTAGTTTAAAGGTTAGACAGTCACATTAAAGTTTATAATGTGATAAATTGACATCTACTCGTATTTACTTTCCTAACTAATACAACTTCAAACATGTAAAAAATATATTTGCACACAGCTCTCTTCAGCGTATTCGTAGATAATAATTATAAAGATATACTTTGACTGTAGTAACTTTATTTTTTTAAATCTCGCACCTACATTTTCAAAAGACCAAGTGGCTAGAAGTAGGTAGGTACGTAAATTTAAGATCTCAATACTTTTTAATCTTTCCATCTGAAACTGAACACTTGAGACCCAATAGGGATGTCCCCATTGGAGGCTAGCGTGTCTACAGTTCTAAGTGCAGTGATAGCCTGCTAAAGCCAATTAGGTACTGCAAAGACGGTAGTATTGAATTCGATCCTCAGTCAGAGCTCGTGACCTTGCAAGGCACACACCACATATTCGATTTATCACATTATTCGAAATTTTATGTTTTTATTTAATTCGTTCATTTCATATAAGTACCTATATAATATGTGAAATGAAATGGTGAGCAGCGGCTTGACAATACTCTCGGTATAGTTGAGTCCATGAGCGACGGTTACCGTTTACC
Source organism: Leucoma salicis (assembly GCA_948253155.1). Taxonomy (NCBI): domain Eukaryota; kingdom Metazoa; phylum Arthropoda; class Insecta; order Lepidoptera; family Erebidae; genus Leucoma; species Leucoma salicis. The sequence continues at coordinate 8,935,803 of OX411819.1, read as the reverse complement.
ATCAGGTGGGTCGTAGCTTGTCTGGCACCATAATGCAATAAAAAAATAAAAAGTTAAGTTATCAATATTGAAGGAATTCATGGATAACATCGCGAGGAAAAGTGTCTGCTAATCCACAGAAGGCCAGCGTGGTAGACACTATGGCCTATTCTCTCTCACTCTGAGAAGAAGCCCCAGCCCAATAGTGGGACAGGAATGGATTGCGACATAAACAGTTTTATTTTAGAATTCATACTTTCATTGATAATTTTAATCTTCCTGCACGATCCGGAAGTCGAAAGACCGTATTATTATTAAACATAGTACAGTTGTGCTATTAGATACACCAACTAGGCTGATGGGTACCTTGACGATTTTCTTTAGATTTATTTGTCAGTTATGTTATATGTTTGTCTGGTTGATCGTTCGTGCATCACACAAAAACTACTGAACGGATTTTGATGCAACTTTTTTATTTGGGAGCTCTTGATTAGATTTAGGAACTGGTATACATTTTATCCCGCCACTACATCGGGAACCTGAGATATAACCTAAAAAGTAGCTTTTGGCTGCGGCGGAGCCGCGGGTAAAGGCTAGTTATATATAAAGCTGGTGGCAGACGAGACATGACCCATGGACTCAGCAATGTCAAGAACACTGCCAAGCCGCCGCTTACAACTCAACCACCGCTACATTCAAAACAGTCGAGCTGCTTCACGCTTGATAATAATGAGTACTCTTTTGGTAGGTAATAAACCCTACCACCAGTAATGCAACCGGTCATAATTGCTTACGTCCCTTAGGCTGCGTTTCCACCAGAGATGTGCGAGGTAGCTGGGGGGTGCGAGGATGCGTAGCGAGGCTGTGGGACGGTGTGAGCGTTTCCACCAGAGATGTGCTAGACCGCTGAAGCCGCGAGGATGCGTAGCAACTCTTTAAAACTGTGGGCGGTCTAGTGACTGCCGTTTTTTCGCTCGTGTCAGCCCTTTTTTTTTTTTTTTTTTTTTTTTTGTTTAGGCGGGAAAAAATGTACCTAACCGCACACCCCGTTGTTCGGGGCAACAAACAGGGTAGTGTGGGGCCCTCACCCACTAAATAAACCCGCCGTGTGCCGTCTCTCCGCCTTTATTGGCGGACCACTGGAACTATGTTACATTCCTTCGGTGGTTCGCTCGTGTCAGCCCTAGCACATATCCCTCGCAACAAATCCCTCGCACACCATCCCTTGTGTTGTATGTATAAAAACCTCGCTCCGGTGAACCGCTTCCACTAGAGCGGCGCTGAACGAGGGTAGGTAAATGAAGTTATTCTATTGGTTAGTTGTTGGACAGTATAAGATTTACCAAGCTTAATGGATTGTTTTCCGATTTCATTTCACGAATTCCGTGCATACAAAACTTCAGCAACGTTCTGAATTGCTCATTCTGGCGTTCCAATAAATCTTTATGGTCGTCAACGTATTGCTTGTTTTCTGAAAATAAAGAACAGAAAAACCAGTTATGTATATGGATGATACTACGGCGTAGGTGCGACGCTCCGCGTGCGTCGCACCAGCTGACCACTGAAGCAATGTAACACAGTTCCAGTAGTCAACCAATAAAGAGACGGCACACGGCGGGTTTATTTAGTGGGTGAGGGCCCCACACTACCTTGTGCATTGCCCCGAACTACGGAGTGTGTAGTTAGGTAAATCTTTTCTGGCCTTAACAAAAAGATAAGGTATGGATATGGACAATGACATCACCGTAATACTCCTGTAGGGGATTTTTTTTTCAACTCTTTTTCTCTACCGCTATTGGGCACTGGTCTCCTCTCATGATGAGAGGGATTTGGTCCACCAGGATGGCCCAGTGCAGGTTAACACACATCATTTCGAAAAATCTCGAATAGTCAGAGGTGTGGTACTTAACCTACTAAAACAGTCGTGGAAGAGCCCTATGTTCGATGGCTAGTTTCTACCGGCAAGCCAAATTTTCGGGAGAATAAAATAAAAACTTACAGCTTTAGAACTTGCGAAGGTTATAATATTATTCGTATATGAAAACTAGCTAAGGTCTGACTTGGCTAGTTTTTTAGGCTTCAATATATTATTCTAAGTTATAAGAAGAAATTATATTTTAAAGTGTTATAAACATTTTATGTTGTTAAAGCATATATAATTTAATATTGAACTTGGCTCTCATTTCACATTTGTGTTTTTGATGGGATTGGTTATTTCCATTGATCTATAAAAATCCAGCAATGGCTATTTTATATTTTAGTTGCCTCGTATGATACCCGAAGGAAAGAATGGCGTGGTGACACTTGTATTCTTAGTCCGTCGTTATATTGTATGTTATATCGCTTTGAATAAGCATACTCGTGTAGTAAGACTCCAATAGTAACTTTATGTGCCTTGCATTTATAGACCTTAATTAAATTTATTACAAACAATGTTAATGTTTTGATCTGTATTTTAGCACTTGATATGCTCAGCTACTATAAAGTACAAATTATTTGTGAACGTGGAAAAAGAGAGGTTCCCGCTGGTACTAAAACTTCTCTTGTTATCATAATTATAACCTTAAAACTGGTTTTTAAATTGTGACGGAGCCGCGCTTAAAGGCTAGTAGAGAATAAAGTTCAAATTATCTTACCTGATACCCGCATGATCCTTGCCTTTTGGGGTTTATTTCGTTTAATTCGAAGGAGAATCTCACTACCAGGATGAAGCTCTGAAGGGTCGTATGCTGATGTCTTCACGTTCACTACGTCGTAAGATGGAAACATATTGTTAGATTGCACCCACTCCACAAGAACCCATATTCTCGAAGCCATTATTATAACACAACAGCTTCTTACGATACGTTATGTGTAAATGAGTCTAACACCGTTTGTGAACCAACTCAGGTAAAAATCACTACAATGAGATTGTAGCCCGCCCTACAGTTTGTAATAGACCCTTCAAAATAGCGATAACAAAAAATAATGCAATTGTACCCACGTTGTCTTATAGTTTTTATGACAAATCCGTTACAACGAAAAGTATTTTGAACTTTCCTACAGCTAAAATGTACCTAACGGTTATAACAAGATCTTCGCAATACACATTTGGTTTTTTCATTCAGCCTAACTACCTATTTCATTTATGATAACCCGGTGAACTTCGTATTATTCGTATCACGTATCATCTACAAATTATTTTATCAGGGATTACGAAAATCCTATTCAATCTGTATCGTGTAAGGTTTGAAATTAGATAGGTAGTTAAATGAAACTTGCTTGTAATTCAAATTTAAATCTTTTGGCTAACAGACGATTTCTAATTAAAGATCGTCTGTTAGCCAAAAGAGCAGTAGGTAAGTAGTTGCTTCATAATACAGAGACCATTCTCATACAAAATTATTCTAATCGCTCAAACCACTTTTGAGTTTTAGCGAGACTAAAGAACAGCATTTGATTTTTATATAGGTACTTAGGTAGGTATAAGATTTATCAAATTAATAATACCTACTTATTGTGTTTAGGATTCCATGTTAGAATTCCTGGGTTTTGATAATACCTCTGTGTGGACTAAGACTACAAGTGTCACCACCACATCCTTTCCCGCGGGAGAAGTGAGAGTGCTCACTTGCTATCGCCCGAACGGGTCGGTACCACCGTCTACTGTGTGTCCGGTCGAAGCACGTCAGTGTGAAGATAGCCGTTTAGGGTAGGTTAGGTTGTTTAGATATAAGGTAGGTACGTTAGGGTGAGGTGTGGTGCCGGTTTACCTCCTAGTGGTGCACCCTGGGCAACGGCGGCTAAAATTCCGGACAGGACGGGTCTCCGCGTGTCCCTCTGAGTCAACAGAGGGCACAGCGGATAGATCAGGCGTCGGAGTCGGTGGGGCCATATCCGCTCCCCGGGCTCTGGAGAGGGGGGACAGTGGGGCCACAGTTGCCCCCCCAAAAATCGTAAACCTGATGGGATGTCTGTGGTTACATCTCGCGGGCATACAGGAACGAGGGTCTTGGCTTAATCGCCCGGACCGCGAGGAAGACAACCTCTATAAAAAATTACCCCGAATCTCAAGTTCTGGCGCGCGGCAAGGAGATGCATTGGCTGCTGTGGACATCGGTGCAGGGCAGATGGAGGTGGACCACCCATCTCGAAAGCGCACCATGAACCCCGGGTGGCGGGGCGCCGGAGTTGGAGGGCTGCTCTGCCGAGACGGCTCCCCCGAAAGCGCAGTACAGCGCTAGGGGTCGATGCATCAGTCGACCTGTCGCACCTCCTCTGCGTACCCTATCTGCTAAAAGACTGAAAGCGGAGCAGAACGCCGAGGAGCGCCTGGCGCTTCTAACAGAAAAGCTCCGCCTCTCAGATGAGGGCCATATAGGAACGGCCCAGGTCGAGGAGAGGGCCCTAAATAGTGTGGCCATAGTAGAGACAGTAGCTGCTGGTTCGCGGTACCAGAAAGGGAACTTCGTGCGTGGCCTCAAAGACGCCGCGCACGAAATCGCGCTTTCTATTCAGCGCTTGGCGGAGCAGAATAAGCGTCTCGACGCTCAGAACGCTCGCCTTGAGGCGCGAATGGCGGAATTGGAGCAGGGACAGGCCAGGTTACGGGTTGAGCTTGGGCTCCCCGCGACTGCCCCGGCTCCGTCCACCGCCCAGTCAAGCGTTGGACCGGAGCTGGAGGATGAAACGGTCCGCGCGATTATTGACCGCATTTCTGCGGTCTTTGGTCCGCGGATAGACGCTCTGGCTGTGAGACTGCCGCCGGAACCGCGCCTGTGGTCGCCACTAGCGGCTGATAAGCGAAGTGGCGCAACGCCCTCAGCATCGGCACCCCTGCCATGCCAGGAAGGACAAGTATCCTTTGCTGCGGCGGCGGCCAAGTCATCGGCAAAGAAAGCTCCGGCTTCTGTGGCTGAAACAACGGCCCAGAAGAAGAAGACAAAGAAAAAGAGTAAGGCGGGGCAAGCCTTGAGGGGTCAGCCCCCAGAGGAGTTCCCGCCCCTGCCAAGCGCCGCCATTTCTGCTGCACCGCGACAAACTCGTACTCGACGAGGAGGTATTATGATGACATGGGGCTGATCTGATGATGGAGCTGGAAGGTCTATGTCCACCTTCTGAACTCTATAATGAAGCGGCGCAACCACATCGAGTTTGGGCTCGTATGATTTGTCTTGACGAGTACTTTGTGTTTAGATGGTTTTCAGGGTCTGATGATGGAGCTGGAAGGTGGCTACAGTAACTCTGTAATGAAATGACGCAACCCTATCAAGTTTGGAATCGTTTGATTCGTCTTGACGAGTACTTTGTCTTTAGATAGTATCCGGGCTTTGATGATGGAGCTAGAAGGTGGCCATAGGAACTCCAATATAAAACGACATAACCCCATGGAGTTTGGGCTCGCATGATTCGTCTTGATGAGTACTTTGTATCTAGATGGTATCCAGGGTCTGATGATGGAGCTAGAAGGTGACCATAGGAACTCCAATATAAAATGACATAACCCCATGGAGTTTGGGCTCGTATGATTCATCTTGACGAGTACTTGGTATCTAGAAGGTATCCGGGACTGATGATGGAGTTGGAAGATGGCCATAGTAACTTTGTAATGAAACGACGCAACTCCATCGAGTTTAGACTAGTTTGATTTGTTTTGACGTGTAGTTTGTCTTTAGATGGTATCTAGGGTCTGATGATGGAACTGGAAGGTAGCCAAAGGAACTCCATTATAAAACGACATAGCCCCATGGAGTTTGGGCTCGTATGATTCGTCTTGACGAATACTTTGTATCTAGTTGGTATCCAGGGTCTGATGATGTAGCTGGAAGATGGCCACAGTAATTCTGTAATGAAGAGATGCAACCACATTGAGTTGTGACTCGTTTTATTCCTCTTGGCGAGTACTTTGTCTCTAGATAGTATCCAGGGTCTGATAATGGAGCTGGATGGTGGCAATAGGCACGCTGCTATAAAACGCCGTAATAATTCTATTATAATAAATGAATGAAATGCTATAATAATCTTAGTAGCAGTTGTCTGTGTGGTGACGGACGGTATTCTTATACAAGGGTCAACACCCCATTCTTTCCCACGGGTGTCGTATGAGGTGACTAATTATCATCCATTGCATGACTGGTGGTAGGGCTGGATACCAAGTGGGAGTACTCACTTGGTATCGGGCCCGAGCGGATAGCTACTACCATCTCCCGTGTCACCGGCCTTGAAGCACATCGTTGCGTGTTGGCCGTAGCAGGAGATATCCGTTTATATTTCATTTCATATTATTGTGAAATGAATTGGTGAGCAGCGGCTTGACAATACTCTTGGTATAGTGTCGAGTCCATGGGCGACCATTTACCATCAGATGGACCGTGGCTCGTCTGCCACTACATGCAATAAAAAAAAGTAGCAATAAGGTGAAATAATTGTATTATTTGTATCCATGTCTATGATAATAAAAGCCTTTTGTTTAAACTTTATCAAATTTAGCTTTATTTAACCGATTTATGTAAAGTTGTAAATAGTAGATCATTTTTCGAAAAATTATGTTATAAAGAAGTTTTACTTCTTACGTGTGTACACTATACACACACACACATAACTTTTTTATGCAAAATGAACTTCATTTAAATTATCATAAAATACTAGCCTTTGCCCGTGGCTCCGCCGCAGCCAAATGCAAAATAAGTCTATGATTACGAACATCTACTCTCAAATTATAGAAACTTAGAAAATCTACTCCGATAATTGGTTTAGTAACATTATGGCCACCAGTCGCCGCTACTAAAGGCGACCACCAGTTGTGCAGTCAGACCACTCGCGCCGCCACCAGTGGCAGCCACTGGTGGCTGGATGCGGCTTTCAGTGGCTGCCACTTATGACAGTTGTTCAAGTGTACTTGACAGAGGCGGATGTGTGTTTGTCTTATCTTCTTTGTGCCTCTTACGGCACTATCCCCCATTCTTGCGGAGGCCTATGTCCAGCAGTGGACTTTAAAAGGCTGATGGATAGATGGAATAAAAATGGACAGTGCAAATTGCTTTTTGCCGGTCACAATACAACTCTGACTTTAAATCCTAAATAGCCGGACGCTCTTTGATATCGGAAATAAAAACATCAACATAAAAATGAGGAATTTGATGCGTACACATCGTGTATGTGCATTCAGTACGCTGCTTACAACTGCTGTGTGTGCGCGCGAATCGAACGACAAAACGCGGCCACAAGTAGCGAACGCGGTCGACTCTCGACGCTCGGTGTGCGCCGATGCTAAACAAAATGTATGGAGAAACGCGTCCGCAACTTGTGGCGGCCACTAGTCGTTCTAGTGTGGTTGCCTCTAGTGGCTCAATGTGCGCTCGCTCTAAAACGCCAAGGAAATTAAATTAAAATGCACATAACCATAAGTGTCAATGGTTGTTCCATTAGCTGCACACAATTGGAAATTAGCCTTAGCCCGACGTTCACCAATCGCAGAATAAGGGAAGACCCATAAGTCACTCCCGGTATCTACCAGGAATCGGGTACGCGTCCTGCTGTCGTAGACGAAGAGGCGACCTGTTGAGGCTGGGCAATCGTCAGTCGCCATTAGCGACTGCCCGTGGCTTTTCCCGCATTGTAGTCACATGTTTTAAGGCACTGACGAGCATTTGGGCCAAACCTGGAGTGGTACCAGCAAATGGGATATTCGCGGTAGCTAGAGTTTGACCTGGAACTTGGACGTGAACTTGACTGACGCATTTTAGGCCTCTTTCGGTCACGAGAGCGGCGGTTGTGACGCGTGTGTTCGTTGATTTTCAGTTCGAGATGTTCCACCATTTTTCACAGCTCCGCTATCTCACTAGTCGCACTGCTACCCGATGCCAAGGGTTGACAAGGTCTTGATGTCTCGGCTACAATTGGAGGTGACGTCAGCTCATGGATACGGTCTGCCAAATCAGCCAGCTGGTCTAAAGAACGCGATGGTTGAAAAGCTAGCACCGTCTGAATGCTGATGGGCAATTGGTTACTCCGGATCTGCTTTACGATACAAGCGAACTACGAGCAGCTGATGACCCAGCCAAATCCTGCAGATGTCGTAAAAACTGTGAAGGCTTACGATCGTCTAGCCTTTCTTGGGTGAGCAGCTGCTTCACCTTCATCTCGTGTGATGCTGATAATCTACGGAGAAGCTCAGCTTTGATTTTCTCGTAGTGGTTGCGGACAGGAGGCTGGAGAATAATATCTTACACCATTTTCGCATACTGTATATCGAGATTCGTTGTGACAGTAGTATACTTCACCGAGTCATCTGTGACGTTAAGACTCTCAAACTGGTCCTCCAGTAGTGCGAACCATAGCTCAGGGTCTTCGGGCGAAAACGTAGGCACCTTTAATTTTACCGTACGTTGATCCGATGACGTATCGTGCCAGTCAGTGGAAACGCGCATTTTTCTAGGACGCACGTTTACATTTGCCCAAACTCCATGGGGTTATGTCGTTTTATATTGGAGTTCCTATGACCACCTTCTAGCTCCGTTATCAGTCAGGCCTTAGATACCATCTAAAGCCAAAGTACTCGTCAAGACGAATCCAACAAGTCCAAACTCAATGAGGTTGCGTCATTTCATTACAGAGTTACTGTGGCCACCTTCCAGCTCCATCATCAGACCCTGGATATCATTTAGGACTGGAGTACTAGTCAAGACATTTCAAAAGAGCCCTAACTCGAAGGAGTTGCGCCATTTAATTACAGAGTTTCACATGGCCACCTTCCAGCTCCATCATCATACCCTGAAAACCATCTAAAGACAAAGTACTCGTCAAGACGAATCATACGAGCCCAAACTCTGGTTGCGCCGTTTTATTATAGAGTTCCTATGTCCACCTTCCAGCTCCATCATCATATCAGCTCCATGTCATCATAATATTGCATTGTCACGCGATATACATATGCGTGTAAAATTTCAGCTCAATCGGAAACCGAGAATGTGTCAAATTTAACTTGCAAGATTTAAATGGGACAAGTAAAATAAAAGCGTCGCCACGCTAACAGCCGATGTTACCCTCCCTCCGCATTAGATCTTTCACATCAATAAATATGGCGCATAACAGAAAAATGTGACATATATATTATACAATTTCTACCACACGTCGATAAAAAGTTTCACTTCAATAAGTTATAAACAATGATCAAATTCAAACATACCTACATAAAAGCAAAATAAAGCTTTAATATATTTTGCACTCTTTTATAATTTATGCGCTCTTGAAACCTAACATCCACCACAAATAATTTGTGATTTAATATATGGTCAAACGAACTTCTCGAGTGAAGTTCGATCATTATTATAAGAGTCGCTTCATTCGAAGATATAATTAAACAAGGTAGTCCTTTTAACATACAGGCAACTTCGCACGTTTATATTTTTAAAATTTATTGCAAAATAAAGTAATTCCGTTTACATACTTCCGTCTACCCCACTACGCACCTTATCGATGCCGACCGGCCCGAGCCTCATTCTTTTTATAGACAAGTAAATCAAATCTACCTAGCAAAACTTAAGGGATTAGGGTGGGTGCATGATTATATCTTCGAATTATGCGACTCATATAATAATGATCGAACTTCACTCGAGAAGTTCGTTTGATCATATATTATATTTCTTCGCTTCATTCTTCAGATATAATTAACAAGGTAGATGTTTAGAGATTAAGTTTTGCTACGAGTGGTAAAAAATTCTTATATTTAATTATAGTATGTACTTGGTACTTAAGACAAACGGTTATGTTTAAAAATAATAAATGTTTATTATAAAGCAACTGAATAAAGAGCGATGCCAACTTATATACTCGTAGTCAGTCATGATGATGTAATGAAATACTTATATTAATAAGTAACCTATTTACATCTATAGGTATTTTAAATTAAAAATTTTAAGTATATAATAGTAAAAACACTGTTCTAGCAATTCTGTGCTATCTGACGCTGATAAAATTTGGCAAATGTTTGGGAAAGACCAACCAACTGGCGGTCTTCCTAATTATGTCTAAAAATTATGTCTCAAATTTTTTGTAAGCGATATGTAATCGTCTATAACAGTATCTGGATAGATAGTAAGGTTGACAGAAAAAAGTTAAGTTACGATTGGTTGGTCACGACCAGGGGGAGAATCTCTGAATCATTTCTTAAGCCTGCTATCCCTTCCACCCAATATTCTCTTCCAGGATATAAGCTCGTGCGTAATGACCGAACTGGAAAGGGAGGTGGAGGGGTCGCTATTTATCTTCGAGAAGATACTCCATATAAAGTTGTTGATCAATCACCAAGTCAGTATAATAGTAGTGCGGAACATCTTTTTTTGGAAATTAATATTAATCACACAAAAGTCCTCCTTGGTGTTTACTACAGTCCTTCTTTACATATTGATTATTTTTCTTCGTTTGAAACTAAACTTGATTACTTAACTCCTCTATATGATGACATTATTATCCTGGGCGACTTCAATACTTGTCTCCTCAAAGATGAAGCACGTAGTCGTAAACTTCTATCTCTTGTCTCTTTTGTAAATATGTACTCACTTCCACTTAATGCTACTCATTATGCCCCACACTGCTCACACTCATTTATATGGTTTGCGTCATTATTAGGTAAAATCTTAATTGTAAAATTCAGTTTACCTGGTCGGTATAATGTATGAAAATATTTCCGACAGATGGTGCAGGCGTCACCCAAAGACGTTAAGTATGAATGTGTTATCGAAATTAGCAGTTAGGAGCAAGGGTCACGATGGCTGAATTGGCAAAGCATCTGGACGGTATCCAGGAGATGCAGGTTCGAATCCTGCTCGTGACTGTTATTTTCGATTTCACATTTTTCACTTTGTGTTTAATGTATAGTGCTAAGCATGTCAAATGCTAAAAATATATATAAAAATATCTAAATATTTATAGGGTTTGCGTCATTATTAGGTAAAATCTTAATTGTAAAATTAAGTTTACCTGGTCGGTATAATGTATGAAAATACTTCCGACAGATGGTGCAGGCGTCACCCAAAGACGTTAAGTATGAATGTGTTATCGAAATTAGCAGTTAGGAGCAAGGGTCACGATGGCTGAATTGGCAAAGCATCTGGACGGTATCCAGGAGATGCAGGTACGAATCCTGCTCGTGACTGTTATTTTCGATTTCACATTTTTCACTTTGTGTTTAATGCATTGATATAGATAAGAAAGTCTGTGTATTTAATAAATTGCTTTTAGATCTCTATGAAACTCACGCTCTCACCTTGGCTATCGGATATAATTAAAAAAGAAATGTCTAAACGTGACAAAGCTAAAAGACAGTGTAAAACATATCCGACTGAAGAAAATTGGTCTTTCTACAAGAGGTTACAAAATCGCTGTGGTCGTCTGTGTAGAGATGCTAAAAGACGACTTATACATAACTCAGTGCAAAATTGTAATACCACTAAGACATGGCAGTTTCTGAAGTCTCTTGGCATCGGAAAGATTGATAATAACTGCCGTTCCAATTTAAATATCAATGATCTAAACTCACATTTCTCTAAGTCTCCCATATCATTAAATGATAATATTAAAACCTCCGCTCTTAATTTCCTTGCTAATCTTTCGTTACCAATGTGTAATTCATTCTCGTTTCTGCTGGTTACAGAGGAGGATATCAAGAAATCAATAATTTCTATTACCACAAAAGCAGTAGGAGATGATGGCCTTCATATTCAAATGATTAAACCAATTCTAAATGAGTTATCTGCTGTTATTCTCCATCTGGTGAATTACTAAGAGAGTAAGAGTTCCTTTCCTTCCTTATGGAAGAAAGCCCATGCTATACCGCTACCTAAAGTCATTAATCCAAGTTCATTATCCCAATTTCGTCCAATTTCAATATTACCAATCCTTTCCAAAGTCCTTGAAAGTATTGTTCACAAACAACTGTCTTATTATCTTTCCTCTAATTCTCTGCTAAGTCCCTATCAATCAGGCTTTCGTTCTGGTCATAGTACTGTAACTGCTTTGGTAAAAATCACTGATGACATTCGTTTAGCCATGGAGAAAAAGCTTCTTACAGTATTTGTACTATTGGACTTTAGCAGTGCTTTTAATTCAGTTGATTATGACATACTTTTAGGAATCCTCACTTCCCTTAATATATCCTCCCCTGTGATTGCTTGGTTCAATTCATATCTTCGGGGTTGCTCACAGTCTGTACGCCATAATGAGACTTTTTCAGAATGGTGTAAACTTTCTGCTGGTGTTCCTCAGGGTAGTGTCCTCTCTCCTCTATTATTTTCAGTTTTTATTAATTCTTTAACCAAATGTTTTACCATCTCTACGCTGATGATTTGCAGCTATATCGTCACTTCAAAGTAGAAGAATTACATGAGGCGATATTTGCCATCAACAATGATCTCCTTGCCATCTCTAAATGGGCCAAATCTTTTGGCTTGCTTGTAAATCCACTAAAGTCACAGTCTCTTATTGTAGGCAGTAAATATTTTGTAATATTTTATCTGACCAGACATTACCTAATATCATATATGTTTACTATTATTACTATTCCATCCTCAAAAGTGGTTAAAAATTTAGGCATTTATATAGATTGTAATTTTTCACGGAATACTCATATTTCTGAGGTATGCAGGAAGGTAAATTGGTCATTTCAATCTCTTAAGCGTCTCCATAATTTTCTACCAATTCATACTAAAATCACTCTTGCACAGACTCTTTTACTACCTCTTTTAGACTATGTCGATGTCTGTTTCCTTGATGCTTCTGAAGAACTTTTGAATAAACTCGAACGTCTGCAGAATTTGTGCATTCGCTTCATTTTCGGACTCCGAAAATATGACCACGTCTCTGATTTCAGGACTCAATTGAAGTGGTTACCCATTCGGCAGCGTCGGGATGAAGGGGTGAAGGCTGCAAAACTGTGGAACACTCTTCCTCATTTAATAAGAAATAGCTGTTCATTGCGTGTCTTCAAAAGAATGATAAAAGAGCACTTTCTCTCTAATCAATAATAAATATATAAGTATAGTATGTATTGTATTGTATATTTCTTGTTTTGTTAAATTAGATATATAAGTATGTATTATATCATAATGTTAAATATATATTTTATTAATAGGTAATAATATCCTCCTATCTTGTTGCTGCACAATTGTTCATTCGATTTTTAAAAGCTCCGATTTTTATGGGTTAGGTGGTAGAGAACTCAAATTTGAGTTAAGTTCGCCCTATTGTATATATATGTTTTAATATTAAGTTTATAATAAGTTTCCGTGTACAATTAAAGTATTAAATAAATAAATACATTAATTTTCTTTCATAAGCTATCCTTTTATGTTCATTTTCACTTTTACACTCACCCTTCCCCTGTGGGAGCCCCAAAGATTGCATGCATATACCATCACCACTACACAAGTTTTAATTGTGCTATATTTATTTCCTTTTAAAAGCTATTCTTTTATTCTCATCATTGCTATAATATCAAAATAATTTTGATGTTTCACATCTGCCAGACGTCCCGCGACGGCTGATTTTTTGTTCACTTTTTTGACTCTAGAACCTTAGCTGATTGCACCTTCGCCGGTACCCGACACTTTTTTATTTTCTGAGAAAATTTTAAAATAAATTTTTTGATGTACTTATGTGAGCGTGTAATATACCTCTGCCTACCCCTTCGGGGATACAGGCGTGCTGTTATGTACATATCGGGTTGTTTATTGTAAAAATATTTTTCCCTCAATAGAAAATCAATCAATCGAAAAAAAAAGTTTCATCAAAATCCGCACAGTATTTTTTGCGCGATGTGCGAACTTTTTGTTCTATGAACGTTAATAAGACATTTTGAGTACTTAACTAGAAATGCGTAAAGTATCAGAGGGAGATATATTCTTGAAACTAAAATCGTAAATATTTATGATGAGGTGTGTATGTAGGTACACTCAGAAATGTTTCTTATAAAGACGTAACCATGACACATTGAAGTGATATTAATTTGGGCACTTCGGTGGTCTTACATTGTAAAACCCATTTTTGGAATAAAGTTGTAAGATTTTAAATTTAAAAGAAATCTTTTACAACAGTTTTGCTTAGGGGTCAACATTTTTTGATACGAGTTGGACATCAAATTCTTTACCTTTACTCCCAACTCCGATAGATAAAAAACAACCAAACATGTGTAGGCTAAATAAGATCCTTTGTGAAATATTGGGAAACGATTTTGTATCCATTCTTAGCATACCTATTATTCGTTATGTTCTGCTAATTGTAAACAACAAACATGTACCTGAATAGTCGAAGTGATGCACGGACCAACCGCTCCCAATCTTCCATAAATACGGGTGTGTAATCCGTGTCTTTGGATAGCTCGAACTCGTAGGTATCGCTTGTTGAGCTGCCAAGTATGACACCTTGTATCCTCCTCGCCCCCCCTCCCTATTTGACGGGTAGCGAGGAGAGGACTGCCAGTTTTCCTGGAAGCTTGTTACGAGCGGGAGGCGGTAGTGTTGAACTAGAAGGTCTAGGCCCTTCTTTCTTTAAGAACTTTTGTCTATCAATTGCCTTCGTAGCAGGTATTTCGCTACCGCACAAAGTTTCATCTAGTTCTTGGTCCTTGATTATATTAAGGAATAATTTTTTCAAGTCTAGGAGCTATGGCTTTAGTACGTAGCTGCGTTTCCATATCGTGTAGATCCGCGAATATGTAGCAGCTATCACTTAAGTCTGTCTTAAGTAAAAGAGGCAATCCTCTGTTTAATGAATTCATTCCAGTGCCAATTTGTTGTTGGAATGATTCCGGTTTTTTATATCGATTTCTACCAATGTTAATAGCGGTGGATATTTCTGGGTTAAATTTTGGGCCCAATAAGAAAGGGCAATTATCTAGCATTAAATAATTATTGAAAAGAGTAGGTACTTTTATATTCTTTGGGTAAGCCATTTCTAAGTAGAGGTTGCCACCTACTTGCTAGATTTTTTTTTTCACTATGCTTTCATGTGTAATCAGTGGGTTCACTTAATGCGGACAAAATATCCAAAGGTAGTTCCACTATCTTTTTGCAGGGTCCTTGGTTGTAGGAGCAGGATCGTCATGGGTGACGACAGGTACCTAGTTGATCTGCGCATGGTCTGTGTCCCCAACAGGCATGTCATTCATTATTTCATCATTAAATGGTAGGTAGGTCAATGACCACAATAAGGAATAATAATTGCTAAGTAAAATTAATGGTAAGTATGTAATAATAATAATAGTCTTTATTGTCGCTAAAAATTACAGTTCACAGGGTTACTTATAACTAGGCATAACTAATTTATTGTACTTTAGGTACTGATACTGCCTCCCAAACTAAGCGAATGCTTGTATTTCGGGTGGCGGTGTTCAGTCGTGCAACATTGCTCGATTTTACAATTTTAGTGAATTTATGTGAGCGTCGTGTGTGTGAGTGTGTGTGTGTGTGTATGTACGTATGTGTGTGTGTGTGTGTGTGTGTGTGAGCGTGCGTGCGTGTGTGTGTATGGGTGAGATTATGTCTTTCTTTCTTTCTATGTATTTCGTATCTGAGTTATGTGAAAGTAGAAGATGGCATTGTATATTTTGTCTGTGTGTGTGTATCGTTTGTTTGCGTGTGGAGGTTACGCGATGTACGCCAGCAATTGCTCAGTCTTATTATAATCCATATTTAGAAGCCAGTTTGTGATAGTGAGTTTAAGATTGTGGCTGTTTAGTCCTACGATATTAAGTGTCTAGTGGATATCGTTGTATAATTTTGTGCTTATACTATTAAATTGTTTTAAACACAAAGTGAAAAATGTGAAATCGAAAATAACAGTCAGGAGCAGGATTTGAACCTGCATCTTCTGGATACCGTCCAGATGCTTTACCAAATTCAGCCATCCTGACAATTGCTCCTGACTGCTAATTTCAATAACACATCATACTTAACGTCTTTGGGTGACGCCTGCGCCATCTGTCGGACGTATTTTCATACATTATACCGACCAGGTAAACTTAATTTTACAATTAAGATTTTACCTAATAATGACGCAAACCCTTTAAATATTTTAGATATTTTTTATATATATTTTTAGCATTTGACATGCTTAGCACTATACATTAAACACAAAAAGCAGTCAGGAGCAATTTTCAGTATGACTGAATTGGTAAAGCATCTGGACGGTATCCAGAAGATGCAGGTTCAAATCCTGCTCCTGACTGTTATTTTCGATTTCACATTTTTCACTTTGTGTTTAATGTATAGTGCTAAGCATGTCAAATGCTAAAAATATATATAAAAAATATCTAAAATATTTAAAGGGTTTGCGTCATTATTAGGTAAAATCTTAATTGTAAAATTAAGTTTACCTGGTCGGTATAATGTATGAAAATACGTCCGACAGATGGCGCAGGCGTCACCCAAAGACGTTAAGTATGATGTGTTATCGAAATTAGCAGTCAGGAGCAATTGTCAGGATGGCTGAATTGGTAAAGCATCTGGACGGTATCCAGAAGATGCAGGTTCAAATCCTGCTCCTGACTGTTATTTTCGATTTCACATTTTTCACTTTGTGTTTAATGTATAGTGCTAAGCATGTCAAATGCTAAAAATATATATAAAAAATATCTAAAATATTAAATTGTTTTCTGGCAAAGGGTGTCTTGCAGGGAATGCTTGGGCAGATAAACATCTTTCTACGTCTGTTTGGATCGGGTCGCGGGGCATTTCGATGCCTTCTCATAGTGGACTTGAGCACAAAAAGTTGTCGAACTGTTAATAACTTGCAATCCGCGTATAGGTTTTTGGTGGGGTATCTATAAGGCTTTTTAGTCATTATTTGTGCTATCTCCAGACACAGAAGCAGCGTCTTGCCGGCGCCGCCCCATGCTGGAATACAATACTGTATGATGGACTGACATAGGGCTAGGTAGATAGGTTTAAGTTTTTCTATTGGAGCGCAGTCTCTTAAAGTTTTAAATATGTGTATTAGTCTCCTCACTCTAGAGGTGACTGTGTCTATCTGCCTGTCCCCCCTCTGTCCACTATCAATATATACTTCTAGGTATTTGACATTTTCGGCTCGCTCGATTTGTAGGCACGTGCAGTCGCTCCGAGATAGGCAACTATGTGCTGTGATAGAGAAGTTTTGGGGTGGGGAGTTAGTTTTTCTGATCGAGAAGGCAACATAGTACGTTTTGGAGAGGTTTAATGTCAGCAAGTTGCCCGCAAGCCATTTCATAATTTTAGTCATAGAAAACTCAGCTCTTTCTTTAACGGTTTTCCAGTCGGGTCCCCATACTAGGATTGCTGTATCATCTGCGTAAGTATAGATGTTGGTGTTAGGGATAGAGATTTGATAGAGATCGTTTATATAGAGTTGGAAAAGAGTCGGACTTAAAATACTCCCTTGGGGAACACCGTAGCAGACTGTATCCTCGTCACTATCGATATTACCTATTCTGACCCGTTGTTTCCTATTTGCTAGAAAGTCTTTAAGCATTTTATGAGAATTTCCTTGTATGCCCAACTTCTCCAAATTAGTCAGGAGGATGGGGATAGAGACCGTGTCAAACGCTTTAGACAGATCAAGAAATATACATAGGCATTTGTTTTTACTGTCCAAGTTTTTTTACAATCGCGGCTGTCAAGTCCAGTACGGCATCCTCAGTAGAGTAATTTGGGTGGAAGCCGTACTGGTTGTCAGCAAGGATTCCAAACTTCTCCAGAAATGTATGGAGTGCCCGGTTTAGTATTTTCTCGAGAATTTTCGAGGTGCAGGAAAAAACAGCTATAGGGTGATAGTTGTCGACACAGTCCTTTGTGGATTGGGTGTACTATCGCCTTTTTGAGCGTTTCTGGAAATACTCCTGTGTTTATCGCCAGGTTGCATATATGGGTAATAGAGGGTGCTAGAATGTGGCGACATTGTTTTATTATTTGTGTTGAGATGTCATCCCAGCCTGTAGCACAGTCAGTTCGGAGTTGCATTATGATGGACTCGATATCAGACTGGTCTACTTCTATAATAGCGATTGAGTTAACAGGGCAGGTATGGGAGGCCAGAGTACAAGTAGCTGTTTGCGAATTGTCGTTTGCAGCTGATGAAGAGGCGAGTATTTTGTTGGCCAGAGTTTGACCTATATTTGTAAAAATTTGCAGACATGATTTACAGACGTTTTGGGGTTATTGTTTATAGGAGATCTGTGGGGTTGACCTTTGCTCGTTGGGTGTTTGTTATATTTTTTATTGCTGTCCAGAGGGCTTTTGGATCTTTACCAGCTTTGTATATCAGGCTCTTTTCATAGTCTGTCTTAAGTTTGCGTAGCAGGCAGTTGCAGTAATTTCTATAACGCGTGTAAATTAATTTAATGGTCATGTTATCTGGCGCCTTTTTAGCTTTGCTATGTAGTCTATCTCGATGCCTTATGCAACGCAGCAATCCTGGTGATATCCACGGTTTTAGAATTCTGAACTTACTAGTTAATGTGCTGATTTTTGTGTTAGTATGTATGACACTTGAAACTGTAGATATAAGGTTACGTGTTGCTAGGTTTGCATCGTCGGTCGTTAATACATTTTTGAAGTCGGTATTTTCTAGTTCTGTTTTTATTTTACGATAGTTCTGTAGGAAAAATAGTCCGTTCAATGTAAAGAATTTTATTGAAGTACCAAATAATAATTCAAACTGAATGTCATAGAACAGAAATACTTATTCTTCTTATTTACATTATAAAGATTCATAAAGAAGGTTCTACAACATTCCCCCCTTAATGGAAATAAAAGATAATAGAAATATAGAAACTGACAAAACAAAAAATATCTACTAATCCACTAGACAATAATATCATGGCTAAAACTATTATTTATTTGCTAAGCCTAATAATTTAACACAATTTAAATGCGCTGTAGAATTAAGAGGTTTTGTCAAAATATCTGCTGTCATTTTATCAGTTTGCAGATATTTAACTCTTTGCAGTCTTGCATGTTGAATCACTCTAAAATCATTTGAATATATGTCTTCTGACTTACACATATTTCATTATCTCCGTTTGTTATATTAAGCCCGAGGCAATAACTTAAAGGGCCTAAGTCTTTGAGGAAAAATGTTTCTGCAAATCCTTTTTGACAATATCCAATGACGTTTTTTTTATCATAAATAATGACAATGTCAAATGAAAATTACAGTCTCATTACCAAACCTTCTTAAATAAATACAGGGTTCCGAAGAGGTTTGTATAAAACCTATACTAGATAAAGTTTTATTTAATTTTACATTCCAGGCTCGAGCAGCTTGTTTTAACCCGTAAATGGATTTTTTAAGTAAGCAAACTTTGTTCTCAGAGCCCATTTCAGCAAAACCTACTGGTTGTTGTATAAGGACCTCTTCTTCTAAATCACCGTTAAAAAAAGCAGTATCTATGTCTAAATGATGCATTTGCAATCCTTTTTCTGCCGCAAGCGCTAATAAAGTCCGAAGCGACGTATTTCGAATTACTGGTGAAAAGGTTTCATTGTAGTCAATCCCACATTGCTGATTAAATCCTTTTGCAACAAGTCGCGCTTTATACTTTATAACTGAATCTTCGGCGTTTCTTTTAAATTTGAAACCCACTAAGATGGTATAACCTTATTGTTAGGTTTATCAACCAGTACCCAAGTATTGTTCTTGATCAAAGAATTATATTCATCTTGCATTGCTAACTTCAATTGCGTACTATCACCGCTCTCTATAGCTTCTTTGTAGCTTTGGGATTCATCAAAAGAACTATTATCACTGATGAGATTAGCATCAAAACGTTTCATAAGTCTGTTTCGGAGTGGATACCTTTCTTCAGTGACTACTATATCCTCTTCTTGATCAGAAGTACCATCAGCTGAAAGAAAATCAGAACTATTGTGGATATGATTTTTATCCTGCTCTGGAACTATAACGCCAGCTTGATCAGTAACACGACTGAGTTCCACTTCTGGCCTTGCATTATCACTTTGACCTTCGCTAACAACTTTTGGTTTCAATAGAGTACTAGTATCTTGATCTAATATTGTATCTGATAAGGTTATATCAAAAGAAGTTGAAGGTTGAATGTGATCCATATTCTGAATTATGTCCTTATTATTTAAATTATAAAAAGCATTTTCAAAGAAAACAACATCCCTAGCCTTTATCAATTTTCTTAGACAATTTGATTCACGAAAATAATAACTTCGTGGATCATTTGTGTATCCTACGAATATATATTCCTTAGCCTTAGGATCTAATTTCTTCCTACTGATATCTGGAATCTTGACCATTGCACGACAACCAAAAACTTTCAAATGTTTTAAGTCAGGTTGCTTGCCATGCCAAGCTTCAAATGGAGTTTGACCATTGAGACTCCTATGTGGACATCTGTTTTTCAAATATACAGCTGTTTCAACCGCATCTTGCCAATATCCTTTGGAGAGAGAACTATTGGAAAGCATACAACGAGCTTTTTCTATTATCGACTTATTTGTTCGTTCAGATACTCCATTCTGTTGCGGACTATACGGAACCGTCGTTTGGTGCTTAATGCCTTCATTTTCTAAGTAATCAGAAAATTCCTGATTAACATATTCTGCTCCATTATCTGACCTCAAAGTTTTTATTTTCAAACCAGTTTCCCTTTCTACCATTACTTTAAAAAGACGAAACTTGTTTTTGACCTCATTTTTTGGAAGAAAGAAAATATATAAAAACCATGCGTGTATAATCATCTATAAAAATTAAGGTATATTTATTACCCTGAAAAGAAATTTCTTGCATTGGACCACAAAGATCAGAATGAATTAACTCTAATTTAGAAGACGCTTTGTGATAAGGAATCCTTTTAAATGGTTTCCGAGATTGCTTACCCTCTATACATGCTATACACGGTTCTTTATCAATGTCTTTGTACGTAATGCCTAAATTACCTTTGCTGAGTGTATGTAATCCTATACGGCATAAATGGCCTAGACGTTTGTGCCATAAGCGATAACTTGATACATCACATTGTACTTCGAACGCTGATAAGGGTTTGGGTAGACTTACATTACAATTTAACGTGTATAATCCACCACAACAGGAGCCGTGTAGCAAAGCATTACCTGTATAAGAAAAAGTAGAAGCATCAAAAAATGTACAACCTTTTTTATCAAAAAGAATGGCAAAACCATTTTGAGTGGCTTTCTTAACAGAAATTAAGTTAGTGTTTAAACCAGGAACTAACACTACGTTTGAAATATTATTAATTTCTTTACTACGTTCCGATATAAAATTATTTACAATGGGAACATCACTACATCCTACACTAAGTAAAGTATCTCCATTTGCAAGTGTTACATTACTCCTAAGATAATCTCTGATATTTTTCATCCAATCAGACCTTCCTGACATATGAGTACTAGCTCCAGAATCTACGTACCATTTTCCTGAACTGATATCTCCACCAGTATTAAAAGCACTAAACAAATTAGAAATATTGCTTTTTGTCTGCTTTTGACTTACATTGTCTCTCTTTCTGTTAAGAGGACAGACGGGAACTTTATGTCCAGGTTCTTTGCATTTATAGCAAATTATACTTCTAGGCTTATTAATCCTTTTACAATTTGTCTCCAAAACTGCAGTAGACGGCAATAACTCGGATAAAGTTGACCTCGAAAACTCTGTTAACAGTTTACTTTTTACAAGTTCACTAGAAATCTGTACCGTTGAATTTCCTAAAGCCATAATCAATGGATCAAAACGAAATGGCATACCACCTAATAAAATCGCAGCTATAGAAGCATCCTCAATAATCTTGCCGATATCTGACAAATCCTGAGCTGTTGACATGATAGCATTTATGTACATCTCCATACAATCAAAATCATCTAATTTCTACCTGTACAACTTCCGTTCGAGTGCTAATCTACGTCCCATAGATTTATCCTCGTAAGCAGCTGCTAAAGTATTCCAAGCTTCTCTTGCAGTTTTACAATTTCTGACATGAGTAATAGCCGGCCCGTCTAGAGTTAGGCATATCTTGGCTAGAGCTATCTCGTTATTCCTATTTTTGGTTTCTAAAGGAGTCAAGTCGCATTCAGGATAGCCTACTATACTATTCCACAAATTTTCGTGAAGTAAATACATCTTCATTTTAAATTTCCAAGCACTATAGTCATTTCTACCCTTTAAACTCATACCTTGCAGTGAGTGTATACTTGATCCAATTTTGTGATCGCCCATCTTGAGAACTGTTATTTTTTCTCTTGAAAGCATATATCACAAAAAAAAATACCATATAATAAGGAAGACTTCAATATATTCAACAACTTTTAAACATAACTTCGTGTTGATAACGATTTGTAGGAAAAATAGTCCGTTCAATGTAAAGAATTTTATTGAAGTACCAAATAATAATTCAAACTGAATGTCATAGAACAGAAATACTTATTCTTCTTATTTACATTATAAAGATTCATAAATAAGGTTCTACAATAAGTTTAAGAAAGTTCTACTCGTTGGTTTTCTAGAAGGGTTTGTTGTGTTTATATAAAGGATGATATGCATATGATCTGCTACGCAGGACTCTAGAACTAAAGTTGTAGCGAGGAGATTAGGCTTCGCGAAAATGTAGTCTAGGCAAGTGGTATTTCTTGTGGGGTGGTTATGTGTTGGAAAAAGTCCGTAGGTCGCGTTAAATGTCAAGTATTCTTCACGTAGGGGGGGTATGAACTGTTAGCGCCTATGTCGATGTTTATGTCGCCAACTAGAATTGCATTGGAGGATAGACTATTGAAAACTTCGTGTAGGCCACTTATAAAGTTATTGAAGTTTTCTCTGGTTTTTAGAGACGGCGAACGATATACAGCCACGATCGTAAAATTATTTTCTATTTGGCAAGTTAGACAACTTGCATCCTTAAAAATTGGTTCACGTATTTTACATGTTAAGTTTATTTTGGCGTATATAACGACGCCATCACTCCGATTTAGCGCGGAGCTCGTGGAGTGAGCAGTGTACCCCTCTAAAATGGGTAAGTTTCTCACTCCGTGTAGCCAACACTCATTCAGTACGATGACGTCGAATCTTACGTTAGTCATTGTTAATAATACTCGGAGTTGGTTAAAATTTTTATGTATGCTACGGATGTTGATATGAAACAGCCTGATAGCATTATCCTTATGAGAAAGGTATAGTCCTCTGGGCGACAGACATAGGAGTTTGTTAGCTCAAGTGAGTCTAATTCTGTGTTTATGTTGGCCATTGATTATAAAAATAAAGATTAAAAATTATCGTACAGCGCGCAGATATAATGTGTTGTTGATATAGTGTATAAGAGTTTCGTGTTACGGTTGTATAGTATTTGTATGTGTGAGTGTGATATTTGAGGTTTGCCCCTGTGTATGGAACTGTTATTGATTTGGTTCTCCTATTAATCATGATATAATATTTTATAGACAAACAACTTACAATTGATTTTTAAAGTATTTGTACGGCTACACAATATGAATATTTTCACGGTGATTAAAAACAGAGAATATATTATATAGAAACAACAACAATATTTTCTATATAGAAAAGGTAATAAAAAGTTTGTTAGTCACAAGTTTTCTTTAAATCTAGGAGGCATTGTTCCACCACTGAAGGAATGTAATATAGTTCCGGTGGCCCGCCAATAAAGGCGGAGAGATGGCACACGGCGGGTTTCTTTAGTGGGTGAGGGCCCCACACTACCCTGTTCGTTGCCCCGAACGACGGGGTGTGCGGTTAGGAACATTTTTTCCCGCATTAACAAAAAAAAAAAAAAGGAGGCATTGTTCCGAGGAAAGTATTATTTGTTTATCGCCTTGTTCTTTACGTAGGAATATATTACCGTTAGAAATCCAGCAGTATTTAAATTCATTTGCTTTGGCGAATTCTCGGGTGACATGAAATAGTTTCTTAGAGCTCACAGGTAGATATTCGGCTACATATACAGGTTGTCGCTTGCCGGGGATATTTATCAATTCGGTGTTGAGCTTATCTTCCACGGCTATCTTTTTGTTGTTAAATTCACGAACAGCGGACAATGTATTCGACTTCAATTGGATGGTCTGGAATTCGACGACAATCGGTCGAGTCGAGCCATTTTTTCCCGGTAGACGATATATATCTCTGAAACCTGTGTCCGAGATTGAGATTTCGACAGCCTGACCGATTTTACTGACAGTATAGGTGAGATCTTTGCTAGTCTCTTTCTCTTTCGGAGGAACATTTCTTACTTCGATGGAGGACGATCGAGATTTAAATTATAGGTCTTGGATTTTCCTCTCTAATGTCTCCAAGCATTTCCGTTGTTCTAACCTCTCTTTCTGCAGACAAACTAGACCGGATTTAATTTCCTCGTACAGCTTGTTAATTAACACCATTGATGTTACTATTTCGTCGTTCGATTCTTTAATTTTAAGGGTTTGCGTTTTTAACTCCGAAATTTCAGTAGAGAGTTTAGCGATGAGTGAGTATTGTTTGTCACACATGTCATTTAATTTCGAATCAAATTCTGATTTCCAACCCTTCAACATTCCTATTATATCTTGCTTGAAATCTTGTTCCGTCTCTTCCCTTCCAGGCGATTGTGTTTTGCGCAGGCGCTTGTTACGGTTCATATTTACAAAGGAAAGGTCGCCAGCTTGTAACGAATTCAAATCAGATTCTGACTGAGTATGTTCTATGGTTGATGTGGATGACAGTGTTTTAAGGGGCGTTCGTTGGAGTGACATCTTAATCTCAAATTGTGTCTTTGATTGATATAGGTGTAGTAAATATTTCTGTTTATAATGTCTTGCGACTTACTTGTAATTTTCAATTCATAAAAATAAATCAAGTGAGGCGCGCGGCGACTCATAAAGCGGTGCGCGTAAACGACGCGGCTCGTAGACATGTAGCAGTATCCCCACTGCTGCCACGTTGTAACGGTGACGTCGACGCCTCGTAGCACGCGCTCGTAGTAGCTGTTACTTTTGCGACGTTGGCACTCGTTAGCGTGGTCCAGCGCTCGGAGACTCGACTTGCGTTCGCTTCACTACCGGCGGGGAGGCGGTTCGAATCCCAGCGAATCCGAATAATGTTAATCGAGTTTTTATTCGACTCTAATTGACAAGAAAGTATTTATCCCTTTCTAGGACCACCCAGTGGGATGGTCGTCAAATGGGCATTTCAAGAGCAACAAGGAAATGACTTTAGGTATGGGTAGCCAATCACAAAAATGATTCACTCAGTGCAGCGACACACGTCCGTGCGCAACCGATTCCACGACCGAACTCAAATAACTATAATATATATACAAGTTCGTAATATGTTTGTGGTATTTGCATTATTTAAATGCTATTTTGCAGTTTGAGACGGTATATGTCCATTTGTCCCTAATAGGAAATACCCTAATAATGTGGAGAAATTGCCTTCGTGTTGAATCTCGTTCAACCCCAGGCGCGCCATGTGTTCGTATTTCGAATCAAAGCGTAAAGCAAAAATATGTTTTTGGTTTTTGCATTTTAAATGCTATTTTTAAGTTTGAGACGGTGTATGTCCATAATAGGAAATACCTTAATTTCTGGAGAAATTGCCTTCGTGTTGAATCTCGTTCAACCGCCAGGCCCTTCATAATTGTTTGTATTTCGAATAAAGGCATAAAGCAAAGTACCGTTGTAAACTGATGAAAATATCGTATTGCTTACCTGCGTTGATTTCGCCCTCTGAATATAATTAATTTAGAACAATCTGTTGACATGTTTTATTTTTACAATTTTCACTATTTACTTATTTATTTTTTATAATGTTCAATCTTTTAGTTTTATACATTTTTTTTAGGTAGAAGTAAACGTGTTAACGTGCCGCGCACGAAAAAAGAATGAGGCTCGGGCCGGTCGGCATCGATAAGGTGCGTAGTGGGGTAGACGGAAGTATGTAAACGGAAGTAATTTATTTTGCAATAAATTATAACAATCTAAACGTACGAAGTTGCCTGTATGTTAAAAGGACTACCTTGTTAATTATATCTGAAGAACGAAGCGAAGAAATATAATTCGTTACTGGTTCTTCGTGTAGTGAGAAGAATCCATCCATTCGTTAATTACCTCAAAATGAAGTGGTGAGGCAGGTGAGGCTTGTTAGCATAGTATTAAATATTCATTAATATACCTAATACTCCTCTTCAAATTGAAAAAAAAAAATTAAAAATTTCTATATAAAGAGTTTTTTTTAAAGATTCGCGAATTGTACACAAATTTAAAGCAACATAAACGGGTCTTTTCTCGTGGAGTAGTCGGTAGTGTATAACCGACCTCCGTGCACGAGATCGTGGGTTCGATTCCCACTCAGGACAATTATTTGTGTGATGAACACAGATATTTGTACTGCGTCTGGGTGTTTTCTATCCATTATATGTATGTACTAGCCTTTGCTTGCGGCTCCGCCGCAACCAAAAGCAAAGTTTTTAGGTTGTATCTCAGGTTCCCGATATAGTAGCGGGATAAAATGTATCCATACATCCATCCATCAGCCTTTTAACGTCCACTGCTGGACATAGATAAAATTCGTTCATAAATTATTTTTACATCACTTACACAAAATTCATACAAAATTAGGAGTCTGTAGGAGCTAGAAGTCGAAAATTTTTAATTTTCATTGTTAACGTCCACCCCCGCAATCCATATTGGGAGTAGATTGTCATAAAATACACTCTTAGATCATTTCTACCTCGCATATAGCAGATACTTATCAAATTTTGAGCCTTTAGGAGCTACAGCTAAAAAATTTAAAATTTTAATGTTAATACCCACCCCCGCATTCCTCTGTGGAGTGGGATATCTTAAAATTCGTTCATAAATTATTTTTACATCATTTATACAAAATTTATGCAAAATTAGGAGTCTGTAGGAGCTAGAAGTCGGAAATTTTTAATTTTCATTGTTAACGTACACCTCCGCAATCCATATTGGGAGTAGATTGTCATAAAATCCGCTTTTAGATCATTTCTACATCACATATAGGAGATTCCTACCAAATTTGAAGTCAATAGGAGCTATAGGTTAAAAATGGGAATTTTCTATTGTTAACGCCCCCGCAACCCCCCTTGTGGTAGGAATTTCGTAAAATCCGTTCTTAGCTGACCTCTACTCGGCGAAATGAATATTCCTACCATATTTCAAGTCGCTACGCCTTATGGTTCCAGAGATATCGTGATGAGTCAATATATAGGTGGGAATCTCTTATATATATATATAGATTATTTAGATATTTTTATATATATTTATAGCATTTGACATGCTTAGCACTATACATTAAAACTCACATTCACTTTGTGTTTAATGTATATATAGATTTACAAAAAAAAAGTAATGTATGTATTATATCCGTAATCTGGTACCATAGCACAAGTGTTAAGCTTAGTTTGAGACCAGAGGACGTTGTGTGAAATGTACGTGAATATTATTATTATTATTATATTTGTAATCTGGTACTCATTTCACAAGCGTTAAGCATAGTTTGGGACCAGAGGACGTTATGTGAAAATGTCCGTGAATTTTTATTTATTAATTAATTATTCTAGGCGGTACGGCTTGGTGGGGAGTAAGACGGTAAGTTTGCCATCCCCTGAGTGGTTGGCGTGGTAGCCTATGCCTATAGACCAAAGGCTGCCTTCGCGAGTAATCCGCTCCATGAAAAGATATAGGACATGAAGAGGAATGATGATATAGAGGAGATGAGGAAGTGGTCAGTTAAATAATAGAATGGGAAAGAGGGGGTGGTTTGGTAGGTTTCTAATTTAGATATAGAAACACACATATTTAGATGTTTTTGAATTAAGAATGTTAAATTTCATTTTATATTTGACATAGTATTTACATACATTTCAATGATTTTATAAAATCACTTGAAAATTAGGTGTCGAATTTAGAAAATAAATCATTAACGTTGACGAAGTCGCGGGTATCAGCTAGTTATAATATACTAGCTTAACACACATTGTAAGTACATATATCAATTTAAAGTAGATATTTTAATTACGTTTCTAAAGGAATATTATGGGGTTAAAATAAATAAATCAACGTTTGTAAAATGATATAACTGTGGGTAGATGAAACCGTTGAAACAACATTGGATGACCTTCTAAGTACAATAGATTTAGGATATACTCCATAGATTGGCAATGTCAACTACCGAATGAGACCAAAAAACAATTATGTATGCGTGTGTGAGTTGTCAATGTGTGCATTGAAAGTGCTGCGCAAGAAGTTATGATTGTTATGGATATTGATAACAGTGTACGATATTAAACAATACTTTTGAAAAGGTTTTGAGAGTAACATAGAAAGCGAATAATATTCCCTGTGTATTTCCGTCAGTCTCACTGGTAAGACTATCGGGAATTGTTTTTTTTACCCGAATGTTTAATTAATATTGTTGGTGAGACGAAAGGGATTTTATTTCAAGTCAACATTTTCAGATTTTGCTTCTAGCAAACTCCTACAATTTCCTGCTACCCTGGTACTTGAATGCGTAAGTCATAAGTATTTAAAAAAAAATGATTATTGATTTCGTGCACGAGGTCGTGGGTTCGATTCCTACTCAGGACAATTATTTGTGTGATGAACATAGATATTTGTACTGCATCTGGGTGTTTTCTATTTATTTATGAATGTATTTACAAAAATACATATATATGTATTATATCCGTAATCTGGTACGCATAGCACAAGCGTCAAGCTTAGTTTGGGAGCAGAGGACGTTGTGTGAAATGTCCGTGAATATTTATTTATTTTATTTATTTAGATACGTTTATTGTAGGTAAGTAGGTACATTAGATAAGCAGTAACTTGCAAGACCAGTAGTATAAACACAGACGTCGAAGGAAATTGCTTAAGTTACATAAAGTAACAATATTTTCCCATTTGTCTCACTAAAATGTTAGTAAAACGATTGGGAATTTAAATTTAATATATTCCTAAATTCTGAATCGTCTCACCAGTGGGACGAGCGATAATACACGAAACTGCCACTGTAACCAGAAATTTATGGAAGAGGCCAGAAAATATAAAACACAGATTAATAAAATGTTTATTAATCACATAAATATATCAAATATCAAAATAATAAAATAGATGTCGCGGGACGTCTACCAGATGTGAAAACATCCAAATTATTTTGTAGAAATAATGAATAGATCTAATGATCATAACTTTTTTAATTATGACATGTAAAATAACAGAAATGGACATAAATCATCATATTCAAGGCGGATATCATCTAAGACTAAAGTACTTGTCAAAACGAATGATGTTTCACATCAATAATAGGTAGTAAATTAGATACCCTTAAATATATTTAGATATGTTTATAAATATTTATTTTACATGCTTAGCACCTATACATTAAACACAAAGTGAAAAATTTGAAATCGAAAATAACAGTCACGAGCAGGATTTGAACCTGCATCTCCTGGATACCGTCCAGATGCTTTGCCAATTCAGCCATCGTGACAATTGCTCCTGACTGCTAATTTCTATAACACATTCATACTTAACGTCTTTGGGTAACGCCTGCGCCACCTGTCGGAAGTATTTTCATACACTTTACCGAATTGCGATTTCAAATTTTTCACTTTGTGTTTAATGTATAGTGCTAAGCATTTAAAATGCTAAAAATATATATAAAAATATCTAAATATTTATAGGGTTTGCGTCATTATTAGGTAAAATCTTAATTGTAAAATTAAGTTTACCTGGTCGGTACCGGTGGTACTTCCGACAGATAGCGCAGGCGTCACCCAAAGACGTTAAGTATGCATGTGTTATCGAAATTAGCAGTCAGGAGCAATTGTCACGATGGCTGAATTGGCAAAGCATCTGGACGGTATCCAGGAGATGCAGGTTCAAATCCTGCTCGTGGCTGTTATTTTCGATTTCAAATTTTTCACTTTGTGTTTAATGTACATTAAACACAAAGTGAAAATATAATCATTTAGTTATAAAATTGTGAAATGCTATCTTTATTTACATTTCGCAATTTGTGCTCAATTTCTCCTTTCACCAAAATCGATTCAGCAATTTTAGTTATGAAACCGTAATCATACTTGTAATTGTATTATGTATTTTAATAATAGTTAATATTGTTATTATCCGACCATCAAAGTCGATATCAACAAATAAATCAAGGCCTTCAGCATCACTAAAAATGAGGTCATAAATCTCCTCATATTTCCTATTCTTTGTATTTGTAATTTCTCAAATATGACTGTTTCGTGTACCCCAAATCATTCTAATAATGTAATAAACAATTTTCTCATAGTATTTTCTCAAAATCTGATACATTTGCGTAATCGTTATTTTGAATTGAAGATAATAAACAAATAGTAAACTTACTGGTGAAATGAGTTATCCTGTGGATTATCATTCTTTGAAGAATTACAACCTGGTACTGCACAAGTAACCATCGTTATAACGTTATTATAATACTGGTAAAGACTTTAATTACAATAAATAATCGCCAAATCATGCACGCGTAAACATGACAAGGCCGCTACAGGCCGGTAACAAATAAATTTAGGTCTCGTTGACAGCATCACTCTCTCTCTCTCTCTCGTTCTAACATATCACAGTACCATTAGCTTCGGTTGGTCTCTTTTACTCTTGTAGCCTATCTATGGAGTATATCCTAAATCTATGCTAAGTACACCCGAACGCTGTAAATTATTCGAAACGTCGGGATAGTAGAAAATCAAGTAAACACGATAGTGTTAGCATCAGCAAATTAATAATCGAATAGATCGGTAAAATAATAAATCGAACTAAATTATTCAACCAAAAAACAACAATATTCATAGGAAGGACAAAAGGACTCGTTTGCCAACCTGTAAAAACGCAGTGACAGAAACTAAAAAAGATCGGATTTGATTATGACGCGGCCGGGACGGGAGCATTGCATATTTGCATTGTTTTGGTTGGACGTCGAGGGTAGATCGTAGGCAATATAAGCAAGCAAAAAATAATAGGGTGATCATTGTATTATAATACATAAATATACCTTGTGTAAAAGTGTGGAAATAAAGCTATTGAGAGTGAAGAAGACGTGGCTGGTATTATTTTAGTCAGGGTAAGCTTACAATAGATTCCGTAAACGTAGTTTTATTTCAAAATCAATATTTTTTTAAATATTGATACGATAAATCGATAATTTCTGTTTCTTTTCAAAATCCTCAGATAAAGCTAAAATTACAATTCTTTAAATAAATTTAACGTTTAGATAGTTTATTTACTGACTAATGTAGACAGAGGATATAACTGAGTAAACTCAATGGGGATGTTTACTGCCATGATTTCACGACAGATGGCGTATTGTCGACATGGTCATTGACCATGTCGGTCATTGAAACTGAGGTTTCTATACAATACCTGTAATTTGGTAAATTTTAATTTTCTATCAATAAATTCTCAGGCAAATAAAGCATTTACAATTTGACAGCGGCCATCTCGCCGATAGTGCCATCTGCGCTCAGCTTCCCCATTTCAGCATTGTAAAACAGGCCCTAATACATTGCTCTTGTATTAACCTATTTTTTTTTATACAGAATTAACGTAAAGTAAAATGTTTAAAAAAGTTGTTTTTATTTTGTTTAAGTCCGCATAATGGATGGTCCTAATACAATGTTATATTGTATTAGGAACATCTCCAATATACAACATTATATAATGTGGAGTCTAGTGACCACTATAAAGATTTAAAAAATATGTTGTGGGTCGATAAAAGAAGTGGTAGCTCAGACTAAGAACTAGACAGAGCAAAGAAAATTCTTTGACATGTATGAGCGAGAACACAAGATTCAATTTACTGGTGCAGAAAACAGACAAGACCATAGATTTTTGTCTTTGTCGCGTGGCCAGTTTTCGGTATTGTCACGATGTCAAAATGCTTTGTCTGTCACGATTCAACTGACATAATCGAACATTTGTATAAAAATTCGGATATTACATTATATCTACGTGCTAAATCAGTGTTTTGAGAAAAAGACTACGTGATAATAGTGCTTGTAAAATAGTGTACTATGCTACAAAAGCTACAGCGAGCGAAAAAATACAGGTATAACATTTCATTTATATGTAGTCGAAAATGAAATAATTTAATGATTGAATGCTATAAAGTGATATAAAATGGGCTTTTTTACTCGAAATTAATAATTGCTACTAAGATACACTCGCAAAACACGTTTTCTAGCTAAATTTCTATTACTGAGAATTGTTTCGGTGTTGCCTTATTGTGAATTTAATTTGCCCAGTTTTCACTTTACTATTAAATTTATATGTCATTTATGAGATGATGATAAAAATTTACCATTTTAGGTTTTCTTCTAATCCAGATGCGAGACGAAATGGGTGGATGCTACGGGAAAACGAGGCAACCCACGAAATACCCAAAATATGCTTCACGATATTTTGTTGATGTTTCGTTATACATAATAAGAAAATAGTAACGTTGGGAGCAAAATAATTACCAGTGAATATGTTCATGTAAGTATAGCTTTTAAAGTCTTTGTACTTCAACTTTGTAAGTAAATCTCAATTCTAGATTATGACTACCGCTGTGATCATAATCTAGAATTCAGAGAAACTGATTTGCTCTCTCTTGTGATACCTGCCTGGGGTTTAATGGTTTCAAAATAAAACCCAGGAGTAAAACAAAATTAAATAAGATATAGTCACACCCCATATGGTAGGTGGCAACACAAATTTATAAGGTCGTGGTATTCGTCCTGTAGCTAACTTCACCACTTATAGTACTCTCTCTCCCGTGGGACCGGCCATGAAGCACATCGTTGCGTTTTGGTCGTAGTAGGAGATAGCCGTTTATTCTTTCAATATATATCGGTGAAATGAAATGGTGAGCAGCGGCTTGACAATACTCTCAGTATAGTTGAGTCCATGAGCGACGGTTGACATTTACAATCAGATGGGCCATGGCTCGTCTGCCACTAAATGCAATAAAAAAAGTTCTTATTCAATTAATTAAATCAGGGCTGGAAGAATGATAATTCTTTACCTATTTGACCCAGAAAAGGAAGAAAAGATAATTTAATTGTATTCTTGTGTACTATTATTTTATTAAATATAACTTATTATTTATTTACCAGATAAGATATCGAAAAGAACGGTAATTTATGGAGAAGCAATACTTATCTTGCATCAAGGCTCAAAGTCTTGGTATTTCTCTACGTGATCGAATTCTTATTACGGAGGTAGAACGTGAATATCCGACATAGCCCGCCGAGTTTGCATGCTGAAGTGGCAATGGGCAGGCTATATCACTCGACGAACTGACAACCGTTGGGGAAAAAGGTTCTCGAGTGGACAGCCCAGCGTAATATGGCCTCCCACCAGATAGACCAAATATTTGGTCAAAGCTGCAGGGAGCCGTTGGATGCAGTCAGCACAAGCCCGCTAGTTCTGGTGCTCTCTTGGGGAGGCCAATGTCCAGCAGTGGACGTTTAAAGACTGACGGTTGGATGAATAGAAGGGGTGGTAGATTTACTTTTAAATAATTATTTTGATCAACGTTGTGATTTTCAATATTTGTTACGAAGAGTTTCTTATTTACGACTAAGTTACAGACCTCATTCTAACTATTGTTTAATCTGCCCAAATATGGTTAAATATTTGTCAACCTGGCAACATTTAAAAAAAATATTGCTGTTTCAAGTGCGGCCACGCCGTGGCTCTGTCTAGTTCTTAGTCTGAGAGTGGTAGGTATTGGATCTGTTAGGTTGGCATTTATAACGTAATGTCATAATTGTTATGTTCCTTGCTAATGTTGGTAATAGAATGCCATGCAATTGAATAAAAATATATTGTTCGAAGTCCCGACTCTAAGTAGTGCCTTGCAGTCTCTTTGTATGCAGTGTCGAGATAGCAATAACGTAACATATGATAAGCGGAATAATTTTAAAGGAACTATGATTACAACTTTGTAGACTAAAACTGGACTACCTGTTTTAGCCGGATACAAGAATGACAGGAAAAAAGAAATTGCAGTTATGCTTAAATTTTGCTTAGAATGTGTTAGAACGTGTAACATTAGCGTATATAACGTGACTAATACTTCGAATAACACAAGTTTTGGAATCTAATGTAGAGCGACGTTTTAAATATTGTATTTGAACAGATTATTCTACCTGATCCTGATACATAGTACTTACGGTACTTACTTATTGCATAGCCTATGTTACATAGGCAATGTTCACGTGGCAAATCCAATAGGATCCGATAACACGGTAAGACAGGAGCACGAGTAGGTAGACCCATGGCCCTACAACAGTGGCAGATCTACGAACTTGCCGCCCAGAGGCTATTCAAATTATGCCGCCACTACTAACCTCTGTAATTCGATACCATGTTTCATAGTATTTTTTTTGTTAATCAATAATTGCAACTTTATGTTTATGGCATCGTCGTATATATCGTCCTTATAACATCAGCTTTACCCCTCTTTTATATTATGTACATTCCGCAAACATTATACTTTTAATTGCACTCACAAGTTAAAAACGATACGAACAATATCCCTATTAAATTATCTGGTAGAAATAATAATTGAAAAGATAATATAAAATTCTCATAGCTTAATAGCAATGAAAGTTATATTATCTTTTAGCGTCATTTTATAAATCGGTCTACATCGGGGCTGGGCCCAGGTATCTGGCCACGGAAGTAATGTCACATAAGTATACGTAGACGGAACACGCCAAGTTTATTTAGTGGGTGAGAGCCTCACAGCCCCAAACTACTCTGTTCGTTGCTCCAATCGACGGGGTGTGCGGTTAGGTACATTTTTTCCCGCCTTTACAAAAACAAAGGATAAGTATCTGTTACTGAACGGTTGGTGGCCAGCGAGGTGGCAGGGAAAAACCCGCCGAGCGGACATGGCCCGATAGAGGGCCTGACTGGAGGCGCCTCGGGCCGGTCTTTGTACCATGGGGGCACTGCAGTCAGTGCTGGAGGAGTGGGCCAGGTGACGGCACGGATTCCCTACTTTCTGACTGGTGCAGGTGCACATAGTTGCAAGAAGGGAAGCAACTCCGTGCTGTCACATTGCGACTGTGACGAGGAAACGATGCGCTGTAGCATAGTATAAGGAAAGAAGTAGCATGTGTGCCAGTACCTACAAGTCACCGCACGCACCCAATAACAAAATTTAAAACTGCTAAAGGTGCGCCCGTCTAGGCTGCACCGTCGTTTCATACGCATTGCCGTATTATGCGACTAGCTCTGTATTTTAAACAAAGTGAAAAATGTGAAATCGAAAATAACAGTCACGAGCAGGATTTGAACCTGCGTCTTCTGGATACCGTCCAGATGCTTTGCCAATGTAGCTCTGTATTTATGACGATTGAATAAACTAACAGTGACCAGCCCTGCGTGCATAAGTAATTATCGCACAAACTATGAGGTATGCGGTTAGGTAGATTTTTCCGCATAAATGAAACCCGAAAAAATTCCAAATTCTGTTTTCGCAGGAACGAATACAGACTTATTAACTGTCCGGGCGACTTTTCTTTTGTTGTGTGTGTAAATTCGAGATAGGGCCTAATTTGCTGCCCTCTAAAATCTGCCACCCTAGGCTCTAGCCTTCTCAGCCTGCTGGTAAATCCACCACTGCCCTATAATACAGGCCTGCTCAAATCGCGAAATAACATAATATTCAAAAATTTGCCAGGTGGTTTCAGAATATGAATATGTCGTACCTTCTACTGCACTTTAATTGGCTTTATGCAAATTAGCTAACCCGAAGGAATGATTAGTTTTTCCGGGATGTAAGGTAGCCTGTGTCCTTTTCTAAGATGCAGTACTCTGGGGTTCAGTAATTAGGTCGTGAAAGCGTAACAAAAAAACAAACAAATAAAGTCACTTTCACATTTATATTATTAATGAGGGTAAGAATTAAAATTTTTGAAGATGAGTCGCGAGTTATAAACATGACTTGGTATTGATATTAGAAAAATTGTGGAGTTTTTATTTGACGTACAAAACTATAAAAAAAATTGAAATATACTTCAATTTATCGTCACGAGCTAGTTGGATATTATAATACCTCTCTGTAAAGCCACTTTCTAAATTAGCCTTTTGCCTGTTTTCAAATTTTCTATTTAAACGTAAACCATTTCAACCAGTAGTATTTTATAATACCCATCACCTTATGATAAGCGGTTACCGTAGCCTATAGACGCTAGCAAAGGCATCACTCGCGCGACTTTTGCTCTAAGGAAAGGGATAGGCAGTGAAAAGGAAGGATTACAAGAAAAAGATAAGGAGGGCCTTTGCGATCTCACTCACCATACGAAACACAATAGTAGGGGTACCTACCATTGTTTCACTTATTAGTTTAGTATAGTTTATATATATTTCATGTAACAATCATAGATTTAGGATATACTCCAGTGGAGTATATGCTAAATCTATGGTAACAACTCACCATGGTTGGAAAAACTTTGAAATTCAATGTTAACAGAAAGAGTACGAGCTAGTTTTCTTGTTGGTTTGAAAGAGAAACGGCTAAAAGCGATAGTTGTCATGTATCTGTCATATACAGCAACACAACAACGCTATGCGCCGACAATGTATTCGCATTAAGAATACTTATTCCTCCTGGTGTAATAAATAAGTCAGTCGGTGTGCCCCAGGTTGGCGTTTTATCCCCTCTACTTTTCGCAATTTTTATTAATTCCATCTCTAATAACCTGTCTTCCTCCTACCACCTTTATGCAGACGACCTTCAAATTTATTTGCAGACTCCGTTATCACGACTGTCAGAAACTATGAAGTCACTTAATGACGAGCTTAATAAAATTAGTGAATGGAGTAAATGTTATGGTCTGACTGTTAATCCGTCTAAGACACAAGTGACTATTGTAGGTAGTTCTAGACTGAACGCAAGAATTGATTGGACACAGTTGCCTCAGGTCGTTTTAGAAGGTGTCACTATTCCTATAAGCCACAGAGTAAAAAATTTAGGCTTAATAATCGATTCAAATTTTACTTGGGAGCCACAACTCCAAAAAGTTAGTCGCAAGATGTTTGCTTCCACAGGTTCTCTGAAACGGTTGCGCAATTTTCTCCCCACTTCTACCAAAATTACGCTTGCAACTTCTTTACTTCTTCCTATCCTTGACTACGCAGACGCCAGCTATCCAGATCTCGCCGAAAACCAATTGGATAAACTTGAGCGCCTCCAAAATTTCTGCATAAGGTTCATATTTGGTCTACGCAAGTATGATCACATTTCTCAATTTCGAACACAGCTTAAGTGGTTACCAATACGAAATCGCCGGAACACTCATATTCTCTCATTACTATATAATGTACTGTTTAACCCTTCAACTCCTTCCTATCTCAAAAGTCATTTTGAATTCCTGCATGATACACATAGTAAGTGCTTAAGGTCATCGGAAAACTTGAAGTTAAAAATGCCACTGCATTTCACAAATTTCTTCGGCGAATCCTTTACAATCACAGCCATAAGTCTATGGAATGCCCTACCGGTTGAAATAAGACGGGCATATCCAAATTTAAACTATTACTTAAAAATCATTATCTGAATGAGTAAGTAAGTTCTATTCTTTTAAAATTATGATTAATTGTATTTTTTTTTTTTTCATTATCGTATGTTATTTTGATGTATTGTAATATAATACGGACGTTGTTATGGCTATATGTATGTATATATTTAAAATATTTGTATGTAGTGTATTTTGTATGTATATATGTATTTAATATCTATATATGTAGGTATTTACACCAACTACTACCTCTCTCTCTCAATCGTCTCCATCCAAAGGTTGCCTGGTAGAAATTACTTTTAGTAATAAGGCCGCCCATTGTACCACATAATATAAGATATTTGTTTCTGTACTTCTTTGTCTACTTTAATAAAGGTGTACAATAAAGTATATAATAAATAAATAAATAAATATGCTGCCAGAATAACTACGATTCTGCTCATATTAATAACTAAAATTTATTTTTACCAATTTAGACTAGAAATTCTAAAATCATAATTACTGTATACAATTAGTAGATACAGTTAGTAGTAGTAAATGATTGGTATAATTATTTTTAAAATGCTGTTATCTGTTATTTATTAACCTAAATAATTTTATTTGAAAAATGGCTAGGAAAATGTGACGTCATTACGACGTAGTCGTGGCAAACTGTCAACGATTTCAGCAGGCCTGTATTGTTGGGCCATGGCTAGACCCACAGACTAGTAATGTACTAAAGTAGGTAGAGCCACGTTTAATAGGAGAAAATAAAAATGTTTAGGTACTGGTATCGCCTTTATTGAGTTATGACTAACGTATACATAGGTATATGTATAAGCAGGTACATAATGAAGTAACAAGCAGTTTATTTAAATATGTTTTCCCTTACAGGGTTATGAGTAATGTTTCATGTTTTTTCTGGCGATTTTATTGTCGAGATCGGTACACTTTGCTTTCATCAGCGCACTTGGTGGTTGTGCTGGTCCTGAGAACAAATGTTTTATAATCAATAATTTGATTGTCTCAATGAGCTACCTACGAATTAAAAGTCAATATTTATATAAGTTTTACCTAACAAGACTTTCAGACACGCCGCATCTTTGTACAACTGTATGCACAATACCGTTTAGGTGCTTTGGTGGCATCCAGTTGTGCTTTAGCAGGTTTCATTGGGAATGCATTTGATGTTTCTCCAGTAAGAGAATGCGTAGCCAGAACTCTGTAAAAGTAAAACATAATAAGAGTTAAGCCCGGCGCCACTTTGAGATCTCGCACCTACCTTTTTTGGTTAAGGTGCATTGACCTAATAAAAATGGACGTCTGGTCTTGTACAAATTTCATGAAATAAGTGTCTCAAGTCAACCTATAAAAACGGTAGGTACATTACATTAATATACACAAACTTCAACATTCTAATTTGAAACCTTATACTTAAAAAACCTACCATTAGAAACTTACCACCCCGTTATTTGGGGCAACGAACGGGGTAGTATGGAGTCCTTACCAACTAAACAATCCCATATAATAGTTTTATCAATAGGAAGGTATTTATATCTTTCTGTATTATAAAAAATGCTATGCGAGTCTCGCAAATATTCTATAAAACTACTCTGCCCCCATCTGAACAATAACCATGAAGAATATAGTTCTTCAGATACTATATCAAATCTACAATATTGAGATAGTTATCGATGATTTAGAAACAAGTAAAGTATCTCTCATTTGTTGCCGAGCGTTCTTGAGAATGCCTCGTTTAGAGGCGAAACACGTGTCGAATTTATGTTCGGATTTTTGCGGAATGTTGCAAAATTATTGTGTTTCTGAGAGTTCTACCGTATCGCATGGTTGTGTCGCGTTGGTGAGTTTTTTTGTCATTATCGTGCATGCTACTTTGCTATTATCACATTCTCCTCTATCTGTGAGAGTGCGGATTGGCAATCTTAGGTTATTTTGTCCAAAGATAACCGGGATTGACAATCCGTGGGTGAGTGGTGGGATCTCCTCCTAAAATCCATTCTATAATAGTAACAATGGTCTTCCGCCAAATGTCGCCTCATTCAATTAATTACAAGTAAAGTAGTTTTCAAAATAAATGGGATCTATAAATCCCATTGAAATACTTAAAATGTACTTACCTACTTGCGTGGAAAAATTGCTGTTAGAAGGTTTCTTGTAGCGGGTGTGTAAGAACTCCAATTGATATGTCTATAGACGCAAACAGGAATCATTGTGTTTCCAGCGCCAATTGGTATCTTAAAAAATAGAAAAGCTTATCACTGCTTGATTTAGAAAAAAATGCCTTATTTTGTAAACAATATATTATTTAATTTAAGTTTATAATTTAGGTAGATTTTAAATATATTCTATCCCTGTTATTACCGATTCAGTGACAAGTTTTATCATTTTGTTTACTAATGAGGCTAACACAGTGAGGCAAACTTCATAGGTATTGCTAATGCCGTTAGCAGGTATGGTAGAAAGTTGATCTTTACTGGCAAGCTGTAGGTAATATTAAAATATTTCACACAATTACAATAGTGGCATAACAAAGGACTGCACAGGCATGATATTGAGTTCAGTCTCCAGTCCGAGGTACAGCACAAACAATTGGAGATTTTGGAATTATGGGTGTATATTTTGTTTACAGACTATCACTGCTCGATGAAGTTAAACATCTTAAGGAAACAAAGAGTGTGAGAAATTTTCTCGACGGTTTGTAATGATTGCACGTGTCGAATTTATGGTTGGATTTTTGCGGTATATCGCAAAATTATTGGGGTTCTGAGAGTTCTACCGTATCGCATGGTTGTGTCGCGTTGGTGAGTTTTTTGTCATTATCGTGCATGCTACTTTGCTATTATCACATTCTCCTCTATCTGTGAGAGTGCGGATTGGCAATCTTAGGTTATTCTGTCCAAAGATAACCTGGATTGACAATCCGTGGGTGAGTGGTTGGCTCTCCTCCTAAAACCCATTCTATAATAGTAACAATGGACTTCCGCCAAGTGTCGCCTCATTCAATTAATTACAAGTAAAGTAGTTTTCAAAATAAATGGGATTTATAAATCCCATTGAAATACTTAAAATGTACTTACCTACTTGCGTGGAAAAATTGCTGTTAGAAGATTTCTTGTAGCGTGTGTGTAAGGACTCCAATTGATATGTCTATAGACGCAAGCAGGAATAATTGTGTTTCCAGGGCCAATTAATATCTAAAAAAATACAAAAGCTTATAATAATAATATAATAATAATAATAATAATATTCAAGGACATTTTCACACAACGTCCTCTGGTCCCAAACTAAGCTTAACGCTTGTGCTATGGGTACCAGGTTACGGATATAATACATATACTACTTTTTTTTCTTCTAAATACATACATATCATAGATAGAAAACACCCAGACGCAGTACAATTATCTGTGTTCATCAGACAAATAATTGTCCTGAGTGGGAATCGAACCCACGACCACTTGCACGGAAGTCGGTTACACTACCGACCACGCCACGAGGCCTGTCTTATCACTGCTTGATTTAGAAGAAAATGCCTTATTTTCTAAGCAATAAATTTAATTTAAGCTTAAAATTTAGGTAGATTTTAAATATTTCTATCCCTGTTATCACTGATTCAGTGACAAGTCTTATCATTTTGTTTACAAATGAGGTTAACACGTGACCAAAAAAATAGTTACCATATCGTTAGGATTTCGTTTACCATTCTCTTTTCTTACTTTTTGTTTTCTGGTATTTTCCCTAATAAGTGACATGAAAGCCTGTATCTTCTCAGCAATTGTTTTCATGCTCGGTCTTAATATTTCTGTCTCATACCAATCATCCTCATCGTCAACTTGTATGCTATCGTTTACTTTGTAGGTCACATCTTGAGTTCCATGTGAAAGATCGCTATTATCATCGTCAGATCCCGACATTGTTACTTCAGATTCAGATGACGAGAGATTATTTATTCCATCCATCCATCCATCCCTCCATCCCTCCATCAGCCTTTCATCGTCCACTGCTGGACAAAGGCCTCTACAAAATGGGTATTTTACCATAATCGCCACGTTTGGCAGGCGGGTTGGCGATCGCAGTGGATGTTTTTAGTACACAGGGGAACGCTGCTGCCCGGTCCCCCAGTAATCCCTTAGTCGGCTTTTACGACTCCCATAAGAAGAGACGGGGTGGAGCTATTCTTTGTGCCAGCCCCACATGGCAAATTTTATTACTGGTGTATATTTTATTGGGTTTCGTTTAAATATTCTTGAACGTCGGCTGGTATAACGCGTGTGTCCGTTAAAATCATATTTCCGCAAAGATACTGAATTAGTTTTTGGTTATTCCTAAAAAATCGAGAATCTTTTTTATTTACACACATTCATAGAGATTTGAGGTCACTCAAACCTCTCAAAATGTAAAGCGAATTGGTTTTGTTCTTACCATCGAGGGCATACGCGATGTTGAGGGTTCTTCATAGGTATTGTTAATGGCGTTAGCCGATATGGCAGATTATTTATTACAGGTGTATATTTTATTGGGTTTCTTTTAAATATTCTTGAACGTCGGCTAGTATAACACATGTGTCCGTTTAAATCATATTTACGCAAAGATACTGAATTCCTTTTTGGTAATTCCTAAAAAATTCGAGAAACTTTTTTAGATATGAAAAAAACTTATAGACTTGAAAAAAAATAACCAGAACCTAACTCACCAAATAACAATGCCGAAAGTAAAAATAATAAAATATTGCATCAAAAGTTAATTTTCTATTAACCCGATGTTTCGAATAATTTACAGC
Organism: Leucoma salicis; assembly: GCA_948253155.1. Taxonomy (NCBI): domain Eukaryota; kingdom Metazoa; phylum Arthropoda; class Insecta; order Lepidoptera; family Erebidae; genus Leucoma; species Leucoma salicis. The sequence continues at coordinate 8,893,501 of OX411819.1, read as the reverse complement.
AATCGTTCTCGACAACATCATCCATGTAAATATCAGAAAGCAATATCTGAACAATTACCATGAAGAATATAGTTCTTCACATACTATATCGAACCTACAATATTGAGATAGTTAATATCGATGATTTAGAAACAAGTAAAGTATCTCTCATTTGTTGCCGAGCGTTCTTGAGAATGCCTCGTTTAGAGGCGAAACACGTGTCGAATTTATGGTTGGATTTTTGCGGTATATCGCAAAATTATTGTGGTTCTGAGAGTTCTACCGTATCGCATGGTTGTGTCGCGTTGGTGAGTTTTTTGTCATTATCGTGCATGCTACTTTGCTATTATCACATTCTCCTCTATCTGTGAGAGTGCGGATTGGCAATCTTAGGTTATTCTGTCCAAAGATAACCTGGATTGACAATCCGTGGGTGAGTGGTTGGCTCTCCTCCTAAAACCCATTCTATAATAGTAACAATGGACTTCCGCCAAGTGTCGCCTCATTCAATTAATTACAAGTAAAGTAGTTTTCAAAATAAATGGGATTTATAAATCCCATTGAAATACTTAAAATGTACTTACCTACTTGCGTGGAAAAATTGCTGTTAGAAGATTTCTTGTAGCGGGTGTGTAAGGACTCCAATTGATATGTCTATAGACGCAAGCAGGAATAATTGTGTTTCCAGGGCCAATTAGTATCTAAAAAAATACAAAAGCTTATAATAATAATAATATAATAATAATAATAATATTCACGGACATTTTCACATAACGTCCTCTGGACCCAAACTAAGCTTAACGCTTGTGCTATGGGTACCAGGTTACGGATATAATACATATACTACTTTTTTTTTCTTCTAAATACATACATATCATAGATAGAAAACACCCAGACGCAGTACAATTATCTGTGTTCATCACACAAATAATTGTCCTGAGTGGGAATCGAACCCACGACCACTTGCACGGAAGTCGGTTACACTACCGACCACGCCACGAGGCCTGTCTTATCACTGCTTGATTTAGAAAAAAATGCCTTATTTTCTAAACAATAAATTTAATTTAAGCTTAAAATTTAGGTAGATTTTAAATATTTCTATCCCTGTTATCACTGATTCAGTGACAAGTCTTATCATTTTGTTTACAAATGAGGTTAACACGTGACAAAAAAAAAATAGTTACCATATTGTTAGGATTTCGTTTACCATTCCCTTTTCTTACTTTTTGTTTTCTGGTATTTTCCCTAATAAGTGACATGATAGCCTGTATCTTCTCAGCAATTGTTTTCATGCTCGTTCTTAATATTTCTGATTCATACCAATCATCCTCATCGTCAACTTGTATGCTATCGTTTACTTTGTAGGACACATCTTGAGTTCCATGTGAAAGATCGCTATTATCCTCGTCAGATCCCGACATTGTTACTTCAGATTCAGATGACGAGAGATTATTTATTCCATCCATCCCTCCATCCCTCCATCAGCCTTTCATCGTCCACTGCTGGACAAAGGCCTCTACAAAATGGGGATTTTACCATAATCGCCACGTTTGGCAGGCGGGTCGGCGATCGCAGTGGATGTTTTTAGTACACAGGGGAACGCTGCTGCCCGGTCCCCCAGTAATCCCTTAGTCGGTTTTTACGACTCCCATAAGAAGAGACGGGGTGGAGCTATTCTTTGTGCCGGCCCCACACGGCAAATTTTATTACTGGTGTATATTTTATTGGGTTTCGTTTAAATATTCTTGAACGTCGGCTGGTATAACGCGTGCGTCCGTTAAAATCATATTTCCGCAAAGATACTGAACTAGTTTTTGGTTATTCCTAAAAAATCGAGAATCTTTTTTATTTACACACATTCATAGAGATTTCAGGTCACTCAAACTTCTCAAAATGTAAAGCGAATTGGTTTTGTTCTTACCATCGAGGGCATACGCGATGTTGAGGGTTCTTCACAGGTATTGTTAATGGCGTTAGCCGATATGGCAGATTATTTATTACAGGTGTATATTTTATTGGGTTTCGTTTAAATATTCTTGAACGTCGGCTAGTATAACACATGTGTGCGTTTAAATCATATTTACGCAAAGATACTGAATTCCTTTTTGGTAATTCCTAAAAAAATCGAGAAACTTTTTTAGATATGAAAAAAACTTATAGACTTGAAAAAAAATAACCAGAACCTAACTCACCAAATAACAATGCCGAAAGTAAAAATAATAAAATATTGCATCAAAAGTTAATTTTCTATTAACCCGATGTTTTGAATAATTTACAGCAATCATTCTCGACAACATCATCCATGTAAATATCAGAAAGCAATATCTGAACAATTACCATGAAGAATATAGTTCTTCACATACTATATCGAACCTACAATATTGAGATAGTTAATATCGATGATTTAGAAACAAGTAAAGTATCTCTCATTTGTTGCCGAGCGTTCTTGAGAATGCCTCGTTTAGAGGCGAAACACGTGTCGAATTTATGGTTGGATTTTTGCGGTATATCGCAAAATTATTGTGGTTCTGAGAGTTCTACCGTATCGCATGGTTGTGTCGCGTTGGTGAGTTTTTTGTCATTATCGTGCATGGTACTTTGCTATTATCACATTCTCCTCTATCTGTAAGAGTGCGGATTGGCAATCTTAGGTTATTCTGTCCAAAGATAACCTGGATTGACAATCCGTGGGTGAGTGGTGGGCTATCCTCCTAAAACCCATTCTATAATAATAACAATGGACTTCCGCCAAGTGTCGCCTCATTCAATTAATTACAAGTAAAGTAGTTTTCAAAATAAATGGGATTTATAAATCCCATTGAAATACTTAAAATGTACTTACCTACTTGCGTGGAAAAATTGCTGTTAGAAGATTTCTTGTAGCGGGTGTGTAAGGACTCCAATTGATTGTCTATAGACGCAAGCAGGAATAATTGTGTTTCCAGGGCCAATTAGTATCTAAAAAAATACAAAAGCTTATAATAATAATAATAAAATAATAATAATAATATTCACGGACATTTTCACATAACGTCCTCTGGTCCCAAACTAAGCTTAACGCTTGTGCTATGGGTACCAGGTTACGGATATAATACATATACTACTTTTCTTTTCTTCTAAATACATACATATCATAGATAGAAAACACCCAGACGCAGTACAATTATCTGTGTTCATCACACAAATAATTGTCCTGAGTGGGAATCGAACCCACGACCACTTGCACGGAAGTCGGTTACACTACCGACCACGCCACGAGGCCTGTCTTATCACTGCTTGATTTAGAAAAAAAATGCCTTATTTTCTAAACAATAAATTGAATTTAAGCTTAAAATTTAGGTAGATTTTAAATATTTCTATCCCTGTTATCACTGATTCAGTGACAAGTCTTATCATTTTGTTTACAAATGAGGTTAACACGTGACAAAAAAAAATAGTTACCATATCGTTAGGATTTCGTTTACCATTCTCTTTTCTTACTTTTTGTTTTCTGGTATTTTCCCTAATAAGTGACATGAAAGCCTGTATCTTCTCAGCAATTGTTTTCATGCTCGGTCTTAATATTTCTGATTCATACCAATCATCCTCATCGTCAACTTGTATGCTATCGTTTACTTTGTAGGTCACATCTTGAGTTCCATGTGAAAGATCGCTATTATCCTCGTCAGATCCCGACATTGTTACTTCAGATTCAGATGACGAGAGATTATTTATTCCATCCATCCCTCCATCCCTCCATCAGCCTTTCATCGTCCACTGCTGGACAAAGGCCTCTACAAAATGGGGATTTTACCATAATCGCCACGTTTGGCAGGCGGGTCGGCGATCGCAGTGGATGTTTTTAGTACACAGGGGAACGCTGCTGCCCGGTCCCCCAGTAATCCCTTAGTCGGTTTTTACGACTCCCATAAGAAGAGACGGGGTGGAGCTATTCTTTGTGCCGGCCCCACACGGCAAATTTTATTACTGGTGTATATTTTATTGGGTTTCGTTTAAATATTCTTGAACGTCGGCTGGTATAACGCGTGCGTCCGTTAAAATCATATTTCCGCAAAGATACTGAATTAGTTTTTGGTTATTCCTAAAAAATCGAGAATCTTTTTTATTTACACACATTCATAGAGATTTCAGGTCACTCAAACTTCTCAAAATGTAAAGCGAATTGGTTTTGTTCTTACCATCGAGGGCATACGCGATGTTGAGGGTTCTTCACAGGTATTGTTAATGGTGTTAGCCGATATGGCAGATTATTTATTACAGGTGTATATTTTATTGGGTTTCGTTTAAATATTCTTGAACGTCGGCTAGTATAACACATGTGTGCGTTTAAATCATATTTACGCAAAGATACTGAATTCCTTTTTGGTAATTCCTAAAAAAATCGAGAAACTTTTTTAGATATGAAAAAAACTTATAGACTTGAAAAAAAATAACCAGAACCTAACTCACCAAATAACAATGCCGAAAGTAAAAATAATAAAATATTGCATCAAAAGTTAATTTTCTATTAACCCGATGTTTTGAATAATTTACAGCAATCATTCTCGACAACATCATCCATGTAAATATCAGAAAGCAATATCTGAACAATTACCATGAAGAATATAGTTCTTCACATACTATATCGAACCTACAATATTGAGATAGTTAATATCGATGATTTAGAAACAAGTAAAGTATCTCTCATTTGTTGCCGAGCGTTCTTGAGAATGCCTCGTTTAGAGGCAAAACACGTGTCGAATTTATGGTTGGATTTTTGCGGTATATCGCAAAATTATTGTGGTTCTGAGAGTTCTACCGTATCGCATGGTTGTGTCGCGTTGGTGAGTTTTTTGTCATTATCGTGCATGGTACTTTGCTATTATCACATTCTCCTCTATTTGTGAGAGTGCGGATTGGCAATCTTAGGTTATTCTGTCCAAAGATAACCTGGATTGACAATCCGTGGGTGAGTGGTGGGCTATCCTCCTAAAACCCATTCTATAATAATAACAATGGACTTCCGCCAAGTGTCGCCTCATTCAATTAATTACAAGTAAAGTAGTTTTCAAAATAAATGGGATTTATAAATCCCATTGAAATACTTAAAATGTACTTACCTACTTGCGTGGAAAAATTGCTGTTAGAATATTTCTTGTAGCGGGTGTGTAAGGACTCCAATTGATTGTCTATAGACGCAAGCAGGAATAATTGTGTTTCCAGGGCCAATTAGTATCTAAAAAAATACAAAAGCTTATAATAATAATAATATAATAATAATAATAATATTCACGGACATTATCACATAACGTCCTCTGGTCCCAAACTAAGCTTAACGCTTGTGCTATGGGTACCAGGTTACGGATATAATACATATACTACTTTTCTTTTCTTCTAAATACATACATATCATAGATAGAAAACACCCAGACGCAGTACAATTATCTGTGTTCATCACACAAATAATTGTCCTGAGTGGGAATCGAACCCACGACCACTTGCACGGAAGTCGGTTACACTACCGACCACGCCACGAGGCCTGTCTTATCACTGCTTGATTTAGAAAAAAATGCCTTATTTTCTAAACAATAAATTTAATTTAAGCTTAAAATTTAGGTAGATTTTAAATATTTCTATCCCTGTTATCACTGATTCAGTGACAAGTCTTATCATTTTGTTTACAAATGAGGTTAACACGTGACAAAAAAAATAGTTACCATATTTAGATATTTTTATATATATTTTTAGCATTTGACATGCTTAGCACTATGCATTAAACACAAAGTGAAAAATGTGAAATCGAAAATAACAGTCAGGAGCAGGATTTGAACCTGCATCTTCTGGATACCGTCCAGATGCTTTACCAATTCAGCCATCCTGACAATTGCTCCTGACTGCTAATTTCGATAACACATCATACTTAACGTCTTTGGGTGACGCCTGCGCCATCTGTCAGAAGTATTTTCATACATTATGTATAACACATGTGTCCGTTTAAATCATATTTACGCAAAGATACTGAATTCCTTTTTGGTAATTCCTAAAAAAATCGAGAAACTTTTTTAGATATGAAAAAAACTTATAGACTTGAAAAAAAATAACCAGAACCTAACTCACCAAATAACAATGCCGAAAGTAAAAATAATAAAATATTGCATCAAAAGTTAATTTTCTATTAACCCGATGTTTCGAATAATTTACAGCAATCGTTCTCGACAACATCATCCATGTAAATATCAGAAAGCAATATCTGAACAATTACCATGAAGAATATAGTTCTTCATATACTATATCGAACCTACAATATTGAGATAGTTAATATCGATGATTTAGAAACAAGTAAAGTATCTCTCATTTGTTGCCGAGCGTTCTTGAGAATGCCTCGTTTAGAGGCGAAACACGTGTCGAATTTATGGTTGGATTTTTGCGGTATATCGCAAAATTATTGTGGTTCTGAGAGTTCTACCGTATCGCATGGTTGTGTCGCGTTGGTGAGATTTTGTCATTATCGTGCATGCTACTTTGCTATTATCACATTCTCCTCTATCTGTAAGAGTGCGGATTGGCAATCTTAGGTTATTCTGTCCAAAGATAACCTGGATTGACAATCCGTGGGTGAGTGGTGGGCTATCCTCCTAAAACCCATTCTATAATAATAACAATGGACTTCCGCCAAGTGTCGCCTCATTCAATTAATTACAAGTAAAGTAGTTTTCAAAATAAATGGGATTTATAAATCCCATTGAAATACTTAAAATGTACTTACCTACTTGCGTGGAAAAATTGCTGTTAGAAGATTTCTTGTAGCGGGTGTGTAAGGACTCCAATTGATTGTCTATAGACGCAAGCAGGAATAATTGTGTTTCCAGGGCCAATTAGTATCTAAAAAAATACAAAAGCTTATAATAATAATAATATAATAATAATAATAATATTCACGGACATTTTCACATAACGTCCTCTGGTCCCAAACTAAGCTTAACGCTTGTGCTATGGGTACCAGGTTACGGATATAATACATATACTACTTTTCTTTTCTTCTAAATACATACATATCATAGATAGAAAACACCCAGACGCAGTACAATTATCTGTGTTCATCACACAAATAATTGTCCTGAGTGGGAATCGAACCCACGACCACTTGCACGGAAGTCGGTTACACTACCGACCACGCCACGAGGCCTGTCTTATCACTGCTTGATTTAGAAAAAAAATGCCTTATTTTCTAAACAATAAATTGAATTTAAGCTTAAAATTTAGGTAGATTTTAAATATTTCTATCCCTGTTATCACTGATTCAGTGACAAGTCTTATCATTTTGTTTACAAATGAGGTTAACACGTGACAAAAAAAAATAGTTACCATATCGTTAGGATTTCGTTTACCATTCTCTTTTCTTACTTTTTGTTTTCTGGTATTTTCCCTAATAAGTGACATGAAAGCCTGTATCTTCTCAGCAATTGTTTTCATGCTCGGTCTTAATATTTCTGATTCATACCAATCATCCTCATCGTCAACTTGTATGCTATCGTTTACTTTGTAGGTCACATCTTGAGTTCCATGTGAAAGATCGCTATTATCCTCGTCAGATCCCGACATTGTTACTTTAGATTCAGATGACGAGAGATTATTTATTCCATCCATCCCTCCATCCCTCCATCAGCCTTTCATCGTCCACTGCTGGACAAAGGCCTCTACAAAATGGGGATTTTACCATAATCGCCACGTTTGGCAGGCGGGTCGGCGATCGCAGTGGATGTTTTTAGTACACAGGGGAACGCTGCTGCCCGGTCCCCCAGTAATCCCTTAGTCGGTTTTTACGACTCCCATAAGAAGAGACGGGGTGGAGCTATTCTTTGTGCCGGCCCCACACGGCAAATTTTATTACTGGTGTATATTTTATTGGGTTTCGTTTAAATATTCTTGAACGTCGGCTGGTATAACGCGTGCGTCCGTTAAAATCATATTTCCGCAAAGATACTGAATTAGTTTTTGGTTATTCCTAAAAAATCGAGAATCTTTTTTATTTACACACATTCATAGAGATTTCAGGTCACTCAAACTTCTCAAAATGTAAAGCGAATTGGTTTTGTTCTTACCATCGAGGGCATACGCGATGTTGAGGGTTCTTCACAGGTATTGTTAATGGTGTTAGCCGATATGGCAGATTATTTATTACAGGTGTATATTTTATTGGGTTTCGTTTAAATATTCTTGAACGTCGGCTAGTATAACACATGTGTGCGTTTAAATCATATTTACGCAAAGATACTGAATTCCTTTTTGGTAATTCCTAAAAAAATCGAGAAACTTTTTTAGATATGAAAAAAACTTATAGACTTGAAAAAAAATAACCAGAACCTAACTCACCAAATAACAATGCCGAAAGTAAAAATAATAAAATATTGCATCAAAAGTTAATTTTCTATTAACCCGATGTTTTGAATAATTTACAGCAATCATTCTCGACAACATCATCCATGTAAATATCAGAAAGCAATATCTGAACAATTACCATGAAGAATATAGTTCTTCACATACTATATCGAACCTACAATATTGAGATAGTTAATATCGATGATTTAGAAACAAGTAAAGTATCTCTCATTTGTTGCCGAGCGTTCTTGAGAATGCCTCGTTTAGAGGCAAAACACGTGTCGAATTTATGGTTGGATTTTTGCGGTATATCGCAAAATTATTGTGGTTCTGAGAGTTCTACCGTATCGCATGGTTGTGTCGCGTTGGTGAGTTTTTTGTCATTATCGTGCATGGTACTTTGCTATTATCACATTCTCCTCTATTTGTGAGAGTGCGGATTGGCAATCTTAGGTTATTCTGTCCAAAGATAACCTGGATTGACAATCCGTGGGTGAGTGGTGGGCTATCCTCCTAAAACCCATTCTATAATAATAACAATGGACTTCCGCCAAGTGTCGCCTCATTCAATTAATTACAAGTAAAGTAGTTTTCAAAATAAATGGGATTTATAAATCCCATTGAAATACTTAAAATGTACTTACCTACTTGCGTGGAAAAATTGCTGTTAGAATATTTCTTGTAGCGGGTGTGTAAGGACTCCAATTGATTGTCTATAGACGCAAGCAGGAATAATTGTGTTTCCAGGGCCAATTAGTATCTAAAAAAATACAAAAGCTTATAATAATAATAATATAATAATAATAATAATATTCACGGACATTATCACATAACGTCCTCTGGTCCCAAACTAAGCTTAACGCTTGTGCTATGGGTACCAGGTTACGGATATAATACATATACTACTTTTCTTTTCTTCTAAATACATACATATCATAGATAGAAAACACCCAGACGCAGTACAATTATCTGTGTTCATCACACAAATAATTGTCCTGAGTGGGAATCGAACCCACGACCACTTGCACGGAAGTCGGTTACACTACCGACCACGCCACGAGGCCTGTCTTATCACTGCTTGATTTAGAAAAAAATGCCTTATTTTCTAAACAATAAATTTAATTTAAGCTTAAAATTTAGGTAGATTTTAAATATTTCTATCCCTGTTATCACTGATTCAGTGACAAGTCTTATCATTTTGTTTACAAATGAGGTTAACACGTGACAAAAAAAATAGTTACCATATTTAGATATTTTTATATATATTTTTAGCATTTGACATGCTTAGCACTATGCATTAAACACAAAGTGAAAAATGTGAAATCGAAAATAACAGTCAGGAGCAGGATTTGAACCTGCATCTTCTGGATACCGTCCAGATGCTTTACCAATTCAGCCATCCTGACAATTGCTCCTGACTGCTAATTTCGATAACACATCATACTTAACGTCTTTGGGTGACGCCTGCGCCATCTGTCAGAAGTATTTTCATACATTATACCGACCAGGTAAACTTAATTTTACAATTAAGTTATACCGACCAGGTAAACTTAATTTTACAATTAAGATTTTACCTAATAATGACGCAAACCCTTTAAATATTTAGATATTTTTATATATATTTTTAGCATTTGACATGCTTAGCACTATGCATTAAACACAAAGTGAAAAATGTGATATCGAAAATAACATTAGTCATTATTAGGTAAAATCTTAATTGTAAAATTAAGTTTACCTGGTCGGTATAATGTATGAAAATACTTCTGACAGATGGCGCAGGCGTCACCCAAAGACGTTAAGTATGATGTGTTATCGAAATTAGCAGTCAGGAGCAATTGTCAGGATGGCTGAATTGGTAAAGCATCTGGACGGTATCCAGAAGATGCAGGTTCAAATCCTGCTCCTGACTGTTATTTTCGATTTCACATTTTTCACTTTGTGTTTAATGCATAGTGCTAAGCATGTCAAATGCTAAAAATATATATAAAAATATCTAAATATTTAAAGGGTTTGCGTCATTATTAGGTAAAATCTTAATTGTAAAATTAAGTTTACCTGGTCGGTATAATGTATGAAAATACTTCTGACAGATGGCGCAGGCGTCACCCAAAGACGTTAAGTATGATGTGTTATCGAAATTAGCAGTCAGGAGCAATTGTCAGGATGGCTGAATTGGTAAAGCATCTGGACGGTATCCAGAAGATGCAGGTTCAAATCCTGCTCCTGACTGTTATTTTCGATTTCACATTTTTCACTTTGTGTTTAATGCATAGTTACCATATTGTTAGGATTTCGTTTACCATTCTCTTTTCTTACTTTTTGTTTTCTGGTATTTTCCCTAATAAGTGACATGATAGCCTGTATCTTCTCAGCAATTGTTTTCATGCTCGGTCTTAATATTTCTGATTCATACCAATCATCCTCATCGTCAACTTGTATGCTATCGTTTACTTTGTAGGTCACATCTTGAGTTCCATGTGAAAGATCGCTATTATCCTCGTCAGATCCCGACATTGTTACTTCAGATTCAGATGACGAGAGATTATTTATTCCATCCATCCATCCATCCCTCCATCCCTCCATCAGCCTTTCATCGTCCACTGCTGGACAAAGGCCTCTACAAAATGGGTATTTTACCATAATCGCCACGTTTGGCAGGCGGGTTGGCGATCGCAGTGGATGTTTTTAGTACACAGGGGAACGCTGCTGCCCGGTCCCCCAGTAATCCCTTAGTCGGCTTTTACGACTCCCATAAGAAGAGACGGGGTGGAGCTATTCTTTGTGCCGGCCCCACACGGCAAATTTTATTACTGGTGTATATTTTATTGGGTTTCGTTTAAATATTCTTGAACGTCGGCTGGTATAACGCGTGTGTCCGTTAGAATCATATTTCCGCAAAGATACTGAATTAGTTTTTGGTTATTCCTAAAAAATCGAGAATCTTTTTTATTTACACACATTCATAGAGATTTGAGGTCACTCAAACCTCTCAAAATGTAAAGCGAATTGGTTTTGTTCTTACCATCGAGGGCATACGCGATGTTGAGGGTTCTACATAGGTACTGTTAATGGCGTTAGCCGATATGGCAGATTATTTATTACAGGTGTATATTTTATTGGGTTTCTTTTAAATATTCTTGAACGTCGGCTAGTATAACACATGTGTCCGTTTAAATCATATTTACGCAAAGATACTGAATTCCTTTTTGGTAATTCCTAAAAAAATCGAGAAACTTTTTTAGATATGAAAAAAACTTATAGACTTGAAAAAAAATAACCAGAACCTAACTCACCAAATAACAATGCCGAAAGTAAAAATAATAAAATATTGCATCAAAAGTTAATTTTCTATTAACCCGATGTTTCGAATAATTTACAGCAATCGTTCTCGACAACATCATCCATGTAAATATCAGAAAGCAATATCTGAACAATTACCATGAAGAATATAGTTCTTCATATACTATATCGAACCTACAATATTGAGATAGTTAATATCGATGATTTAGAAACAAGTAAAGTATCTCTCATTTGTTGCCGAGCGTTCTTGAGAATGCCTCGTTTAGAGGCGAAACACGTCGAATTTATGGTTGGATTTTTGCGGTATATCGCAAAATTATTGTGGTTCTGAGAGTTCTACCGTATCGCATGGTTGTGTCGCGTTGGTGAGTTTTTTGTCATTATCGTGCATGCTACTTTGCTATTATCACATTCTCCTCTATTTGTGAGAGTGCGGATTGGCAATCTTAGGTTATTCTGTCCAAAGATAACCTGGATTGACAATCCGTGGGTGAGTGGTGGGCTATCCTCCTAAAACCCATTCTATAATAATAACAATGGACTTCCGCCAAGTGTCGCCTCATTCAATTAATTACAAGTAAAGTAGTTTTCAAAATAAATGGGATTTATAAATCCCATTGAAATACTTAAAATGTACTTACCTACTTGCGTGGAAAAATTGCTGTTAGAAGATTTCTTGTAGCGGGTGTGTAAGGACTCCAATTGATTGTCTATAGACGCAAGCAGGAATAATTGTGTTTCCAGGGCCAATTAGTATCTAAAAAAATACAAAAGCTTATAATAATAATAATATAATAATAATAATAATATTCACGGACATTTTCACATAACGTCCTCTGGTCCCAAACTAAGCTTAACGCTTGTGCTATGGGTACCAGGTTACGGATATAATACATATACTACTTTTCTTTTCTTCTAAATACATACATATCATAGATTGAAAACACCCAGACGCAGTACAATTATCTGTGTTCATCACACAAATAATTGTCCTGAGTGGGAATCGAACCCACGACCACTTGCACGGAAGTCGGTTACACTACCGACCACGCCACGAGGCCTGTCTTATCACTGCTTGATTTAGAAAAAAATGCCTTATTTTCTAAACAATAAATTTAATTTAAGCTTAAAATTTAGGTAGATTTTAAATATTTCTATCCCTGTTATCACTGATTCAGTGACAAGTCTTATCATTTTGTTTACAAATGAGGTTAACACGTGACAAAAAAAAATAGTTACCATATTGTTAGGATTTCGTTTACCATTCTCTTTTCTTACTTTTTGTTTTCTGGTATTTTCCCTAATAAGTGACATGATAGCCTGTATCTTCTCAGCAATTGTTTTCATGCTCGGTCTTAATATTTCTGATTCATACCAATCATCCTCATCGTCAACTTGTATGCTATCGTTTACTTTGTAGGTCACATCTTGAGTTCCATGTGAAAGATCGCTATTATCCTCGTCAGATCCCGACATTGTTACTTCAGATTCAGATGACGAGAGATTATTTATTCCATCCATCCATCCATCCCTCCATCCCTCCATCAGCCTTTCATCGTCCACTGCTGGACAAAGGCCTCTACAAAATGGGTATTTTACCATAATCGCCACGTTTGGCAGGCGGGTTGGCGATCGCAGTGGATGTTTTTAGTACACAGGGGAACGCTGCTGCCCGGTCCCCCAGTAATCCCTTAGTCGGCTTTTACGACTCCCATAAGAAGAGACGGGGTGGAGCTATTCTTTGTGCCGGCCCCACACGGCAAATTTTATTACTGGTGTATATTTTATTGGGTTTCGTTTAAATATTCTTGAACGTCGGCTGGTATAACGCGTGTGTCCGTTAGAATCATATTTCCGCAAAGATACTGAATTAGTTTTTGGTTATTCCTAAAAAATCGAGAATCTTTTTTATTTACACACATTCATAGAGATTTGAGGTCACTCAAACCTCTCAAAATGTAAAGCGAATTGGTTTTGTTCTTACCATCGAGGGCATACGCGATGTTGAGGGTTCTTCATACGTATTGTTAATGGCGTTAGCCGATATGGCAGATTATTTATTACAGGTGTATATTTTATTGGGTTTCTTTTAAATATTCTTGAACGTCGGCTAGTATAACACATGTGTCCGTTTAAATCATATTTACGCAAAGATACTGAATTCCTTTTTGGTAATTCCTAAAAAAATCGAGAAATTTTTTTAGATATGAAAAAAACTTATAGACTTGAAAAAAAATAACCAGAACCTAACTCACCAAATAACAATGCCGAAAGTAAAAATAATAAAATATTGCATCAAAAGTTAATTTTCTATTAACCCGATGTTTCGAATAATTTACAGCAATCGTTCTCGACAACATCATCCATGTAAATATCAGAAAGCAATATCTGAACAATTACCATGAAGAATATAGTTCTTCACATACTTATATCGAACCTACAATATTGAGATAGTTAATATCGATGATTTAGAAACAAGTAAAGTATCTCTCATTTGTTGCCGAGCGTTCTTGAGAATGCCTCGTTTAGAGGCGAAACACGTGTCGAATTTATGGTTGGATTTTTGCGGTATATCGCAAAATTATTGTGGTTCTGAGAGTTCTACCGTATCGCATGGTTGTGTCGCGTTGGTGAGTTTTTTGTCATTATCGTGCATGCTACTTTGCTATTATCACATTCTCATCTATTTGTGAGAGTGCGGATTGGCAATCTTAGGTTATTCTGTCCAAAGATAACCTGGATTGACAATCCGTGGGTGAGTGGTGGGCTCTCCTCCTAAAACCCATTCTATAATAGTAACAATGGACTTCCGCCAAGTGTCGCCTCATTCAATTAATTACAAGTAAAGTAGTTTTCAAAATAAATGGGATTTATAAATCCCATTGAAATACTTAAAATGTACTTACCTACTTGCGTGGAAAAATTGCTGTTAGAAGATTTCTTGTAGCGGGTGTGTAAGGACTCCAATTGATTGTCTATAGACGCAAGCAGGAATAATTGTGTTTCCAGGGCCAATTAGTATCTAAAAAAATACAAAAACTTATAATAATAATAATAATATAATAATAATAATAATATTCACGGACATTTTCACATAACGTCCTCTGGTCCCAAACTAAGCTTAACGCTTGTGCTATGGGTACCAGGTTACGGATATAATACATATACTACTTTTCTTTTCTTCTAAATACATACATATCATAGATTGAAAACACCCAGACGCAGTACAATTATCTGTGTTCATCACACAAATAATTGTCCTGAGTGGGAATCGAACCCACGACCACTTGCACGGAAGTCGGTTACACTACCGACCACGCCACGAGGCCTGTCTTATCACTGCTTGATTTAGAAAAAAATGCCTTATTTTCTAAACAATAAATTTAATTTAAGCTTAAAATTTAGGTAAATTTTAAATATTTCTATCCCTGTTATCACTGATTCAGTGACAAGTCTTATCATTTTGTTTACAAATGAGGTTAACACGTGACAAAAAAAAATAGTTACCATATTGTTAGGATTTCGTTTACCATTCTCTTTTCTTACTTTTTGTTTTCTGGTATTTTCCCTAATAAGTGACATGATAGCCTGTATCTTCTCAGCAATTGTTTTCATGCTCGGTCTTAATATTTCTGATTCATACCAATCATCCTCATCGTCAACTTGTATGCTATCGTTTACTTTGTAGGTCACATCTTGAGTTCCATGTGAAAGATCGCTATTATCCTCGTCAGATCCCGACATTGTTACTTCAGATTCAGATGACGAGAGATTATTTATTCCATCCATCCATCCATCCCTCCATCCCTCCATCAGCCTTTCATCGTCCACTGCTGGACAAAGGCCTCTACAAAATGGGTATTTTACCATAATCGCCACGTTTGGCAGGCGGGTTGGCGATCGCAGTGGATGTTTTTAGTACACAGGGGAACGCTGCTGCCCGGTCCCCCAGTAATCCCTTAGTCGGCTTTTACGACTCCCATAAGAAGAGACGGGGTGGAGCTATTCTTTGTGCCGGCCCCACACGGCAAATTTTATTACTGGTGTATATTTTATTGGGTTTCGTTTAAATATTCTTGAACGTCGGCTGGTATAACGCGTGTGTCCGTTAGAATCATATTTCCGCAAAGATACTGAATTAGTTTTTGGTTATTCCTAAAAAATCGAGAATCTTTTTTATTTACACACATTCATAGAGATTTGAGGTCACTCAAACCTCTCAAAATGTAAAGCGAATTGGTTTTGTTCTTACCATCGAGGGCATACGCGATGTTGAGGGTTCTTCATACGTATTGTTAATGGCGTTAGCCGATATGGCAGATTATTTATTACAGGTGTATATTTTATTGGGTTTCTTTTAAATATTCTTGAACGTCGGCTAGTATAACACATGTGTCCGTTTAAATCATATTTACGCAAAGATACTGAATTCCTTTTTGGTAATTCCTAAAAAAATCGAGAAATTTTTTTAGATATGAAAAAAACTTATAGACTTGAAAAAAAATAACCAGAACCTAACTCACCAAATAACAATGCCGAAAGTAAAAATAATAAAATATTGCATCAAAAGTTAATTTTCTATTAACCCGATGTTTCGAATAATTTACAGCAATCGTTCTCGACAACATCATCCATGTAAATATCAGAAAGCAATATCTGAACAATTACCATGAAGAATATAGTTCTTCACATACTTATATCGAACCTACAATATTGAGATAGTTAATATCGATGATTTAGAAACAAGTAAAGTATCTCTCATTTGTTGCCGAGCGTTCTTGAGAATGCCTCGTTTAGAGGCGAAACACGTGTCGAATTTATGGTTGGATTTTTGCGGTATATCGCAAAATTATTGTGGTTCTGAGAGTTCTACCGTATCGCATGGTTGTGTCGCGTTGGTGAGTTTTTTGTCATTATCGTGCATGCTACTTTGCTATTATCACATTCTCCTCTATTTGTGAGAGTGCGGATTGGCAATCTTAGGTTATTCTGTCCAAAGATAACCTGGATTGACAATCCGTGGGTGAGTGGTGGGCTCTCCTCCTAAAACCCATTCTATAATAGTAACAATGGACTTCCGCCAAGTGTCGCCTCATTCAATTAATTACAAGTAAAGTAGTTTTCAAAATAAATGGGATTTATAAATCCCATTGAAATACTTAAAATGTACTTACCTACTTGCGTGGAAAAATTGCTGTTAGAAGATTTCTTGTAGCGGGTGTGTAAGGACTCCAATTGATTGTCTATAGACGCAAGCAGGAATAATTGTGTTTCCAGGGCCAATTAGTATCTAAAAAAATACAAAATCTTATAATAATAATAATAATATAATAATAATAATAATATTCACGGACATTTTCACATAACGTCCTCTGGTCCCAAACTAAGCTTAACGCTTGTGCTATGGGTACCAGGTTACGGATATAATACATATACTACTTTTCTTTTCTTCTAAATACATACATATCATAGATTGAAAACACCCAGACGCAGTACAATTATCTGTGTTCATCACACAAATAATTGTCCTGAGTGGGAATCGAACCCACGACCACTTGCACGGAAGTCGGTTACACTACCGACCACGCCACGAGGCCTGTCTTATCACTGCTTGATTTAGAAAAAAATGCCTTATTTTCTAAACAATAAATTTAATTTAAGCTTAAAATTTAGGTAAATTTTAAATATTTCTATCCCTGTTATCACTGATTCAGTGACAAGTCTTATCATTTTGTTTACAAATGAGGTTAACACGTGACAAAAAAAAATAGTTACCATATTGTTAGGATTTCGTTTACCATTCTCTTTTCTTACTTTTTGTTTTCTGGTATTTTCCCTAATAAGTGACATGATAGCCTGTATCTTCTCAGCAATTGTTTTCATGCTCGGTCTTAATATTTCTGATTCATACCAATCATCCTCATCGTCAACTTGTATGCTATCGTTTACTTTGTAGGTCACATCTTGAGTTCCATGTGAAAGATCGCTATTATCCTCGTCAGATCCCGACATTGTTACTTCAGATTCAGATGACGAGAGATTATTTATTCCATCCATCCATCCATCCCTCCATCCCTCCATCAGCCTTTCATCGTCCACTGCTGGACAAAGGCCTCTACAAAATGGGTATTTTACCATAATCGCCACGTTTGGCAGGCGGGTTGGCGATCGCAGTGGATGTTTTTAGTACACAGGGGAACGCTGCTGCCCGGTCCCCCAGTAATCCCTTAGTCGGCTTTTACGACTCCCATAAGAAGAGACGGGGTGGAGCTATTCTTTGTGCCGGCCCCACACGGCAAATTTTATTACTGGTGTATATTTTATTGGGTTTCGTTTAAATATTCTTGAACGTCGGCTGGTATAACGCGTGTGTCCGTTAGAATCATATTTCCGCAAAGATACTGAATTAGTTTTTGGTTATTCCTAAAAAATCGAGAATCTTTTTTATTTACACACATTCATAGAGATTTGAGGTCACTCAAACCTCTCAAAATGTAAAGCGAATTGGTTTTGTTCTTACCATCGAGGGCATACGCGATGTTGAGGGTTCTTCATACGTATTGTTAATGGCGTTAGCCGATATGGCAGATTATTTATTACAGGTGTATATTTTATTGGGTTTCTTTTAAATATTCTTGAACGTCGGCTAGTATAACACATGTGTCCGTTTAAATCATATTTACGCAAAGATACTGAATTCCTTTTTGGTAATTCCTAAAAAAATCGAGAAATTTTTTTAGATATGAAAAAAACTTATAGACTTGAAAAAAAATAACCAGAACCTAACTCACCAAATAACAATGCCGAAAGTAAAAATAATAAAATATTGCATCAAAAGTTAATTTTCTATTAACCCGATGTTTCGAATAATTTACAGCAATCGTTCTCGACAACATCATCCATGTAAATATCAGAAAGCAATATCTGAACAATTACCATGAAGAATATAGTTCTTCACATACTTATATCGAACCTACAATATTGAGATAGTTAATATCGATGATTTAGAAACAAGTAAAGTATCTCTCATTTGTTGCCGAGCGTTCTTGAGAATGCCTCGTTTAGAGGCGAAACACGTGTCGAATTTATGGTTGGATTTTTGCGGTATATCGCAAAATTATTGTGGTTCTGAGAGTTCTACCGTATCGCATGGTTGTGTCGCGTTGGTGAGTTTTTTGTCATTATCGTGCATGCTACTTTGCTATTATCACATTCTCCTCTATTTGTGAGAGTGCGGATTGGCAATCTTAGGTTATTCTGTCCAAAGATAACCTGGATTGACAATCCGTGGGTGAGTGGTGGGCTCTCCTCCTAAAACCCATTCTATAATAGTAACAATGGACTTCCGCCAAGTGTCGCCTCATTCAATTAATTACAAGTAAAGTAGTTTTCAAAATAAATGGGATTTATAAATCCCATTGAAATACTTAAAATGTACTTACCTACTTGCGTGGAAAAATTGCTGTTAGAAGATTTCTTGTAGCGGGTGTGTAAGGACTCCAATTGATTGTCTATAGACGCAAGCAGGAATAATTGTGTTTCCAGGGCCAATTAGTATCTAAAAAAATACAAAAACTTATAATAATAATAATAATATAATAATAATAATAATATTCACGGACATTTTCACATAACGTCCTCTGGTCCCAAACTAAGCTTAACGCTTGTGCTATGGGTACCAGGTTACGGATATAATACATATACTACTTTTCTTTTCTTCTAAATACATACATATCATAGATTGAAAACACCCAGACGCAGTACAATTATCTGTGTTCATCACACAAATAATTGTCCTGAGTGGGAATCGAACCCACGACCACTTGCACGGAAGTCGGTTACACTACCGACCACGCCACGAGGCCTGTCTTATCACTGCTTGATTTAGAAAAAAATGCCTTATTTTCTAAACAATAAATTTAATTTAAGCTTAAAATTTAGTTAGATTTTAAATATTTCTATCCCTGTTATCACTGATTCAGTGACAAGTCTTATCATTTTGTTTACAAATGAGGTTAACACGTGACAAAAAAAAATAGTTACCATATTGTTAGGATTTCGTTTACCATTCTCTTTTCTTACTTTTTGTTTTCTGGTATTTTCCCTAATAAGTGACATGATAGCCTGTATCTTCTCAGCAATTGTTTTCATGCTCGGTCTTAATATTTCTGATTCATACCAATCATCCTCATCGTCAACTTGTATGCTATCGTTTACTTTGTAGGTCACATCTTGAGTTCCATGTGAAAGATCGCTATTATCCTCGTCAGATCCCGACATTGTTACTTCAGATTCAGATGACGAGAGATTATTTATTCCATCCATCCATCCATCCCTCCATCCCTCCATCAGCCTTTCATCGTCCACTGCTGGACAAAGGCCTCTACAAAATGGGTATTTTACCATAATCGCCACGTTTGGCAGGCGGGTTGGCGATCGCAGTGGATGTTTTTAGTACACAGGGGAACGCTGCTGCCCGGTCCCCCAGTAATCCCTTAGTCGGCTTTTACGACTCCCATAAGAAGAGACGGGGTGGAGCTATTCTTTGTGCCGGCCCCACACGGCAAATTTTATTACTGGTGTATATTTTATTGGGTTTCGTTTAAATATTCTTGAACGTCGGCTGGTATAACGCGTGTGTCCGTTAGAATCATATTTCCGCAAAGATACTGAATTAGTTTTTGGTTATTCCTAAAAAATCGAGAATCTTTTTTATTTACACACATTCATAGAGATTTGAGGTCACTCAAACCTCTCAAAATGTAAAGCGAATTGGTTTTGTTCTTACCATCGAGGGCATACGCGATGTTGAGGGTTCTTCATAGGTATTGTTAATGGCGTTAGCCGATATGGCAGATTATTTATTACAGGTGTATATTTTATTGGGTTTCTTTTAAATATTCTTGAACGTCGGCTAGTATAACACATGTGTCCGTTTAAATCATATTTACGCAAAGATACTGAATTCCTTTTTGGTAATTCCTAAAAAAATCGAGAAATTTTTTTAGATATGAAAAAAACTTATAGACTTGAAAAAAAATAACCAGAACCTAACTCACCAAATAACAATGCCGAAAGTAAAAATAATAAAATATTGCATCAAAAGTTAATTTTCTATTAACCCGATGTTTCGAATAATTTACAGCAATCGTTCTCGACAACATCATCCATGTAAATATCAGAAAGCAATATCTGAACAATTACCATGAAGAATATAGTTCTTCACATACTTATATCGAACCTACAATATTGAGATAGTTAATATCGATGATTTAGAAACAAGTAAAGTATCTCTCATTTGTTGCCGAGCGTTCTTGAGAATGCCTCGTTTAGAGGCGAAACACGTGTCGAATTTATGGTTGGATTTTTGCGGTATATCGCAAAATTATTGTGGTTCTGAGAGTTCTACCGTATCGCATGGTTGTGTCGCGTTGGTGAGTTTTTTGTCATTATCGTGCATGCTACTTTGCTATTATCACATTCTCCTCTATTTGTGAGAGTGCGGATTGGCAATCTTAGGTTATTCTGTCCAAAGATAACCTGGATTGACAATCCGTGGGTGAGTGGTGGGCTCTCCTCCTAAAACCCATTCTATAATAGTAACAATGGACTTCCGCCAAGTGTCGCCTCATTCAATTAATTACAAGTAAAGTAGTTTTCAAAATAAATGGGATTTATAAATCCCATTGAAATACTTAAAATGTACTTACCTACTTGCGTGGAAAAATTGCTGTTAGAAGATTTCTTGTAGCGGGTGTGTAAGGACTCCAATTGATTGTCTATAGACGCAAGCAGGAATAATTGTGTTTCCAGGGCCAATTAGTATCTAAAAAAATACAAAAACTTATAATAATAATAATAATATAATAATAATAATAATATTCACGGACATTTTCACATAACGTCCTCTGGTCCCAAACTAAGCTTAACGCTTGTGCTATGGGTACCAGGTTACGGATATAATACATATACTACTTTTCTTTTCTTCTAAATACATACATATCATAGATTGAAAACACCCAGACGCAGTACAATTATCTGTGTTCATCACACAAATAATTGTCCTGAGTGGGAATCGAACCCACGACCACTTGCACGGAAGTCGGTTACACTACCGACCACGCCACGAGGCCTGTCTTATCACTGCTTGATTTAGAAAAAAATGCCTTATTTTCTAAACAATAAATTTAATTTAAGCTTAAAATTTAGGTAAATTTTAAATATTTCTATCCCTGTTATCACTGATTCAGTGACAAGTCTTATCATTTTGTTTACAAATGAGGTTAACACGTGACAAAAAAAAATAGTTACCATATTGTTAGGATTTCGTTTACCATTCTCTTTTCTTACTTTTTGTTTTCTGGTATTTTCCCTAATAAGTGACATGATAGCCTGTATCTTCTCAGCAATTGTTTTCATGCTCGGTCTTAATATTTCTGATTCATACCAATCATCCTCATCGTCAACTTGTATGCTATCGTTTACTTTGTAGGTCACATCTTGAGTTCCATGTGAAAGATCGCTATTATCCTCGTCAGATCCCGACATTGTTACTTCAGATTCAGATGACGAGAGATTATTTATTCCATCCATCCATCCATCCCTCCATCCCTCCATCAGCCTTTCATCGTCCACTGCTGGACAAAGGCCTCTACAAAATGGGTATTTTACCATAATCGCCACGTTTGGCAGGCGGGTTGGCGATCGCAGTGGATGTTTTTAGTACACAGGGGAACGCTGCTGCCCGGTCCCCCAGTAATCCCTTAGTCGGCTTTTACGACTCCCATAAGAAGAGACGGGGTGGAGCTATTCTTTGTGCCGGCCCCACACGGCAAATTTTATTACTGGTGTATATTTTATTGGGTTTCGTTTAAATATTCTTGAACGTCGGCTGGTATAACGCGTGTGTCCGTTAGAATCATATTTCCGCAAAGATACTGAATTAGTTTTTGGTTATTCCTAAAAAATCGAGAATCTTTTTTATTTACACACATTCATAGAGATTTGAGGTCACTCAAACCTCTCAAAATGTAAAGCGAATTGGTTTTGTTCTTACCATCGAGGGCATACGCGATGTTGAGGGTTCTTCATAGGTATTGTTAATGGCGTTAGCCGATATGGCAGATTATTTATTACAGGTGTATATTTTATTGGGTTTCTTTTAAATATTCTTGAACGTCGGCTAGTATAACACATGTGTCCGTTTAAATCATATTTACGCAAAGATACTGAATTCCTTTTTGGTAATTCCTAAAAAAATCGAGAAATTTTTTTAGATATGAAAAAAACTTATAGACTTGAAAAAAAATAACCAGAACCTAACTCACCAAATAACAATGCCGAAAGTAAAAATAATAAAATATTGCATCAAAAGTTAATTTTCTATTAACCCGATGTTTCGAATAATTTACAGCAATCGTTCTCGACAACATCATCCATGTAAATATCAGAAAGCAATATCTGAACAATTACCATGAAGAATATAGTTCTTCATATACTATATCGAACCTACAATATTGAGATAGTTAATATCGATGATTTAGAAACAAGTAAAGTATCTCTCATTTGTTGCCGAGCGTTCTTGAGAATGCCTCGTTTAGAGGCGAAACACGTGTCGAATTTATGGTTGGATTTTTGCGGTATATCGCAAAATTATTGTGGTTCTGAGAGTTCTACCGTATCGCATGGTTGTGTCGCGTTGGTGAGTTTTTTGTCATTATCGTGCATGCTACTTTGCTATTATCACATTCACCTCTATTTGTGAGAGTGCGGATTGGCAATCTTAGGTTATTCTGTCCAAAGATAACCTGGATTGACAATCCGTGGGTGAGTGGTGGGCTCTCCTCCTAAAACCCATTCTATAATAGTAACAATGGACTTCCGCCAAGTGTCGCCTCATTCAATTAATTACAAGTAAAGTAGTTTTCAAAATAAATGGGATTTATAAATCCCATTGAAATACTTAAAATGTACTTACCTACTTGCGTGGAAAAATTGCTGTTAGAAGATTTCTTGTAGCGGGTGTGTAAGGACTCCAATTGATATGTCTATAGACGCAAGCAGGAATAATTGTGTTTCCAGGGCCAATTAGTATCTAAAAAAATACAAAAGCTTATAATAATAATAATATAATAATAATAATAATATTCACGGACATTTTCACATAACGTCCTCTGGTCCCAAACTAAGCTTAACGCTTGTGCTATGGGTACCAGGTTACGGATATAATACATATACTACTTTTTTTTCCTCTAAATACATACATATCATAGATAGAAAACACCCAGACGCAGTACAATTATCTGTGTTCATCACACAAATAATTGTCCTGAGTGGGAATCGGACCCACGACCACTTGCACGGAAGTCGGTTACACTACCGACCACGCCACGAGGCCTGTCTTATCACTGCTTGATTTAGAAAAAAATGCCTTATTTTCTAAACAATAAATTTAATTTAAGCTTAAAATTTAGGTAGATTTTAAATATTTCTATCCCTGTTATCACTGATTCAGTGACAAGTCTTATCATTTTGTTTACAAATGAGGTTAACACGTGACAAAAAAAATAGTTACCATATTGTTAGGATTTCGTTTACCATTCTCTTTTCTTACTTTTTGTTTTCTGGTATTTTCCCTAATAAGTGACATGATAGCCTGTATCTTCTCAGCAATTGTTTTCATGCTCGGTCTTAATATTTCTGATTCATACCAATCATCCTCATCGTCAACTTGTATGCTATCGTTTACTTTGTTGTTTGTAACGCTGCTGCCCGGTCCCCCAGTAATCCCTTAGTCGGCTTTTACGACTCCCATAAGTAGAGACGGGGTGGAGCTATTCTTTGTGCCGGCCCCACACGGCAAACTTTATTACTGGTGTATATTTTATTGGGTTTCGTTTAAATATTCTTGAACGTCGGCTGGTATAACGCGTGTGTCCGTTAAAATCATATTTCCGCAAAGATACTGAATTAGTTTTTGGTTATTCCTAAAACATCGAGAATCTTTTTTATTTACACACATTCATAGAGATTTGAGGTCACTCAAACCTCTCAAAATGTAAAGCGAATTGGTTTTGTTCTTACCATCGAGGGCATACGCGATGTTGAGGGTTCTTCATAGGTATTGTTAATGGCGTTAGCCGATATGGCAGATTATTTATTACAGGTGTATATTTTATTGGGTTTCTTTTAAATATTCTTGAACGTCGGCTAGTATAACACATGTGTCTGTTTAAATCATATTTACGCAAAGATACTGAATTCCTTTTTGGTAATTCCTAAAAAAATCGAGAAACTTTTTTAGATATGAAAAAAACTTATAGACTTGAAAAAAAATAACCAGAACCTAACTCACCAAATAACAATGCCGAAAGTAAAAATAATAAAATATTGCATCAAAAGTTAATTTTCTATTAACCCGATGTTTCGAATAATTTACAGCAATCGTTCTCGACAACATCATCCATGTAAATATCAGAAAGCAATATCTGAACAATTACCATGAAGAATATAGTTCTTCACATACTATATCGAACCTACAATATTGAGATAGTTAATATCGATGATTTAGAAACAAGTAAAGTATCTCTCATTTGTTGCCGAGCGTTCTTGAGAATGCCTCGTTTAGAGGCGAAACACGTGTCGAATTTATGGTTGGATTTTTGCGGTATATCGCAAAATTATTGTGGTTCTGAGAGTTCTACCGTATCGCATGGTTGTGTCGCGTTGGTGAGTTTTTTGTCATTATCGTGCATGCTACTTTGCTATTATCACATTCTCCTCTATCTGTAAGAGTGCGGATTGGCAATCTTAGGTTATTCTGTCCAAAGATAACCTGGATTGACAATCCGTGGGTGAGTGGTGGGCTATCCTCCTAAAACCCATTCTATAATAATAACAATGGACTTCCGCCAAGTGTCGCCTCATTCAATTAATTACAAGTAAAGTAGTTTTCAAAATAAATGGGATTCATAAATCCCATTGAAATACTTAAAATGTACTTACCTACTTGCGTGGAAAAATTGCTATTAGAAGATTTCTTGTAGCGGGTGTGTAAGGACTCCAATTGATTGTCTATAGACGCAAGCAGGAATAATTGTGTTTCCAGGGCCAATTAGTATCTAAAAAAATACAAAAGCTTATAATAATAATATAATAATAATAATAATAATATTCACGGACATTTTAACATAACGTCCTCTGGTCCCAAACTAAGCTTAACGCTTGTGCTATGGGTACCAGGTTACGGATATAATACATATACTACTTTTCTTTTCCTCTAAATACATACATATCATAGATAGAAAACACCCAGACGCAGTACAATTATCTGTGTTCATCACACAAATAATTGTCCTGAGTGGGAATCGAACCCACGACCACTTACACGGAAGTCGGTTACACTACCGACCACGCCACGAGGCCTGTCTTATCACTGCTTGATTTAGAAAAAAATGCCTTATTTTCTTAACAATAAATTTAATTTAAGCTTAAAATTTAGGTAGATTTTAAATATTTCTATCCCTGTTACCACTGATTCAGTGACAAGTCTTATCATTTTGTTTACAAATGAGGTTAACACGTGACAAAAAAAAATAGTTACCATATTGTTAGGATTTCGTTTACCATTCCCTTTTCTTACTTTTTGTTTTCTGGTATTTTCCCTAATAAGTGACATGAAAGCCTGTATCTTCTCAGCAATTGTTTTCATGCTCGGCCTTAATATTTCTGATTCATACCAATCATCCTCATCGTCAACTTGTATGCTATCGTTTACTTTGTAGGTCACATCTTGAGTTCCATGTGAAAGATCGCTATTATCCTCGTCAGATGCCGACATTGTTACTTCAGATTCAGATGACGAGAGATTATTTATTCCATCCATCCATCCATACCTCCATCCCTCCATCAGCCTTTCATCGTCCACTGCTGGACAAAGGCCTCTACAAAATGGGGATTTTACCATAATCGCCACGTTTGGCAGGCGGGTTGGCGATCGCAGTGGATGTTTTTAGTACACAGGGGAACGCTGCTGCCCGGTCCCCCAGTAATCCCTTAGTCGGCTTTTACGACTCCCATAAGAAGAGACGGGGTGGAGCTATTCTTTGTGCCGGCCCCACACGGCAAATTTTATTACTGGTGTATATTTTATTGGGTTTCGTTTAAATAATCTTAAACGTCGGCTGGTATAACGCGTGTGTCCGTTAAAATCATATTTCCGCAAAGATACTGAATTAGTTTTTGGTTATTCCTAAAAAATCGAGAATCTTTTTTATTTACACACAATCATAGAGATTTCAGGTCACTCAAACTTCTCAAAATGTAAAGCGAATTGGTTTTGTTCTTACCATCGAGGGCATACACGATGTTGAGGGTTCTTCACAGGTATTGTTAATGGCGTTAGCCGATATGGCAGATTATTTATTACAGGTGTATATTTTATTGGGTTTCTTTTAAATATTCTTGAACGTCGGCTAGTATAACACATGTGTGCGTTTAAATCATATTTACGCAAAGATACTGAATTCCTTTTTGGTAATTCCTAAAAAAATCGAGAAACTTTTTTAGATATGAAAAAACTTATAGACTTGAAAAAAATAACCAGAACCTAACTCCCCAAATAAAAATGCCGAAAGTAAAAATAATAAAATATTGCATCAAAAGTTAATTTTCTATTAACCCTATGTTTCGAATAATTTACAGCAATCATTCTCGACAACATCATCCATGTAAATATCAGAAAGCAATATCTGAACAATTACCATGAAGAATATAGTTCTTCACATACTATATCGAACCTACAAAATTGAGATAGTTAATATCGATGATTTAGAAACAAGTAAAGTATCTCTCAATTGTTGCCGAGCGTTCTTGAGAATGCCTCGTTTAGAGGCGAAACACGTGTTTAATTTATAGTTGGATTTTTGCGGTATATCGCAAAATTATTGTGGTTCTGAGAGTTCTACCGTATCGCATGGTTGTGTCGCGTTGGTGAGATTTTGTCATTATCGTGCATGCTACTTTGCTATTATCACATTCTCCTCTATCTGTGAGAGTGCGGATTGGCAATCTTAGGTTATTCTGTCCAAAGATAACCTGGATTGACAATCCGTGGGTGAGTAGTGGGCTCTCCTCCTAAAACCCATTCTATAATAGTAACAATGGACTTCCGCCAAGTGTCGCCTCATTCAATTAATTACAAGTAAAGTAGTTTTCAAAATAAATGGGATTTATAAATCCCATTGAAATACTTAAAATGTACTTACCTACTTGCGTGGAAAAATTGCTGTTAGAAGATTTCTTGTAGCGGGTGTGTAAGGACTCCAATTGATATGTCTATAGACGCAAGCAGGAATAATTGTGTTTCCAGGGCCAATTAGTATCTAAAAAAATACAAAAGCTTATAATAATAATAATATAATAATAATAATAATATTCACGGACATTTTCACATAACGTCCTCTGGTCCCAAACTAAGCTTAACGCTTGTGCTATGGGTACCAGGTTACGGATATAATATATATACTACTTTTTTTTCCTCTAAATACATACATATCATAGATAGAAAACACCCAGACGCAGTACAATTATCTGTGTTCATCACACAAATAATTGTCCTGAATGGGAATCGGACCCACGACCACTTGCACGGAAGTCGGTTACACTACCGACCACGCCACGAGGCCTGTCTTATCACTGCTTGATTTAGAAAAAAATGCCTTATTTTCTAAACAATAAATTTAATTTAAGCTTAAAATTTAGGTAGATTTTAAATATTTCTATCCCTGTTATCACTGATTCAGTGACAAGTCTTATCATTTTGTTTACAAATGAGGTTAACACGTGACAAAAAAAATAGTTACCATATTGTTAGGATTTCGTTTACCATCCTCTTTTCTTACTTTTTGTTTTCTGGTATTTTCCCTTATAAGTGACATGATAGCCTGTATCTTCTCAGCAATTGTTTTCATGCTCGGTCTTAATATTTCTGATTCATACCAATCATCCTCATCGTCAACTTGTATGCTATCGTTTACTTTGTAGGTCACATCTTGAGTTCCATGTGAAAGATCGCTATTATCCTCGTCAGATCCCGACATTGTTACTTCAGATTCAGATGACGAGAGATTATTTATTCCATCCATCCATCCATCCCTCCATCAGCCCTTCATCGTCCACTGCTGGACAAAGGCCTCTACAAAATGGGGATTTTACCATAATCGCCACGTTTGGCAGGCGGGTTGGCGATCGCAGTGGATGTTTTTAGTACACAGGGGAACGCTGCTGCCCGGTCCCCCAGTAATCCCTTAGTCGGCTTTTACGACTCCCATAAGAAGAGACGGGGTGGAGCTATTCTTTGTGCCGGCCCCACACGGCAAACTTTATTACTGGTGTATATTTTATTGGGTTTCGTTTAAATATTCTTGAACGTCGGCTGGTATAACGCGTGTGTCCGTTAAAATCATATTTCCGCAAAGATACTGAATTAGTTTTTGGTTATTCCTAAAACATCGAGAATCTTTTTTATTTACACACATTCATAGAGATTTGAGGTCACTCAAACCTCTCAAAATGTAAAGCGAATTGGTTTTGTTCTTACCATCGAGGGCATACGCGATGTTGAGGGTTCTTCATAGGTATTGTTAATGGCGTTAGCCGATATGGCAGATTATTTATTACAGGTGTATATTTTATTGGGTTTCTTTTAAATATTCTTGAACGTCGGCTAGTATAACACATGTGTCTGTTTAAATCATATTTACGCAAAGATACTGAATTCCTTTTTGGTAATTCCTAAAAAAATCGAGAAACTTTTTTAGATATGAAAAAAACTTATAGACTTGAAAAAAAATAACCAGAACCTAACTCACCAAATAACAATGCCGAAAGTAAAAATAATAAAATATTGCATCAAAAGTTAATTTTCTATTAACCCGATGTTTCGAATAATTTACAGCAATCGTTCTCGACAACATCATCCATGTAAATATCAGAAAGCAATATCTGAACAATTACCATGAAGAATATAGTTCTTCACATACTATATCGAACCTACAATATTGAGATAGTTAATATCGATGATTTAGAAACAAGTAAAGTATCTCTCATTTGTTGCCGAGCGTTCTTGAGAATGCCTCGTTTAGAGGCGAAACACGTGTCGAATTTATGGTTGGATTTTTGCGGTATATCGCAAAATTATTGTGGTTCTGAGAGTTCTACCGTATCGCATGGTTGTGTCGCGTTGGTGAGTTTTTTGTCATTATCGTGCATGCTACTTTGCTATTATCACATTCTCCTTTATCTGTAAGAGTGCGGATTGGCAATCTTAGGTTATTCTGTCCAAAGATAACCTGGATTGACAATCCGTGGGTGAGTGGTGGGCTATCCTCCTAAAACCCATTCTATAATAATAACAATGGACTTCCGCCAAGTGTCGCCTCATTCAATTAATTACAAGTAAAGTAGTTTTCAAAATAAATGGGATTCATAAATCCCATTGAAATACTTAAAATGTACTTACCTACTTGCGTGGAAAAATTGCTATTAGAAGATTTCTTGTAGCGGGTGTGTATGGACTCCAATTGATATGTCTATAGACGCAAGCAGGAATAATTGTGTTTCCAGGGCCAATTAGTATCTAAAAAAATACAAAAGCTTATAATAATAATAATATAATAATAATAATAATATTCACGGACATTTTAACATAACGTCCTCTGGTCCCAAACTAAGCTTAACGCTTGTGCTATGGGTACCAGGTTACGGATATAATACATATACTACTTTTCTTTTCCTCTAAATACATACATATCATAGATAGAAAACACCCAGACGCAGTACAATTATCTGTGTTCATCACACAAATAATTGTCCTGAGTGGGAATCGAACCCACGACCACTTACACGGAAGTCGGTTACACTACCGACCACGCCACGAGGCCTGTCTTATCACTGCTTGATTTAGAAAAAAATGCCTTATTTTCTAAACAATAAATTTAATTTAAGCTTAAAATTTAGGTAGATTTTAAATATTTCTATCCCTGTTACCACTGATTCAGTGACAAGTCTTATCATTTTGTTTACAAATGAGGTTAACACGTGACAAAAAAAAATAGTTACCATATTGTTAGGATTTCGTTTACCATTCCCTTTTCTTACTTTTTGTTTTCTGGTATTTTCCCTAATAAGTGACATGAAAGCCTGTATCTTCTCAGCAATTGTTTTCATGCTCGGCCTTAATATTTCTGATTCATACCAATCATCCTCATCGTCAACTTGTATGCTATCGTTTACTTTGTAGGTCACATCTTGAGTTCCATGTGAAAGATCGCTATTATCCTCGTCAGATGCCGACATTGTTACTTCAGATTCAGATGACGAGAGATTATTTATTCCATCCATCCATCCATACCTCCATCCCTCCATCAGCCTTTCATCGTCCACTGCTGGACAAAGGCCTCTACAAAATGGGGATTTTACCATAATCGCCACGTTTGGCAGGCGGGTTGGCGATCGCAGTGGATGTTTTTAGTACACAGGGGAACGCTGCTGCCCGGTCCCCCAGTAATCCCTTAGTCGGCTTTTACGACTCCCATAAGAAGAGACGGGGTGGAGCTATTCTTTGTGCCGGCCCCACACGGCAAATTTTATTACTGGTGTATATTTTATTGGGTTTCGTTTAAATAATCTTAAACGTCGGCTGGTATAACGCGTGTGTCCGTTAAAATCATATTTCCGCAAAGATACTGAATTAGTTTTTGGTTATTCCTAAAAAATCGAGAATCTTTTTTATTTACACACAATCATAGAGATTTCAGGTCACTCAAACTTCTCAAAATGTAAAGCGAATTGGTTTTGTTCTTACCATCGAGGGCATACACGATGTTGAGGGTTCTTCACAGGTATTGTTAATGGCGTTAGCCGATATGGCAGATTATTTATTGCAGGTGTATATTTTATTGGGTTTCTTTTAAATATTCTTGAACGTCGGCTAGTATAACACATGTGTGCGTTTAAATCATATTTACGCAAAGATACTGAATTCCTTTTTGGTAATTCCTAAAAAAATCGAGAAACTTTTTTAGATATGAAAAAACTTATAGACTTGAAAAAAATAACCAGAACCTAACTCCCCAAATAAAAATGCCGAAAGTAAAAATAATAAAATATTGCATCAAAAGTTAATTTTCTATTAACCCTATGTTTCGAATAATTTACAGCAATCATTCTCGACAACATCATCCATGTAAATATCAGAAAGCAATATCTGAACAATTACCATGAAGAATATAGTTCTTCACATACTATATCGAACCTACAAAATTGAGATAGTTAATATCGATGATTTAGAAACAAGTAAAGTATCTCTCAATTGTTGCCGAGCGTTCTTGAGAATGCCTCGTTTAGAGGCGAAACACGTGTTTAATTTATAGTTGGATTTTTGCGGTATATCGCAAAATTATTGTGGTTCTGAGAGTTCTACCGTATCGCATGGTTGTGTCGCGTTGGTGAGATTTTGTCATTATCGTGCATGCTACTTTGCTATTATCACATTCTCCTCTATCTGTGAGAGTGCGGATTGGCAATCTTAGGTTATTCTGTCCAAAGATAACCTGGATTGACAATCCGTGGGTGAGTAGTGGGCTCTCCTCCTAAAACCCATTCTATAATAGTAACAATGGACTTCCGCCAAGTGTCGCCTCATTCAATTAATTACAAGTAAAATAGTTTTCAAAATAAATGGGATTTATAAATCCCATTGAAATACTTAAAATGTACTTACCTACTTGCGTGGAAAAATTGCTGTTAGAAGATTTCTTGTAGCGGGTGTGTAAGGACTCCAATTGATATGTCTATAGACGCAAGCAGGAATAATTGTGTTTCCAGGGCTAATTAGTATC
The DNA here is from genome assembly GCA_948253155.1 of Leucoma salicis. Classification (NCBI taxonomy): domain Eukaryota; kingdom Metazoa; phylum Arthropoda; class Insecta; order Lepidoptera; family Erebidae; genus Leucoma; species Leucoma salicis. Next base: position 8,860,964 of record OX411819.1, on the reverse strand, counting down.
TAAAAAAATACAAAAGCTTATAATAATAATAATATAATAATAATTTACAAAATAATTATATAATTTACAAACTAAAAGAATATAGCTATCCAAAAAATGTTAACAAGATCCAAGACACTAGCAGCACGCCTACCATCCCCGGACTTGTCACATAGCTCCGTGTGCCAGCCACCGGCTACCGCATCAGCAGAGCCGATCATATCGCACGCGTCGAGCTCAACTTCAAGTGACGAGTATTTCTCTCCACCGACGTCGCCACCACCAGTACGCCGGCGTGAGAGAGGCCGGCCACCGGACAGCTTGGGACCCCGAGGCCCACTGGCCTCAAATAGGGTCCCCACTGCCAGTGGTTATGTGCGGCGCATGAAATGGACAAATTCTATAAATGAAAATGTCATGCGCGCGTATTTTCGGGCCACAGAGGGGGGAACTAACCTTACTGCGTACCGTGACCGCATGCTGCTTCTGTTTCAGGGCCTGGAACCAGCCGTCAACGTATCAGCTCAACGATTATCGGATCAAGTACGGGCGATTCAGCGTTCTCGCATGTTGGATAGTGCCGTGCTTGATCGGCTACGCTCAGAGTTTATACAGACTAGCCCTATTACCCCCGTCCCTGCGGAAACAGCAATTACAACAGCCGTTCAAGTCTCTGTTCTACGAGGACCATGTGCGGATGAGGGTGATGGGACTGTCTCTGTGGACACTCAGTACCGTGAGAAGGTAAGAAGTGCTTTGGAATATGCGATTCATGAGTTTCGATTCATACCTCTAGAGTTCAGGCCACATCTGCCTCGATTGCCCATGCATAGAAAGAATGTGTTATTGATTGGTACCCTTGACTCACTTTTGTCTAAATACTTAGACAATAGTGACAATCTCGTCGATACACACTCCATCTTGTATTGTGCAGCTGTTGCGGCTTGCCGCAAAGCTGGATTAAGGATACAAAATAAAGAACCCACTATGCGGCCATTAAATGCGAAACCGGCATGGCAGTACAGGATTGAGTGTCGTATCGCCGAGACAAGGGTACTAATCGGTAAGCTCAGTAGCTTCAGCATGGGCAACACACGCCCACGGGTGATGCGCTTCGTGAAGCGGGCTTTCTTGGGGACTGGAGTCAGGCCTCAAGACTATATGGCCAGAGTTACGGAGCGCATTGACCTACTGAAGCAAAAAGTCTATGCATGGGCAAATCGAATCCGCAGATACAAAAAACGAATGGATCGATTTACAGTGAATCGCATGTTTCAGAGAAATGATCAGTCTATAGAAGCTGGGAACGATCTCGTGAAGTTGTGTGTGATGTGCGGCTACCGGATGCTGAAGCTACAAATACGTTTTGGCGCAGCATTTGGTCGGTGCCCATCATACACTCTGAAGGTGATTGGATGGGGGTTGTTGAACGAGCATGTGAAAAAATCACTCCTATGGATAATATTGTAATCGATCATAAAGACGTAGCATGTGCAGTCCGTACGCTATCAAATTGGAAATCTCCAGGACCGGACGGACTGCACAACTTTTGGCTTAAATGGCTACGCAGTTCACATGCTCGTTTGGCTTCTCAGTTCCAATCGGCCTTAGAATCGGGGTCGTTGCCGGATTTAATGACGACTGGCATCACTCATTTGCTCCATAAATCAGGAAGTACCACGGAACCAAGTAATTATAGACCAATTACGTGTTTACCCACGATCTATAAGCTACTTACATCTATTCTGAGAAGCAAAATTGTCAAACATATTGAAACAAATTCGATCATATCTATATCTCAGAATGGATGTAGGAGCGGGAGCCGTGGTACAAAGGGGCTCCTCCTTATTGATACGGCCATCAGCCAACATGCTCGCCGTAACAAGAGGGATCTGATGACATGTTGGATAGACTATAAAAAAGCTTTTGATTCTGTGCCACATGCGTGGCTCTTGAGGGTGCTAAAGTTGTATAAAGTCAATGCTACTTTATGCGCCTTCTTGCAGTCATGCATGGGGCACTGGAAAACAGCTCTTAGCTATCCAGTATGTCGGCAGACCCCGGGTAATTGCGGTGAGCTCATAAGGATTGAGCGAGGTATATTTCAGGGTGACAGCCTGAGTCCTCTATGGTTTTGTTTAGCCATGAACCCTCTCAGTACACTGTTAGAGGGTTCAGGGCATGGCTACAGGTTACGAAGAGGTGGTCGGGAAATATCCCACCTGTATTATATGGATGATCTTAAGCTATTTGCTTCCACCAGATTGCAACTGATAGAGTTACTGAAATTAACTGAATCTTTTAGTAATTCTATCGGTATGAAGTTTGGTGTAGACAAATGTGCGGTCATGCATGTAAAACGGGGAAGGGTAGTGGAATCTGAGGGAATTCAGCTCACGGATTCTACTAATTTACGACCACTTCTCGTAACTGACACCTATAAATACCTGGGTATGTCGCAAGCCTTAGGCATAAATGAGGTGGATATGAAACAATTGCTGCGGGAACGTTTCTTTGGCCGCCTGAAAAAAGTACTAAGTAGTCTTTTATCAGGTGGCAACAAGGTGCGAGCCTGCAACGGTTGGGTCATGCCACTTCTTATGTACTCTTTCGGCATACTCAGGTGGACTCAGACTGAACTTGACGCCTTGGATAGAAGGGTCCGTAGTCTTTTGACCGCACATCGTATGCATCACCCTCGTTCGTCAGTAATGAGGTTGTACATTCCGCGAAAGTATGGAGGTCGAGGATTTTTAAATGCCAAGACCTTGCACTATCGTGAGGTGTACAACCTTAGGGAATATTTTCTCTGTGCTGACAGGGTTATGCATCGCGATGTGGTCGCTGTAGATTCCGGACTCACCCCGCTCTCCTTGGCTAAGAAGAACTGGCGCAGACCTGTAGTACTCAGTACTGATGACCGCAAGAGTGTATGGCAGAGCAAGGAGCTCCACGGAAGGTTCTATCGGGCTTTACATGGGCCCGACGTAGACTTTTTAGCTTCCGTGGCCTGGCTACGTTTCGGCAACCTCTTTGGAGAAACCGAAGGTTTTGTCTGTGCAATTACTGACGAAGTTATCATGACGAACAACTACCGGAGACGTATCCTAAGGGACGGAACAGTAGACATCTGTCGTGCCTGTCACCGCCCAGGTGAGTCCCTTAGGCATATAGTCTCGGGTTGTTCTCGTCTTGCTAACGGCGAGTATTTACACAGACATAATCAAGTAGCACGGATCATTCATCAGCAGCTTGCTCTGAAATACGGGCTTGTGGAAGTCGAGGTCCCGTACTATAGGTATGTACCTGAGCCAGTTCTCGAGAATGGCCCTATCACACTGTACTGGGATCGATCAATCATCACGGACAGAACTGTTGTAGCCAACAAGCCTGATATTGTGGTGGTTGATCGAACTGAGCGCCGGACAATGATTGTTGATGTCACCATACCACATGACGAGAATCTCGTGAAGGCTGAGAAGGAGAAACAGATGAAATATCTGAACTTGGCCCACGAGATCGTTGACATGTGGGATGTGGACTCGGCGATCATTGTACCGATAGTGGTTTCAGTTAATGGACTGATAGCCAAGAGCCTCGACCAACATCTTAAGAGGCTCGCGTTGGATGGCTGGGTCAAGGGTCTGATGCAGAAGGCGGTACTTCTGGATACGGCACGCATTGTTCTGAAGTTCCTATCTCTGGGGCCCTAGCCATTGGCAGTTTGGACCCTGTACCCGTTGCCAGTGGGTCTACACACTTTTTATATTTTTAAATGTTGTGTTATTTTTTATAATATAGTATTTAAAAATGTATCTAGTGATGTTATGTTAATAAATGAAAATAATAATAATATTCACGGACATTTTCACACAACGTCCTCTGGTCCCAAACTAAGCTTAACGCTTGTGCTATGGGTACCAGGTTACGGATATAATACATATACTACTTTTTTTTCCTCTATATACATACATATCATAGATAGAAAACACCCAGACGCAGTACAATTATCTGTGTTCATCACACAAATAATTGTCCTGAGTGGGAATCGAACCCACGACCACTTGCACGGAAGTCGGTTACACTACCGACCACGCCGAGAGGCCTGTCTTATCACTGCTTGATTTAGAAAAAAAATGCCTTATTTTCTAAACAATAAATTGAATTTAAGCTTAAAATTTAGGTAGATTTTAAGTATTTCTATCCCTGTTATCACTGATTCAGTGACAAGTCTTATCATTTTGTTTACAAATGAGGTTAACACGTGACAAAAAAAAATAGTTACCATATCGTTAGGATTTCGTTTACCATTCTCTTTTCTTACTTTTTGTTTTCTGGTATTTTCCCTAATAAGTGACATGAAAGCCTGTATCTTCTCAGCAATTGTTTTCATGCTCGGTCTTAATATTTCTTCTTCTATTTGATTCATACCAATCATCCTCATCGTCAACTTGTATGCTATCGTTTACTTTGTAGGTCACATCATGAGTTCCATGTGCAAGATCGCTATTATCCTCGTCAGATCCCGCCATTATTATTTCAGATTCAGATGACGAGAGATTATTTATTCCATCCATCCATCCATCCCTCCATCAGCCTTTCATCGTCCACTGCTGGACAAAGGCCTCTACAAAATGGAGATTTTACCATAATCGCCACGTTTGGCAGGCGGGTTGGCGATCGCAGTGGATGTTTTTAGTACACAGGGGAACGCTGCTGCCCGGTCCCCCAGTAATCCCTTAGTCGGCTTTTACGACTCCCATAAGAAGAGACGGGGTGGAGCTATTCTTTGTGCCGGCCCCACACGGCAAATTTTATTACTGGTGTATATTTTATTGGGTTTCGTTTAAATATTCTTGAACGTCGGCTGGTATAACGCGTGTGTCCGTTAAAATCATATTTCCGCAAAGATACTGAATTAGTTTTTGGTTATTCCTAAAAAATCGAGAATCTTTTTTATTTACACACATTCATAGAGATTTCAGGTCACTCAAACTTCTCAAAATGTAAAGCGAATTGGTTTTGTTCTTACCATCGAGGGCACACGCGATGTTGAGGGTTCTTCATAGGTATTGTTAATGGCGTTAGCCGATATGGCAGATTATTTATTACAGGTGTATATTTTATTGGGTTTCTTTTAAATATTCTTGAACATCGGCTAGTATAACACATGTGTCCGTTTAAATCATATTTACGCAAAGATACTGAATTCCTTTTTGGTAATTCCTAAAAAAATCGAGAAACTTTTTTAGATATGAAAAAAACTTATAGACTTGAAAAAAAATAACCAGAACCTAACTCACCAAATAACAATGCCGAAAGTAAAAATAATAAAATATTGCATCAAAAGTTAATTTTCTATTAACTCGATGTTTCGAATAATTTACAGCAATCATTCTCGACAACATCATCCATGTAAATATCAGAAAGCAATAAAAGAATTTGTTCGGATTTTTGCGGAATATTGCAAAATTATTGTGGTTCTGAGAGTTCTACCGTATCGCATGGTTGTGTCGCGTTGGTGAGTTTTTTGTCATTATCGTGCATGCTACTTTGCTATTATCACATTCTCCTCTATCTGTGAGAGTGCGGATTGGCAATCTTAGGTTATTCTGTCAAAAGATAACCGGGATTGACAATCCGTTGGTGAGTGGTGGGCTCTCCTCCTAAAATCCATTCTTAATAGTATTATTAACTCGATGTTTCGAATAATTTACAGCAATCATTCTCGACAACATCATCCATGTTAATATTAGAAAGCAATATCTGAACAATTACCATGAATAATATAGTTCTTCACATACTATATCGAACCTACAATATTGAGATAGTTAATATCGATAATTTAGAAACAAGTAAAGTATCTCTCATTTGTTGCCGAGCGTTCTTTAGAATGCCTCGTTTAGAGGCGAAACACGTGTCGAATTTATGTTCGGATTTTTGCGGAATATTGCAAAATTATGTGGTGGTGTGGTTCTGAGAGTGCTACCGTATCGCATGGTTGTGTCGTGTTGGTGAGTTTTTTGCCATTATCGTGCATGCTACTTTGCTATTATCACATTCTCTTCCTTCGGATTGGCAATCTTAGGTTATTCTGTCAAAAGATAACCGGGATTGACAATCCGTGGGTGAGTGGTGGGCTCTCCTCCTAAAATCCATTCTGTAATAGTAACAATGGACTTCCGCCAAATGTCGCCTCATTCAATTAATTACAAATAAAGTAGTTTTCAAAATAAATGGGATTTATAAATCCCATTGAAACACTTAAAATGTACTTACCTACTTGCGTGGAAAAATTGCTGTTAGAAGATTTCTTGTAGCGGGTGTGTAAGAACTCCAATTGATATGTCTATAGACGCAAGCAGGAATCATTGTGTTTCCAGCACCAATTGGTATAGGGAAAGCCTGTATCTTCTCAGCAACTTTTTTCACGCTTGGTCTTAATATTTCTGATTCATACCAATCATCCTCATCGTCAACTTGTATGCTAACGTCTACTATGTAGGTCACATCTTGAGTTCCATGTGAAAGATCGCTATTATCATCGTCAGATCCCGACGTTGTTACTTCAGATTTAGATGACGAGAGATTATTTATTCCATCCATCCCTCCATCCCTCCATCAGCCTTTCATCGTCCACTGCTGGACATAGGCCTCTACAAAATGGGGATTTTACCATAATCGCCACGTTTGCCAGGCGGGTTGGCGATCGCAGTGGATGTTTTTAGTACACAGGGGAACGCTGCTGCCCGGTCCCCCAGTAATCCCTTAGTCGGCTTTTACGACTCCTATAAGAAGAGACGGGGTGGAGCTATTCTTTGTGCCGGCCCCGCACGGCAAATTTAATTACTGGTGTATATTTTATTTGGTTTCGTTTAAATATTCTGGCACGTCGGCTGGTATAACGCGTGTGTCTGTTAAAATCATATATCCGCAAAGATACTGAATTAGTTTTTGGTTATTCCTAAAAAATCGAGAATCTTTTTTATTTACACACATTCATAGAGATTTGAGTTCACTCAAACCCTCAAAATGTATAGCGAATTAGTATTGTCCTTACCATCGAGGGAATACGTGATGTTGAGGGTTCTTCATAGGTATTGCTAATGCCGTTAGCAGGTATGGTAGAAAGTTGATCTTTACTGGCAAGCTGTAGGTAATATTAAAATATTTCACACAATTACACTAGTGGTATAACAAAGGACTGCACAGGCATGATATTGAGTTCAGTCTCCAGTCCGAGGTACGGCACAGACAATTGGAGATTTTGGAATTATGGGTGTATATTTTGTTTACAGACTATCACTGCTCGATGAAGCTAAACATCTTAAGGAAACAAAGAGTGTGAGAAATTTTCTCGACGGTTTGTAATGATTGCCAACCCGCACTGGGCCAGCGAAGGCAAACTTCTGCCTAAATCCCTTTAGCTGTAATAGCAGATCCACGCCCAACAGTGGGACACTGTTAGATTTGAAAAAAAAATAACCAGAACCTAACTCACCAAATAACAATGCTGAAAGAAAAAATAATAAAATATTGCATCTAAAGATAATTTTCTATTAACCCGATGTTTCGAATAATTTACAGCAATCATTCTCGACAACATCATCGATGTAAATATCAGAAAGCAAAATCTGAACATATGCCATGAAGAATACCTATAGTTCTTCACATACTATATCGAACCTACAATATTGAGATATTTAATATCGGTGATTTAGAAACAAGTAAAGTAGTTTTCAAAATTAATGGGATTTATAAATCCCATTGAAATTCTTAAAATGTACTTACCTACTTGCGTGGAAAAATTGTTGTTAGAAGCTTTCTTGTAGCGAGTTTGTAAGCACTGCAATTGATATGTCTATAGATGCAAGCAGGAATCATTGTGTTACCAGAGGCAATTGGCATCTTAAAAAATACAATAGCTTATCACTGCTTGATTTAGAAAAAAATGCCTTATTTTCTAAACAATAAATTTAATTTAAGCTTAAAATTTAGGTAGATTTTAAATATTTCTATCCCTGTTATCACTGATTCAGTGACAAGTCTTATCATTTTGTTTACAAATGAGGTTAACACGTGACAAAAAAAATAGTTACCATATTGTTAGGATTTCGTTTACCATTCTCTTTTCTTACTTTTTGTTTTCTGGTATTTTCCCTAATAAGTGACATGATAGCCTGTATCTTCTCAGCAATTGTTTTCATGCTCGGTCTTAATATTTCTGATTCATACCAATCATCCTCATCGTCAACTTGTATGCTATCGTTTACTTTGTTGTTTGTAACGCTGCTGCCCGGTCCCCCAGTAATCCCTTAGTCGGCTTTTACGACTCCCATAAGTAGAGACGGGGTGGAGCTATTCTTTGTGCCGGCCCCACACGGCAAACTTTATTACTGGTGTATATTTTATTTGGTTTCGTTTAAATATTCTGGCACGTCGGCTGGTATAACGCGTGTGTCTGTTAAAATCATATATCCGCAAAGATACTGAATTAGTTTTTGGTTATTCCTAAAAAATCGAGAATCTTTTTTATTTACACACATTCATAGAGATTTGAGTTCACTCAAACCCTCAAAATGTATAGCGAATTAGTATTGTCCTTACCATCGAGGGAATACGTGATGTTGAGGGTTCTTCATAGGTATTGCTAATGCCGTTAGCAGGTATGGTAGAAAGTTGATCTTTACTGGCAAGCTGTAGGTAATATTAAAATATTTCACACAATTACACTAGTGGTATAACAAAGGACTGCACAGGCATGATATTGAGTTCAGTCTCCAGTCCGAGGTACGGCACAGACAATTGGAGATTTTGGAATTATGGGTGTATATTTTGTTTACAGACTATCACTGCTCGATGAAGCTAAACATCTTAAGGAAACAAAGAGTGTGAGAAATTTTCTCGACGGTTTGTAATGATTGCCAACCCGCACTGGGCCAGCGAAGGCAAACTTCTGCCTAAATCCCTTTAGCTGTAATAGCAGATCCACGCCCAACAGTGGGACACTGTTAGATTTGAAAAAAAAATAACCAGAACCTAACTCACCAAATAACAATGCTGAAAGAAAAAATAATAAAATATTGCATCTAAAGATAATTTTCTATTAACCCGATGTTTCGAATAATTTACAGCAATCATTCTCGACAACATCATCGATGTAAATATCAGAAAGCAAAATCTGAACATATGCCATGAAGAATACCTATAGTTCTTCACATACTATATCGAACCTACAATATTGAGATATTTAATATCGGTGATTTAGAAACAAGTAAAGTAGTTTTCAAAATTAATGGGATTTATAAATCCCATTGAAATTCTTAAAATGTACTTACCTACTTGCGTGGAAAAATTGTTGTTAGAAGCTTTCTTGTAGCGAGTTTGTAAGCACTGCAATTGATATGTCTATAGATGCAAGCAGGAATCATTGTGTTACCAGAGGCAATTGGCATCTTAAAAAATACAATAGCTTATCACTGCTTGATTTAGAAAAAAATGCCTTATTTTCTAAACAATAAATTTAATTTAAGCTTAAAATTTAGGTAGATTTTAAATATTTCTATCCCTGTTATCACTGATTCAGTGACAAGTCTTATCATTTTGTTTACAAATGAGGTTAACACGTGACAAAAAAAAATAGTTACCATATTGTTAGGATTTCGTTTACCATTCTCTTTTCTTACTTTTTGTTTTCTGGTATTTTCCCTAATAAGTGACATGAAAGCCTGTATCTTCTCAGCAATTGTTTTCATGCTCGGTCTTAATATTTCTGATTCATACAATCATCCTCATCGTCAAATTGTATGCTATCGTTTACTTTGTAGGTCACATCTTGAGTTCCATGTGAAAGATCGCTATTATCCTCGTCAGATCCCGACATTGTTACTTCAGGTTCAGGTGACGAGAGATTATTTATTCCATCCATCCCTCCATCAGCCTTTCATCGTCCACTGCTGGACAAAGGCCTCTACAAAATGGGGATTTAACCATAATCGCCACGTTTGGCAGGCGGGTTGGCGATCGCAGTGGATGTTTTTAGTACACAGGAGAACACTGCTGCCCGGTCCCCCAGTAATCCTTTAGTCGGCTTTTACGACTCCCATAAGAAGAGACGGGGTGGAGCTATTCTTTGTGCCGGCCCCACACGGCAAATTTTATTACTGGTGTATATTTTATGGGTTTCGTTTAAATATTCTTGAACGTCGGATGGTATAACGCGTGTGTCCGTTAAAATCATATTTCCGCAAAGATACTGAATTAGTTTTTGGTTATTCCTAAAAAATCGAGAATCTTTTTTATTTACACACATTCATAGAGATTTGAAGTCACTGAAACCTCTCAAAATGTAAAGCGAATTGGTTTTGTTCTTACCATCGAGGGCATACGCGATGTTGAGGGTTCTTCATAGGTATTGTTAATGGCGTTAGCCGATATGTCAGATTATTTATTACAGGTGTATATTTTAAAGGGTTTCGTTTAAATATTCTTGAACGTCGGCTAGTATAACACATGTGTCCGTTTAAATCATATTTACGCAAAGATACTGAATTCCTTTTTGGTAATTCCTAAAAAAATCGAGAAACTTTTTTAGATATGAAAAAAACTTATAGACTTGAAAAAAAATAACCAGAACCTAACTCACCAAATAACAATGCCGAAAGTAAAAATAATAAAATATTGCATCAAAAGTTAATTTTCTATTAACCCGATGTTTCGAATAATTTACAGCAATCGTTCTCGATAACATCATCCATGTAAATATCAGAAAGCAATATCTGAACAATTACCATGAAGAATATAGTTCTTCACATACTATATCGAACCTACAATATTGAGATAGTTAATATCGATGATTTAGAAACAAGTAAAGTATCTCTCATTTGTTGCCGAGCGTTCTTGAGAATGCCTCGTTTAGAGGCGAAACACGTGTCGAATTTATGTTCGGATTTTTGCGGAATGTTGCAAAATTATTGTGTTTCTGAGAGTTCTACCGTATCGCATGGTTGTGTCGCGTTGGTGAGTTTTTTGTCATTATCGTGCACGCTACTTTGCTATTATCACATTCTCCTCTATCTGTGAGAGTGCGGATTGGCAATCTTAGGTTATTCTGTTCAAAGATAACCGGGATTGACAATCCATGGATGAGTGGTGGGCTCTCCTCCTAAAATCCATTCTTAATAGTAACAATGGACTTCCGCCAAGTGTCGCCTCATTCAATTAACTACAAGTAAAGTAGTTTTCAAAATAAATGGGATTTTTAAATCCCATTGAAATACTTAAAATGTACTTACCTACTTGCGTGGAAAAATTGCTGTTAGAAGATTTGTTGTAGCGGGTGTGTAAGAACTCCAATTGATATGTCTATAGACGCAAGCAGGAATCATTGTGTTTCCAGAACCAATTGGTATCTTAAAAAATAGAAAAGCTTATCACTGCTTGATTTAGAAAAAAATGCCGGCCCGATCCGGATCCTAACAGAACTAAGGGTCATGTTTCATGTTTTTTTCTGGCGTTTTTGTTGTCGAGATCGGTACATTTTGCTTCCATCGGCGCACTTGGTGGTTATGCTTGTCCTGAGAACAAATGTTTTATAATCAATAATGTGATTGTCTCAATGAGCTTCCTACGAACTAAAAGTCAATATTTTTTGTAAGTTATACCTAATAAGACTTTCAGACACGCCGCATCTTTGTACAACTGTATGCACAATATCGTTTACTTTGGTGGCATCCAGTTGTGCTTTAGCAGGTTTCATTGGGAAAGCATTTGATGTTTTTCCAGTAAGAGAATGCGTAGCCAGAACTCTGTAAAATTAAAACATAGTAAGAGTTAAATCTCGCACCAACCTTTTTTGGTTAAGGTGCTTTGACCTAAATAAAAATGGACGTTAGGATTTGTACAAAATTCACGAAATATATGTCTCTAGTCAACCTATAAAAATAGTAGGTAGGTGGTACATTACATTAATATATACAAACTTCAATTTTCTAATTTGAAACCTTATTCCTAAACAACCTACCATTAGAAACTTACCACCACGTCATTTGGGGCAACGAACAGGACAGTATGGACCCCTTACCAACTAAACAAACCCAGATAGTAGTATTATCCATAGGTAGGTATTTATATCTTTCCGTATTATAAAAATGCCATGCAAGTCTCACAAAAAACTACTCTGCCCCTTAGACTGAAAAACTAAATGTTAGACGAACCTTCGTTTCGAGTCATTGTGATTGATCGACAGTTCAAACGTGATTCCTGATTAGTCGAGATTTCGACGCGTTATTTAGGCGACCAATCACAATGAAGAGAAACGAAAGTTCGTCTAACGTTTCGTTTTTCATTCTAAGGGAGCTGACGTCTTTTATGATAAATTTAGCTAGTATTTTTTTTTTCTTCGATAAGGCGTTTTTCGGTGACGTTTCAGAATCGTTGTGGACCATACTAAAATTTATTGATTCATCTTTCAAAATTAATGGGATTTCACAATGGAATGAATGGAATTAATGGGATCCCATTAAAATTCTTAACATGTACTTACTTGCGTGGAAAAATGCCTGTTAGAAGCTTTCTTGTAGCGGGTGTGTAAGAACTCCAATTGATATGTCTATAGACGCAAGCAGGAATCATTGTGTTTCCAGCGCCAATTGGTATCTTAAAAAATAGAAAAGCTTATCACTGCTTGATTTAGAAAAAAATGCCTCATTTTCTAAACAATAAATTTAATTTAAGTTTATAATTTAGGTAGATTTTAAATACTTCTATCCCTGTTATCACTGATTCAGTGACAAGTCTTATCATTTTGTTTACAAATGAGGTTAACACGTGACAAAAAAAAATAGTTACCATATTGTTAGGATTTCGTTTACCATTCTCTTTTCTTACTTTTTGTTTTCTGGTATTTTCCCTAATAAGTGACATGAAAGCCTGTATCTTCTCAGCAATTGTTTTCATGCTCGGTCTTAATATTTCTGATTCATACCAATCATCCTCATCGTCAACTTGTATGCTATCGTTTACTTTGTAGGTCACATCTTGAGTTCCATGTGAAAGATCGCTATTATCCTCGTCAGATCCCGACATTGTTACTTCAGATTTAGATGACGAGAGATTATTTATTCCATCCATCCATCCATCCCTCCATCAGCCTTTCATCGTCCACTGCTGGACAAAGGCCTCTACAAAATGGGGATTTTACCATAATCGCCACGTTTGGCAGGCGGGTCGGCGATCGCAGTGGATGTTTTTAGTACACAGGGGAACGCTGCTGCCCGGTCCCCCAGTAATCCCTTAGTCGGTTTTTACGACTCCCATAAGAAGAGACGGGGTGGAGCTATTCTTTGTGCCGACCCCACACGGCAAATTTTATTAGTGGTGAATATTTTATTGGGTTTCTTTTAAATATTCTTGAACGTCGGCTGGTATAACGCATGTGCCCGTTAAAATCATATTAACGCAAAGATACTGAATTCCTTTTTGGTAATTCCTAAAAAAATCGAGAAACTTTTTTAGATATGAAAAAAACTTATAGATTTGAAAAAAAATACCCAGAACCTAACTCACCAAATAACAATGCTGAAAGTAAAAATAATAAAATATTGCATCAAAAGTTAATTTTCTATTAACCCGATGTTTGGAATAATTTACAGCAATCATTCTCGACAACATCATCCATGTAAATATCAGTTAGCAATATCTGAACAATTACAATGAATAATATAGTTCTTCACATACTATATCGAACCTACAATATTGAGATAGTTAATATCGATGATTTAGAAACAAGTAAAGTATCTCTCATTTGTTGCCGAGCGTTCTTGAGAATGCCTCGTTTAGAGGCGAAACACGTGTCGAATTTGTTCGGATTTTTGCGGAATATTGCAAAATTATTGTGGTTCTGAGAGTTCTACCGTATCGCATGGTTGTGTCGCGTTGGCGAGTTTTTTGTCATTATCGTGCATGCTACTTTGCTATTATCACATTCTCCTCTATCTGTGAGAGTGCGGATTGGCAATCTTAGGTTATTCTGTCAAAAGATAACCGGGATTGACAATCCGTTGGTGAGTGGTGGGCTCTCCTCCTAAAATCCATTCTATAATAGTAACAATGGACTTCCGCCAGATGTCGCCTCATTCAATTAATTACAAATAAAGTAGTTTTCAAAATAAATGGGATTTATAAATCCCATTGAAACACTTAAAATGTACTTACCTACTTGCGTGGAAAAATTGCTGTTAGAAGCTTTCTTGTAGCGGGTGTGTAAGAACTCCAATTGATATATCTATAGACGCAAGCAGGAATCATTGTGTTTCCAGCGCCAATTGGTATCTTAAAAAATAGAAAAGCTTATCACTGCTTGATTTAGAAAAAAATGCCTTATTTTGTAAACAATATATTATTTAATTTAAGTTTATAATTTAGGTAGATTTTAAATATATTCTATCCCTGTTATTACCGATTCAGTGACAAGTTTTATCATTTTGTTTACTAATGAGGCTAACATGTGACAAAAAAATAATTACCATATCGTTAGGATTTCGTTCACTATTCTCATTTCTTACTTTTTGTTCTTTGCTATTTTCCCTAACAAGTGCCATGAAAGCCTGTATCTTCTCAGCAACTTTTTTCACGCTTGGTCTTAATATTTCTGATTCATACCAATCATCCTCATCGTCAACTTGTATGCTAACGTCTACTTTGTAAGTCACATCTTGAGTTCCATGTGAAAGATCGCTATTATCATCGTCAGATCCCGACGTTGTTACTTCAGATTTAGATGACGAGAGATTATTTATTCCATCCATCCCTCCATCCCTCCATCAGCCTTTCATCGTCCACTGCTGGACAAAGGCCTCTACAAAATGGGGATTTTACCATAATCGCCACGATTGGCAGGCGGGTTGGCGATCGCAGTGGATGTTTTTAGTACACAGGAGAACACTGCTGCCCGGTCCCCCAGTAATCCTTTAGTCGGCTTTTACGACTCCCATAAGAAGAGACGGGGTGGAGCTATTCTTTGTGCCGGCCCCACACGGCAAATTTTATTACTGGTGTATATTTTATTGGGTTTCGTTTAAATATTCTTGAACGTCGGCTGGTATAACGCGTGTGTCCGTTAAAATCATATTTCCGCAAAGATACTGAATTAGTTTTTGGTTATTCCTAAAAAATCGAGAAACTTTTTTATTTACACACATTCATAGAGATTTGAAGTCACTGAAACCTCTCAAAATGTAAAGCGAATTGGTTTTGTTCTTACCATCGAGGGCATACGCGATGTTGAGGGTTCTTCATAGGTATTGTTAATGGCGTTAGCCGATATGTCAGATTATTTATTACAGATGTATATTTTAAAGGGTTTCGTTTAAATATTCTTGAACGTCGGCTAGTATAATACATGTGTCCGTTTAAATCATATTTACGCAAAGATACTGAATTCCTTTTTGGTAATTCCTAAAAAAATCGAGAAACTTTTTTATATATGAAAAAAACTTATAGACTTGACAAAAAATAACCAGAACCTAACTCACCAAATAACAATGCCGAAAGTAAAAATAATAAAATATTGCATCAAAAGTTAATTTTCTATTAACCCGATGTTTCGAATAATTTACGGCAATCGTTCTCGACAACATCATCCATGTAAATATCAGAAAGCAATATCTGAACAATTACCATGAAGAATATAGTTCTTCACATACTATATCGAACCTACAATATTGAGATAGTTAATATCGATGATTTAGAAACAAGTAAAGTATCTCTCATTTGTTGCCGAGCGTTCTTGAGAATGCCTCGTTTAGAGGCGAAACACGTGTCGAATTTATGTTCGGATTTTTGCGGAATGTTGCAAAATTATTGTGTTTCTGAGAGTTCTACCGTGTCGCATGGTTGTGTCGCGTTGGTGAGTTTTTTGTCATTATCGTGCATGCTACTTTGCTATTATCACATTCTCCTCTATCTGTGAGAGTGCGGATTGGCAATCTTAGGTTATTCTGTTCAAAGATAACCGGGATTGACAATCCATGGATGAGTGGTGGGCTCTCCTCCTAAAATCCATTCTTAATAGTAACAATGGACTTCCGCCAAGTGTCGCCTCATTCAATTAACTACAATTAAAGTAGTTTTCAAAATAAATGGGATTTATAAATCCCATTGAAATACTTAAAATGTACTTACCTACTTGCGTGGAAAAATTGCTGTTAAAAGATTTGTTGTAGCGGGTGTGTAAGAACTCCAATTGATATGTCTATAGACGCAAGCAGGAATCATTGTGTTTCCAGAACCAATTGGTATCTTAAAAAATAGAAAAGCTTATCACTGCTTGATTTAGAAAAAAATGCCGGCCCGATCCGGATCCTAACAGAGCTAAGGGTCATGTTTCATGTTTTTTTCTGGCGTTTTTGTTGTCGAGATCGGTACATTTTGCTTTCATCAGCGCACTTGGTGGTTATGCTTGTCCTGAGAACAAATGTTTTATAATCAATAATGTGATTGTCTCAATGAGCTTCCTACGAACTAAAAGTCAATATTTTTTGTAAGTTATACCTAACAAGACTTTCAGACACGCCGCATCTTTGTACAACTGTATGCACAATATCGTTTACTTTGGTGGCATCCAGTTGTGCTTTAGCAGGTTTCATTGGGAAAGCATTTGATGTTTTTGCAGTAAGAGAATGCGTAGCCAGAACTCTGTAAAAGTAAAACATAGTAAGAGTTAAATCTCGCACCAACCTTTTTTGGTTAAGGTGCTTTGACCTAAATAAAAATGGACGTTAGGATTTGTACAAAATTCACGAAATATATGTCTCTAGTCAACCTATAAAAATAGTAGGTAGGTGGTACATTACATTAATATATACAAACTTCAATTTTCTAATTTGAAACCTTATTCCTAAACAACCTACCATTAGAAACTTACCACCACGTCATTTGGGGCAACGAACAGGATAGTATGGACCCCTTACCAACTAAACAAACCCAGATAGTAGTATTATCCATAGGTAGGTATTTATATCTTTCCGTATTATAAAAATGCCATGCAAGTCTCACAAAAAACTACTCTGCCCCTTAGACTGAAAAACTAAATGTTAGACGAACCTTCGTTTCGAGTCATTGTGATTGATCGACAGTTCAAACGTGATTCCTGATTAGTCGAGATTTCGACGCGTTATTTAGGCGACCAATCACAATGAAGAGAAACGAAAGTTCGTCTAACGTTTCGTTTTTCATTCTAAGGGAGCTGACGTCTTTTATGATAAATTTAGCTAGTATTTTTTTTTTCTTCGATAAGGCGTTTTTCGGTGACGTTTCAGAATCGTTGTGGACCATACTAAAATTTATTGATTCATCTTTCAAAATTAATGGGATTTCACAATGGAATGAATGGAATTAATGGGATCCCATTAAAATTCTTAACATGTACTTACTTGCGTGGAAAAATGCCTGTTAGAAGCTTTCTTGTAGCGGGTGTGTAAGAACTCCAATTGATATGTCTATAGACGCAAGCAGGAATCATTGTGTTTCCAGCGCCAATTGGTATCTTAAAAAATAGAAAAGCTTATCACTGCTTGATTTAGAAAAAAATGCCTTATTTTCTAAACAATAAATTTAATTTAAGTTTATAATTTAGGTAGATTTTAAATACTTCTATCCCTGTTATCACTGATTCAGTGACAAGTATTATCATTTTGTTTACAAATGAGGTTAACACGTGACAAAAAAAAAATAGTTACCATATTGTTAGGATTTCGTTTACCATTCTCTTTTCTTACTTTTTGTTTTCTGGTATTTTCCCTAATAAGTGACATGAAATCCTGTATCTTCTCAGCAATTGTTTTCATGCTCGGTCTTAATATTTCTGATTCATACCAATCATCCTCATCGTCAACTTGTATGCTATCGTTTACTTTGTAGGTCACATCCTGAGTTCCATGTGAAAGATCGCTATTATCCTCGTCAGATCCCGACATTGTTACTTCAGATTTAGATGACGAGAGATTATTTATTCCATCCATCCATCCATCCCTCCATCAGCCTTTCATCGTCCACTGCTGGACAAAGGCCTCTACAAAATGGGGATTTTACCATAATCGCCACGTTTGGCAGGCGGGTCGGCGATCGCAGTGGATGTTTTTAGTACACAGGGGAACGCTGCTGCCCGGTCCCCCAGTAATCCCTTAGTCGGTTTTTACGACTCCCATAAGAAGAGACGGGGTGGAGCTATTCTTTGTGCCGACCCCACACGGCAAATTTTATTAGTGGTGAATATTTTATTGGGTTTCTTTTAAATATTCTTGAACGTCGGCTGGTATAACGCATGTGCCCGTTAAAATCATATTAACGCAAAGATACTGAATTCCTTTTTGGTAATTCCTAAAAAAATCGAGAAACTTTTTTAGATATGAAAAAAACTTATAGATTTGAAAAAAAATACCCAGAACCTAACTCACCAAATAACAATGCTGAAAGTAAAAATAATAAAATATTGCATCAAAAGTTAATTTTCTATTAACCCGATGTTTGGAATAATTTACAGCAATCATTCTCGACAACATCATCCATGTAAATATCAGTTAGCAATATCTGAACAATTACAATGAATAATATAGTTCTTCACATACTATATCGAACCTACAATATTGAGATAGTTAATATCGATGATTTAGAAACAAGTAAAGTATCTCTCATTTGTTGCCGAGCGTTCTTGAGAATGCCTCGTTTAGAGGCGAAACACGTGTCGAATTTGTTCGGATTTTTGCGGAATATTGCAAAATTATTGTGGTTCTGAGAGTTCTACCGTATCGCATGGTTGTGTCGCGTTGGTGAGTTTTTTGTCATTATCGTGCATGCTACTTTGCTATTATCACATTCTCCTCTATCTGTGAGAGTGCGGATTGGCAATCTTAGGTTATTCTGTCAAAAGATAACCGGGATTGACAATCCGTTGGTGAGTGGTGGGCTCTCCTCCTAAAATCCATTCTATAATAGTAACAATGGACTTCCGCCAGATGTCGCCTCATTCAATTAATTACAAATAAAGTAGTTTTCAAAATAAATGGGATTTATAAATCCCATTGAAACACTTAAAATGTACTTACCTACTTGCGTGGAAAAATTGCTGTTAGAAGCTTTCTTGTAGCGGGTGTGTAAGAACTCCAATTGATATATCTATAGACGCAAGCAGGAATCATTGTGTTTCCAGCGCCAATTGGTATCTTAAAAAATAGAAAAGCTTATCACTGCTTGATTTAGAAAAAAATGCCTTATTTTGTAAACAATATATTATTTAATTTAAGTTTATAATTTAGGTAGATTTTAAATATATTCTATCCCTGTTATTACCGATTCAGTGACAAGTTTTATCATTTTGTTTACTAATGAGGCTAACATGTGACAAAAAAATAATTACCATATCGTTAGGATTTCGTTCACTATTCTCATTTCTTACTTTTTGTTCTTTGCTATTTTCCCTAACAAGTGCCATGAAAGCCTGTATCTTCTCAGCAACTTTTTTCACGCTTGGTCTTAATATTTCTGATTCATACCAATCATCCTCATCGTCAACTTGTATGCTAACGTCTACTTTGTAAGTCACATCTTGAGTTCCATGTGAAAGATCGCTATTATCATCGTCAGATCCCGACGTTGTTACTTCAGATTTAGATGACGAGAGATTATTTATTCCATCCATCCCTCCATCCCTCCATCAGCCTTTCATCGTCCACTGCTGGACAAAGGCCTCTACAAAATGGGGATTTTACCATAATCGCCACGATTGGCAGGCGGGTTGGCGATCGCAGTGGATGTTTTTAGTACACAGGAGAACACTGCTGCCCGGTCCCCCAGTAATCCTTTAGTCGGCTTTTACGACTCCCATAAGAAGAGACGGGGTGGAGCTATTCTTTGTGCCGGCCCCACACGGCAAATTTTATTACTGGTGTATATTTTATTGGGTTTCGTTTAAATATTCTTGAACGTCGGCTGGTATAACGCGTGTGTCCGTTAAAATCATATTTCCGCAAAGATACTGAATTAGTTTTTGGTTATTCCTAAAAAATCGAGAAACTTTTTTATTTACACACATTCATAGAGATTTGAAGTTACTGAAACCTCTCAAAATGTAAAGCGAATTGGTTTTGTTCTTACCATCGAGGGCATACGCGATGTTGAGGGTTCTTCATAGGTATTGTTAATGGCGTTAGCCGATATGTCAGATTATTTATTACAGGTGTATATTTTAAAGGGTTTCGTTTAAATATTCTTGAACGTCGGCTAGTATAACACATGTGTCCGTTTAAATCATATTTACGCAAAGATACTGAATTCCTTTTTGGTAATTCCTAAAAAAATCGAGAAACTTTTTTAGATATGAAAAAAACTTATAGACTTGACAAAAAATAACCAGAACCTAACTCACCAAATAAAAATGCCGAAAGTAAAAATAATAAAATATTGCATCAAAAGTTAATTTTCTATTAACCCGATGTTTCGAATAATTTACAGCAATCGTTCTCGACAACATCATCCATGTAAATATCAGAAAGCAATATCTGAACAATTACCATGAAGAATATAGTTCTTCACATACTATATCGAACCTACAATATTGAGATAGTTAATATCGATGATTTAGAAACAAGTAAAGTATCTCTCATTTGTTGCCGAGCGTTCTTGAGAATGCCTCCGTTTAGAGGCGAAACACGTGTCGAATTTATGTTCGGATTTTTGCGGCATGTTGCAAAATTATTGTGTTTCTGAGAGTTCTACCGTGTCGCATGGTTGTGTCGCGTTGGTGAGTTTTTTGTCATTATCGTGCATGCTACTTTGCTATTATCAAAAATATATATATATAAAATCAAAAAATCCGGCGATATTATTAAAATGACTTGGAAGGTGATAAACAGTGAAACTGGTAGAGAAACAGTGCGCAAGAGGGACTTTAACTTGAAAATAGATGACAAAAATGTAAGAGCGAATCGAGAAGTGGCAACGGCATTTGAAAATTATTTTACTAATATTCCTGTTTTAACAACAAAACATCTGACGTTGTCTCCTACTGCAGCCGAATCGCTCCTTAGGCAATGTGTTCCGATATGTAATACTTCCTTTAAATTCTCGGATGTCAATGTAAACAGTGTTATAAATTCTTTTAAAAGTCTTAATATTAAAAAAACTGCGGATTTATGGGGTATGTCTGTTAAGTTAGTTAACTCAATTATTCATATTATTGCTCCCCAATTGACATCTGTGTTTAACGGTTGTTTTGTTAATGGTGTATTCCCCGACCTTATGAAGTTTAGTAGAGTAATTCCTTTGTTTAAATCTGGCAGTACCTCAGACCTTAATAGTTTTCGTCCAATTTCTGTACTACCGACACTAAGTAAAGTATTTGAGAAGCTTATTCTCAAACAAATGGTTGATCATTTTGACAATCATAAATTTTTTCATAAAAACCAGTTCGGCTTCACTAAGAATCGCTCTACTACTGATGCAGGTCTAGAATTGTTAAAAACCATATTTAAAGCTTGGGAAGATTCGCACGATGCGTTAGGCGTATTTTGCGATTTGTCTAAAGCATTTGACTGTGTACATCATGAAACCCTCATTAAAAAGTTATACCATTACGGAATCAGGAACAGGGCTCTCGAGCTTTTGACTTCTTATTTGAGCAATAGAATTCAAAGGGTCGATGTTAATGGCACGTTATCACATGGGTCTGTCATGACAATGGGTGTGCCGCAGGGGTCCATCTTGGGGCCATTTATGTTCTTAGTCTATATTAATGACCTACCATACTACGTAGGAGATAATCGAAATATTGTGTTGTTCGCAGATGATACATCTTTATTATTTAAAATAAGAAGGCAACAACTTAATTATGACGATGTGAACAACACACTATCTAAAGTTGTTCATTGGTTCAATACTAATAACCTAGTTTTAAGTGAAAATAAAACTAAATGTATAAAATTTACTACACCCAATGTAAAGCATGTAGAAACCAATGTACAATTGAATGGCGTCGAACTGGACCTTGTGGAGTCCACGGTTTTCCTAGGTATCACTATAGATAACAAACTCCAATGGGGGCCCCCATATTAAAAAATTGTCAGGTAGGCTTAGCTCAGCGGCATATGCGGTAAAAAAAATTAGATTATTGACTGATGTTGAAACGGCTAGAATAGTTTATTTCAGTTACTTTCATAGTATTATGTCCTATGGCATACTGCTATGGGGATGCTCCGCCGATTTAAATTCTATATTTGTACTTCAGAAAAGGGCCGTTCGTGCAATCTATAATCTGGGCCCGAGAGTTTCCCTTAGACAGAAATTTAAAGAAATAAATATTCTAACTGTCGTGTCTCTATTTATATATGAAAATCTGTTGTATGTCAAGAAAAACATCAGAAGCTTTGATAAGTATAGCGACGTTCATCACATTAATACAAGGAACAAAGGCAATCTTGTTGCTCACAGTACTCGTCTCCACAGAATCAGTAGATCTTTCATGGGGCAATGTATATGCTTCTACAATAAAATTCCTGAAAATGTCCGAAACATGCCACTAAATAAGTTTAAGAAAGCCGTAAAAATTAGACTTTGTAATCAAGGTTATTACACTGTTTCGGATTATCTTGAGGATAAAACTAAATGGGCTTGAGCTGCTCCTCATTCATTAATTTTCAAAATTGTTTTATAAGATATAATGTAATTTTAGTTATAAAGATTATATTAAATTGTAATAAATTGGCAATTTAAAAAAGTGGCCCATGAGTTTCTTGCCGGGTTCTTCTCATGAAAGGCTTTACTACGGAATCCGGCCGCTTGTGGCGATTGCAATCGCCACTTTGTTATTGCGGTTGCACTCGCCTCAGGCGCTCGTGTTAATTATTTTAATTATTAGTGTATTATTGACGATTTTAAGTGCTACTTAATAGGCCTATGAAATAAAGATATTTTTGAATTTGAATTTGAATTTGAATATCACATTCTCCTCTATCTGTGAGAGTGCGGATTGGCAATCTTAGGTTATTCTGTTCAAAGATAACCGGGATTGACAATCCATGGATGAGTGGTGGGCTCTCCTCCTAAAATCCATTCTTAATAGTAACAATGGACTTCCGCCAAGTGTCGCCTCATTCAAGTAACTACAAGTAAAGTAGTTTTCAAAATAAATGGGATTTATAAATCCCATTGAAATACTTAAAATGTACTTACCTACTTGCGTGGAAAAATTGCTGTTAGAAGATTTGTTGTAGCGGGTGTGTAAGAACTCCAATTGATATGTCTATAGACGCAAGCAGGAATCATTGTGTTTCCAGAACCAATTGGTATCTTAAAAAATAGAAAAGCTTATCACTGCTTGATTTAGAAAAAAATGCCGGCCCGATCCGGATCCTAACAGAGCTAAGGGTCATGTTTCATGTTTTTTTCTGGCGTTTTTGTTGTCGAGATCGGTACATTTTGCTTTCATCAGCGCACTTGGTGGTTATGCTTGTCCTGAGAACAAATGTTTTATAATCAATAATGTGATTGTCTCAATGAGCTTCCTACGAACTAAAAGTCAATATTTTTTGTAAGTTATACCTAACAAGACTTTCAGACACGCCGCATCTTTGTACAACTGTATGCACAATATCGTTTACTTTGGTGGCATCCAGTTGTGCTTTAGCAGGTTTCATTGGGAAAGCATTTGATGTTTTTGCAGTAAGAGAATGCGTAGCCAGAACTCTGTAAAAGTAAAACATAGTAAGAGTTAAATCTCGCACCAACCTTTTTTGGTTAAGGTGCTTTGACCTAAATAAAAATGGACGTTAGGATTTGTACAAAATTCACGAAATATATGTCTCTAGTCAACCTATAAAAATAGTAGGTAGGTGGTACATTACATTAATATATACAAACTTCAATTTTCTAATTTGAAACCTTATTCCTAAACAACCTACCATTAGAAACTTACCACCACGTCATTTGGGGCAACGAACAGGATAGTATGGACCCCTTACCAACTAAACAAACCCAGATAGTAGTATTATCCATAGGTAGGTATTTATATCTTTCCGTATTATAAAAATGCCATGCAAGTCTCACAAAAAACTACTCTGCCCCTTAGACTGAAAAACTAAATGTTAGACGAACCTTCGTTTCGAGTCATTGTGATTGATCGACAGTTCAAACGTGATTCCTGATTAGTCGAGATTTCGACGCGTTATTTAGGCGACCAATCACAATGAAGAGAAACGAAAGTTCGTCTAACGTTTCGTTTTTCATTCTAAGGGAGCTGACGTCTTTTATGATAAATTTAGCTAGTATTTTTTTTTCTTCGATAAGGCGTTTTTCGGTGACGTTTCAGAATCGTTGTGGACCATACTAAAATTTATTGATTCATCTTTCAAAATTAATGGGATTTCACAATGGAATGAATGGAATTAATGGGATCCCATTAAAATTCTTAACATGTACTTACTTGCGTGGAAAAATGGCTGTTAGAAGCTTTCTTGTAGCGGGTGTGTAAGAACTCCAATTGATATGTCTATAGACGCAAGCAGGAATCATTGTGTTTCCAGCGCCAATTGGTATCTTAAAAAATAGAAAAGCTTATCACTGCTTGATGTAGAAAAAAATGCCTTATTTTGTAAACAATGTATTATTTAATTTAAGTTTATAATTTAGGTAGATTTTAAATATATTCTATCCCTGTTATTACCGATTCAGTGACAAGTTTTATCATTTTGTTTACTAATGAGGCTAACATGTGACAAAAAATAATTACCATATCGTTAGGATTTCGTTCACTATTCTCTTTTCTTACTTTTTGTTCTTTGCTATTTTCCCTAACAAGTGCCATGAAAGCCTGTACCTTCTCAGCAACTTTTTTCACGCTTGGTCTTAATATTTCTGATTCATACCAATCATCCTCATCGTCAACTTGTATGCTAACGTCTACTTTGTAAGTCACATCTTGAGTTCCATGTGAAAGATCGCTATTATCATCGTCAGATCCCGACGTTGTTACTTCAGATTTAGATGACGAGAGATTATTTATTCCATCCATCCCTCCATCCCTCCATCAGCCTTTCATCGTCCACTGCTGGACAAAGGCCTCTACAAAATGGGGATTTTACCATAATCGCCACGATTGGCAGGCGGGTTGGCGATCGCAGTGGATGTTTTTAGTACACAGGAGAACACTGCTGCCCGGTCCCCCAGTAATCCTTTAGTCGGCTTTTACGACTCCCATAAGAAGAGACGGGGTGGAGCTATTCTTTGTGCCGGCCCCACACGGCAAATTTTATTACTGGTGTATATTTTATTGGGTTTCGTTTAAATATTCTTGAACGTCGGCTGGTATAACGCGTGTGTCCGTTAAAATCATATTTCCGCAAAGATACTGAATTAGTTTTTGGTTATTCCTAAAAATTCGAGAAACTTTTTTATTTACACACATTCATAGAGATTTGAAGTCACTGAAACCTCTCAAAATGTAAAGCGAATTGGTTTTGTTCTTACCATCGAGGCCATACGCGATGTTGAGGGTTCTTCATAGGTATTGTTAATGGCGTTAGCCGATATGTCAGATTATTTATTACAGGTGTATATTTTAATCGTTTAAATATTCTTGAACGTCGGCTAGTATAACACATGTGTCCGTTTAAATCATATTTACGCAAAGATACTGAATTCCTTTTTGGTAATTCCTAAAAAAATCGAGAAACTTTTTTAGATATGAAAAAAACTTATAGACTTGAAAAAAAATAACCAGAACCTAACTCACCAAATAACAATGCCGAAAGTAAAAATAATAAAATATTGCATCAAAAGTTAATTTTCTATTAACTCGATGTTTCGAATAATTTACAGCAATCATTCTCGACAACATCATCCATGTAAATATCAGAAAGCAATATCTGAACAATTACCATGAAGAATATAGTTCTTCACATACTATATCGAACCTACAATATTGAGATAGTTAATATCGATGATTTAGAAACAAGTAAAGTATCTCTCATTTGTTGCCGAGCGTTCTTGAGAATGCCTCGTTAGAGGCGAAACACGTGTCGAATTTGTTCGGATTTTTGCGGAATATTGCAAAATTATTGTGGTTCTGAGAGTTCTACCGTATCGCATGGTTGTGTCGCGTTGGTGAGTTTTTTGTCATTATCGTGCATGCTACTTTGCTATTATCACATTCTCCTCTATCTGTGAGAGTGCGGATTGGCAATCTTAGGTTATTCTGTCAAAAGATAACCGGGATTGACAATCCGTTGGTGAGTGGTGGGCTCTCCTCCTAAAATCCATTCTATAATAGTAACAATGGACTTCCGCCAGATGTCGCCTCATTCAATTAATTACAAATAAAGTAGTTTTCAAAATAAATGGGATTTGTAAATCCCATTGAAACACTTAAAATGTACTTACCTACTTGCGTGGAAAAATTGCTGTTAGAAGCTTTCTTGTAGCGGGTGTGTAAGAACTCCAATTGATATATCTATAGACGCAAGCAGGAATCATTGTGTTTCCAGCGCCAATTGGTATCTTAAAAAATAGAAAAGCTTATCACTGCTTGATTTAGAAAAAAATGCCTTATTAAGTTAATAATTTAGGTAGATTTTAAATATATTCTATCCCTGTTATTACCGATTCAGTGACAAGTTTTATCATTTTCTTTACTAATGAGGCTAACACGTGACAAAAAAAAATAATTACCATATCGTTAAGATTTCGTTCACTATTCTCTTTTCTTACTTTTTGTTCTTTGGTATTTTCCCTAACAAGTACCATGAAAGCCTGTATCTTCTCAGCAATTTTTTTCACGCTTGGTCTTAATATTTCTGATTCATACCAATCATCCTCATCGTCATCGTATATGCTAACGTCTACTTTGTTGGTCACATCTTGAGTTCTATGTAAAAGATCGCTATTATCCCCGTCAGATCCCGACATTGTTGCTTCAGATTCAGATGACGAGAGATTATTTATTACTGGTGTTTATTTTATTGGGTTTCGATTAAATATTTTTGAACGTCGGCTGGTATAACGCATGTACACTCATATTTACGCAAATGTACTGAATTCTTATTAAATATTTATCACTAGCTTTTGCCCGCTACAGAACAACGAAAATAAAAGCTAGTTTTAGGATATTTCCAGTTCCCGATGTAGTAGTGGGATAAAAGGACAAAGCTATACCAGTTATTAATCCTAATCAAGAGATAACAAACAAAAAAGTCTCATCAACATCCATGTTGTAGTTTGTGCGTAATGTAACCCGAAAAAAAAAAGATTTGTGCTCAATCTCCTAAGCAGCCAGATTTTTTTCCAAAATATGTAGATATTCTTAGTTTCATCCTCATATATCTACTCCTTATAGTACAGATAAGCTTACTCGTAATTTAAGTAATCACGTCAGGTCACGTACCTACTCATCGGGCTTCGCGTTCGCGCGCTGAGCTGAGTATTGAATTATTTTAATTTTTCATTATCTAATAAACTGCGCATCCCAATAACATACATAGCTATCTTCATAAAATGATCTTGATGTTGAAGTTACTTTCGTTATTGTATAGCATCATGCTTGATCGCCGAAGGGGTAGGCAGAGGTGTATATTCAACACCCATGGTTCGCCAGCTATGTTTAAGTCCCACGTAATAGGGGGCGAGCCTATTGCCGACTACAGGACACATTTCCAAACAGCAGAGTAACAGCAGAGTTATGCATTTACTTTCGGAAGTTCACGCGGGCGGAGACACAGGCAGAATCAAGTAAAAAAATAAATATCTAACTCCATCATTTGCAGTGTCCATTTGGCATAGAAGTGCAGCGCCGTATGCTCTATTGGTTTCGGCACCTAAAAAAAGGTTGTAAACGTCAGGATATCAGTGTCTTTTTTACGCGCCATTAATGAGATTTACTACTACCAGACTATTATTTGCGAGAACGCTAATTTAGTGGTAGGACCTTGCTTATCCCATCATAAAGGGGCCGGCCCGATCCGGATCCTAACAGAGCTAAGGGTCATGTTTCATGTTTTTTTCTGGCGTTTTTGTTGTCGAGATCGGTACATTTTGCTTTCATCGGCGCACTTGGTGGTTATGCTTGTCCTGAGAACAAATGTTTTATAATCAATAATGTGATTGTCTCAATGAGCTTCCTACGAACTAAAAGTCAATATTTTTTGTAAGTTTTACCTAACAAGACTTTCAGACACGCCGCATCTTTGTACAACTGTATGCACAATATCGTTTACTTTGGTGGCATCCAGTTGTGCTTTAGCAGGTTTCATTGGGAAAGCATTTGATGTTTTTCCAGTAAGAGAATGCGTAGCCAGAACTCTGTAAAATTAAAACATAGTAAGAGTTAAATCTCGCACCAACCTTTTTTGGTTAAGGTGCTTTGACCTAAATAAAAATGGACGTTAGGATTTGTACAAAATTCACGAAATATATGTCTCTAGTCAACCTATAAAAATAGTAGGTAGGTGGTACATTACATTAATATATACAAACTTCAATTTTCTAATTTGAAACCTTATTCCCAAACAACCTACCATTAGAAACTTACCACCACGTCATTTGGGGCAACGAACAGGATAGTATGGACCCCTTACTAACTAAACAAACCCAGATAGTAGTATTATCCATAGGTAGATATTTATATCTTGCCGTATTATAAAAATGCCATGCAAGTCTCACAAAAAACTACTCTGCCCCTTAGACTGAAAAACTAAATGTTAGACGAACCTTCGTTTCGAGTCATTGTGATTGATCCTAAAAAAACTGAATTTCTTAACATGTACTTACTTGCGTGGAAAAATGGCTGTTAGAAGCTTTCTTGTAGCGGTTGTGTAAGAACTCCAATTGATATGTCTATAGACGCAAGCAGGAATCATTGTGTTTCCAGGGCCAATGGGTATCTTAAAAAATATAAAAGCTTATCACCTCTTGATTTAGAAAAAAATGCCTTATTTTCTAAACAGTACATTTAATTTAACTTTATAGTTTAGGTAGATTTTAAATATATTCTTTCCCTGTTATCACTGATTCAGTGACAATTAGCCTTGTTTACTAATGAGGCTAACACGTGAAAAAATAAAATATTTACCATATCGTTAGGATTTCGTTCACCATTCTCTTTTCTTACTTTGCGTTCTTTGGTATTTTCCCCAACAAATGCCATGAAAGTCTGTAACTTCTCAGCAATTTTTTTCATGCTCGTTCTTAATATTTCTGATTCATACCAATCATCCACTTCGTCAACTTGTATGCTAACGTCTACTTTGTTGTTCACATCTTGAGTTTCATGTGAAAGATCGCTATTATCCTCGTCAGATCCCGACATTGTTACTTCAGATTCAGATGACGAAAGATTATTTATTACTGGTGTATATTTTATTGGGTTTCGTTTAAATATTCTTGAACGTCGGCTGGTATAACGCATCTGTCCGTTTAAATCATATTTACGCAAAAATACTGCATTAGTTTTTGGTAATTCCTAAAAAAGTCGAGAAATTACTTTTTTATTTGCACACATTCACAGAGATTTGAGGTCACTCAAATCCTCAAAATGTAAAGTGAACTGGTATTGTTCTTACCATCGAGGGCATACGCGATGTTGAGGGTTCTGCATGGGTATTGTTACTGCCGTTAGCTGGCATGGTAGAAAGTTGATCTGTACTGGCAAGCTGTAGGTAATATTTAAATATTTCACACAATTACACTAAGGGTAAAACAAACGACTGCACAGGCATGATATTGAGTTCGGTTTCCAGCCCGAGGTAGGTGCGGCACAGACAATTCGAGATTTTGGAATTATGGGTGTATATTTTGTTTACAGACTACTGCTCGGTGAAGTTAAACATCTTAAGGAAACCAGGAGTGTGAGAAATTTTCTCGACGGTTTGAAAATTTTTGCCAACCCTCACTGGGCCAGCAAATAACCAGAACCTAACTCACCAAATAAAAATGCCGAAAGTTATTATAATAAAATATTGCATCAAAAGTAAATTTTCTATTAACCCGTTGTTTCAAATAATTTACAGCAATCATTCTCGTCAACATCATCGAAGTAAATATCGGAAAGCAATATCTGAACAAATAGGTCCCATGAAGATTATAGTTCTTCACATACTATGTGTCGAACCTACAATATTGAGATATTTAATATCGATTATTTAGAAACATTGTTAATCTTGATTAGATTCGATCGGATTTATTGAAATGATCATATAGGTATGTAGGTGTAGGTAATATGAAAAACCTTACCATCTCGTTTGCGTGAAGCTGCGCATGCCCCAAGGCTTGTGTGTTGTGTTCGCAATCTAAAACAACATTGTTTTATGTTGAAATTACCCGTTGATATTTTACAAGAGATGATGATAAAGCTTCACAAAAACTTTAAACTTACTCAGATTATTGACACGCACATTCACATGAAGATCCAGAAGACCTGCTATTGCGTCCAATTCTGGTGCATGAACTGGTGACTCTTCGTGCTATAAATATTAGTCATTTTATATTAAACATAGATACTTTGAAAATATCTTCATGAGATAATATCTTCATTATCTATTAATGAGTTCCCTAATCTGTTACCTACTGCTGTTTTGTGGGTTTAGTTACCACAAATTATTAAAAATTGGTGTTTCATTTAATAACTACCGTTTCACTATCCATTTACGAGTATTTTTTATACACAGAATAGAAAATAAATATTTATCACTAGCACAGAACAAGGAAGATAAAAGCTAGTTTTAGGATATATTTCCGGATCCTGATATAGTAGTGGGATAAAAGGACAAAGCTATACCAGTTATTAATCCTAATCAAGAGATATTAAACAAAAATGTCTCATCAATATCCGTGTAGTAGTATGTGCGTAATGTGACGCGAACAAAAAAAAAGGTTTTTGCTCAGTCTCCTAAGCAGCCAGTAATTTTTTCCCAAAATATGTAGATATTCTTAGTTTCATCCTCATATACCTACTTCTTATAGTATAGATAAGCCTACTCGTAATTTGAGAAATCACGTCACGTCACGTACCTACTCATCGGGCTTCGTTCGCGCGCCGAGCTGAGTATTGAATTATTTTAATTTTTCATTATCTTATAAACTATGCGTCCAAATAACATACATAGTTATCTTCATAAAATTATCTTGATGTTGAAGTAACTTTCGTTAGTATATAGCATCATGCCTGATCCCCGAATGGGTAGGCAGAGGTGTATATTAAACACCCACCACGGTTCGCCAGCTATGTTTAAGTCCCACGTAATAGTAGGTGAGCCTATTGCCGGCTACAGGACACATTTCCAAACAGTAGAGTAGAGTGATGCATTTACATTCGGAAGTCCACGCGGGCGGAGTCGCAGGCAGAATCAAGTAAAAAAATAAATATCTTACTCCATCATTAGCAGTGTCCATTTGGCATAGAAGTGCAGTGCCGTTTGCTGTATTGATTTCGGCATCTAAAAAAAGGTTGTAAACGTCAGGATATCAGTGTCTTTTTTACGCGCAAATAATGAGTATTTACTACTACCGGACTATTGTTTTCGAGAACGCTGATTTAGTGGTAGAACCTTGCTTATCCCATCATGAATGGGCCGTGTCGATCCGGAAAGTATCACACATAGGTGGATTAGCGTAAAACAACAGTAGTTTACCATTGCGTTTCGTTTGGTGAAGGAAAGCGCCGGAAGCTCAAACCCCCTTCCTATCCTCCTTATTATCCTGCATATCTTTATCCATTCTTTCCACCTCTTGTCCTTTCCAAGGAGGAGACGGTGACGCGCGAGTAATGCCTCCACTCCGGTGTTACTAGTGTCTATAGGCTACGGTAACCGCGGGTAGGTATTATACCGTAGCCTATAGACGATAAGCGCACTTACCATCACGTGGGCCATATGCTTGTTTGCCATCCACGCAAAAACGCTACAGATTGAATTATAACACATTTTTTATGAATTGTAAACTGTCTATTCGATTTGAAACCCATTTTTATTTAAGCTTAAGTTAAAATGTCGTTCTCTTTCTAAGGAAGCTAGACATTATATGGGAAACAATTTAAGTAATATACAAATCTGATTAGTGTTCTAATCTAACTGGAGCCGACATACAATAGTATGTGAATAGATAATTCTTTACCTACAACCTACCATATACAGCTGATCTAACAAGAATCTCTTCAGGAAAACTACAGAAAAGCTTATTGCTGTTTCGTTGTAACAAGAACAACTTCCATCGCCGTTCATTGAAAAAAATATACACAAAACGTAACATCTGAGGACAAGAAAGTTAATGATACTTGGCTTACCTTGAGGCTGGATGATACGAGCATTAGTGCTAAGCTCGAGCATGGCTTCGATGGCTTCTAATTCAGCTACATATATAGGAGGCATATCTGTCAATTTACAATATTGAAAATTTATTCTTATAGAAAAATAATCATAGTGGTTAATTAGGCAATCCAAAACTCGATTGCGTAGGAGAATATTGTGAGTAAGGCTGATCTAGAAGCTCGCATTATTTCTTTTTTGAGAGAGATCCATCTGATGGTAAATGTCATCAATATGAAATGAAAGAATAAACGGCTATCTCCTGCTACAGCCAAAATGCAACGATGTGCTTCATGGCCGGTCACACGGGAGATGGTGGTACTAACCCGCCCGGGCCTGATACCAAGTGAGTACACCCACTCGGTACCCAGCCCTACCACCAGTCATGCAATGGATGATAATGATGCTTACTTCCCTTAGTCGCCTCATACGACACCCATGGGAAAGAATGGGGTGGTGACACTTGTATTCTTAGTCCGTCACCACACGGAAGCATTAAGTATATAATTTTTCTATACTATGAATGTGTCAAACAAGCATTCGGTCCACCTGGATAAAGAGGGGACTAAGGACTCCGGTGCTCTATAGTTGTAGCGATACGTATGTTTATTTTTCTTTTTTTTTATATTGCCTACGGTGGCAGACGAGCAAGCGGCCCACCTGATGGTAAGTGGTAACCGCCGCTCATGGACTTTAGCAACACCAGGGGCACAGCGAAGCCGCCGCCTACCGCAAGTTAAGTGCTCCTTTCAAACCTCGTTTAAGGAGGGACATGTCGTAGCGCCGGGGAAACACCGTAGCAGGTAGGTCATTCCAGAGCTTACACGTATGTGGTACAAAAGAACGCTGAAAACTAACTGTCTTTGATGAAATCGTTTTCAGGTGGTGTGGATGAATCCTAATATAGCACGCCTTTACAGGGAGTCAAGTGGGTCGAGTTGGTACTTAGGCGCACCTGCCCAGAGATGTGAGCAATACTCCATATGAGAGCGGACCTGTGCTTTATATAGCACAAGTCGTTACCTCGGTGTGAAAAACCGCTTGGTTCTGTTCAGGACGCCTAGTTTTTTCTCGACAATTTGGCTTTGTCCCCCAAATGACTCCCGAACTTGACTTTGCTAGAGATGTCGATGCCGAGGATACCAATGCTCTCGGAGATCGGGAGAGTTACCCCTTGGAACTGGGGCGCCACGACAAATGCATCCTTCTTTGCAGTGAATGCGCAAGTTTCTTATAATAATTACCTACTACATGCTCGTATCTGTCCTAAATTTTATACAAAACAATATTTTGGCGGGAATTGTTGAAACAAATATAATTAATCATATTTTTTTAAGAAAATATCCCTAACTGAGAAAATCACATGGATTCTTATCATGTGGGATTGCCGTAAAACGACATATTTTACCAAATGAAAGTAAGAAAATAGAAACCGTATAAGACTTACTTAATTTAGTTTCAGAGACTTCACTAGTAAAATATCACTGTGTTAACTGCACTTAATATTGTTAATATTCTATTTGGAAGAACATTAGATCACTACGTACTAAACAGAAATGACCAAATATTCTATATTTCTGTATCTTTATACCCTTTGGAGGGGATCATAAAAAAAATACCACGAGTACTACTAAGCTATTCAGTAATTTAGACAAAAGGTGCAAGTTAATCCCTTCTAATTACCTGCTACAATCCTGTATTATCTGTGTTCAAATTTTCAAGTTAAAATAGTGTGTATTGTTATAAAAATTAGTTTTATATTGAAAGTAATTTAAATATTAAACAATACGCTTATGAGGTCGTGTTAACGACAATTAATTTTGAATTTCCGAAAAGTTTATTGTACTAGTAATTACTGTAATAACGTTAATCCATAGATTATTAACATGTAAATCTCATTGGCAGTTGTTTTTTAGTTTTATGGAATATTGAAGGTAACAAACCTTGGCATAGATTAGATTTGAGTAGCTAGCCCTCTCCTTCCTTTGTAAAACTTGTAAAGTTGTCATATTCCATGCGGCCAACGTCGTTTAGCGAACTGCTCAAGCCGTTGAGAAACCCTCTCATGTGTACAGATTCCTTCACAATGTACTGCTCCGCTGTGCAATATTAATATATTATATTCAAATAAAAACAAACCTAAAATAAATCTTTGGTTTTTAACCGACTTCGAAAAGGAGGAGGTCATCAATCTGACTGTATGTATTTGTCACTGATAAAAAATAGATAATGCGCATTGCTTCTTATCTACGTCTATGCCACGATGCGGGATGCGCCACTTTGTGCGTTGCTGTGAGGCCAAGGTTTAAGAACCATTTCTCTTTTTGTAAGTCAATCCGCCATCTGTGCAGTGCAGTAATCCGTCCCAAACTAGCGGTATTGTGTTTCATTTTCCTATTCTTATTTAAAATATTTATAGGGCGTCGTCACTATCTGCTAAAAACCTTAATTGTAAAATTAAGTTTGCCTAGTCGGTATAATGTATGCAAATACTTCCGACAGATCGCACAAGCGTTACCCAAAACGTTATAGAATGTGTTATCGAAATTCGCAGTCCCGAGCAATTGTCACGATGGCTGAACTGAATTGGCAAAGCATCTGGGACGGTATCCAGGAGATGCAGGTTCAAATCCTGCTCGTGACTGTTATTTTAGATTTCACATTTTCACACTTTGTGTTAATTTCCTATTTTTGTAGTGATATCTATAATAAAATGATAGAGTATTTACTGCACAGAAGGCAGAGTGGTTTGTATGCCTGTTCTATGAGTGTTGTGGGTTCGATTCCCACACAGGACAACTCTTTGTGTGATCCACGAATGGCTGTTCTGAGTCTGGGTGTGCTTTGTGTCCGTGACATTGTGTGTTTGTAAAAGAAAGTCCCCCGCGATACAGGGATGATTCCTAAGTGCAGGGTGTTGTCTTTTTAAAGAAAAAGAAAGAAGAAGGAGGGCTACCGTTGTCCGCGCATCATGGAAAATCTCTATCTACTAGGATAGATTACAATTAAGTATTCTAATATTTTGGCTCTTTGTTGTCTATAAAAAAAATTGCGATATAGGTATGTAATACTCGTATCTTTTCTTATCATAACTTTTGTAAAACTGTAACAGAGCTGTGTAGCACATTTAAGATATTTGGGACAAAAATACTGTATTAGCGGCCACATAGGCGTGTCTAAACACAAAACATTTTTTTTTTAGATTTTGTCTGTTTATTCATTCACGCATCACGCAAAAACTACTGAACGTATTTTGAAGCAACTATTTTTATTTAATAGCTCTAGATTAGACTTAAAAACTGGTATACATTTTATTCCGCTACCGTGTCGGGAACTTGAGTCAACCTAAATACTAGCTTTTGGCTGCGCCGAAGCCGCGGGCAAAGGCTCCTCTTGGACGAAATCTTTTTTGGACGAAACATATATTTTGTATTTGGAATTAATATTATAATTTATTGCATTAAGTTTTGTCCGCGTGGTGACGGACAGAATACAATCACCACCTCATTCTTTCCCGCGAGTGGCTAATGGAAGTAAGTAAGTATCACACATTGCATTACTTATTAGACTTTTATCAGGGTTATCGGGCGGGTTGGTTCCACAGTCCTTGTAATGTAATTGACCATGAAACACCTTGGTGTGTCTAGGTCGTAGCGAGAGGTAGCCAGCCATCCATTCGTTTCCCATATGAGAAATGAAATGGTGAGCAGTGACTGGGCAGTATTCTTAGTATCGCTGAGGCCCGTAGCGGTGGTTACCACCTACCATTAGGCAGGACATGGATCGTCTATCACCATAAGCAATAAAATAATAATTCGTCGTTAATGTAACATAAATCAAACGCCAGAGCTAATGGCAGACTGGTTTATTCTTAAAGCATACATACCCACAACATAATTAATAAAACATTTAACCTAATCGCTACAACTTCTCCTTCTTTAATAAGACAACTAGCTAACTTAATCTAACACCATCACCTAAAATCTTAACTTATATAAATCTACATTTACTATGATATATAGATAAAGTAAACAACAATATTTTTAACAGTAATGAATATTGCTATTGTTTAGCCCGCTTGTAAGCACGCAGTGCTCGGGCAGACGCGCCTGGTGGGGTCGTCAGCACCCGCGGCCTCAGAGCCGGCTTTGGGCCACTCTGTGCAGAGGATGCCCGCCCTGTTTTTTTTTCTTGTTTTGGCGGAAAAAAATGTTCCTAACCGCACACCCCGTCGTTCGGAGCAACGAACAAGGTAGTGTGGGGCTTTCACCCACTAAAGAAACTCGCCGTGTGCCGTCTCTCCGCCTTTATTGGCGGGCCACTGCAACTATATATTATTACTTTCCTTCGGTGGTAGGCCACCCGCCCTACCGGTGGCGACTCGGCCACCCCACTGACCGAGTCCTCTTTTACCTCTTCCACCACGGGATCATTTGTGAGAGGTTCCCGCTCTAATACCGCACTACGAGTAGAACGCGATAGGGAAAACTTATTTTTATTATTTGCGGCGGCTGGTAACGTTTGGTCAGCGTGTCGACGCCAGAGTGTATCGTCCCATACTTCGACCTTATATGACACGGGACCCGTTTTATTACTGACTGTGCCGGTAGTCCACTTTTCCTTTTTCACCGAATAGTCGCACGCTAACACTGATTCGCCTACTTGAAAGTCTCATACTGTGACCGGTCCGTGGCGTACCTGACGCTCTCTTGTGCGGCTCGCACGACGCTATACACGTCGGGGCGCAACGCGTCCAGCCGACTGAACAGGCGGCGCCCCTACAGCGCCACGGATGGGGCGATGCCGGTCGTGGCATGAGGACAGTTGTGATATTTTAACAAAAAAATATTCAAGGCCGCGTTAACGCCGTACTGCACCCTCTTAAGCGATTTTTTATGGTCTTAACTGCATTTTCAGCTGCGCCATTCGCTTGAGGCCTATAAGGAGCTGAAGTGACATGTTTTACTCAGTTTTTTTACAAAACTTTAAATTCTCGTGATGCAAAGGGTGGGCCGTTATCCGTGACGAGCTGTGAGGGCAACCCGAACCTTGCAAATATACCTCTGAAGGCATTGATAGTGGACCGCGACTCCGTAGACTTCATCGGTAAGGCTATCTATTTGCAGTGCGCGTCCACTGTTATGAGGTATCGTGTGCCCCCACAGTCTGCGAAATCAGCGTGTAGCCGTTGCCACATGTGTAGAGGGTAGAGAAAACTCCAAGGGGTAAAGCTGCGACCGTGGCGGGGCATCGCGCACCACGCGGCACGCGTCACACTTCTAATGGGGGCCAATATACATAGCTACGTGATAAACTTTTCATTTTATTAACGCCTCCATCATGTATTTCCGCAAAAATTTGTTTTCGTAACGATGCTGGAGGGTGATTCTTCGGAACGTACCTAGTTTTAGAATGTTTTTCACTGAAGAACACATGAAAATAATGTCCAATTTAGATAATGATTTCAGGTTTTATAGTAAATTATGATGTCTATAGAGGCGTATATACCGAATTATCGTTAATTAAAACAGTAATGAATTAAGTTAGCAGACAACAGTCAAAACTAACTAATCTGGTAGTCCCCCATCTCCAATTTTTGTAGCATTATTAAGTTTTGGTAATATCCATCCATCCATCCATCAGCCTTTCAACGTCCACTGCTGGACATAGGCCTCCCTAAGAGAACGACACAACGAGCGGTCCCGTCGTGGGGGATAATGCCGTAATCGCCACGCTTGGCAGGCGGGTAGGCGATCGCAGTGGATGTTGTTAATACTCGAGGGAGTGCTGCTGCCCACTCCACCGATACTGGTAATATAATTGAGGCAATATACTGGCATAAGTAAGTTCCATCGATATTCAAATACTCTTTACTTGATATTATATTATTTAAATGGAAAATAATTGTACATTTTCGTAAGTAATTACACTACTTAAAAAAATGTCCCCAAACAAAATAATAATTCAACTGGCGCAATTTTACGTTTCTCGTCGCGTAGTCGGTAGTGTAACCGACTTCTGCGTCTGGGTGTTTTCTATCTATTATATATATATGTATTTACAAAAAAAAAGTAGTATATATGTATTATATCCGTAATCTGGTATCCATAGAACAAGTGTTAAGCTTAGTCTGGGACCAGAGGACGTTGTGTGAAAAATGTACGTGAATATTTATTATTATCAGCCGTTTTTTTTAATTTAAACCTTGGACCTGGACTTTACTGACGGGCTAAACTTGTTGAAACTGCAAATTTGTAGTTGAGATTTATATCGAGTATGTTATAAACTAACGAATAAAATGATGCCACTCGTTCACCTGATGATGATGATTTAACAGAAAGATTCTTAGTAAATGTACTCTCATTCTCTGAACTGACTCTGATTCTGAATTATTACTTCCTGAAAGTAATAATTTAGAAATAAATGGTGATTGAGAAAGTTCGGCTTTTATTTTTTCCATTTTCACTAAAATGATAATAAGCAGACAAATGGGCATCTACGGTAGCATAGCCGTCTCGTGTCAATAGAGACGGCTATGACGGTAGGCATCCATCACCCTATTTTGTGTCGCTTTCGTTAAATGCGATTTTCTTTTTAAATAGTACGTATATTTAGTATAGAAACTGTAGCGGCCCATATAGATAACATAAAACAGTTTAAAACAATAAGCTTTGTGCATTCCGCTCATCTCAAAAAAGAACAATAGTTGCCTAGAATTCTTTGAACCCCATCTGCGCTAGAACAATAACTCTACCGATTACAACTGCGTCGAATTGCTCTTGGCCATTGTAGTCCCGACAAATATGAAAGTTAAACCCTTATTATCGACATAATTTTATTATCCTTTATTACCCATTATCTGCCGACCATGATCTATTTTAAGTTTTAAATAAATAAATACAGTAAAATAGTGTTTTTTGCACTATTAATCTTTTCAAATAGTATGGTATATTTTATATAGATTTCTAATAAATATGTCTGCCAAAATATTAGAATACTTAATTGTAATCTATCCTAGTAGATAGAGATTTTCCATGATGCGCGGACAACGGTAGCCCTCCTTCTTCTTTCTTTTTCTTTTTATTTAAAATGACAACACCCTGCACTAAGGAATCATCCCTGTATCGCGGGGGACTTTAACAAATACACAATGTCACGGACTCAAAGCGCACTCAAACTCAGAACAGCCATTTGTGATCACACAAAGAGTTATCCTGTGTGGGAATCGAACCCACAACACTCATATAACAGGCATACAAACCACTCTGCCTTCTGTGCAGTAAATACTCTATCATTTTATTATAGATATCACTACAAAAATAGGAAATTAACACAAAGTGTGAAAATGTGAAATCTAAAATAACAGTCACGAGCAGGATTTGAACCTGCATCTCCTGGAATACCGTCCCAAATGC
Source organism: Leucoma salicis (assembly GCA_948253155.1). Classification (NCBI taxonomy): domain Eukaryota; kingdom Metazoa; phylum Arthropoda; class Insecta; order Lepidoptera; family Erebidae; genus Leucoma; species Leucoma salicis. The sequence goes on along the minus strand of OX411819.1, from coordinate 8,821,231 downwards.
TTTGCCAATTCAGTTCAGCCATCATGACAATAGCTCGGGACTGCGAATGTCGATAACACTTTCTAGAATACACTTTCTAGTGTTTTGGGTAACACTTGCGCGATCTGTCGGAAGTATTTGCATACATTATACCGGCCAGGTAAACTTAATTTTACAATTAAGGTTTTTAGCAGATAGTGACGACACCCTATAAATATTTTAAATAAGAATAGGAAAATGAAACACAATACCGCTAGTTTGGGACGGATTACTGCACTGCACAGATGGCCGATTGACTTACAAAAAGAGAAATGGTTTTAAACCTTGGCCTCACAGCAACGCACAAAGTGGCGCATCCCGCATCGTGGCATAGAGGTAGATAAGAAGCAATGCGCATTATCTATTTTTTATCAGTGACAAAAACATACAGTCAGATTGATGACCTCCTCCTTTTCGAAGTCGGTTCAAAACCAAAGATTTATTTTAGGTTTGTTTTTATTTGAATATAATATATTAATATTGCACAGCGGAGCAGTACATTGTGAAGGAATCTGTACACATGAGAGGGTTTCTCAACGGCTTGAGCAGTTCGCTAAACGACGTTGGCCGCATGGAATATGACAACTTTACAAGTTTTACAAAGGAAGGAGAGGGCTAGCTACTGAAATGTAATCTATGCCAAGGTTTGTTACCTTCAATATTCCATAAAACTAAAAAACAACTGCCAATGAGATTTACATGTTAATAATCTATGGATTAACGTTATTACAGTAATTACTAGTACAATAAACTTTTCGGAAATTCAAAATTAGTTGTCGTTAACACGACCTCATAAGCGTATTGTTTAATATTTAAATTACTTTCAATATAAAACTAATTTTTATAACAATACACACTATTTTAACTTGAAAATTTGAACACAGATAATACAGGATTGTAGCAGGTAATTGGAAGGGATTAACTTGCACCTTTTGTCTAAATTACTGAATAGCTTAGTACGTAGTACTCGTGGTATTTTTTTTATGATCTCCTCGAAAGGGTATAAAGATACAGAAATATAGAGTACAGAAATATAGTATAAAGATAGAGAAATATATATTTGGTAATTTCTGTTTAGTACATAGTGATCTAAGCCGTGTGGGGCCGGCTTTAGAGTTGTCTCACCCCTCTCTACCCACGGGAGTCGTAAGAGCCGACTGAGGGAACATCGGCGGAGTGGGCAGCAGCACTCTCTCGAGTATTAACCACATCCACTGCGATCTCCAACCCGCCTGCCAAGCGCACTATCCCCCATATGAGCGAGACACATGTTGTGACGTTCTCTTGGGGAGGCCTATGTCCAACAATGGACTTCGAAAGGCTGATGGATGGTTGGAAGTGCAGTTAACACAGTGATATTCTACTAGTGAAGTCTGTGAAACTAAATTCAGTAAATCTTATACTGTTCCTATTTTCTATCTTCTTACTTTCATTTGGTAAAACATGTCGTTTTACGGCAATCCCACATGATAAGAATCCATGTGATTTTCTCAGTTAGGGATAATTTAATAAAAACAAATATGATTAATTATATTTGTTTCAACTATTCTTGCCAAAATATTGTTTTGTATAAAATTTAGGACAGGTACGAGTATGTAGTAGGTACTTATTATAAGAAACATACGTATCGCTACAACTATAGAGCACCGGAGTCCTTAGTCCCCTCTTTATCCTCTACTTATTATACTTCCCCTCCATCTCCTTATCCCCTGGAATGAGCGAGTGATGCCTCTGTTGTTGCTAGCGTCTATAGGCCGCAGTAACCGCTTACCACCAGGTGGACCGAATGCTTGTTTGACACATTCATATTAGGTATAGAAAAATTATATACTTAATATAATCTAAAAGCCTATGCTATGAGCTGTAAGATAAAATCCACTACCGCCGCCTTTCCTTGGTGGCTCTCTCAAAAAAGAAATAATGCGAGCTTCTAGATCAGCCTTACTCACAATATTCTCCTTCGCAACAAAAGTTTGGAGTACCGAATTAACCACTATGATTATTTTTCTATAAGAAAAATGTTTTCAATATTGTAAATTGACAGATGCCTCCTATATATGTAGCTGAATTAGAAGCCATCGAAGCCATGCTCGAGCTTAGTACTAATGCTCCTATCATTCAGAGTCAAGGTAAGCCTTTACCAAGTAACATTAACTTTCTTGTCCAATGTTACGTTTTGTGTCTATTTTTTTCAATGAACGACGATGGAACGTTTGCTAAACGTAACAACGAAACAGCAATAAGCTTTTCCGTAGTTTTCCTGAAGAGATTCTTGTTATATCAGCTGTAGATGGTAGGTTGTAGGTAAAGAATTATCTATTCACATACTATCGTGTGTCGGCTCCGATTAGATTAGAACTCTTATCAGATTTGAATATTAATTAAGTAGTTTTCCATATAATATTTAGCTTCATTGGAAAGAGAATGACATTTTAACTTAAGCTTAAATAAAAATAGGTTTAAAATCGAATAGTCACTTTTCAATTGATAAAAATTGTGTTATAATTCAATCTGTAGCGTTTTTTATACGACGTGGATGGCAAACAAGCAAACAAGGCCCACGTGATGGTAAGTGCGTTTATCGTCTATAGGCTACGGTATAATACCTACCCGCGGTTACCGTAGCCTATAGACACTAGTAACACCGGAGTGGAGGCATCACTCGCGCGTCACCGTCTCCTCCTTGGAAAGGACAAGAGGTGGAAAGGATGGATAAAGATATGCAGGATAATAAGGAGGATAGGAAGGGGATTTGAGCTTCCGGTGCTTTCCTTCACCAAACGAAACGCAATGGTAAACTACTGTTGTTTTACGCTAATCCACTTATGTGTGATACTTTCCGGATCGAGACGGCCCATTCATGATGGGATAAGCAAGGTTCTACCACTAAATCAGCGTTCTCGGAAACAATAGTCCGGTAGTAGTAAATACTCATTAGTGGCGCGTAAAAAAGACACTGATATCCTGACGTTTACAACCTTTTTTTAGATGCCGAAACCAATACAGCATACGGCACTGCACTTCTATGCCAAATGGACACTGCTAATGATGGAGTAAAATATTTATTTTTTTACTTGATTCTGCCTGCGACTCCGCCCGCGTGGACTTCCAAATGTAAATGCATCACTCTACTCTACTGTTTGGAAATGTGTCCTGTAGCCGGCAATAGGCTCACCTACTATTACGTGGGACTTAAACATAGCTGGCGAACCGTGGTGGGTGTTTAATATACACCTCTGCCTACCCATTCGGGGATGAGGCAAGATGCTATATACTAACGAAAGTTACTTCAACATCAAGATAATTTTATAAAGATAACTATGTATGTTATTTTGACGCATAGTTTATAAGATAATGAAAAATTCAAATAATTCAATACTCAGCTCGGCGCGCGAACGAAGCCCGATGAAAGGTACGTGACGTGACGTGATTTCTTAAATTACGAGTGGGCTTATCTATACTATAAGAAGTAGGTATATGAGGATGAAATTAAGAATATCTACATATTTTGGGAAAAAAATACTGGCTGCTTAGGAGATTGAGCACAATTTTTTTTTTTTGTTCGCGTCACATTCCGCAAAAAGTACTACACGGATGTTGATGCGACTTTTTTGTTTGTTATCTCTTAATTAGGATTAATAACTGGTATACCTTTGTCCTTTTATCCCACTACTATATCGCGAACCGGAAATATATCCTAAAACTAGCTTTTATCTTCGTTGTTCTGTGGCGGGCAAAACTTAGTGATAAATATTTATTTCATATACAGTGTAGAAAAAATACTCGTAAATGGATAGTGAAACTGTAATTAATAAGTGTAATACCGTTTTTTAATAATTTGTGGTAACCAAACTAGCTAGCTACATATAAAATGACTAACATTTATAGCACGAAGAGTCACCAGTTCATGCACCAGAATTGGACGCTACAAGAAAGCTTCTAACAGCAATTTTTCCAAGCAAGAAGTACATTTTAAGAATTTCAATGGGATTTATAAATTCCATTAATTTTGAAAAATGAAACAATATATTTTAGTGTGGCCCACCTCAATTCTGAAACGTCGCCGCAAAACGCCTTACCGAAGTTTAAAAAAAATAGCGGACCCATCAGAAGCTAAAATTTTCATAAAAATCCTCAGCCCCCTTAGAATGATAACCGAAACTTTAGACAAACCTGCGCTTCTATCCATTGTGATTTGGTCGCCTGAATAACGCATCGAAATCTTGAATAATCAAAAATCACGCAATGTACTGTTGATCAATCACAATGACTCGAAACGAAGGTTCATCTAACATTTCGTTTTTCATTCTAAGGGGGCAGAGTAGTTTATAAAATTTTTGCGAGACTCGCATGGCATTTTTTATAATACAGAAAGATATAAATACCTACCTATGGATAAAACTACTATCTGGGATTGTTTAGTTGTTAAGGGCTCCACACTACCCTGTTCTTTGCCCCAAATAACGGGGCGGTAAGTTTCTAATGGTAGGTTGTGTTTAAGTATATTCAAGGTTTCAAATTAGAATGTTGAAGTTTGTGTATATTAATGTAATGTACCTACCTACCGTTTTTATAGGTTGACTAGAGACACTTATTTCGTGAAAATTGTAGACGTCCATTTTTGTTAGGTCAATGCACCTTAACCAAAAAAGGTAGGTGCGAGATCTCAAAGTGGCGCCGGGCTTAACTCTTATTATGTTTTACTTTTACAGAGTTCTGGCTACGCATTCTCTTACTGGAAAAACATCAAATGCTTTCCCAATGAAACCTGCTAAAGCACAACTGGATGCCACCAAAGTAAACGATATTGTGCATATAGTTGTACAAAGATGCGGCGTGTCTGAAAGTCTTGTTAGGTAAAACTTACAGAAAATATTGACTTTTAATTCGTAGGTAGCTCATTGAGACAATCAAATTATTGATTATAATACATTTGTTCTCAGGACAAGCATAACCACCAAGTGCGCGGATGAAAGCAAAATGTACCGATCTCGAATAACAAAATCGCCAGAAACAACAAAAACATGAAACATGACTCTTAGCTCTGTAAGGGAAAACATATTTAAATGAAGTGCTTGCTTCATTAGGTACCTGCCTATACATATACCTATCTATACGTTAGTGATATAACTCAATAAAGGCGATACCAGTACCTTAACATTTTTATTTTCTCCTATTAAACGTGGCTCTACCTACTTTAGTACATTACTAGTCTGTGGGTCTGCCCATGGAGCCATGGCCCAATAATACAGGCCTGCTCAAATCGTTGACAGTTTGCCACGACTACGTCGTAATGACGTCACATTTTCCTTGCTGTTTTTCAAATAACATTATTTAGGTTAATAAATAACAGATGACAGCATTTAATAATTATACAAATAATTTACTTATCAACAATAAAGGTTTAATTGTTTAAAGTAATTATAATTTCAGAATTTCTACTCTAAATTGGTAAAAAGGAATCTTAGTTATTAATATGAGCAGAATCGTAGTTATTAGTTCCAAGTATAGTTATTTATCTATGGTTATTAGTCTGGCAGCATAGCATTGTTGTGTTGTTGTATGTGACAGATACATGACAGCTATCGCTTTTAGCCGTTTCTCGCTCGTACTCTTTCTGTTAACATTGAATTTCAAAGTTTTTCCAACCATGGTGAATTGTTACCATAGATTTAGGATATACTCCACTGGAGTATATCCTAAATCTATGGTTGTTACATGAAAGATATATAATCTATACTATACTAATAAGTGAAACAACGGTAGGTACCCCTACTATTGTGTTTCGTATGGTGAGTGAGATCGCAAAGGCCCTCCTTATCCTCTCCTTGTAATCCTTCCTTTTCACTGCCTATCCCTTTCCTTGGAGCAGAAGTAATACCCCTGGTGTTGCTAGCGTCTATAGGCTACGGTAACCGCTTATCATAAGGTGATGGGTATTATAAAAAAATACTAATGGGTTAAAATGGTTTACGTTTAAATAGAAAATTTGAAAACAGGCAAGAGGTTAATTTAGAAAGTGCCTTTTCAGAGAGGTATTATAATATCCAACTAGCTCGAGGCGATAAATTGAAGTATATTTCAATTTCTTTTTATAATTTTGTACGCCAAATAAAAATTCTACAATTTTTCTAATATCAATACTAAGTCACGTATATAACTCGCGACTCATCTTCAAAATTTTTAATTCTTACCCTCATTAATAATATAAATGTGAAAGTGACTTTATTTGTTTGTTTTTTGTTACGCTTTCACGACCTAACTATTGAATCCCAGAGTACTGCACCTTAGAAAAGGACACAGGCTACATTTCATCCCAAATTTATGATTTCTTCAGGTTAGCTATTTTTGCATAAAGCTAATTAAAGTGCAGTAGAAGGTACGACATACTTATGTTCTGAAACCACCCGGATGGAGTTGTGGGTAGAGTCTAGTTTAATATATTTAAGCTTTTGCAAAATTTTGAATGTTATTTCGCGATTTGATCAGGCCTTTTTTATAGGGCAGTGGTAGATTTACCAGCAGGCTGAGTAGGCTAGAGCCTAGGGCGGCAGATTTTAGAGGGCAGCAAATTAGGCCCCCTCTCGAATTTACACACACAACAAAAGAAAAGTCACCCGGACAGTTAATAAGTCTGTGTTCGTTCCTGCGAAAACAGAATTTGGTAATTTTTCGGGTGAGAACAAGTTTTTTCACCGGGTGAAAAACTAATTTTTTTTTTTCGTTTATACGGAAAAATCTATCTAACCGCATACCTCATAATTTGTGCGATAATTACTTACGCACACAGTGCTGGTCACTGTTAGTTTATATTCAATCGTCATAAATACAGAGCTAGTCGCATAATACGGCAATGCGTATGAAACGACGGTGTACCTAGACGGCCGCACCTTTAGCAGTTTCAAATTTTGTTATTGGGTGCGTGCGGTGACTTGTAGGTGGCACGCGCACATGCTACTTCTTTCCTTATACTATGCTACAGCGCATCGAGCTGACGACGCTCGGCAGCGAGAGGTCCCCTCTCGTTACCGCGCCGTGTCCTCGTCGCAGTCACAATGTGACAGCACGGAGTCGCTTCCCTTCTTGCAACTATGTGCATGTGCACCTGCACCAGTCAGAAAGTAGAGAATCCATGCCGTCGCCTGGCCAACTCCTCCAGCACTGACTGCAGTGCCCTCATGGTACAAAGACCGGCCCGAGGCTTCAGTCAGACCCTCTATCGGGCCATGCCCCCTCGGCAGGTGTTTCCCTGCCACTTCGCTGGCCACCAACCGTTCAGTAACAGATACTTATCCTTTGTTTTTGTAAAGGCGGGAAAAAATGTACCTAACCGCACACCCCCTCGATTAGGGCAACGAACAGAGTAGTTTGGGGCTGTGGGGCTCTCACCCACTAAATAAACCTGCCGTGTTCCGTCTCTCCGCCTGTATTGGCAGACCGCTGAAACTACTTATGTGACATTACTTCCGTGGCCAGATACCTGGGCCCAGCCCCGATGTAGATCGATTTATAAAATCACGCAAAAAGATAATATAACATTCATTGCTACTACGCTCTGAAAATTTTATATTATCTTTTCAACTATGATTTCTACCAGATAAATTAATAGGGATATTGTTCGTATCGTTTTTAACTTGTAAGTGCAATTAAAAGTATAATGTTTGCGGAATGTACATAATATAAAAGAGGGGTAAAGCTGATGTTATAAGGACGATATATACGACGATGCCATAAACATAAAGTTGCAATTATTGATTAACCAAAAAAATACTATGAAACATGGTATCGAATTACAGAGGTTAGTAGTGGCGGCATAATTTGAATAGCCTTTGGGCGGCAAGTCCGTAGATCCGCCACTGTTATAGGGCCATGGGTCTACCTACTCGTGCTCCTGTCTTACCGTGTTATCGGATCCTATTGGATTTGCCACGTAAACATTGCCTATGTAACATAGGCTGTGCAATAAGTAAGTACCGTAAGTACTATGTACAGTGCTGGATTAGCCAATAAGCAATATAAGCAATTGCTTAGGGCATCCCATCTAGGGGGGCACCAGACGACCGAGAACAAAAACGAGCACACGAAAGTGAATAATTTATTTTTAAATTAAAAAAAAAACACCTTCAAAAGACACCCTGGTATTCCTTACCTTCGATCAATAATGCAATAGATATCGCGTCGGCCCAAAAAATCCGTTTCGGCAAATAAGTGCTTGATTTTACACTAAATGTTATTTGTCTTTTCAATTTTTAGTGGCAGTAATAAATTATTGCTTTGCACATTTTTTGTGACAGATGATCGTAAATGTAAGATGGTAACCTGATTCAGGGTCTAAAATCCCTCTACAGGGATTCCAGAGCTTTTATAAAGATAAAAGTGAATACACTGAATGGTTTAACATCGGAAAGGGTGTTAGACAGGGATGTGTAGCGTCTCCGTGGCTATTTAATCTATTTATGGATAGTTGTTTGCAAGAGTTGAAAGAAAGTGGGTATGGGTTAGAGATGAATTACTACAATTAGGGTTACTCATCAAATGTCTTCTATACGCTGATGATCAAGTTATACGTCATCGACTGCCGAGTTACAGGAGATGGTAACATTAATGAATGAATCCTTGAAAAAGAAAGGAATGAAAGTGAATGTTGAGAAGACGAAAGTAATGGTTCTAGAAAGAGATCAATGCATGACCCCATGTTACATAGTGATTGAAGGAGTGAAGGTTCAACAAGTAAAAGAGTTTGTGTATCTGTGAACATTGTTTACGATAGACGGGAAGTATGAAAAGGACATTGAAAGGAGAGTGAATGCAGTTAATCAAGTGACAGGCAGGAGTGTATTCCTTTACAAGTAGTCGGAAAGCATCTGAAAAGGCACGACTCGCCGTGCACAATGGAGTGTTAGTACCAACTCTAATCTACGGAAGTGAAAGTTGGGTGTGGCAGAAGAAGAACGAGAGTAGAAGGAAGAGTGGAGATGAGAGCTCTAAGAAGTATCTGTAGTATAATCTATATGAATCTGTGGAATGTTAAGATGGTTTGGACACTTAGAGAGGATGGATGAAAGCAGGATAACAATATATATATATATATATATATGGCGAGTGTGAATGGTGCAGTTGGGAGGGGTAGACCTCGACGAACGTTCTCTAATCAAATCAGAGAAGTTCTCGAGAAAGGTCAGGTCAGAAGTACCCTCAACCGACGTGCATGTATGAGGAATATAATGACAGTGAATGAGGCAAAAAAGGTGAGCAAGGATTGTGGCAAGTGGGAATCCGTTGTCTCTGCCTACCACTCTGGGAAAAAGGCGTGAGTCTATAAATAAAAATAAATATAAGTATTATTTTTTTATTTTTGGACTAGGCACCGACTTCAAACACATCAATAGGTGTCTAGCACGAAAATCGTATTTTCATGGCAAAGCATCTGGACGGTATCCAGGAGATGCAGGTTTGAACCGTGACTGTTATTTTCGATTTCACATTTTTCACTTTGTATTTAATGTATGTTGCTAAGCATGTCAAATGCTAAAAATATATATAAAAATATCTAAATATTTATAGGGTTTGCATCATTATTAGGTAAAATCTTAATTGTAAAATTAAGTTTACCTGGTCGGTATAATGTATGAAAATACTTCCGGCAGATGGTGCAGCCGTCACCCAAAGACGTTAAGTATGAATGTGTTATCGAGATTAGCAGTCGGGAGCAAGGGTCACGATTGCTGAATTGGCAAAGCATCTGGACGGTATCCAGGAGATGCAGGTTCGAATCCTGCTCGTGACTGTTATTTTCGATTTCACATTTTTCACTTTGTGTTTAAAATAATTAATTTTTTGCTTTTTAGTGTTTTTTTTATAAAATAGGCGCGTAGGTTAGTTGTAGGTGGTACATGATGGGGAGGCCTTCCTTGGGTGCATCTCGTACGAGAAAGCGTCGAGCACGGGAGTATGAAAATGATAACGATGAGCGCCCAAAGCGCAGTAGAGAAAGAAATAGAGCAAAGCGTCTCGGAGCGCCTTCCGAAGACCGTAAAGAAAGGCTTTATATATAATAAAATGGGTACACCAACTAAATGCACTGCTCCTATGGGACAGAGAGATTTCGAAGTAAACGAAAAAAGATCATCAATTAAAACAACTTTTTAGATTTTTGTTTATTTTTTATAAACCGATTTTGATAAAATTGAAATGGGACCACCTTTTGAAGTAGCACAGTTCAGGCGGAGAGATGGCACGCGGCGGGTTTCTTTAGCGGGGCCCCACACTACCCCTTCTGCTGTCCCGAACGATGGGGTTAGCGGTTAGATACATATTTCCCGCCTTAACAAAAATTAAAAGTGTGTTCTTGGCTTAGTGTGGGTATCCATTTAAGAAAGAGTTTCTCGAAATTCTTCCCCGAAGATGGTGAAATGGAGGATTGCGTTTTCTATGATTATTTTTAGCTCTTCAATTAATGCACGCATTAAGCGAACGGCGAGGGAGTATTTCCCTATTACTTGGCTCTCCCCTCGGATTCCATCAAGTGCGGTCGTGTTTGTAGTAATCATCAATTATTTTAAATTCAATTTAGTTATTTATAAAAACAAAAAAAAACAATATAAATTCAGTGAAAAAGTGATTATAAATACCAGGCGAACATCATAGCGAGGAGATCTTTCAAAGTGAGTGGAACATATCAATTTAGAAGAGAGATAGATGATAAGAGGGTAGTTCCGTACCGAATACCTGGAAAGTGCTAGCCATAAATCTACGGTCGAGATTAAAAATGTACCAAGATTGATTCCGGAAAATAAGGAAGAATTAAGCAAGATCGTTAGTACACTAGGAGAATCCATTGAACAACCAATTTCCAATTCAGACATACGCGACATCTACCGCTTAAAAACTAAGAACAGTTCCAGTGATCACATTGTTGTGGACTTTGCAAACACTTCGCTAAAAGTTTCTGTCATCAAAAAGTGTCGAGAATACAATAAAATGAATCCAAATAATAGGCTAAATACTTGGCTTAGCAAATGCCCCTAAGCAGATATATATAGATGAATCACTTACACAAGCAACCAGAAGATTATTTTACCTTGCACGCGAATTTATAAAAGTGAATAATACTTATTTATGTTGGGTTAATTTTGGTAAGATTTACATCAAAGAAAAAGGCAAGGAAAATGCTCCTATCCGGCGGATCGACTCTGAAGAAGATTTACGCAAAATTAGCTCTAATTGACTAGTTTTATTTAGCACAATTAAATTACTTCTAATACCTATACATTACTATGGTGTGCTTATAACATATTTTCATATAATTTACATAAATACCAAGTTATACTCAAATAAACAAACACATTCTACACTTACACATTATTTTCTAAGCTGTTCTTTAATTAATAAACACAAATTAATTACACAAAAACACAAACAGATTACATATCTTATTTTAATTAATATTAAATACATTATGCAATACCTATATATAAATCAACGTAGTTTATACCCAAAAAAAGGTATTTCAAAACTTAATACTGTCATATTAAATAATCAACCACTCATCCACAATAACTTAATAATACATACTCGTAATATCAACCTACATTATAACACCACTGCAGCTACAAAACTTACTTACTTACTTATCATCACGCCATTTCCCTTGCGGGGTAGGCAGAGAGAACAGAGTGCCAAGAGGTTCTATTCTTGCATACATTTCTCGCTTCCTCAACATTCATAACTCTCTTCATACACGCTCGCCGGTTTCGGAGACTCCTGACTCCACCTTCCTTCAATACATGACCGATTTGGTCTAGGTAGGTGAGCTACAAAACTTACTGGAATCTATTACTCTATATCAGATAATTTTAATAGAATGTATACATATCTATTATCTATGTTAACTAATTATATTACTTTACAACAAATATGTTATATCTCAGATTTTAGTTATAAGATTTTATTTTGTCTTATAGACATTATGATGACTATACCACATAATCTCACCATATATTATAAAACTAAAATAAGGACTATATCAAAAAATATCGTAATGGTAATAATTTATTCTAATATATCCCTTTTTGTTCGAATTATCCAGATCTCATATTTAAAAGGATTTTTAAATCAACACTAAGTTACGTCAAAATATAATTATGATTTTATACACAATATTTAACAACTTACTTTACTATTTGCATTATTCGATAAAAATATATATTAATTCATATTTTAATAACACTGTATTATATAATTACAATGGTACCATAATGGGTTTCTTCACAACTTATATAGAAATGCTTAATTCGTTCTGTTGCACATTAATATCCACTATCTTTAGAGCACATCGTTATATAAATCCAATATTTTTAGGTGGAAATATTGTAAATTGCCACATTTGTTTAATAATATTCTCCATTCGATCAAATAAATATAGCAGAGAATATTGAACAATCGGTTCACTTTAAGTGCTTTCATTGTGATGTAGATTCTGTGTGTAAAATAGCACTTCCGCATAAATCTTGTTTGTCCTTTGTCACGCAGAATGTACGGAGCATTAATCGTAATTTTACCGATTTTGAGGTTTTACTTGAAAGGCTTAATACAGATTTTAATCTTTTAATCTTAACTGAGTGTTGGCTTTCGAGTAATATCACAGTTCCCTCACTTGTTGGTTATAGCTCCTATAGTTCAAAAATAATCACAAGCAAAACGATGGTGTCGTAGTATTTGTTAAAAATAGACTAAATTACTCCGTAGAAGAATCTGTTATATCAGAAGCTAACTGTTTAATTGTTAAAATAAAGCCACATACTGTATTTATCAACATCTATCGTTCACCGTCGTACATCAATATCACTCCATTCCTAACATCACTAAATAACATTTTAAATAATTTACGTATATGCAATAACATTATAATTGTAGGGGACTTAAATATAGCTATAAATGTGGAAAAAGCAGATATCAATTCTAACAGCTACTTAAACATGGCCGCCTTCCATGGCTTGCTACCTGCACACAATTTGATCACAAGAGATTTAAGTGGTACCTGTATTGACCATGTAATAATAAAAACAAAACAAAATATTCTCACAGTGGTCCCTCATTCGACCGTTACAGATCACAGAGCTGTAATCAGTTTTTTATCGAACTCATTGCCAACATATACAGAAAAGAAAATACACACCAAAGTTGACTGTGATGGCATAGTTGCTAATATGTTACAAAGGGACCTTAAACCTATTTACGAATCAATTGACCCCGAATTTTCAATGAATTACTTAACTAATTATTTTACTGAGTCTATAAACAGAAACACTCACACATTTACTACAAGCAGGCGAAAAAAAAAAATCTAAAACCGAGGATAACACCGGGTATGCTTCGTTGCATGAGAAATAGAGATAATTTGCACTACAAATCTAGAAAACATCCTGATAATGAAACATTAAAAGTTACGTACAAACGATACAGGAACTATTGTAACAATCTTTTAAGAAAGGCGAAATTATTCCACGATAAGAAACAAATAGAATTAGCAGGGTAGAATAACAGAAAAATATGGAAGGCCATTAAAAACATCACTAACACATACAAGGCTACAAAACACAAATCAACGGAACTTCTTAACCTACTACTACTACTTAGATCAACAAAACTCTATAAAGTTAGTCAACGAATATTTTATCAACGTTAGAAAATCTCTAGCAAAAAAACTACTTGTAAACTCAACCAACAAAACATTAACTCACAATATATACACTAAACCTAACTCTTTTGCTCTCCAGCGGAGACAGACGCAGATGAAGTAGAACAAATCATTGCGACTCTAAAATCTACTGCGGTTGGATAGGATAAGGTTTCTTCGAACGTTTTAAAAGAACTAAAGTCCTTCCTTGCACCTCCACTGGCTTTTATATTCAATTCCTGTTTTAGGAAAGGTACTTTTCCTTTATGTTTAAAAAAATCTGTCATCATACCTATTCATAAGCAGGGCGACGGAGATTGTGTCGAAAACTATAGACCTATATCATTATTGCCAGTAACCTCCAAAATTCTTGAGAAATTAATTAACACTCGCCTTGTGAACTACTTAGAACAGCATTCTATTCTCTCCAATAACCAATTTGGATTTCGACGTGGTAAATCCACAGCCGATGCAATTCACAATTTGACTGATTTCATTTTACAAATCTTGGATAGTGGTAAAAAGTGTATTATCATCTTCTTGGATTTAGCTAAGGCTTTCGACACGGTCTCCGTCCCAATCTTATTGGATAAATTGTATCATATTGGCATTAGGGGCACACAGCTAGAACTATTCAAAAGCTACTTAACAAATCGGTCCCAGAGAGTTACAATAGGGCAACATACAAGTTCAGAACTAGCGGTTGCGTACGGTGTTCCCCAGGGTAGTATCCTAGGCCCAACACTCTTTCTCGTCTATATTAACGACATTTGCCACACTCCGCTTCCTCGGGGTAAATTAATTAAATACGCAGATGATACCGCCTTAATTTTTACCGGTGATACTTGGACTGAGACCTACGATGCTGCTCAAAGGGGTTTAAATGTTGTTACGGATATGCTACAAGATTCACTTTTATCACTAAACGTCAGTAAGTCAAAATATATATGCTTTTCAGTACGTAATGCAGATGATCCTATTCACCAATCATTAATTGCGCACATGTGTTGCGACCCATCGGCTAGAAGTACCTGTTCATGTACAGTATTAGAAAGGGCCACTCATACAAAATATTTAGGCATAGAAATTGATAACAATCTGTCCTTCAAAATGCACGTCGCTATACTTAGTAACAAAATCCGAAAACTAATAGTAATTTTCAAACAACTGAGACATATCCTAGACACAAAATTTTTAAAATGCACTTATTTATCACTGTGTCAGTCGATTTGTACCTATGGCATACTTATCTGGGGAGGAGCTCCCAAAACTATTATAAAACCTGAAGAAATAGCTCAACGAGCTTTACTTAAGGTTTCGACCTTCAAGCCCTTTTTATATCCCACTAAAACACTGTATCAAAACTGTAAGGTTCTAACAGTAAGGCAATTGCATATCCTTGCAATAATACTGAAACAACATAGTGAATTAAAATTTGATCGGTTACTTTTGGCAAAACGCAAATCTAGTGTCTGTAAACAAAGCCGTAGGTTTCTTTAATAGGGTACAGAAAAACATCTTACAATGGTAACTTGAAAATTATTTTTTTTTGTAATATCTCTGGTTCCCGATGTAGTAGGAGATAAATCGTATACCAGTTTTTATGTCTAATCGAGATCTATCAAATAAAAAAGTTACATTAAAATCCGTTCGTAGTTTTTGCGTGATGCGCAAACAAACAAACAGACAAAAAATCTAAAAAAAATCGTTTTGTGTTTAGCCACGCCTATATAGCCTAATTCAGTATTTTTTTCTCAAATAGGTATCTAAAATGTACAGACATAGCTCTCAGTTATATCTCAGGTTCCCGGTATAGTAGCGGGATAAAATATCTACCAGTTTTGAAGTCAAATCAAGGCCTTTCAAATAAAAAAAGTTGCATCAAAATCCGTTCGGTAGCTTTTGTGTGATGCGCGAACAAACAATCAGACAAACAGATACACAGTTTTATAATAGTTTAGACTAGCCTTTGCTTGCGGCTCCGCCGCAGACAAAAGCTAGTTTTTAAGTTGTATCTCAGGTTCCAGATATAGTAGCGGGATAAAATGTATACTATTTTTCAAGTCTAATCGAAATCTATCAAATAAAAAAAGTTGCATCAAAATCCGTTCAGTACTTTTTACGTGATGCTCGAACAAACAAACAGATAAACAGACAAACAGACAAAAAATCTAAAAAAAATCGTTTTGTGCTTAGACACGCCTATATAGCCTATTACAGTAACTTTTTCTCATACGAGTATATCTTAAATGTACAGACACAGCTCTGTTACAGTTTTATAATAGTATAGATATGGATAGATAGATATCACTATAAAAATAGGAAATTAACACGAAGCGTGAAATTGTGATATCGAAAATAACAGTCACGAGCAGGATTTGAACCTGCATCTCCTGGAATACCGTCCCAGATGCTTTGCCAATTCAGTTCAGCTATCGTGACAATTGCTCGGTACTGCGAATTTCGATAACACATTCTAGAACGTTTTGGGTGACGCTAGCGCGATCTGTCGGAGGTATTTTTATACATTATACCGACCAGGCAAACATATTTTTACTATTAATTTTTTTTAGCAAATAGTGACGCAGCCCTATAAATATTTTAAATAAGAATAGGAAAATGAAACACAATACCGCTAGTTTGGGACGGATTACTGCACTGCACAGATGGCGGATTGACTTACAAAAAGAGAAATGGTTCAAACCTTGGCCTCACAGCAACGCACAAAGTGGAGCATCCCGCATCGTAGCATAGAGTTAGATAAGAAGCAATGCCCATTATCTATTTTTTATCAGTGACAAAAACATACAGTCAGATTGATGACCTCCTCCTTTTCGAAGTCGGTTAAAAACCTAAGATTTATTTTAGGTTTGTTTTTATTTGAATATAATATATTGCACAGCGGAGCAGTACATCGTAAAGGAATCTGTACACATGAGAGGGTTTCTCAACGGCTTGAGCTGTTCGCTAAACGACGTTGGCCGCATGGAATATGACAACTTTACAAGTTTTACAAAGGAAAGTGGGCGCTAGCTACTCCAATCTAATCTAGGCTCAGTATGCCAAGTGTCAATGTCCAACAGGGGACGTTGAAAGGCTGATGGATGGATGGATGGATGGATGCCAAGTTTTGTTACCTTCAATATTCCTTAAAACTAGAAAACAACTGCCAATGAGATTTACGTATTAATAAAAAAAACATAGCATCACGCCTGTATTCCCAGAAAATTAAAATCCCACGTGTTAATAATATATCGATTAACATTGTACGGGTACTAGTGCAGGGTGCATAATACAGTAATTACTAGTACAATAAACTTTTCAGAAATTCTAAATTAGTTGTCGTTAACACGACCTCATAAGCGTATTGTTTAATATTTAAAATACTTTCAATATATAAGCAAATTTTTATAACAATACACACTATATTAACTTAAAAATTTTAACACAGATAATACAGGATTGTAGCAGGTAATTGGAAGGGATTAACTTGTACCTTTTGTCTAAATTACTGAATAGCTTAGTACGTAGTACTCGTGGTATTTTTTTTATGATCTCCTCGAAAGGCTATAAAGATACAGAAATATAGAATTTTTGGTCATTTCTGTTTAGTACGTAGTGATCTAATGTTCTTCCAAATTGAATATTAACAATATTAAGTGCAGTTAACACAGTGATATTTTACTAGTGAAGTCTTTGAAACTAAAGTCTTCACTAAAGACTTCAGTAAGTCACATACTGTTTCTATTTTCCATCTTCTTACTTTCAGTTGGTAAAATATATCGTTTTACGACAACCCCATGATAAGAATCCATGTGATTTTCTCAGTTAGGGATATTCTTAAAAAAACTATGATTAATAATATATTTTTCAACTATTCCCGCCAAAATATTGATCTGTATAAAGGAGAACGCCCATCACCCATACAAAAAATGCCTGAAATGAACAACAATGAAATATACGCCAAAACGTACTACA
This sequence comes from Leucoma salicis, assembly GCA_948253155.1. Classification (NCBI taxonomy): domain Eukaryota; kingdom Metazoa; phylum Arthropoda; class Insecta; order Lepidoptera; family Erebidae; genus Leucoma; species Leucoma salicis. Next base: position 8,803,557 of record OX411819.1, on the reverse strand, counting down.
AATCTTAGAGAACCCATAATGATTTCAATTATTATCAAAAAAACTAGGTAGTAATCAGTTCTAAACATTTTTTTAAACATAGGTTACGTTATGGTAAGGATTTAATAATATGCAACAATAAAACAATAGGAAAACATTTTTGTAGTTTTATCATTAAAAAACTAATATCATCATCATCAACAAACTGAGCAGGGGATAAATATTAATTCACTACCGCGTCGGTGCTAAAAAGTATAATATAAGTAATGCAATTGTCTTTTTATATTTATTCTACTCCTTGTTTTATTCTACTCTTTGATGCAATATGTCAAACTGTCATTAAGGCAAAGGACATATGTTTCATACAGCCACGATACGTTTTCTATTTTGAAAATAATTTGATTTTAATTTAAATTGATGTGAATATACTATTTTAATTAGATTTACTCACCGTATAGGTTGAATTATATCAAAATTGGGTACCGAGTGGGAGTACTCACTTGGTATCGGGCCCGAGCGGGTTCGTACCACCATCTCCAGTGTGACCGGCCATGAAACACATCGTTACGTTTTGGTTGTAGCAGGAGATAGTCGTTTATTCTTTCATTTCATATTGATGAAATGAAATGGTGAGCAGCGGCTTGACAATATTCTCAGTATAGTTGAGTCCATTAGCAACGGTTAACATTAACCATCAGATGGGCCGTGGCTTGTCTACCACTACAAGCAATAAAAAAAAAAGAAATCTAAAGGCCTATGCTATGAGCTGTAAGCTAAAATCCATAACTGCCGCCTTTCCTTGGTGGCTCTCTCAAAAAAGAAATAATGCGAGCTTCTAGATCAGGCTTACTCACAATATTCTCGAGGTTTGGATCGCCTAATTAACCACTATGATTATTTTTCTATAAGAATAAATTTTCAATATTGTAAATTGACAGATATGCCTCCTATATATGTAGCTGAATTAGAAGCCATCGAAGCCATGCTCGAGCTTAGCACTAATGCTCGTATCATTCAGCGTCAAGGTAAGCCAAGTAACATTAACTTTCTTGTCCTCAGATTTTACGTTTTGTGTCTATTTTTGTCAATGAACGGCGACGGAAGTTGTGCTTGTTACAACGAAACAGCAATAAGCTTTTCCGTAGTTTTCCTGAAGAGATTCTTGTTAGATCAGCTGTATATGGTAGGTTGTAGGTAAAGAATTATCTATTCACATACTATTGTATGTCGGCTCCAGTTAGATTAGAACACTAATCAGATTTGTATATTAATTAAATTGTTTCCCATATAATGTCTAGCTTCCTTATTAGAAAGAGAACGACATTTTAACTTAAGCTTAAATAAAAATGGGTTTCAAATCGAATAGACAGTTTTCAATTCATAAAAATTGTGTTATAATTCAATCTGTAGCGTTTTTTATACGACGTGGATGGCAAACAAGCATATGGCCCACGTGATGGTAAGTGCGCTTATCGTCTATAGGCTACGGTATAATACCTACCCGCGGTTACCGTAGCCTTTAGACACTAGTAACGGCGGACTCCGCTCCGGTGTTACTAGTGTCACCACTCGCGCGTCACCGTCACCTCCTTGAAAAGGACAAGAGGTGGAGAGAATGGATAAAGATATGCAGGATAATAAGGAGGATAGGGAGGGGGTTCGGGCTTCTGGCGCTTTCCCTCACCATACGAAACGCAATGGTGACCTATTGTTGTTTTACGCTAATCCTCTATACGTATGTGTGATAATTTCCGGATCGAGCCGGCCCATTCATGATGGGATAAGCAAGGTTCTGCCACTAAATTAGCGTTCTCGGAAACAATAGTCCGGTAGTAGTAAATACTCATTAGTGGCGCGTTATAAAGACTGATATCCCGACGTTTTTTTAGATGCCGAAACCAATACAGCATACGGAGCTGCACTTCTATGCCAAATGGACACTGCTAATGATGGAGTAAGATATTTATTTTTTTACTTGATTCTGCCTGTGACTCTGCCCGCATGGACTTCCGAATGTAAATGCATCACTCTACTCTACTGTTTGGAAATGTGTCCCCTAGTCGGCCATAGGCTCACCCCCTATTACGTGGTACTTAAACATAGCTGGCGAACCGTGGTGGGTGTTTAATATACACCTCTGCCTACCCATTCGGGGATCAGGATTGATGCTATATATTAACGAAAGTTACTTCAACATCAAGATAATTTTATGAAGATAACTATGTATGTTATTTGGACGCATAGTTTATAAGATAACTAGCCTTTGCCAGCGGCTTCGCCGCAGCCAAAAGGTAGTTTTTCAGTTATATCTCAGGTTCCCGATATAGCAGCGGCATAAAATGTATACCAGTTTTTAAGTTTAATCAAGGCCTTTAAAACAAAAAAGTTACATAAAAAGCTGTCCCGAAGTTTTAGCGTGATGTGCGAACAAACAAACAGGTAAACAGACAAACAGATAAAATATCTAAAAAAATTGTTTTGAGTTTAGACTCTTCTATATAGCCTATTACAGGCATTTTTTCTCAAATATCTTCAATGTACAGACAGATATGTTACAGCTTTATAATAGTAGGTATAGATATACTTAGATGAAAAATTAAAATAGTTCAATACTCAGCTCGGCGCGGGAACGAAGCCCGTTGAGTAGGTACGTGACGTGACGTGATTTCTTAAATTACGAGTGTGCTTATCTATACGAGTACTATAAGGAGTATATGAGGATGAAACGAAGAATACATATTTTGGGAAAAAATATTTATTTTCTATTCTGTGTATAAAAAATACTCGTAAATGGACAGTGAAACGGTAATTAGGTAATTAGTGAAACACCGATTTTTAATAATTTGTGGTAACCAAACCCACAAAACAGCAGTAGGAAACAGATTAGGGAACTCGTTAATGGGGATATTTTCAAAGTATCTATGTTTAATATCGAATGACTAATATTTATAGCACGAAGAGTCACCAGTTCATGCACCAGAATTGGACGCAATAGCAGGTCTTCTGGATCTTCATGTGAATGTGCGTGTCAATAATCTGAGTAAGTTTAAAGTTTTTGAGAAGCTTTGTCATCATCTCTTGTAAAATATCAGCGGGTAATTTTCAACATAAAACAATGTTGTTTTAGATTGCGTACACAACACACAAGCCTTGGGGCATGCGCAGCTTCACGCAAACGAGATGGTAAGGTTTTTCATATTACCTACACCTACTTACCTTTATGATCATTTCAGCAAATCCGATCGAATCTAATCAAGATTAACAATGTTTCTAAATCATCTATATTTAATATCTCAATATTGTAGATTAAACACAAAATCAAAAATGTGAAATCGAAAATAACAGTCACGAGCAGGATTTGAACCTGCATCTCCTGGATACCGTCCAGATGCTTTGCCAATTCAGCCATCGTGACAATTGCTCCTGACTGCTTATTTCGATAACACATTCATACTTAACGTCTTTGGGTGACGCCTGCGCCATCTGTCGGCAGTATTTTCATACATTGTACCGACCAGGTAAACTTAATTATACAATTAAGATTTTTACCCAATAATGACGCACACCCTATGTTTGCGTCATTATTAGGTTAAACCCTATGTTTGCGATTTCACATTTTTCACTTTGTGTTTAATGTATAGTGCTAAGCATGTCAAATGCTAAAAATATATATAAAAATAAATAAATATCAATATTGTAGTAAAACTTCGTTTACGGAATCTATCGCGTTTACTTAATTTGACTACTATCCCGACGTTTCGAAAACTTTACAGCATTCATGATCACGGGTGGACTTAGATGATAGACGTTCAAGTAAATATCAGAAAGTTTCAATATTGTAGGTTCGATATAGTATGTGAAGAATTATATTCGCCATGGTATATGTTCAGATAATGCTTTCTAATATTTACATGGATGATGTTGTCGAGAATGATTGCTGTAAATTATTCGACACATCGGGTTAATTTTTATTAACTTTTGATGCAATATTTTATTATTTTTTCTTTCGGCATTGTTATTTAGCGAATTAGTTCTGGTTATTTTTTTTTTCAAATCTAATTGTGTCCCACTGTTGGGCGTGGTTCTGCTCTTACAGCTAAAGGGATTTAGGCAGAAGTTTGCCTTAGCTGGCCCAGTGCAGGTTGGCAAACTTTACAAACCGTCGAGAAAATTTCTAACACTCCTGGTTTCCTTAAGATGTTTAACTTCACCGAGCAGTGATAGTCTGTAAACAAAATATACACCCATAATTCCAAAATCTCGAATTCTCTGTGCCTTACCTCAGACCTTTGTTTTACCACTAGTGTAATTGTGTGAAATATTTTAATATTACCTACAGCTTGCCAGTACAAATCAGCTTTCTACCATACCTGCTAACGCCATTAACAATACCTATGAAGAACCCTCAACATCGCGTATGCCCTCGATGGTGAGAACAATACCAATTCGTTTTAAATTTTGAGGATTTGAGTGACTTCAAATATCACAGACATTTGAGTTAATGTGTGTAAATAAAAAAAGTTTCTCGATTTTTTAGGAATTACCAGACACTAATTCAGTATCTTTGCGCAAATATGATTTAAACGGACACATGCGTTATACCAGTCGACGTTCAAGAATATTTAAACGAAACCCAATAAAATATACACGAGTAATAAATTATATTTCGTCATCTGAATCTGAAGTAACAATGTCGGGATCTGACGAGGATAATAGCGATCTTTCACATGGAACTCAAGATGTGACCTACAAAGTAGACGTTAGTATACAAGTTGACGATGAAGATGATTGCTATGAATCAGAAATATTAGGACCGAGCATGAAAACAATTGCTGAGAGGATACAGGCTTTCATGGCACTTGTTAGGGAAAATACCAGAAAACAAAAAGTAAGAAAAGAGAATGGTGAACGAAATCCTAATGATATGGTAATTATTTGTTTTTTTTTTCGTGTTAACCTCATTAGTAAACAAAATGATAAGACTTGTCACTGAATCAGTGATAACAGGGACTGAATATATTTAAAATCTACCTAAATTATAAACTTAAATTAAATTTATTGTATAGAAAATAAGGCATTTTTTTTCTAAATCAAGCAGTGATAAGCTTTTGTATTTTTTAAGATACCAATTGGCCCTGGAAACACAATGATTCCTGCTTGCGTCTATAGACATATCAATTGGAGTTCTTACACAACCGCTACAAGAAAGCTTCTAACAGCAATTTTTCCACGCAAGTAAGTACATTTTAAGAATTTCAATGGGATTTATAAATCCCATTAATTTTGAAAAATGAAACAATATATTTTAGTATGGTCCACATCGAATCTGAAACGTCGCCGAAAAACGCCTTATCGAAGTATAAGAAAAATAGCGGACCCATCAGAAGCTAAAATTTTCATAAAAAACATCAGCACCCTTAAAATGAAAAACGAAACGTCAGACTAACTTTCGTTTCTATTTATTGTGACTGGTCGCCTAAATAACGCGTCAAAATCTCGACTAATCAGGAATCACGCATTGAACTGTTGATCAATGACAATGACTCGAAACTAAGGTTCATCTAACGTTTCGTTTTTCATTCTAAAGGGGCAGAGTAGTTTTATAGAATTTTTGCAAGACTCGCATGGCATTTTTATAATACAAAAATATATAAATACCTACCTATTGATAAAACTACTATCTGGAATTGTAACTATACAATTCAAGTAAAGTAAGGGCTCCACACTACCCTGTTCGTTGCCCCAAATAACTGCGTGGTAAGTTTCTAATGGTAGGTTGTTTAAGTATAAGGTTTTAAATTAGAATGTTTAAGTTTGTGTATTTTAATGTAATGTACCTACCTACCGTTTTTATAGGTTGACTAGAGACACTTATTTCGTGAAAATTGTAGACGTCCATTTTTGTTAGGTCAATGCACCTTAACCAAAAAAGGTAGGTGCGAGATCTCAAAGTGGCGCCGGGCTTAACTCTTATTATGTTTTACTTTTACAGAGTTCTGGCTACGCATTCTCTTACTGGAAAAACATCAAATGCTTTCCCAACGAAACCTGCTAAAGCACAACTGGATGCCACCAAAGTAAACGATATTGTGCATACAGTTGTACAAAGAAGCGGAGTGTCTGAAAGTCTTGTTAGGTAAAACTTACAGAAAATATTGACTTTTAATTCGTAGGTAGCTCATTGAGACAATCAAATTATTGATTATAAAACATTTGTTCTCAGGACAAGCATAACCACCAAGTGCGCGGATGAAAGCAAAATGTACCGATCTCGACAACGAAATCGCCAGAAACAACAAAAACATGAAACATGACTCTTAACTCTGTAAGGGAAAACATATTTAAATAAAACTACTATCTGGTATTGTTTAGTTGGTAAGGGCTCCACACTACCCTGTTTGTTGCCCCAAATAACGGGGTAGTAAATTCTAATGGTAGGTTGTTTAAGTATACCTAATACAATGTTGTTTTAGATTGCGAACACAACACACAAGTTTTGGGGCATGCGCAGATTCACACATACGAAATGGTAAGGTTTTAATATTACCCACACTTACCTATATGATCATTTCAGCAAACCGATCAAAACTACCTAGTATGTAAAGAATTATATTCTTCATTGTATATGTCCAGCATTGCTTTCTGATATTTACATGAATGATGTTGTCGAGGATGATTGCTGTAAATTATTCGAAATAACGGGTTAATAGAAAATTAACTTTTGATGCAATATTTTATTATTTTTTTCTTTCGGCATTGTTATTTGGTGAGTTAGGTTAGGTTTTTTATTTTTTTCAAATCTAATAGTGTTCCACTGTTGGGTATGGATCGGCTCTTACAGCTAAAGGGGCTTAGGCAGAAGTTTTGGCCCAGTGCGGATTGGAAAACTTTACAAACCGTCGAGAAAATTGCTCACACTCCCGCAGAGCTATTACGTATCTTGCAGAAGACTAGCAATAGCAAAAATTACACAATAATTGCTTTAAAATTGCTAATTCGTATTATGTATCAGCAAAAACCGAGCAATAGCAAAACGACGACAGTGCTGCCTCTTTGAAACAATCAAATAATTTGAAATTTCAAGAGATCGTATGGCATTGCAAAACGTTGGTATCACGTATGAGTTTATATCAAAACGATAGCAATGCGATAGCAGTCGACGAGCATGTCTTACTGTCAAACTTGCGATAACATTTTTGGTGATATTGAACGATTGCTTAACTTTCGCTCTATTCTATAAAATTATTTAATTGATTTTAGACTTTGCTATCTCATTCGTGTGTCTTATAAAATGTCATAAAAGATAACAAATTAACAATATTAGCAAAGTTCTATAATTTAGACGCCAATGGATGCAATCAAGTCAAATTTAACTCCACACAAACTTTTTATCTCAATTTCTCAAGTGTTGGGATCTTAAAGTGTGTTCGAATTGGAAGCGTTGATGGAGGAATGCGATGCGCTCTTACAACTTGTGTTCTGTGGGAATGCGTTACGACGGACGAACAAAAAAGTTATTTTTTATTCGGTTTCATAATAAAATATTAGACGCCCTGTGATCGCAGAACTTACTGTGCGTTCGACAAATCGACATGGCTCGTGCTTTTCTTTTGTTGGAAGCTGTAAACTATCAAGATAGTCGCAACACGGCACGATTAAGGGGAAGCCTTCGTAGTCAAGGAAATTCTATGGAGTTGTCTGATGCTGAATTCAAAGCGCACTACAGACTCACTAAAGGGCTGTTTAAAGATTTGTGCGCAGAATTAAGGCCCTACATGACTCGGGCGCGACGAAATACTAAAATTAGTGTACAATCTAAGGTAAGATGGGATGGGTAGGTACTTGCAGGTAAGTAAGTACCTAGTTTAAAATTGTAACTAGGTACATTAAACTTACCTATTTAAAATTTTAGCCCTAAGTAGCTATATTATATACCTACTATAATAAAGACTTTACATGTTACAGGTGCTTACAGCCCTTTCTTTCTATGCTACGGGTTCTTATCAGAAACCAGTTGGCATGAATTATTTGCATGGCCTAAGTCAAGCCAGTGTATCCAATGCTGTGAGGGAAGTTACCATGGCATTAAATAATCATAATATACTTAAAAAGTATATACATTTACCTCACACACAGCAAGAAAGGCAGATAATTATAAATGGGTAAGAAACAAAGCATTTAAAATGTTAAACAAGTTTATTGTACTGGTTATAAATATTTTTTTTAAATATGTACTTTTTGTTTAAGATTTGCTAACAAATTTGGTTTTCCTGGCTGCCTGGGTTGCATAGATGGCACTCATGTTGCTTTAATAAAACCCACAGAACATGAAGAAAGGTTTTTTAATAGAAAACATTACCATTCCAGAAATGTTCAAATTGTAAGTATAATAATCATGAATTAAAAGACCTATTCATAATATTAAAATAATAAGCTATAGAATAGGTAATATAACACAATATGTGCTACAAATGTACAATATACTACTCTCAAGCAATACCTAAGTGTAACCTACAACTTATTTAACTTTCAGATTTGTGATAGTGATTTAAATATATTAAACATAGATGCATCATTTGGTGGAGCTACACATGATGCATATATTTGGAGAAATTGTGAAATAGCAGAGCATCTCGAAGCGCTTCAGACTAGGGAGAGACTCTTTGGATGCTTGGTATGTAATAGTAATAACATAGAACTATGATAAAGAAATAAATATTATTCTTATTAAAAATAAAAAATTAAATGATTTAAAGAATCTAATCAATTTAATCTTATTTTCAGGTATTTCTGGATATCCACTGAGACCCTGGCTTTTGACTCCTATAATAAATGAGAACCTGGAAGTGTGGACGAACATTATACTAATATTCATTGTCGCACCAGAACTACAGTGGAGCGTTGCATTGGTGTTATCAAAACACGTTGGAGATGTTTGCTGGCACATAGAGTGTTGCATTATGACCACCACATGGTGGCTATGATCGTAAATGCCTGTGCTGTCTTGCATAACATTTGCAACAAAAATAGGTTGGCCATACCACATTTATCAAGTACAGATGTTCAGGAAGATCTCAGAAATCAAGTTACACAACAACCACTACCAGGTAGAAGTGCAACTGAATTACAGCTCTTAGCTAATGGTCGACAGCAAAGAGATTGTGCTGTGGACAGCCCCAAGATAATATAATTAGGTACCTATATAACAAGCTACAAAAAGCCATAACAACGTTAGACAGGAAAGCTAATAGGGAAGGCTTATTGTTATATTAACCCTTAAACAAACGCGGCGCTGTGTAACACTTATCAAAGATGTTAAAATGGATTTAGCTTACATTTAGAAATAGTTTTAATGTATGATAAATTAAATGTAGAAAAAACATAGTATATATGTTTTTTTCTGGTGGGAATATATTTCCCTATGTTTGGTTAGGATATGTTTTGTTTCAATGGTGGGAAATTATTTCCCTATATCCTTTACTGCAATGACTAGTTGTGCTGCATGACTAGTTGTTGCCTTTGACTACTTGGTTTTTGAATAATTAAGAAAAAAACAAAATCATAGAAATTAGGATAATTATTATTGCACAAAAAGTAATAATCACATAAAGGAAACAAAACAGGAGAATCATACATTGGTTACATGGCGAGTTTCAATAAGATGAAATTTTTTAAAGCACTCTTGAGCACTGCTATATATATATATATATATATATATATACTGCTATATATAGCTAATGCAATGTCGCATTTGCAGCATTTAATATTCGTTCTCTTTTCTTTAGCTTTTGTGCTACAAAAGCGACATCTTTTATAAGAATTATCTTTTGTTGGTAAGTGTTCACCTACGTTCCTAAGGCGGATTTCGTCCGGTACGCCAAAATTACCTCCTTTTTTGTTTTTAAACTGAACCGATGTGCGTGTTTTGGTCGTATAACCATCTATCAAGGCATGGGCCAACTTCAGCCGAAAATCCCTATGCAAGTGAACCGTAGCTGGATGTATTGTTGTATATGTAATGTAAGCATTGATCACACTCGCATCTAACATAAATAAGAACATGCTCATCCAAAATTTTCTGGACTTTCTGTTTAAAGGGTAAGATGATCTGAAATGATCGAAATGATCGACTCCACCCATAGTAAGCGTATACGATGCTATAGCTGTGGGGATTAACGTATCTTTTCTAGTCCCATCTTTTTGGGTACGTTTCACAAACATAGTATCTCTCGGATCATGAGCAGTAGTCAAGACAGTAACTACACGTGAGTCGACCCATTTTATTGCAGATATTGTCCTGCGGTCAGTGCTGCAAATTCGTTTTTATTAAGTTTGTGAGCGCGGTCATTCTTCGTAATAGCATCAGGTAGGTCGACTCTATCTACACGTGAGTCGACCCATTTTATTGCAGATATTGTCCTGCGGTCAGTGCTGCAAATTTGTGAGCGCGGTCATTCTTCGTTATAGCATCAGGTAGGTCGACTCTATTGAGTCTCACTGTTCCCACTGCATAAATGCCATTAGTAAACAAACCATCTATTAAATTGCATCCGGTAAAAAAATTATCAAATGCAATTAACGTATTTGGTGGTACATTTTGGCATAGTCTCCATACCACATTATAACCAAGACCTTCATTTTCAGTAGAATCTCCTTTACCAGCATACACCTCAAATTGATACAGATACCCAGTTACTGTATCACAACGGGCCCAGATTTTAAAACCTCTTTTCACCGGTTTCTTCGGCATGTATTGTTTAAGACAACTTCGTCCCTTAAATTTCGCCATGCACTCGTCAATAGACTGTCTACTGGAATTTGGTGTTTGTTTTTGAAACACGTCATTCAAGGTGTCAATAAGAGTTCGCAATTTGTACAACTTATCATGGTTGGGTGAAGATCTTGATGGTTCTTCTACGTTGTTTCTGAGATGTAAATTTTCTGTAAGCTTTTTAAATCTTCTAATCGGGAAAACATCGCTAATTTCTTGATTATTATAAAATCTATCACTGGACCAATATAGTTCCATATCGGGAAGGGGGTTCAGGCCCATCATTATTAATACTCCAAAATACGCTTTTATCTCTTGAGATGTTACATCTTTCCAATTTTTTGATTGTTTCTGTGCAGCATATCTATTAGTTTCTACTACTATGGATTCTATGATGCTCTCAGGAAAAAAGTTGTAAAATATATTTATAGGCTGCGTTTTATGTGTGTATATAGATTGAGGGACAATTTTTTTGTCGAAATTGGGTACCGTGTGAAGTTTTCGAACGATTTTCCATCCCCTGGGCGGTGAGTTTCTTGATCTGTTAGAAGATATTAAAGGCCTCGTACGTTGCGTGAAATCAGAACTAGTAAACGCATCGTTTGAAGTACTAGGATACACTGGTGACTGAGAAAATATTAAATTGGATGCTGTAGATGTAGAAGGAATATCGGATGATTTAGGGTGAGATGTAGGTAACCTAGATGTAGTAGACATCAGTGCTGGCCCTCTTTCGGTTGGAAAACTGTAAACTTGGGTCTGGTCTATAGTTGTAGTTATTGATGATGATAATTTGGTACGGTTTGGCAATGGTAGTATTGAAGAAATATTGGTTATTTTTGAGTTGCTGTAAGTACAGATGATTGTGAGCCCGATGCTGAATGAACTGCGGTGTGTCTGTATGGTAGATTTATAGATGATAATATTTTTACAGAGGATGACGTAGATTGAACAGGTACAGATATTGGTTTTGAAATTGAGGGAGGCACAGCTGAATTTATTTCTGATCCTGTAGTTGTAGTTGATACTTCCGAGAAAGGTAAGTCTATTTGAGGTGGTGTGGATGGCTGTTCAAGTTGTACTATTCTAGCTAGTGTGTTTGGTACCAGAGATTCAGGTGTTTTAGTATGTGACGCCGAAATATTTTGTTCTTCTAATGTGTTCAAGAGTGTACTCGACGATGTTGGTTCATTCAGTTCAATGTCTTCATCCTCTATAGGCGGTATCCCAAATAACTGTTCTAATCGCTTCTCAATTTCATCATATGTATTATTTTCAGAATCTTTCAAGTAAGAAGATGATCCGCTCATAACCTCATCCTCAGACTCGGTATCAATGTCTGATAAATCTGACAAATTATCTACTATTTTCTGTAATTTTTCTGTTTCGGAAACATTTATTGTCTTCTTTCTTTTCATTTTAGATTGCAACGACATTTTGAAACTCTTTACGTTCCTAAAAATAACAATAATGATTTCAATATTCTTTATTATTTTTATTTTAAAATAAAAAAAAATTGAACAAAAAGACAGAATCAACATTTTATATATATTGATAAAACAATGAACGCGAAAGGGATATAGGGAATTAATTTCCCACTTAGTATTTACCGAAATGGATATAGGGAAATTATTTCCCACCTAGTTTAGACATACAAAACTAGCACGGAGTTTTCTTTTTATACACTGTTTATACCATCAATATATCAGAAATATAGTCTACTTACAGAAATAAGGACAGTTACGTACTTATAAGAATTTTTCTGCTCGTCAGACAAAAAACACTTCACAACAATCCTAATTTAGAGCTAAATTGACGGAAAAAACGGACCTCGAAGTTTGAACTGACTTTGACGTTTAAGGCATGTGACATTTATTAAGACAGTGTTGCCAGAAATTAAAAGAAATATGGTATAGTTTTTGATGGATCGAAATAATTTGAAGTATCGATTAATTATAAAATACCAAAATGTAGATCATTGTCGGGTGGGAAATAATTTCCCTATGTTTGATTAAGGGTTAATGAATATTTAGAGTATTTACATAAAAAAATTGTTTTACTAATTTGCATTATATAGGTAGTTCATAGTTTCATAAGTTATTAAATCTGTATATATATTGAACTAAGCTAAGTAATTTTGTAACCCTTGCATGCGTAACATACCTAGTGAAACCATTATATTATATACATTTTTTATCACTAAAATTTTATACCAATGCTTTATAAATAAATAATTTTAATTTTAATAATGTAGTAATCGTTCTAGCTAAAGCCTAATATGTTTAAACTCTAGAGTTGACTTGGTTGAAGAGTACTTGTGGATGTGAAAAATAATAAATTATTAGAACAGCATTTTTTTTAATATCTTTGGTACCCTATTATTTGTATTTTTATAGCATATCTGCCTATACTGTCTACGTCATACAGGTGTGATGATAACTAAATATTGAAATAGTTTTAAAACCTAGAGGTAAACTTAATTTAATTGGCAGACAAGGGATACATATATAGACTCCAAAATACTGAGCTTGCATTTGTGTTCTGTGTATACCTTGTTTAAATCAATCAAAACTCAAATTAATTCAGTCGCATAATTCTCCAAGTCTAACAATAAACTGGTGGATGTTCTCATTTAAACAATATATGCATCATTAATATATTAATAAATGCTCTGTGCTAAATAAGGTCCTTTAATGTTGTTTTTTTTACTGAAAGTAACCATAATTACTGCACCAATCATCATGGTTATATATATTATAGATGGGAGTTGCTGGTATTTAATTATAAATAAAAGATAACACTGATCTTGATTATTTTTAATAACATGCATTAAATATACTAACTAATCTATACTATTATATAAAGAGGTAAAATTTGTGACGTTGTAGGGGGTAATCTCTGGATCTACTGAACCGATTTTGAAAATTCTTTAACCAATAGAAAGCCACATTATTTGTGAGTGTCATAGGCTATATATTAACCCGAAATAGGAAAAGATTTTTTCTTAGTAGTCGGATTTGCAAAATAACACGTTTAACGGGTCTATACGCGCATAAAACTTATCAAAATACTATTATTTTGACTAACTTCGACGTTTCGGCTGAGTTGCACCAGCCGTGGTCACGAGTAGACTGGCGAGAGCAGGTGTTCGTCGGTTATATTGTGTGAGAGTATCTTCAACTACCCTCACTTTCTGACCGCAAAGTATTAAGGTCCCTACACACAACACTAACGGTGTCGACCGGTTTTCTGTGACACAAATCGCGACGCGAACACTTGGCCACTACGGGGTTCCACGATGATGACAACCTAAAACCATCTCCTCGATTGAAATTTCGGTACTTTTTGATTTCTATCGCCTCACGGACCAGCCTTGGGTAGAAATGGCGTTCCGTGGAGAGGATTTTAGGATCGTGAAATGCTATCCAGTGATTTGTACCGGATTCCAGTAGATGCTCCGCAATCGCTGACTTGCCGGGCTGACTATTCTTTACGGCTGCGATATGCTCTTTCACTCTCTCGGTGATGGATCTCTTTGTTTGGCCGATATAAGAACTCCCGCAGCTACAGTCAATTTTGTAAACGCCTGGTGTTCGGAATGGGATAATATCCTTTGTGGTACGGACTTGTTGCGCCACTTTAGATAAGGGTGTATATATAGTTTTTATTGATAGCCTCCGCAGCACATCTCCAACTTTATCAGTTATCCCTTTCACATACGGTAAGAACACCGGCTGTCTGTCTACATCGTAATTAGCTGGCCGTTTGCATCTACGTCTGGGTCGTCTGCAATCCATTTTATAACCGTTTTTCTTAAGTACCTCCTGAACATGCGACAATTCCTCTTTGAGGTGTTCAGGGTCGCATAGGTAATGAGCTCGGTTAACCAAAGATGTAGCAACGGACTTTAGATGACGTGGATGATGGTGAGATGACGCGTCCAGGTATTTGTTAGTGTGTGTGGGTTTTCTATAAACTGAGTGCGAAAGCGAGCCGTCAGGTTTGACTGTGACCTTTATGTCAAGGAAGGCCAGCGATCTGTTTGTTTCCATCTCAACAGAAAACTTTAGTTTCGGGTGTAGGCATTCTAGGTGTTCTTTTACTCCTTCTACATCCTGCTGATTACCTCTTATGATACAGAAGACGTCGTCAACGTAACGTTTCCAGATTTTTACCGGCGTCAACCGCATTACGTTGCGTTCACAATGTTCCATCCAGATATTAGCCAATACTGGTGCTACAGGGCTACCCATAGCTACGCCATCTATCTGAAGGTAATGTTGTCCTCTGTATATGAAATAGTTACCATCTAAGCAGTTTCGTAATAGGACAATGATATTCTCCGAAATATTATTTTCCCTGAGTTTGTCGCTGACAATCTGCATACATTCCTTAACCGGTATGTTAGTAAAAAGTGACTCGACGTCGAAACTGACCATGGTGTCATTTGGTTCCAGCTTGATAGTTTTTAAGAACTCCACGAAGTGACGCGAGTCTTTCACGAAAGATTGTGTTTTTCCCACTAGTGGCTGCAGTACAGACGCGACATACCTGGCAAGATCGTAAGTCGGTGAATCTATTTGACTTACGAATATAAGAATAAATATAATAAGAATACTTTGCGGTCAGAAAGTGAGGGTAGTTGAAGATACTCTCACACAATATAACCGACGAACACCTGCTCTCGCCAGTCTACTCGTGACCACGGCTGGTGCAACTCAGCCGAAACGTAGGTTAGTCAAAATAATAGTATTTTGATAAGTTTTATGCGCGTATAGACCCGTTAAACGTGTTATAATGAATATAAAACGCGAAAGTTTAAAAAGTACTTTTGCAAAATAAGTCTGAAAAAATGGTTGAACTAAAATGTTTCTTATGAATGCTGCCTTAACGATGAGAGATATAGGATTGAATTCTATAAAGTTTTAAAGCTTGATTATCTACAAAAAAAGTCAGCGACAGCTTATTTCTAGCTTTTATATTTAAGTCACAAAAAATAGATTTTTATATTAAAATGTTTAATGCCCAACGAAGTGGGTACGGTCAGCTAGTACTATATTAAGTAATAGGACTATAAAAACTATATAAACTAATACTATAAAAATAGAAACTAAAAGTAATACTATAAAAATTATTTAAATTGTAATAGGTACAGTAAAGAAATAAACTAATGGCCAGTATCTGGCCGCCTGGCGGCCCGCTCTCGCGTGAGCTGCACCAGAGCGCGTATGTCCTCCTGCTGACGCTGCACAAGCTGCACGAGCGTGCGCAGCATGTCGGTCTGCTCGGCAGCCCCCTCGGCTTGCGTGCGCGCTGCCTCTGCCATTATGAGAGCAGCATCTGCCAGCTTTCTTTCAGATTCCACTCTGCACCTTTCTAACTCCATAACCCATTCTGGTTTGATTCTTGTGGGCACTGAAATAAAATATAATTTTAAATTTTGGAACTATGTGGCTGGTTCTTTATGCTACTGTCTAAATAACTATAATTTTACTTTATTGGTTTAAGTATTCAAACGCTAAACTTACTAGCAATACTGGATCTTATACGTCTGCGGCGAGGGCGATCCACTAGAGGCCTGCTTATAGGACTCTCGACACCTGTAAAATATGCTTCAATTATGATAATGCAACAAAATTACATGCTTGAGTAGAATATATTATTATTACCAGTCTGTGTTGGTTCAGGTGCATGCTGTGACTGTGCTTCCATCTGAGCTGAAGAAGTGCCAACAACGATTGGAATTTCTAAAGCATTATCTGTAATCAAATAAAATTATAATAAAATATTAATGCCCGGTTCTTATATTTAAAATATGGGTCAGTTTGTATACCAATAGTTAAATTTTTACATATCTTTCATAGAAAATGTGTCAAAATACAACTATTTGTATGTAAAATTAATGGTAGAGTTTGAATATAGGGTACCCGGCATTAATAATTAGGTATTTAAACTTATGAATGGTAGTTTGAATATAGGAACACTGCATTAGTCAATAGGTATTTAAATTTTATTTTAAGTGCTTTTCTACCATGTAAAACAAATGTTTTCTACATAAAATACTTAAGTATAAATTGTTAAATAAAATAACTTACAAGCTGCAGATGTTTGTCCTCTTCTTGAGGGAGAGTTTAAATTAATTTAAACAGCCAAGTTCTCTGCTGCTTCACCTATAATTAAATTTGACTATCAGTCTTACAAAAACTATCTTATTTGGGCACATTTGAAACAAAACACACAATTTATAAAACCAAATAAAATAAATATCAACCTTATGAGGTTCCCTGACAAGATAGGCAGAAGTGAAGTGCAGTGCACCCATATTTTACCAATTTTTAGCCTGAATGTAATAGAGGGTGAGCTTATTCCCCATATACCAGTGATTCTGGTCCAACACCCTAACCAAACTAAATAATACTAATAAAGCTTACTTAGTAATATTTCCTGAGGAACCATACTCTCCCTATGTTGTGTGGATGATTCATTATCCTGAAAGATAATAGGTATGATAAAATTTTATATTTTTGCTTTATTATGCAAGATAGAAGGTTAGTTTGAAAACTTACAAATAAAGGTACTCAGTGTACTTAATGTATCACCAAACACAGCATGCTTTCCAATGACGGTCAAGACTTTCTTTTCCAATTCTGATGGATCATCTTGGCTACTAGGACCACCACCAGTACCCAAAGCAACCCGCCTCTGCTTTGCTAGCCTTGATTCAGTTTTGTGTTTTAAATCAGCCCAGTACTATAAAATAAAAGTTATAGATGGTTAATATACTTACCTCATAAACCTATCCTTCTATTTAAAGTAAGTCATGTATAGTTCTTTAAATTATACAATTTCTTACACATATAGGAGGCTCACCTTTTTCCACCGTTCACTAGATTTTGATGATCCAGAACCAAAAGAATTCAGTCTTAACGCAAGGTCATTCCACTGTTTGTCTACAGTTTCTTTTGACCTAGCTCCAAGCCCTACTCCTCTAGCTAAAGCCGGATGCTCAGTCAGGAACTCCAACAAACATTCTAATTGGTCATTTGATACTCTATTTACCATTTTGAGCTAAAAGGGGAAAATTTCATTACGTTTAATCACGATATAAACTTGTAACTCCAAATAATTCACTCAACTCACTGACTTACTTGTTTTATAAAAGACACAAGACGACTATTAGGAATTTGGAATTAGAATACAACACTGAACTCGACGGCCGGTCACTTGAAGCACTTGAATCTCCCTTAAAATATACACAACACTTCATTTTTGTAAGATTTGAGTGTTTTTCGTTTTTTCTATTTACCAACAAAAACATCTTTTTTTTTTTTCTCTTCGTCCTTTCAGGACAGGCTAAGGTTTTTAACCATGCCGCCTAGTCTTAGGTGACAAAAACATCTGTAGCATAAATAAATAACTATACTTGGAATTTTAGTATGATTACTTTACTCTATGACTTGGAATCTGTAGACTATTTGACTTTGACATCAAACTAGTTCCTCTGATCGCTATCGGATTGCTGTTGGCGCCATTGTCGACGTAAAAAGTGAGTTTTTTTTTGACATAAAGCAATTGATCGCGCGTCGATCGCTCGATCACTGCGCAATTTTCGTCTATCGCAAATAATTAGCTAATAAGGCTGCTGGTTTCGTTAAGATGTTTAACTTCACCGAGCAGTGATATCCTGTAAACAAAATATACACGCATAATTCCAAAATCTCGAATTGTCTGTGCCGTACCTCGGACTGGAGACGGTCTTCGGTTTTCGCGCTGGTCGTTTGACGGTTGGCGCGATTATGCGCCTGAGGGCCACGGCCGCGGCGATCGTCGCCGGCGGTGGAGTGCTGTGGGCGGTGTCACTTGACATCGCCACGCATTCAATAGTCTGCCATTCAGCTGCGTCAGGGAGGCGTTCCGGTATCACGGTGTGCCTGCATACCTGAGGTGGCTAGTGGCAGACTATCTTGAGGGCCGCAGCGTTCTGTTGAGAGCCGCATAGGGGACGTTGTGAGGAGACCCATGTCGTGCGGTGTCCCGCAGAGTTCGATTCTAGGGCCGCTCCTGTGGGAAATCGGTTACGACTGGGTGTTACGCTGTCGGCTCCCCTCCAGGCTGGCGGTTATCTGCTATGCGGATGACACGCTGGTCGTGGCCCGGGGTGGAAACTTTGAGGAAGCGGCGTTACTGGCCACCTTAGGGACCTCGGAGGTGCTCAGGAGGATCAGGGCGCTGGGGCTTAGGGTGGCCGTGGACAAGTCGGAGGCTCTACTTTTCCATGGGCCCCGACGTCGGCCACCTGCTGGCGCCTCGATCACGGTGGACGGGATTCGAATTGGGGTGCAGGCCCGGTTTAAGTATCTGGGCCTGGTACTGGACGGGCGGTGGCCCTATCGCGAGCACTTCCGTCAACTGTCCCCGAGGCTCGTGCCGACGGAAAGCCGTACGCGGGAGTGGTCCAGTCGATGGCACTGTACGGCGCACCCGTGTGGACGGAGTCCCTGGACGCACTGAACAAGGCTCTTCTGTGGAGGCCACAGCGAGTCGTCGCGTCCAGGGTCATACGTGGATACCGCACGGAGTCGACAGAGGCGGCCTGCACTTTGGCCGGAACCCCTCCGTGGGACTTGCGAGGCGGTGGTGCTCACCGAGGTGTATAGGCGGGCGTCGCAAGAGCGGGAGGGGTGGTCGTCCCCCACCGAGCGTGGTAGCCAGATGGCAGGGTGACGTTTGCCGAGCTGCCATGGCAAGCTGGAGGGCGCGGGAGATCCCGACTTAATAACGTGGAAATAAAGGGGATTCCACTTAAAAAAGATGATGTTGTTGAGAAGATTTGTTTGGTATTTTGGACAAAATTTGCCGCAAAGCAAATTTTCCGTTTTCTAAAACCCAGGTAAATTTTTTGTCAAGAATTCCTTCGTTTAATTCCAAGGAAAAATCAATAGTCGTGAGTTTCCTAAACCGCTATATAAAGGAAGACTTTGTTGCTGCAGCTCGCTCGATCAAAACCCTATCTACGCATGATTTGGACTTTGATGGTAAATCTAATCGAGTATATGTTAATGATCACCTTAGTCCTATCTCCAAGAAACTCCTTAATAAAACTAAAATACTAGCGAAGGAAAAGGATATCAAGTTTGTATGGGTCAAGCACGGCAAAATTCATGTCCGCAAGCAAAATGGCTCCCCTGTTATTATTGTTTCAAGGGATAAGGATTTAAACAAAATCCATTAATCTATTGCTTTATTCAACTAATATCACTTCAATCAGTAATTATACAATTTTTATTATTGAATCAAAATTAAACATCATAGTATTATTAAATAAATCATCTGCTTATAATTCACTTCTTTGTAAAAGGTTTAGCATCGCTGCCGTGTCCCCACTACATTTAATACCGCGCAATACTGTCTGTGAACGGGCCTATCGCTGTTCTTTCCGCGCTTATTTATACATTAGAATGTTGCAATCTGTGCTTGTCTCACTTACACTCATTAGTACACTCATTTATAGCTTGCTTTATTTTACACTTAACTATACATTAATCTCATATTACCCTATACTTGTTTATTTTTGTGGTGATAATTATGCTTATGATTACTTATTGCTTGCTTTTCTGCTCGAAAACCCTTATTGGAGTTCGATACTCAACTACTATAATTTAAAATCTTGTCCTGCTGTTAATGCTGTAACTATAATAAGTAATATTCCCAATGGCTAACGATAATGTTAATAAATTGCGTATTTATTACCAAAACGTACGCGGGCTTCGTACCAAGAGTGAAGTGTTTTATCGTGAGGTTTGTCGCAGTTCCTACGATGTAATTATTCTCACAGAAACTTGGTTGGTCGATGGTATGTCGGATTGTGAGTTATTTGGTGGTGAATATATTGTATGGCGCCGAGATCGTGACTATCTGCTAACCGGGCAAACTCGCGGGGGAGGTGTTTTGATCGCTATCCGTAAATACTTAAGTGCTATTCCACAACCGTGTTTCCACTCCTCAGCGGAAGATCTGTGGGTAACCCTCAATTTACGGCGACCAACCACTATGACGCAAATCAAACTAAATATTTGTGTAATATACTTATGTAAGCAGAATCGCGGTCACTGTTTTTCTACTCAGTTGTCTAACTTTCTCAGCAAATTAAATGAGCTGGTTCTTAGACATACAAATGATAATTTTCTGATCGTTGGTGATTTTAATATGAGTGACATTAGGTGGCGTCTCACAAGTGATTCATTCTCACCGATTAACGCTTCCAGTAGCGATGAGTACTTGTTAGTGGATGAATTACAACTGCTGTCATTGAACCAGTATAACGGAGTACTAAACAAATATGGTAAACTGTTGGACTTAGTTATATGCAATGAAGTGGTAGCGGTTTGTGAATGCCTTGAGCCCCTATCAATAATTGATAATTATCACCCGCCCCTCGTTATTACAGCAAATTTTTGCGATTATGTGCACTTGTTACCTGCGCCGTATACCCAATATATCCTCGATAAGGGTAACTTTTTCAGGATTAACGAAGAAATCTCGGCTATTGATTGGATGACTGAATTTAACAATAAATCGCTCAATGACTCTGTAACCTATTTCTATAATATTTTGTCTGACCTTCACAAGAAGTTTATTCCTACGAGACAGATTAAATACCACTCCTACCCAATTTGGTACTCAGCAGCACTAAGAAGACTAATTAAAGAAAAATCTAAGTATCATCGTAAGTTCAAAACATATGGCAGACTATCTGACGAGGCTACTTTTAAATATTTACGCGACAGGGTTACTAAATTAGAAAATGAATGTTATGAAAGTTATCTATCTAATACGGAATCAGCTATTGTTAAAAACCCAAAACACTTCTGGAGATTCGTTAATAATCGTTCCAAATCTAATGCTATCCCTTGTTGTCTTAATCATGGCGGTACTACCGTTTCAACTGCAGAGTCTATATGTAATGCCTTTTCTTCTCACTTTCGTTCGTCCTTTCTTGACCCAGTCGATGACGCACTAAATAATGAGCAGTTGTACCAGTGTTCGAGCTTCATCAGTTCATCGGATATTCACTCAATTGAGGTTAATACAGAGTATATACAAAACATATTAATTAAGCTTGATCCCTATAAAACGTCGGGACCGGATAATATATCACCTAAATTCTTATTAGGATCTGCTAAGACAATAGCTTTACCAATTTCTCTTTTATTTCAAAAATCTCTGTCTAGTTGTACATTTCCACATGTTTGGAAATCCGCCTACATAACACCTGTTCATAAAAAAGGTACAAAAACAGAGGTAGCTAATTACCGCCCAATATCGAAGCTTTGTATATTGGCCAAAGTTTTTGAACGAGTGGTTTACGATCAGGTCTACGCGGCTCTTAAGAACTCCTTTAGTCCCTCTCAGCATGGTTTTTTAAAAGGCCGGTCAACAGTAACAAACCTCACTCTACTTAATGATTACTTAACCAGTAACATGGACAGAGGAGCTCAAGTAGACGTGATTTACACTGACTACACTAAATGTTTTGACCGAATTGACCACAACATCTTAAAGTTGAAACTTTTGCAGTCTGGAATCAGTGGTGATTTATTTAGGTGGTTTTCTTCATATTTGGAAAACAGATCGCAAGCAGTCGTGGTCAATAACTATATTTCTAGTTGGGTACCAGTGCCAAGCGGGGTGCCCCAAGGCTCCTTGATGGGCCCCTTGCTCTTTATCATCTATGTTAACGACATCGACTCCTGCTTTCATACATCCCACCTGCTCTGTTTCGCTGATGATATGAAGATATATTCTGCCGTTTCATGTCCAGAAGATGCTACTAATCTCCAGTTAGATTTATCACGTTTCGAGGAATACTGTCTACGTAATAAACTAGATCTCAATCCCCTGAAATGTTCTGTTGTTACATATAGCCGTAGTCGTGCCACGCTTCCTACATCATATTCACTTAAAGGCCAATCAGTTCCTAGATGTGATGTAGTGCGAGATCTGGGCATCTATCACGACAGCAAATTACTGTTTAACGTGCACATTGATGAAATCGTTGCTAGGGCCTCTAAAGCACTTGGCTTTATTATGAGGATCTCTAAAGGCTTCAAACAAGCCAAAACATTAAAAATTTTATATTGTACGTATGTTAGAAGCCACTTAGAGTACGGATCACAAATTTGGAATCCATGCTATAGTAAATACACTGACCGGTTGGAGAAAATACAAAAGCGTTTTATAAAGTTTTTATGCTACCGGATGCATATTCCATATCAGTCGGAGAACTATATTAACATATGTAGGACATTTCATATTCAACCACTCACAAATCGTCGCCGACTAGCGGATTGTACGTTTTTAATGAAAATTATTTCAAATGAAATTGACTGCCCTGATCTTTTGCACAGACTTTATTTTAATGTACCATATCGATATGTCCGCTTTTACCCACCCATAGCAGTTCCTTTTGCTTACACAAATTACAGACAGAACCTTTTGCGAGCAAGCCATGATTGTAACAATTTATGTAAAGAACTTTCGTTAGACCCATTTATTGTCAAAAGCAGCACGGTTCGAAACATGCTTAATCTTAAATTCTTCAACTAAACAATCAATATATCATCATTTTATTTTTGTATTAGATATCTAAATTCTTTCTCTCCTTTTATATGTTCATTTAATATCGAGTGTTCCATAGTTCTTGATGTTGTAATCAGCTTCTATTGGTGAAAACCTGTAATTGGCTTTCTGTCACTTATGCTAAATTTATGTTACTTTACTTAAGCCGTTGGTTTTCCATAAATAAATAAATATAGTTCCGGTGGCCCGCCAATAAAGGCGGAGAGACGGCACACGGCGGGTTTCTTTAGTGGGTGAGGGCCCCACACTACCCTGTTCGTTGCACCGAACGGCGGGGTGTGTGGTTAGGAACATTTTTTCCCGCTTAAAAAAAAAAAAAAAAAAAAGGGTTGCACCTATGATGATTTTACTTACTTACTTATCATCACGCTATCTTCCTTGCGGGGTAGGCAGAGAGAACAGAGTGACAAAAGGCTCTATTCTTGCATACATCTCTCACAAAGCTGTCGTTTATAAAACTTAAAAAAATATTTTTCTAGTAGATTAACTTTTTATATCATCATAAATGTTAGTTTCAAGTCCGATTATTTTTTTATAAATTGTTTTTTTTTGTTGATCATATACGTTTAGAGTTTTAGCTCTGAATTTTCGGTTATTACATTTTATTATCGAAATACCCTAAATCGCCTAAACAATTTTATTTTAATCAATACTACAAGCGCGAGCGCTTAGGCGCGCGTGCGTCAGCCTCTGGTCGGTTGTACAGTGGGCGGTACGCGAAGCGGTAGGCATTTAACTCGGGGCCTTGAGCGAGTGATGTACGCCTGGTATTACACTCTTGGTAATTCTGTAAAAGAGGCGAAATTTTTGATTAATTTTGTTAATGAACTGAAGGGGTTCAACCTACCACATGAAACCATAACAATTTTTAATGACAATAAGAGCACATTTTGAAATAAGATGGTTAGAAAGTATTAAATAAGAGCACACTTAAGATGGTAGAAAATCAATGCTACCGTCGAACCAAGCACATAGATGTGCAACATCATTTTATAAATGAATGTATTAATAATAATTTAATTAAGTTGATTTATTTTTGTGTTATTGGATCGAGTAAGAGAAAGTGTTAGAAGATATGAAACTCTTTAGTGCAATATACCATTCTTTTTTATAGAATCCAATGTAATTTAATTTATCCGTGAGGTGACGGATTAAGAATACAAGTGTCACCACCCCATTCTTTCCCACGGATGTGGTATGAGGCGACTAAGGGAAGTAAGCAATTATCATCCATTGCATGACTGGTGGTAGGGCTGGGTACCAAGTGGGAGTACTCACTTGGTATCCGGCCCGAGCGGGTTGGTAACACCATCTCCCGTGTGACCGGCCATGAAGCACATCGTTGCGTTTTGACTGTAGCAGGAGATAGCCGTTTATATTTCATTTCATCTGTGAAATGAATTGGTGAGCAGCGACTTGACAATACTCTCGGTATAGTCGAGTCCATGGGCGACGGTTACCATTTACCATCAGATAGACCGTCGCTAGTCTGCCCCTAAATGCAATAAAAAAAAAGTTCTTATTCAATTAATTAAATCAGCGCTGGAAGAATGATAATTCTTTACTTATTTGACCCAGAAAAGAAAGAAAAGTTATTAATTGTATTCTTGTGTACTATTATTTTATTAAATATTATTTGTTATTATTTACTTAAATTGTATCTTATGTTCTAGCTCATACATATCTTTTGACGAAGAATAATATAGACTCGCTACTATTTTGAAATTAAGGATGAAGAAAAGGATGCACATACTAGGTTTTACCAAGAGTGAGAGAGACACAGGTATAAGTATATTTATCCTTTTCGCGTATGTGTCAGTTGTATTTGGACCCAATGAACTGGGTCCAAACAATAAGGTGGCCAGCCGTTCCCATCATCAGTACGTAAGCTTGTTTTTGTATTGACGTAAAAAAAAAACCTTTATTAATCACGTTATATACGCTAATGTTATATGTTCTAATACATTTTAAGCAAAATATAAGCATAACTGCAATTTCTTTTGTTCTGTCATTCTTTTATCCGGCTAAAACAGGTAGTACATTTTTAGTCAACAAAGTTATAATCATAGTTTGCCTTTTAAAATGATTCCGGTTATCTATTGCTATCTCGACACTGCATACGCTGATAGCTTGTCTATAATATCCTTCGTCCAAGTATCTTCGCTCTGTCTAGATGTATTTAGTCTGAGACGTAGTATCTCTTATTAGTCGGAGTTTTGGCGGGAACACGAAGAAAATCATGTCGTCGCTCTGCATTATTTTCCTAAACTTGTGTTATTTCAAGTATTAATGTGTAAAAGTGGTAGCCTTTTGCTTATTAACTATTTGTGTATGTGCATAAGTGTTGGCAAGTGATGTAGTGCGACATAACGTGTTTTTTCCTGTTGTCTCCAAAACTCCATAGAAGCTTCAGTAAGGTCGCCATCGTCTTGCGGTAACGGGACTTTGACTTGACTGACTAATTTTATATGACTGACTTCGACTACGACTTGTTTTATGAATTAAACTTACGTGTGATGAGAGAATAACGATGTTGCTATTAGGCTGTTGGTTCTGCCAATGCCTTAAACAAATTAATAAAAAATAACTAATTAGTCTATGTATAAAATAAAAGAATAAGATAAACAAAAAGTACTCTGTGGGATAGTGTGATTCAAAGTTGTTTTGATTCTAATTATTTAATTAATTATGCAATAAAATTCCAATAGTCGTGTCTGACAGTGAAAATTGCGACACCATGTCTGAAGATACGAATCTAATAATATCAGTACCGCGTTCGCGTCTCGACGAATTTTACAGTAAATATTTTAATTTAGTTGAAACTTTTTACTATGTCACTTTGTCCGAGACAAAACTTTGCCTTGGAAATGGAAAACCTGATTTTGTGTATTTCAACGTCACATTTAACTTGAATCCAGCAGATGGAAGTTTCAATCCTCAGGAATTACTTTGCAGAATACAGGTACTGCACACATTTTCTATTCCTTATTATACCATCTAGAAAAAGACACCTTCAAACTAGTTTGTAAAACAAAGACTAGCATAATTTAATGCATACTGTCATCACCTGATGTAGTTTTTGTAGTAAGAAACTTGATGAATTTAGAATAATTCAATGTTAATTATTTAAAAGAATTAAGCTGCTCATTTTTCTGTTACATTAGATTTCAAAGGAAAGAAACATTCCTAGACAATATCGACATGGAAACGTGTGATCTTGAGTGGCAGTTATTATATTTCTAAATGTAGCAGCAGAACTCCAAAAGGTTGTTGGTTTGTTCTCTTGACTGTTGTGACCTTATTTTAGATAAAATACAAATGAATACAGCTGATATAGCTTTTATGCAGTCATATTTTTACTAGACTTCTACTCACAACTTTGTCTGTGTGGTATTTAGGTAATATTATCCTCCTATTACACAGCACTTGTTTTAATTTTGCTCTTACATGATTTATAAATTGACAGGTTAAAAAAAACTAATAAAAATGTATATTCTGCTCCATACTTATATAAAAAGGTTTGATGGCATATTTGAATCTTTTTTTTTAATAACAAGGATGAATAAAAAAGGTTTGTAAAATATTATATTTAGGAATGCTGGTAATCTGTACATAATGTATGTGACAAGTAAAGTTTAGTTTTTATAGTATTTTTACAGTCTTTGTTAGATTCTATAATTGAACACAAAATGTGAAATCGAAATTAACAGTAATGCAGGATTCTCTGCATGCATCTGAAAAATCACAGACGATTTGCCAATTCACCAATGATTTGGTAAAGCATCTTGCTACTACAAATTTCAGCTTTTCGAAGATGTCTTACGTTTGTTTTATTTAAATAAATGACCACCCAAGCCTCCAAAAAATAGAAACAAAAAAAATTACTGAATCATGCACATCATTTCACATTATTTTAATTAGCTAAATATATTCTGTGTAAATTGGGGGATAAGTATTTTCTTTTTTGTGTGAACATGAACACTAATAATTTTTCTAAATTAAAAGTAACCTAAGTTACTTGTTATTACATGAGATATCTAGCAGTGTCCAAATCGGTCCAGCGGTTCTAGAAATTAGCAAGAACAAATAGTCCTGGAGAAAGACTGACTGACAAGAATTTTAAAAACTGGTATTTTGTTAATTGTGTGTGTGTTCCCTTTTGTGAAGGATTAATAAAGTCTTTTCTTTTCTTGTTGAAGGTAATGTAACCGTATATTGTCCTATGCATTTACAATAACAAAATATTTAGACATTGTAAACATACACTTCTATTTTATTTCTTTGTAATAGATATTAGCTTATTAACCTTACTGAGAAAACTATTGTTTATTAGAAAAGCTTAATGGCCATAATAAATATATAGCTTGCAACCTGTCATGTTTCATTCCCCTGTAACTAAACTAAGCAGTGAAAGAGAGACTAGTCGGTATTGTCTCTGGATACCCCCCTGAGAAGCAGATAACAGATGTCTAAAACACAGTTTCTGGATAATATCTGAAAAATCTTACTCAATGAATAATAAATGATCATTGATTTTGTAAATTCTAATTTAAGTTCAAATAGATAATTTACATTACCTTCTGATATTACTTCCAAGTTGTAAATACTAAATTGATTAAGTGAAGGTGCATCACCTGCAACACTGGTCTTGATAGCCATTCTTTCATTAATTTCCAATCAACAACGGTTTACCATAAGATGGACTTCTGCCTCATTTGCCACCATAATCTATTAAGATAAAATTTAATTCCATCATAATATCATCATTTGATAATGCGTAAAAACTTAATTAGGCATAATATTTTATGGGCAAGAAAATGCTGCTGGTACAAGACATAAAATCAGGGCTGGCTCCGTCTAGTTATAACAACTTAAAACCAGTGGCAAAGGCATTGCCCTTTTTCCTTATATTTTTAGTACAATATGAAATATAATACTACACTAATTGCTACCCGCAACTTCGTCTGCATGGAATTTAGTTATTTTCTTTTTTAGTGCAGAATCCTAATTATTTTTCCAAAATAAAAGTAGTGATCTCCATCCCGTGACGTTTTTACGGGATTTATACCATGTAAATTTTTGCTTGCCGTGTGGGGCCGGCACCAAGAATAGCTCCACCCCGTCTCTTCGTAAAAGCCGAGTAAGGGATTACCGGGGGACCGGGCAGCAGCGTTCCCCTGTGTACTAAAAACATCCACTGCGACCGCCAACCCGCCTGCCAGGCGTGGCGATTATGGTAAAACCCCTATTTTGGGGAGGCCTATGTCCAGCAGTGGACGATGAAAGGCTGATGGATGGATGGAAATTTTTACTTGAAGAGATATTTCGGCACTGTTGCAAGCGCCATGATCACGGAGCAACTAAAGTCTTTGCGGGTGGGAATAGTTTTTATTATTCTGCGGTTAGTTAGAAATATCTGTCTACCCGCTTTCTCACTCGTTTATGACACGCAATACTATCTTTGGAACTACTACCACTGGTCTCACTCACGTATCGAGCTCGATCACGACACACAACACTTGCGGTGTCGACCCTGGTTTCTGAGGTGTTTTTCTTCTTCTTTGTAGGACATAGACGAATCACGGGACGCCAGGTGCTAGATAATTGAAAACCATCTTCACGGTTGAAATTTTTGTATTTGGTGATTTATATGGCTTCTCTCACCAATCTGGGTATATAGTGGCGTTCTGTCGAGAGTATCTGAGGATTGTGTAAATTCTCGATGTAGTGATTCGTCCCTGCCTCCAAAAGGTGTTGTGCTATCGCCGATTTTCCTGGGTCAATGTTTTTATAAGCCCTAAAGTGTTCTTTCATTCGACATGCCACAGTACGCTTGGTTTGGCCAACCGACCTAGTGGTAAGTGTTAACCGTCGCTTTGCTAAGTGTATTGTCAAGCCACTGCTCACCATTCATTTCATGGATATGAAATTAAATAATGAACGGCTATCTCCCGCTACAACCAAAACACACTGAGGTACCCAACCCTACCACCCGTAATGCAGGGAATAATAATTGCTTACTTCGCTTAGTGGCGACTAAGTCGTACCTCGCCCACGGAGAAAAATCGTCGCCACTCAAGAACCATTCTACCCGAAAAGTTTCCGGTTTGTTGAGCAATATGATCTGCCCATTGCTAGTCCAGCGTGCTGATCCGGCAGGCTATGTCGTACAGTCTTTATTTGTTCTGCTACAGATTTTCGTGGTTCGGTCACGAAGATAGATACCGAGCATAGCGCGCTCCATAGCACGCTGATCGACTTTGAGCTATTTTTCTTTTTTTTTATAATTAAAGCACCACGTCTCTGTTGAGTAAGCGTATTAGCTATAACACACACTGTTACTTGTTTTCTGATACCGTGAAATATCAGAGATGTGCCTCAGCTTTTCGAACGCTGCCCAGTTGAGCTTTTTTTATTTCGTACTCCATGGGTGGCAAATAAGCATACGGCCATTACCGTAGCCTATAGACGCTAGCAACACCAGAGGCATCACTCGCGCGTCGCCATCTCCAGGGAAAAGAGATAGGATGTGGATAGACAGATGATAATTAATTATTAAGAAGAGGATAGAAATGATATTAAGGAGCAACACAATAGTGGGAGTACCTACCGTTGTTTCACGCAAATCTTTTGTGAGAGAGTGGTACTTCCCCGATTGAGCCGACCCAGTCAAGCTGGGATAAGCAAGGCTCTACCACTAGAAAGTAGATTGGTCGACGGACCTTGACTTGTTTATATTTAAGTTTTGACTGCCCAACTGGACTGTTCGTCGCCGATAAACATAATTATCGACAACTTCGACAATCGCATTCCCAACTAAAAGGACTGATACTGAAATGACATGGCCATTCATGTTGGCAGTTTAATGCAAAAAAAAAACAATATAAACATGGACATGTTCTTCTAATTTTTAGAGCTCAATGAATTTAGTATTAGCGGAAAATTACAACAGTAACATAGATAATTAAAAAAGTTACTGTTGCTTAATGTTCTATTTTCGAATCAGATTCTTTAAAAACAAACATAGAACTAGCCAGTTTAAACAAAAAAAATGTTAGTTCCGCTAATTGTGCTGGTGCAGCGATGTGTGTACGTATTAATTTATAGTTTAATATGTACCTATATTTAACTCTCTTCTAAATAATTGTTCATAGAACATAAATACCTCTCCCAGTATTTTATCTGTAGATGAAATAACAGTGCAGTCAATGGTCTTTCATCATTTTCAGCTTGGTCAACTGGCTTCCCAGGTGATAGATCTCTTTAGATTATTTACTATGGAACCTTGGTTCCGCGGTTTCCCTTCTAATATAGTCAGATGGATGGATAGACAATATTTTGTTTTGCAAGATCATGATAATTAATTTTAACACAGATTGATCTAACATAAGTATTTCTGACTTATATCAGGTACTTCTAGAATTAGTGATTGAATGTGTGTGCTTCTTAATTTAAATGCAATTTAATAATTGTATTTAGAAATAGAAGAAGAAGAAGAATAGTATTTGATTAGAATCACCCATATGGTGATTCTAAGAAAAGATGTATTTTGCAATGAGAAAAAAACATATTTACATATTCAATTCATTTGAAATAACGCTGTTTTATCTTAAAACTGACTATATTCTTTATGGTCACTTTATAAATTCATAAATTAATTTTATTTAATTTAGTCACAAAAGTAACTGAAACATGGAAAATGTATCTCCCCTGCTCTGTCCCTTAACAGATTATGTTAGTCAATTAGTAGTTTTAACTGATTTGAAATTACGTAATTAATTAAATTTCGTATAATTTTGTTGTTAACACTGTTCAGGAGAGATAAAAATATGTCATATATACACTGTTACATGTCAATACATCAGTTTCTTACTCTGATCAATTTACATATTTTAAGCGATCGTCCCGTCACACAGTTCACAACTAAATTATGTTTAAAGTGTTGGAAACCATGTTATACGTTTTTTACATCATCTCCTCCCCTCATCTGTTTTACGTCGTCTCATAAATTTGTCATGAAATTATTACAAAGCAGGCCATAGCAAGAGCTACTGATGGCGTGGGAGAAACTTGTAAGAGGACTGCAAACAGAAACTTGCACTAGGCATCGATATTTCATCGTTGGAAGTACTATTCAAGCCTCTTGAAAAAAGTTGCACGAACATCGAAGCTTTGACTATTGATGAAGCTGGTATAATATAAAAACAAGCAAACTCAGACCGACGAAGCTTCTAAAAACTTTTACAGGCACATTAATGATGCATCAAACTTATTTTTCCCACTCGGTTAGTAAAGCTTAAGCTGCTTCTATGATCTTAACATTTGGCGTTATTTTGCATTTGGTTGGTACCTTGGATTATTCCATAATGACTAATCCTAAACCTCGTCTACATACTGAAGAAGTATCTGTCCCTACCTCTGATTCTGATGATGAGTCGTTGGCGTCATTAAAATCCTAGCAACGCACAGAGAAGCTGCGAGTATATTTACATAACATTGACCGATCATTTTCCAAAATGCCGAGAGAAAAAGTCAATTGAAGCAACAACCAACCAACTCAACATATTTGAAAAAAAAAAACACTGAGTAATGGCGATTTTGTGCTGCTTAAAGTTATGTACCAAAATACAGAACACCGATACGTATATAGAAGATGGTGAAATCAAGTGATGTTCTGTAAAATTTGTGACAACGCATGGAAAAATTTAGGATAAAATACTAAAATAAAGCCAAACTTATAAATGAGAGGACAAATTATTTTCAATTTGTTCGTTGAAAGTATTGGTCTTTGAGCAGGGCTCAAAAGTTTAGTTTTAAGTAAATTTTACTTTCACATTTTTTTGAATTTGGTTTAGCTGGCGACAGCTGTTGTGTTTCTTAATTTAAATGAATGGTAAAGATAACCTGATTAGCGTATTTGTTTTAGGTTTTTGCTTCAGTTGATTTTTGTGTTTAAAATTTAGAGATTTACCTTATTTGTTTTAGTTAATGATTGAATTGAAAATTTGTATTTTCAAGTCAAAAATATCAAACCCACTGACACCCGCGACTTAATTATTATCATCGCGAGGTAGAGGTAGATTAGACTTCCCCTCTTCCCCACTTCTCTGCGACAAGTCAACACACAACTTCCAACGCTCAGTGCTTTATAAAAAAAGATTGCTTAAAACTGTAAAGATATTGCAGTATTAAAGTACAAATTATAAATTTGTGAATAAGGAAAAAGAGTATTTTAGTACGAGCGGGAATCGAACCTGCGTCCCTTCCTATCCGGGGAAGTGCCCTAATCCACTGAGCTACCGTACTATTTCTAGAAATACTGAATTTCCTCATCACATTTGTCTTAACGACCAACGCCATCTATCAGCAATGCATTTACATGCATTCGTCCAATGTAGTAAGTTTAATTTTGCAATTAAAATTCATACTATTTGATGGCGTGATTTTTTTAAACATTGTATTTATTATTACTACATTAATGTACAAATATTTGTGAATAAGGAAAAAGAGATTTTTTGTACTAGCGGGAATTGAACCCGCGTCTTTTCCAATCAAATCATCAGCAAAAATGCTAAGAAATATAGATCAAAAATGTTTAAAAAATCGCGCCATCAAATAGGATGAATTATTAATCTTACTATATTGGATAATTGCATGTAAATGCGTTTCCGATAGATGTCGTTGGTTGTTAAGACAAATGTGATAAGGAGATTCGGATGATCGAAAGATCTGTACTATAGCTCAGTGGTTTAGAGCACTTCCCCGGAAAGGAAAAGACGCGGGTTCGATCCCCGCTAGTACAAAAAATATTTTTTTCCTTATTCACAAATAATTTGTACTTTAAAAAGTGGCGGGGCATGTCAAATGCTAAGAAATATAGATCAAAAAAACTACATTAATGTCTCTCCCCTGTTCAGAAAGTATGCTACGCTGTACGTCGTATCTCTCCCCTTTATGTAAGTAAATTAATTATCTGGCTGCTTTCTGGATATAAAGATAATAGCAATAATAATAGCAGCTATGCTTCTCCTCTAGGGATCCTGACACCTGTGCGGACTGCGTTACGGAAACGGGACTATGGGGATGGAATTATTCATCCCCAACACCAAAGTACCGGTCGGTGGTCGCAGCCGTCCATGGTTTAACAAAGCCTGCAGGACGGCTGCACGCCAGAAGCAGTCCGCATACCTAGCCTGGAATAGGGCCAGGAAAAGTCGGGATCCGAACGCCAAAGAGGAGAAGTGTAAATTTAATGCTGCTTCCAGGTGCAACAAGAGGGCTATTGCCGAAGCCAAGGCCGAACACGTTGCCAGACTTGGCGAGTGGCTCGGAAGTTATCCTGTCGTGCTTTTTGGTCGCTCGCCAAGGCAGCACAGGGCAACTTCTGCCAGTCTAGTTTCCCACCGCTGCAGAAACAGGATGGCAATTTAGCCCACAGTGCCAAGGAGAAGGCCGATCTTTTGGGCCAACTCTTTGCCTCGAACTCGACTTTGGACGCCGGGGCAGCCACACCGCCTACCATCCCGCGGTGTGAAAGCTCCTTACCTGAAATCCGCATTACGCAACTTGCGGTCAGGAGGGAGCTGCGGCTGCTGGACGTCCATAAGTCGAGCGGGCCGGATGGCATCCCTGCAGTGCTGCGAAGAACTCGAACGTGCGCCCCTAAGTTGACCTCCGTCCTAACGCGCCTGTACCGTCTCTCATACAGTACCGGCAGGGTTCCTACTTCGTGGAAGGTAGCCCATGTTCACCCGATTCCCAAAAGGGGTGATCGATTGTACCCGGCGAATTACAGGCCAATCGCAATGACATCTCTGCTCTCCAAGGTTATGGAAAAGGTCATAAACCACCGACTTTTGCAGTACCTAGAGGATCACCAGCTGATCAATGATCGCCAATACGGCTTTCGTCACGGTCGGTCTGCTGGTGATCTTCTCGTGTACGTTACCCACCGTTGGGCAGAGGCCTTGGAGGGTGGAGGTGAAGCTTTGGCATTCAGCCTGGACATTGCGAAGGCGTTCGACAGGGTCTGGCATAGGGCCCTTCTATCGAAGTTACTATCTTATGGGATCCCCGAGGGACTCTGCAAATGGATCGCCAGCTTCCTAGATGGTCGGAGCATCAAATTCGAACTAGATGGCTGCTGCTCCGATACCATGGGGGTTAATGCTTGCGTACCGCAAGGTTCGGTGCTGTCTCCAACACTGTTCATTCTGCATATCAATGACTTGCTCTCAATAGAGAATATACATTGCTATGCGGATGACAGTACGGGTGATGCGCGATATACCGGCCGTCAGAAAGTCCCTCGGAATATGCTGGAGGAGAGACGGACCGAACTTGTATCTGAAGTCGAGCGCTCTCTTGGGCGGGCCTCGGAATGGGGTGAAAAGAACATGGTTCAATTCAACCCCACGAAGACACAGGTTTGCGCATTCACTGCAAAGAAGGACGCATTTGTCGTGGCGCCCCAGTTCCAAGAGGTAACTTTCCCGGTTTCCGAGAGCATTGGGATCCTCGGCGTCGACATCTCTAGCAAAGTCCAGCTCGGGAGCCATTTGGAGCACAAAGCCAAATTGGCGAGTAAAAAACTAGGCGTCCTGAACAGAACCAAGCGGTACTTCACACCGAGGCAACGACTTGTGCTATATAAAGCACAGGTCCGCCCTCATATGGAGTACTGCTCACATCTCTGGGCAGTTGCGCCTAAGTACCAACTCGACCCACTTGACTCCCTGCAAAGGCGTGATATTCGAATTGTCGATGATCCCGTTCTCACGGAGGGTCTGGAGTCGTTGGAGCGGCGGAGAGACTTCGGGTCCCTCTGTGTGCTCTACCTGCTCTACAATGGGGAGTACTCGAAGGAGCTGTTTGAGTTGGTACCGACATAAGCATTTTACCACCGAACCACAAGACGTCGCGGTAGGGTTCATCCACACCACCTGGAAACGATTTCGTCAAAGACAGTTCGTTTTCAGCGTTCTTTTCTACCACGTACGTGTAAGCTCTGGAATGACCTACCTGCTACGGTGTTTCCCCGGCGCTACGACATGTCCCTCTTTAAACGAGGTTTGAAAGGAGCACTTAACTTGCGGAAGGCGGCGGCTTGGCTGGTGTTGCTAAAGTCCATGAGCGGCGGTTACTTACCATCAGGTGGGCCGCTTGCTCGTCTGCCACCGCCGGCAATAAAAAAAAAATTTAAAAAAATATAAGTGTTTCGATAAAAAAATACTGCAGTTATATTAAAATTCGATAATTTTTGTCGTACCGCCTCTTCTAATATCTTGGTACCTCATAACTTAGAATGACCTATATAGGAAATATGCATGCTTTGCATTTACATACCACTTTTTTCTGTATCCTAATTACACTAATACAACTAATTTATATCCTAAAGTTATAATAACGTTATGATTGTTGAATTGACTCATAGTTACAGGAGCAGTGTTAGAAAGTTGTCTATTTTCTACTTAGCATGCTTCCGGCTACATCCATTATCGTGCATGGATACGATGTGACAAATCCATGGCGATCGGTAGTGGTAGAGGTCAACGGTGTGTTGTGTGTTTGGGGGCCGGCAGACGATGACGGGTGCAGTAGGCGGTGGGCGCACATAACCCGGATCTCGCGGTGCCCCGCTTCCCCTTCACTCAGCGGGCTCGTGCGTGGAGGTGTACATGCGCTTGCGCCACATGACAGTTTTAGTCAATAGTCTTGCTCTTACCGCGAAGCACCTCGCCCGTGCGTGATGCCATGCGACGCGCGCACGCATTAACTAAATATTATGTACGCGATCGACAACTCCCAGGTGAGCGCGACACTATAATACCGTTATGGCAACTGTTGCCTATCATTAGGGCAGTGATGCATCCCATTTGTCCCGGCGCACTCTCACGTCCGTGAGTTTCACAGTGAGCGCTATAGATACACCGCAATATAATGATGTTCATTCACGATCGGCCGATATACCAATCGCGGAAGTAAAGCCGGTTCGTTAACGTCATACATGCTAATTATTTTACACTGTGCTCCAATACATGAAATACCTAGGATAATGTTATGAGTATTCACAGAATCAGTGAGTAGTAATTTACTGTGGACTTATTAAGTAATAAATTCTTTTGTGGTTGGATCTTTTGCTGTTATCTGTGCATCTCTCCTTGTCGCAACATCTCATGAAAGCAATGAGTTTAATAAATGCTGCATCTCGCGATGTGTTGTTTGGCGAAGCCAGTGTCACAGGTCCGGAACTAGTCGCCAGTCGGATATCATAGCACACTTTCACTTCGGCTCGGGGCCTGTGATTGATATTTGTGTTACCTGCGAGATCTGATCACGGATATAATTTATTTTGAGCAAAGACGTTGTCCAGATCTTTGCTATAAAGTTAAACATTTTTTTCCTACAATACTTTTACAGATAGTGCTTGTACCTATATTATTAGTTTTCTAATAACTTTCTGAATAAATCATAATACCTATGCGGATGTTTTGCAATATTTTGTATATTTGTCAGTCCGACGTCACTTTCGTTTTATTTTAATACAACGTCATTCAAGGTTTGCTTATGATCATTAGAAAACAAGATACGTGGGAATCTGTATGGTTTTAGATTGTTTTCTAACCTCGAATACGTCGACGTCGGTTAACTTAAGCGTGGGCTTAAGCGAAAATTAACCACGGACTATGGTTTATATATACATTATATATTATATGTACAGATGCAATATGTTTATATACAAGCCCATAACAGGCCACGGGGCAGCGCTTAAAAACAGATATTTATACTAAACGTAGTGGTTATATTCTCTTTGATGTATACCACAAAAGTACAGGCAAAATATTCATATACTAGATGTTATTCGCGACTTCGTATGCGAGGCCTCAGCATTAGCCACGCAGACGAAGTCGGGAGCATAGAGTAAAGTATTATAAGTACTTCACTCTTATGTTACATTAATTATTTCTATGCAAAAATAGCTATTATAACGTAACGTTTATCCGAGATAAAAAGTATCCAGATAATAAACAATCAACTGCCTCTGTGGTGCAGCGGTAGTATAAGCGATTGCTGATCATGAGGTCTCAGGTTCGATCTCCGGGTAGAGCAGTGTTATTGAGCTTTTTCGTAAAAATAAAAATTCTCAGGAACAGCCCGGAGTTTGGAAATGTGCCCGGTAGACACTGTAGACAGCAATAGACCCCTATTACGTGGGGGCTTAAACATAACTGGCTTACCGTGGGTGTTTAATACATCTCTGCCTACCCCTTCTGGAAATACAGGCGTAATGCTATGTATGTATGTATATAATAAACAATTTGTGTGACAAATATTCAACATCTGTTCAGTAATTTTTGCGTGATTGAGTAACAAACATCCAAACTAACCTTTTTAATATTAATAGGAGCAGGGAGATAAATTGCAACTAGAGATGAAATTACAATATACCTATCTCATCTTCCACAAGCATATTGAAAAAATCTAAGACAAGGCGCCTGTAAAATATATTTCCCCAAAATAATTTACTGACCACTGTTATTACAGAGGACTATGTAAGTAATTGATTCTCAAATCAGATCGCATTAAATCGTAAATGGTATTGTTTAAAAATACCATTTACCAAGGTTGGTTTTACGCAAGCTTTAATAGATACCTACCTACGCGAATGTGAATTAGAATTAATCTATAATTAAAAAAATCACTTATCAAAGAATTCTTAAATAATATGTATGAATATGAATGAATGAAAATAAGTACCTATCTTGCTTGTCTAGGTACATCTTTATAAGTGTAGGTCCGGCGTGATTGCTGTTGTAGCTAAAGAGGGATTTGAGAGAGGCCCTCTTGAAGTTTTGATGATAATATATTATGTATATGTTACACCTTCATTTAAACAGTTTTAACCGTATCGTCTATTATAACGGAAAATTGTGTTACGATTAGGTATTAATAGGCTTTATTATCCCTATCTTCATAAGACCTTCATATTTGACTGTAAAAAAAGGTATATAGCGCGCATTTATCAAATGAAATAGGTTACCACGATACTCACGGACTATGGTTGGTCCGTGATGATATCTAAAGAGGATTTCAGCTCATGATCTGATCGTTAGGATCTCCAGGACAAGCCCCCTTAGAATGAAAAACGAAACGTTAGACGAACATTAAACACAAAGTGAACCGTCACCCAAAGACGTTAAGTATGATGTGTTATCGAAATTAGCAGTCAGGAGCAGTTATCAGGATGGCTGAATTGGTAAAGCATCTGGACGGTATCCAGAAGATGCAGGTTCAAATCCTGCTCCTGACTGTTATTTTCTATTTCACATTTTTCACTTTGTGTTTAATGTATAGTGCTAGGCATGTCAAATGCTAAAAATATATATAAAAATATCTAAATATTTAAAGGGTTTGCGTCATTATTAGGTAAAATCTTAATTGTAAAATTAAGTTTGCCTGGTCGGTATAATGTATGAAAATACGTCCGACGGATGGCGCAGGCGTCACCCAAAGACGTTAAGTATGATGTGTTATCGAAATTAGCAGTCAGGAGCAATTATCAGGATGGCTGAATTGGTAAAGCATCTGGACGGTATCCAGAAGATGCAAGTTCAAATCCTGCTCCTGACTGTTATTTTCGATTTCACATTTTTCACTTTGTGTTTAATGTATAGTGCTAGGCATGTCAAATGCTAAAAATATATATAAAAAATATCTAAACGTTAGACGAACTTTCGTTTCGCTTTATTGTGATGGGTCGCCTGAATCACGCGTCGAAATCTCGACTCGTCAGGAATCGCGCAGCGGACTGTTGATCAATCACAATGACTCGAAACGAAAGATTGTCTAACGTTTCATTTTTCATTCTAAGGGGGCTGGACAGGACCACCGAAGGAATGTAACATAGTTCCAGTGGCCCGCCAATAAAGGCGGAGAAACGGCACACGCGGGTTTCTTTAGTGGGTGAGGGCCTACACTACCCTGTTCGTTGCCCTGAACGACGGGGTGTGCGGTTAGGAACATTTTTTCCCGCCTTAATAAAAAAAAGGGTGCTGGACAGGAGACATATAAATTGGGTGAACAATTGGAAGCAAGTTGTGCACTGCAACGGTCGCCTCATATGTATAATAGACAAAATAATTACTTACCTAATTAGAAACAATATGTATTTCTAGTGGTAGAACCTTGCTTATCCCAGCACGAATGGGCCGACTCGATCGGAGAAGTACCACGCTCTCACAAAAGATGAGCGTGTGTTCGACTGTTGTGTTTCGTGTTCCCCTCCTTATCCACTCCTTAGTATCCTACCTATCCTCTCCTTATTATCCTTCCACCTCCTATCCCTTTCCTTGGTGATGGCGAATCACGCGAATCAGGCCTCTGGTGTCGCTAGCGTCTATAGGCTACGGTAACTGCTTACCATCAGGTGGGCTGTATGCTTGTTCGCCACCCAAGTAGTATAAAAAGAAACCTTATCGTTGTCTGAACAGTTGGTTTACGGAACATAATTTTACGTGATAATGTCATATATGTTTTCTGAGAGTTTCACAAACAATGCATCGGTCGCCATACATTTTTCGGAACGTGACACTTTATCGTGAGTGCAGCCGGCGTTCATCGATTTATAAGACGTTATCACTAAACACAACGTGAAAAATGTGAAATCGAAAATAACAGTCACGAGCAGGATTTGTACCTGCATCTCCTGGATACCGTCCAGATGCTTTTGGTATAATGTATGAAAATACTTCCGATAGATGGCGAAGCGTCACCCAATGACGTTAATTATGAATGTGTTATCGAAATTAGCAGTCAGGAGCAATTGTCACGATTGCTGAATTGGCAAAGCATCTGGACGGTATCCAGGAGATGCAGGTTCAAATCCTGCTCGCGACTGTTATTTTCGATTTCACATTTTTCACGTTATGTTTAATGTATAGTGCTAAGCATGTCAAATGCTAAAAATATATATAAAAATATCTAAAGACGTTATCACGTCAAAAAATATGTGTCGACGTATAAAGATTAGCAGTTTCCTTTAAAAATATAAATGATTGCTATAGTTATTGTAGTTATAGCTGTACTTTGAGTTCATTCTTATTGTAATGTTTTTATAAAGCATTAGCTCCCATGGCACACAAATTTTTTAATCCACCGGTTGATGCATGTTGGCCAACAGACAAAAATTTTTACAAAATGAAATTGCTTCCTGCGATGTTTTGCCCTCAAATCGTTTCGTGGGCACACTCGAAACAACTTGCCCTAAAATATTTTCGTAACCGATGAACGAAAAAAGCATTCACTGTTCGTAACTCTCCACTATTAATTTTTTCAAAGTGGGGCCCCACTTTGAAATCCTGCAATGTGAAATAGCTTTATTTCACTGAAAATTCTTTTCCACTCCGTGATATTCCAAATTGAACTACAACTCGTAGATATCAGCGTTGCCCCGTGCGAAGAAAGAAAATATCATATATCATCAGTTAAATCTTGTTCAATTTCATACTACGTACGGTAACAACATTGCTATGAACCAAAACATTCTACATCTTAACTATTATAAAACTGTAACAGAGCTGTCTGTACATTTAAGATATTTGAGAAAAAATGTTTGTATTAGGCTATAATATATGTAAGTATAGGCGTGTCTAAACACAAAACGTTTTTTTTTGTCTATCTGTTTGTTCGCGCATCACGGATAAACTACTAAACGGATTTTGATGCAACTTTTTTATTTGATAGCTCTTGATTAGACTTAAAAATTGGTATACATTTTATCCCGCTACTATATCGGGAACCTGAGATATAACTTAAAAATGAGCTTTTAGCTGCGGCGGAGCCGCGGGCAAAGGCTAGTACATAGTAAAATAAATCTACGCATCAATTAATTCTTCTGTTTTAATCTGATAGAATCAACTGACGTCAATGTTTTTTGTGAATTTTGTTATTGTGAACACTAGCCATCTCAGATAGCTACGTCGCGATATATTACTTCTTGGTCATGAACTAACAGTGCTTCTTCGGCTCCAAATGTTCGCCTTGGCATGCCACTGAAATGAATTGGTGTTAATCCCTGCAGAAACGTGATAGATTTATCTATAGTTTTATTAAGTTAATTGCTCTAGCCTTTTTGAAATTAACATAATACATTGTGTTTTGTGTATTTTATGTATAAGGCATTATGCATAAGTATGCATGTGATGTGTATAATATAAGTATGTCGCGTGCCCGTATCCTGTTCACCGCTGACGCCACATCGCGCGAGGTGGCGTGTGCCGACATCATCCGAATACTTCCACGCTATTGGCTGTTGTTATCTGCTCACAAACCAAATATATAATTTCTCCTCTACAAACGGAACTAAAATATGTACTCGAATAAACATGCTTTTATAAATAAACATCACGTTAGTAATGGGGCATCGGCTTCTGGGAAACTTATCACGTGTTCCATTCCATGCAAATAGTGTTTGAGTTTTGCGATTCGGAATTACGCGCTTATTTGGATTTACTTTGAACTCTATGCTTGTGAGCTGTGGCTGGCTTGCATTATTTAGTTGGAACTTTTGTTTGAAACTAGCTAGGTGTATTTTTATATTTTTTAATATAATTATGTCTAAAATTAATTGTTACTGATACAACAATGCAGATAACTAACACGATTCTTGCTCATCTTGAAATTATATCTTTTCTTGTAAAGGAGTGACGTTAGAAATGCATGTCAATACAACATACGATTAATGAAAACTGTAGTAATTACACATCTATGCTATTATAAAGCTGTAACAGAGCTGTGTCTGTACATTCAAGATATTTGAGAAAAAATGGCTGTAATAGGTTATATAAGCGTGTCTAAACCCAAAACATTTTTTTTAGAATTTTTGTCGGTTTATCTGTTTGTTTGTTTGTGCATCACGCAAAAACTACTGGACGGATTTTGATGCAACTTTTTTTGTTTGATAGCCTTGATTAGACCTAACAACTGGTATACATTTTCCCGCTGCTATATTGGTAACCTGAGATATAACCAAAAAATTACAGTAATTTTTTCTCAAATATCTTAAATGTACAGACACAGCTCTGTTACAGCTTTATAATAGTATAGATATTTTATAATGAGAATGATTTTTGAAAGTTTGTTGAAGCTTATGCCTGTTTGTAAATATTACAAGAACGTCTCACAGTATGATAACATTTGCCTTTCACATTCGATCTAAAGATGAGATCGAGGGTCTTTACTTACATATTATTCCTTTATTTGTTTGAATACCTACCTTATAAATCATCATCATCTTATAAATCATCATCTTAGGAGTTTAGGATGAAAAAAAAAACACTGACGTTTTTAGATATTTTTATACATATATATTTTTAGCATTTGACATGCTTAGCCGTAGGTATAATATGAATCTGTTATCGAAATTAGCAGTCATGAGCTATTGTCACGATGGCTGAATTGTCAAAGCATCTGGACGGTATCCAGGAGACGTAGGTTAAAATCCTGCTCGTGACTGGTATTTTCGATTTCACACTGTGTTGATTGACATTTTTGTTTGCTGTCGCGGTAGGATCAATAATTATGTCTTAGCGGACTAAAAATGACTGGTGGGATTGGGTACCAAGAGGCAGTACTTGTTATCAGCTCCGAGTCAGTCGGTACAACCGTCTACTGCTGTAACTGACCACGAAGCACTTCAGTGTTTTGGTTGTAGCGAAAGATAGCCTAGATCTATCATTCACTTCCCATCGGCGTAATAAAATGGTAACGGGCAGAATTCTTATTATTAAGTCCACGAAGTTAGGTACCAATTACCGTCAGGTGGACTCGTAGTTTGTTTGCCACCATAAGTTATAAAAAAAATATTGCTCTGTATCGAGGCCCCGATATTTGGGGAATCGTAAACTGGTAATATGCCCGATATGATGTCAGAAAACCTTTTACTGTAAAATAAGAAAGAAAGGCTTAAATTACTCGGTACATGTTTCAATATTCTGCTCCTATATACTTTATTATAATGCCTGTATAATATATTTTAGTAAAGTCATTAAAAACTAATTATATGAGTTATCATTATGATGATAATGTCAGGCTTCTGTAAATAACTATTTTATTGTTGCCCA
This sequence comes from Leucoma salicis, assembly GCA_948253155.1. Taxonomy (NCBI): domain Eukaryota; kingdom Metazoa; phylum Arthropoda; class Insecta; order Lepidoptera; family Erebidae; genus Leucoma; species Leucoma salicis. Next base: position 8,760,048 of record OX411819.1, on the reverse strand, counting down.
TGGATCGCGTACCTATGTATAGTTATGTGATCGCCGATAAGATATCTATCATCCCGACTTTTCGGATTAACTAAATAGGGATAGTAGATATCCGAATAACATTTGTAAAAGTAGTTATATTTCATATTGCTCCTTAGACGCATGATACGTCTATAAAAAACGCTGAATTATGTACAGCAATGGATTATTAACTAGCTGAATAATTCAATCGACAACATGATCACCGTTGGTATGTTGGTGGGAGTGTTCATACTAAGCGTTGTATTAATTCCATAACCATTGCTATTGGAAATATGGAAGGGGATTATTTTGCAAAGAGTAGCAATTTCCTTCCCGGTTGTAACAGATGAGGCCCAAAAAAAACGTAAACAAATAGACGATTACGACGTAAGCGACGTTAATGCGGGATAATACGATGGGTTTTTTGTTTAGCTTGAAATGTCGCTACTTCGTACGAGGAAATTAGTAACAGAAGCTTAAATAATACTGTAAACTATTTCATTTCCTCATCGTATATTCTAATCGACTATTATTTCTGACGCATAGATACTAATTAAATAGTTTCGAATTAAGTCCCCAATAAATAATGATCATGTAAAGGTAAAATTTGTTTCTGGAGATATGCGCAGAGGTCTCTTCACAGCCCCCGTTTTAATTTGAAGTTTGTCTATCTTATCCATCCGTATGCAAACTTATGTATCTACATACGATACGTTTGTAAAATCCTTCGCGTCACAGGGATTAGGTAGAACCTATATCTGGTGTGGGAAGTTGTTTCCAAAAAAATAATTATAAAATAAAAAAAATTAAAACTAGAAAAGTATTATGATTATTTTTATGTATTTTTGAGCATTTGACATGCTTAGCCATTATAAATTAACACAAAGTGCGAAAATGTAAAATCAAAATTCGCAGTCTGTTATGTTCGATTTCACATTTTCGCACGTTGTGTTAATTTGTATAGAAAAGTAAAATTTAGGTTCAATGGTGTAGGTTTGCATGGCTTCGATTTCAATTCCTGATTTAATTTGATGATAGCCCAGCAGTGAAATGATACTAACTGCTGACGTGGTCCTATATTAAAATTATCAGTTATTGTTTTTAAGTACTTGGCTATTAACTAGCTCGCCAAGGAAGTTATACAACGTATTGGCATGATTGCCTAAACAAGCTACCTGCTGTTCTGCAAAAGACGCACTAAGTCCCTCAAGATACATAACATTAACGATCTTCGAAAACAACACCCTGAAAGTTAAGGCCCTGACCTTGGATAAGATGACAATCTTAACAGAAATATGCCCATCCACATGTGCTTTTCAATGATGGTATACCCTGCACCCTGGCGCTTTAGGAGATAAGAGCGTATTATACTCACGCCGTACCATGAGTAATGCATACGCAGAATGTTCTACTTCGCCCTTGGCCGAAGGGTACACCGTACACCGGGGTATGTTTGCTGGGGCCTGCGAGGGTTGGCCAGCACGCGGAAGAGCAGGGAATTGCTCCTTGGGTTGGCCCTTGGGGCGCTACCCAGCCTTCTGCACCGTCTCGTCGTTGGCCTACTAGCCTTGGGGACAACTTTGCCCTGCCCTTTGGGCGGCGTAGCAGCTGAGGCCGCGGAATAAGTGGTCACGCTGCCACTGGCGGGGTTGCGGCGTTGGGGCCGAAAGCGGCGCGATCTTCCTATCCGCGGCCATTGCTGCACGGAGTCTTGGCTCCCTAGCAGTCAAGTAGCTGATGCGCAGTTCATAGATGGTGCTGACGCGATCAATTACACTGGCGCATCTGCTCCTCAGCCAGCAATTGCCATTTTTGAGCTGGTGGTCTAAAATATTTGTCTTGAACCCATTACATTAATGTGAACTGACCTCTAAAGTTACACCGTTATATATTAATGTTTTATACGTTTGTTTATTGGTTGATAACAGTAATAATCATTCTTATTGACCCCAAATACGTAGATCGTATGATGTTTGACGTATTACACTCGTAGGAAGCATTAACTACTGTTTAGATTAGATAAATTATGTAAATAAGTACGAGTATGTATTATCTCCACAATGTATTTTTATTTAACGTATTATATCAGGTAATGTAATATGTTTCTATACTTAGATATTATTTTGTAATATAGACAGCCCACGAAGTACGTCATTCCGACTTGTAAGTCGTTTCGCATTACATCTAAGAATAAAGTAGTATTTAGTACTTATAGTAGTCCCAATATAGTAGCGGGATAAAATGTATACCAGTTTTTAAGTCTAATCAAGAGCTATCAAATAAAATAAGTTTCATCAAAATCCGTTCAGTAGTTTTTGCGTGATGCGCGAACAAACAAACATAAACAGACAAAAAATCTAAAAAATAAATGTTTTGTGTTTAGACACGCCTATATTATAAATAGCCTATTACAGACATTTTTTCTCAAATATCTTAAATGTACAGACACAGCTCTGTTACAGCCTTATAATATTTAAAACAAAAGAGTTCTCGTTCATAATATAATGCTGGTAGTACAATATTGTTTTGTAACGTACGAGTGCTTCATTTCATTATTTTAGAAAGTCACATCCGCTTAAGCGCTATAGCGGAGGCTTCCGTCCCAGCCCGGATGTAGGCTCCCGAGACCTACTAAACCTTATTAAAGTCTTACTTGCTGCTACTACTTAGATAGGTACCTATTGTGTGTTATAGCTATTTATTATTTATACATATTTTCTAATAGGAACTGAACCACCCAAAGAGATGCAGTTTCGCTGAATGAAACGCATTTGCGCTTTGCACTTTCTTTAAGCAAAAAACCGTTATTATTCATATCTAGTAAAAGATAAGATTATGAGTATTATTATCTAAAAATATATAAAAAATGGACTAGCCTAGACGTTTATTTGCGTTTTATTAATTTGTTTACATTAGGTATTAAAGACTTCTTTAAGAATCTATTAAGTAGATAAAACATGTTTGCCTGTTTTAATTATTTCAAAAATAAAATTGTTTTGCTCTATGGAATTAGTTAATAACTAGCCTTTGCTTGCGGCTTCGCCGCAGCCAAAAGCTAGTTTTTGGGTTATATCTCAGTTTCCCGGTATAGTGGCGGGATAAAATATATACCAGTTGTTAAGTCTAATCGAGAGCTAACAAATAAAACAAGTTGCATTAAAATCCGTTCTGTAGTTTTTGCGTAATGCGGGAACAAACAAACACAAAAAATCTAAAAAAAATCGTTTTGTGTTTAGACACGCCTAGCCTATTACAGTGTTTTTTTTTCTCAAATATCTTAAATGCACAGACATAGCTATGTTAAAGTTTTATAATAGTATAGACCAAAACACCTCCGTTTTATGCGACTAAAATGAAACTATTAGCGCGCATAGGCTAGTGTTTTTAGTATAGGTAATATACAATAACAAATATATTTTTTTAAATAATAATTGGCATTAATTAATCTATCACGCTCAGTCTGAAATATATACAGTGCTGTCTAGGCTACTGCAGTCTGTACCTATATCCGAACCGAAATTAAGATCTGTATTTTAGATTCGCCGCCAACTAGGTCTCAACGCGGATCTTAGGTATGACTAACCGTTATTTTGTAGATTAATAGGTAAATTTTGTAGCTGTACGAGTGCCGATGTTATCGTAATGTGCTTTAACGGTTTCTGTATTTTATTTCACTAGATCCCGCCCGCGACTTCGTTCGCGTTGACTTTAGAATGTAATAATTACGTCACTCATCTATCATCGTATCTATTCTTTCGGGATAAAAACTATTAACCTTATTTGGCTCAATTAAATTCTCAGTGTTTTATATCCTCGAATACAGTACTTTTGATTGATGTGTTTGACGTTAATATTTGATTGAAATGTTTAAATTGGCGGCTAGGAACAGTTTGAAGAAATTATGATTTTTACGCTTATCCGCGCAATTTTTCTCCTCATAAAAAGCTCCTTAGACCTAAGCGATTATTGTAAAAAGAAGATCTGCCAAATTGGTCCAACAGTTCTCGAGTTTTGCGCTTAGCAACACCATTAACGATTCATTTTTGTTTATATTACTTATAGATAAAAACTACGTGTACCTACCATATGGATATATATGCCAGTCAGTACATATTATTGTAATTTGTGCACCTGTTGAGTTTTGACATATCTATGAGACTAGTCGCATTTAGAATTTTACCTGGAAACATTATTTTATAATTTAGGCCAGTATCAATCATTCCAGGAAAAATACCCAGTTCAAATCATTGATAAAATGTAAATATCTTTACGCGATACTGTAGTGGAGTTGCTAACGTAACGATTCTCAATCTGTGCAATCGTCGCTAAAAGGAACGAATCCTGTATTTTATTCAAAAATATTTTTGTCAATTCAAGAATAATGAATTACAACCGGTAGATAGAACCAGCGTTGCGCACTTTAAAGGTCAATGATCATCCGTAGATCCGCTTCGACGCCCTCGTGACCCTGTGTTCAGCTGCTCGCCTATAAAATTGCTTTTTGATCGGTGGTCGTCAATTCTCACACCAATATTGATGAATAAAATTATCATAATGACAACTATTGCTTAACCTCATAAGTCCACTCTGAAAATAGATGATATAACATAAAATTCTCAATGCCCATGTAATAAAACCAGGGATAAAATCAAACCGCTGTCCACCATCTATCTACGTGTCTACGGTCTACCACATATTCAGGAAATGTATAGGATTAACTATATTATCATATATTACCGAACAAGCATGATATAGGTAGCTACTGCTTCTTCTTTTGGAAAAAATCTGTTTCATGTTCTATGGCAAAATCTTACCCAAGAGTCAAACTTCGGTGTCATACATGGTGACCATTACGTGAAATGTGTGGTAGGATTACACTGAAACTAAGATGGCTCCCCATAAAATGTAATACTTACACATAATCGTATCGTTTCATAATTGGTTGAGACACAGACACGTGATGTCGCAATAATCGCTCCGCCAATCATGGTGATCCTTTAACCAATTACAACTACACGATGCGATCTCAATTCGATTTTGTGTGTTACTTCTAACCCACAGCCCCTTAGAATGTGATTAACAAAATCGTATCGACATCGCATCGTCTTATTTGTGATTGATAGAGGCATGGCGCGTGATGTCGCAATAATCTCTCAACCAATCACAATGATCTTTCTAGATCTCTCAACCAATAACAATGTCAATGTGTTTTCAGGGTGTCTACACTTCCCACAACTAGGCACGAGCTTCTAGGAGGTCAAAGAAACTGAGTTATTATGCTGTAATATGACTAGATTACGGCCTAGAGTTTTTTTCGATTTTTCAATCTCTGTGGCAATTTTTATGACTCCTGTCAAATGGATAGTGTTAATGGGACCCTCACCTGAGGCATTTGAAAAGAATTTCTAATAGACCGTTGAAATTGTTCCAGAATTATGTGGAGTCATCGTTGGGATGGACGAGCGAGCGCGGAGAAGATTCCAGCTACGACTCTGAGTGCGAAGATGAAGGGGCTCACAGAGCAGCTTCTAGGACCCCTTCGGATACGCTCGCCGCTGAGTTCGCGGAATATGTTACTGTCACACCTACATCCGCGCAACCTAATCAGGTAAAGACATTGTTTTATTTCTAAATAACTTAGAATACTCCAAGTAGGCAAATACAATAATTTTATTCGTTAAACACAGTGGAAAATGTGATATCGAAAATAACAGTCACGAGCAAGATTTGAAACTGCATCTCCTGGATACCGTCCAGATGCTTTACCTATTCAACCATCGTGACACTTGCTCCTGACTGCTAATTTCGATAAAACATTCATACTTAACGTCTTGGGTGACGCCTGCGCCATCTGTCGGACGTATTTTCATACATTATACCGACCAGGCAGACTTAATTTTACAATTAAGATTTTTACCTAAGAATGACGCAGCCCTATAAATATTTAGATATTTTATATATATTTTTAGCATTTGACATGCTTAGCCATAATACATTAAACACAAAGTGGAAAATGTGAAATCGAAAATAACAGTCACGAGCAGGATTTGATACCGTCTAGATGCTTTGCCAATTCAGCCATCGTGACACTTGTTTTTTTTTTTTTTTTTTGGAAAACAGACAGATATACATAAATTGTTACAATAGATAAACTAAATGGATATTACATGAGCCAATACAGTTTTCACTGCTAATTATCAATCTTAAACACACGGGAGCTAATACTTGATGTTATGAATAAGTTATACTAATTAATACTAGTTACAATACATCCGTAAAGCAAAACACATTATACATAGTATATATATGATTTCATTTGGAAAAGATAATATACCTAATCATTAAATAAAGTGCCGAAATTTATCTGCATTTTTTAATTGCAGATGCAAAGTTACCTAATTTATAAAAAAAATGGTCTATGTGTTGATACTTATTGTTGTAAACGTCACATATTCGATTCCGACTATAGTTAGTCTTGGCACGTGGGGAAAGAAACGTATTAATTTTACGACATTTACGTTTGTCCAGCCTGGGAACACAAAACTTTAATTTACTTGCCAGATATGACCAATCGATAAGACCGTTTATTAACTTATATAAAAATATTTGATCTTTGTGTTCTCTTTTAAGTTTTAAAGTATTTAATTTTGTAGTGTCAAAGGAATTAAATCTTTTACAAAGACACTTTAAAAATGTATGCTGAATGCCCTCCAACATATCCACGTGAACGGCGTACTGTGGGTTCCAAGCAGTTGAAGCATGCTCCAGATGGGTTCTCACGAGTGAGTTGAAAATCCAAATAAGGGTATTAGGGTTTTTAAAATCAGTGGTCTGACGCAGAAGAAATCCCAGCATTCTATATGCTTTATTACGAATTTTACATAAATGTTGCTCAAATGATAGTTGACTATCTAATTGAACTCCTAGGTCTCTCACCTCATCAACTTTGCGCAATTTCGTCCCGAGTAAATAATAACTGTAAGATATTATTTTCTTTTTCCTCGTAAAGGTAATGGAACATTTATCAACATTCAAGGCTAAACTATTGTTGATACAGTATCAACTTAAACGATCTAAGTCATTCTGCAAATCTTGACAGTCTTTTTCTGTTTTAATAATAATAAATATTTTTGTATCGTCAGCATATAAGAGTAAGTTAGAATTTTTTATACACTTAACTACGTCATTGATAAGTATATTAAAAAGCAACGGCCCAAGGTGGGAGCCCTGGGGTACGCCAGACGTGATCGGTATGAAAGTGGCAGTATATCCCTTAACAGCAACCGCTTGAGTACGTTCACGTAGATAAGATGCGAGCCATCTCAGGAGGTCACCGTGTATACCGATTGCTTCTAATTTACTAATTAAGATATCATGAGATATTTCTCAAACGCCTTTGAGTAAACGGTATACACGGCATCAACCTGGAACCCATTGTCCATTGCCTCTAAAGTGACGTCAAGAAGTTGACAAAGATTGGTCTCCGTAGAGCGTTTGTTTATGAACCCATGTTGAGAGGGTGTCAATAACGGCCGTATTGCAGGGAACAACGTGTCGTATATAATCTTTTCGAAGAGTTTAGGAATGCCAGATAATTTAGAGATACCACGATAATTTCGAATGTTATGTTTATCTCCATTTTTATGAATGGGAACAATTATGGAACGTTTCCAGGTATTTGGCATCACACCAGAACTCAGAGATCTCTGAAATAAAAGTGTTAGAGGACTAGATAATTGCTTGCTACATCTTTTAAGAAATAAGGGATGTAGACCATCAGGGCCACTGCCTTTGGTCGTATCAAGAGCTGATAAATACTTTTCAACAATCTCGGTATTTATATCTACATGCCCAATAAGAGCATGTGAAGATTCATCGATATCTATGTTTGAGACAGTGTTAGAGTGTTTTTCGAAGACTGATTCAAAAAACTTATTGAAGAGATCCGCACTTTGTTGCCCATCGTATGCGTTATGATTATCCAGATATAAACTATCAGGCATTCTATTAACGTTATATTTAGACTGTAAAAACGACCAAAAACATTTCGAGTTTAAATAAATGTTACTTTCTGTACGTTTAATATATAACCTGTAACATGACGCCTCCAAGACTTTGAATTCATGCCGTAGATCTGAAAACAAAATGTAGTCGGACTGCCTGCTGTACAATTTCCATTTTTTATGTATATTAATTTTTTTATTTACAAGGTTTATTAACTGACGTGAATACGAACTTGGGTACCTCGTATTATTAATGACAAGTTTAGATTGAATAAACTTATCAATTGTTAAATTAACTATTGAGTAAAATTCAGCGACAGTATCGTCCATACTTCTGCCACCAAGATGCTTGCTCCAGTTGATGGTCGCTAACTCGGAGTTAATAACGTCATAATCTGCAGCATGAAATCGTCTCACTAGGCGAGGAGAGGGTCGTAGACTGGGTTTCACATATTGCACATTGACGACTACATTCAGAGCAGGATGGTGACTATCCTCCGGTAGGGAGTTCGCATCTAGTTACAGTACATTGAGAGCTAGATATAACTAAGTCCAAATATCTATTATTCATATTACTAATGCAGTTAAACTGCATCCAACCTGTAAAACATAAAAATGACGAAAGCTGGGATGTTAATTGGTCGACAGCAGGGTTTGATATAGTGTAGTTCAAATCATGAAGATGTGATTGCCATTCAGCACTCCTTATATTAAAATCACCCACTACCAAAAATTCGTCAGTTGGATTTTCAATATTTATGTCTGATAGGTACTCGAAAAATTGTTGTTGAGACAATAATTGATGTGCATTCTGAGGGAAATAACAACAAAATATACGAAGATTTTTAAGTGTTGGGCCGCGGCATAGTGATACCGACACTTGCTCCTGACTGCTTATTTCGATAAAACATTCATACTTAACGTCTTGGGTGACGATTTCACATATTCCACTTTGTGTTGAATGTATATGGCTAAGCATGTCAAGTGCTAAAAAGATATATAAAAAATATCTAAATAATTTTATTTGTATTTTCGTGTCTTATAATAATCTAATGCACGGTAATTTTTTGTGTTTTTGCTTAATAAAGCTGTTCCTGAAATTTTTATATTTGAAAATCTCAACGAATAAAGGAATAATAGTTTGAAATCCGCTTAATAGCTTCAAATAAAAAAGAAACAGGCTTCAGTTATGTTACATGTACCCACATGAAGAATGCGTAGTCTCATGGCATATAATATAATATTATGCTACTAAATCTGTTTTGTTAAAAAAATATTGCAACTTTCCAAATGGGCTTAAAATGGACGACGGACGTATAAAAATAAAGTCCACTGAAGTAGGCATAAAAATAAATTATAGCTAAACTACTCAAAACAAAATAGGGCCCACCATAATTAATTTATAATATTCGTCTTACAATGACTCAAGAGGTAATGGTAACCAAAATAAAGCATTTGATTGTAAAGTTGACATGTGTGTTAGTCTTTATCAATATTTCAAGGGACATGTTGAGCGTTTTATTCAAGTGGGCAGACAGAAAGAGTAGTGCTTGAAAAAAACACGAAATGCACAAATTTTGTCACTTGTGTTCCTAGTGTGACAATAAGTGTTGTTGTTAGACGTTGCTTTCTTGGATAGTTTTGTATCATTTTTGTAATAATCGTGATTACTATGACTGCTTCTCGACGTCATATGGACACGGAAACCGCAGCAATAGATGTTGCTCTATTTCAGGAGGGAGAGTCTCAGAGATCTGTAGCAATACATGTCGGTGTCTCGCGTAGAGCTATCCGAAACATATGTTAACTTTGTATAACGAGTGTAGCTAGGAGACCTGGAACAGAAAGAGCTAGAGCTACAACTGCTCATGAAGACTGTTTTGTCAGATTAACTGCATGCCGAGAGCGTACCGTAACCGCCGTAAACCTTACAAACCGGACTCCGGCAATCTACAGGTACACGAGTCAGTGATCAAACCATTCGTAATTGACTTCACGCAAGTGGCCAACGTTCCAGAGTACGTGCGGTTCGACTCAAATTGACAAGTGCTCATCGTGCAGCTCGTTTAAGGTACGCTCGCGAGCGTTTTGACTGGACCATGGAAAACTGGAGCTCGGTACTCTTCACAGACGAATGTAAGGTCAAGTTTGACAGAGATAACAATCGAATACGCGTGTGGAGAAAGCAAGGCGAACGTTTTACAGAACCATGCATTCATGGAACAGACCGTTTCAGGAGTCCGAAGTGTTATAGTGTTGGGTGGAAAAAGCTTTGTAGACAAAACAGAGCTGGTAGTTCTAGATGAGGGTTCTGTAACTGCTACCAGTTATGTTGAGCAAGTGATCCGACCTTATGTCATTCCATTTTCACAAAGAGTGGGTGCTAGCTTTGTTTTAATGCAAGATAATGCTCGTCCACATACGGCCCGTACTACACAAAGAGCTCTATCTGACACCAATATCACGGTTTTGACATGGCCTGCAATGAGTTCCGACCTCAATCCCATCGAAAATGTATGGGATCAATTGAAAATAAACCTCAAAGAGAACTTCAGTTAGGTGAATAGTCGAAAATGTTAACCACCTGACTGAAAGAGTACCAGTCAGACTCAGAGAGTGCATACGGAGCAGAGGAGGCCCCACTCAATATTAAGCATAACTTTGCTGCATGCAATAGTGAAAAAAAATAGCGTTAGGTCAAGTTTACTTTTCTCATTAATTTGCTGCAAATTTCCCTGAAAAGTGTTTTTTGTGTGTGATTTTATGCAAATAAACAAATTTGAATATTGATTATGTTTAAACAATTTCTTAATCCCTACCCTAAATTCATCAGTTCATAAAAACCAGATCAACTTTAATACTTTTTAGTTACAGCCTAAAAACGTGGTGGGTCCCTATTTTGTTTTGAGTAGTTTATTTAGAAATGGTGGAGCATTGCTTGTCCCAGCATGAATTGTCGAGCTCAATTGTGGAAGTACCACCCTCTAAAAGAAGATCAGCGTGAATCAACAAAAAAAATTTAATAATATTATTTTTTACTATTTACAGGCCAAGATCGATTTCGCAATAAAACTGGGCTATTCGGAACAGTTAGCAAGAATCGCGTTACAGCGGCTAGGCCCAGACCCTCTGAATAATGATCTACTTGCTGAACTGATCAATCTTGCGGCGAAGCAACCTCCCCGTGCATTATCCCCTCCGCCACCAACCGAGCCCGACCCGCCACCCGACAGATCACCACTTCGCCACATCGTGATTGATGGCAGTAATGTCGCTATGAGGTAAACAGACTGATCTGACCTTTAACTCTGTAGGGACTCTAGGGACGGACGCAGTATACTAGTATCACAATCAACACGTGACGTTAGGGTTGAAATAAATATTATTAAAGTAAACTGTACAGTCAATCTGGGTAAGTTTGATTCATTGGGGTAACATCGACAGTGTGACTATGAGAATGTTTTAATTCTTTTTCCCTATGAAATCAATATGTTTTGTTAATGCTTTCTTTAGATTTTATTTTTTAAAGAATCTCCACTCACCACCATCTCACGCGTTAAAATAAAAGCGAAGTTGTCAAACAAAGTTAATATCAAAACTTTTTCCGAAATTAGTGCGCGAATTTGAGCTTGTAAAACAGTGAATGACTTTTTTTATGTTTTGTGATTGTATGGTACTCCATACACTTACTAAATATTAGGGCGAATAGATACTTCAAACCAAAGTGTTTACATTTTTTTTGTTCAACTATTTTAGTTTGTCGTCATTTTAATATGCTTAACGGTTTGTTCATTATAGGATTTAAACGAGGTTTTGATGCGAATTAAAAAAATGTATAGGTACTTGTAACTGCTAAATTTTGATTGATGGACCTTTATTTACAAATATATATACGAGGGGTTGATCCAAAAGTAATGATAATGAAAATAAAACACGGTAATTAAAGTTAAAATAATAATTTATTTTTCTACATAGTCTCCTAACAAATCAATACATTTAGTCCATCTTTTTTCTAAACCCAGGATTCCCTTTGAAAAAAATTCCTTTTCTTGACCCTCCCAAAACGCCTCAACAGCGGCCATAACTTCGCTATTGTCTTCAAATTTCTTGCCTCGGAGGTGTTCCTTGAGCCGAGGAAAGAGGTAAAAGTCACTAGGAGCCAGATCTGGCGAATAGGGAGGGTGTTCGACCAGTTCGAATCCCGTTTCTTGAATGGCAGCCATCGCAACTGCGGCTTTGTGAGCCGGTGCGTTGTCTTGGTGAAACAGCACTCCAGCTCGCAGTTTGCCGCGTCTTTTTTCCTTAATGGCCTCCCGTAATCTTCTTATTTGGTCTGCGTAGTAAGAGCCCGTAATAGTGGCTCCCTTTTCCAAATATTCCACCAAAATTATTCCTTTAGCGTCCCAAAAAACAGACGCCATAACCTTTCCCGCCGAACTTGAGACTTTGAATTTCTTTGGCGTCGGTGAGGAGGCTCGCTTCCAAGTCATCGATTGTTTTTTTGTGTCAGGATCAAAATGGTGGATCCAGGTCTCGTCCATAGTCACAAAACGCAACAAAAAATTTTCTTTATCTGCTTGGAACTTTTCGAGATTGACCCTCGAAATGTCAACTCGTTTTTTCTTTTGCTCGTCGGTTAACATTCTGGGAACCCAACGCGCAGAGACCTTTTTCATATGCAACTCGTTCGAAATGATTCTTTGAACGCTTCCATATGAGATCCCTGTGACCTCAGCTACATGCCTGATGGTCACTCTTCGATCTGCCAACACAACATCTTCGACTTTTTTCACGTTGTCTTCTGTGAGGGACGTGGATGGGCGTCCTTCGCGATGTTCATCTTCAGTGGATGTTCTGCCCAGCTTAAACTCCTTGGCCCAGCGTGCAACTGTAGAATATGGAGGAGCAGAGTCCCCCAATGTTTTCACCAAGTCACAGTGTATGTCTTTTGTAGACATTTTTTTCAAACAGAGGTACTTGATCACAGCTCTAATTTCGTTTTTCTCCATGTTGATGTTATCTCTTCGACAGTTCGTATTCAAATGAATGTATCTCCCGGAAATCCTGACCTATTTATATGATTTTTTTAGGCTGACGTAGTGAGTGTATAAGCCTAGCGAAAAAAATTTTTTTTGGATTTTTATGTAGACCTGAAGTAACCAATTATCATTACTTTTGGATCACCCCTCGTATATATATGATACTACTACAAATTTATGTTTGTATCGCTACAGCCACATCCCTAATTTGATAATAATATAAACCAATGTTACCCACAGTAATTTAATAATCAAATATTACCTCATTTATGTGACGGATTTAATGTGTGTCAAAGTTACACTTTTGTGGGTGGTAACTTTGACATACTACAAAAGTAGATTTTTCTCTATAATTAATGGGTATTATAGTCTTTCACTATTGTCTATGGATAAAAAATATTCTGAGGACACTAACAAAGTTTAATATTCTCATTTAAATGTTAAGCCACCGGTAAACCAACAAATTATTTGTCAAATTTTACGTGTTGGTCAAATTTATTTGATAGTCTGAGGCTTTGCTTGACGTGTTTGTTAAACAAAATACACTCATTATTTGTTGAAAACGTGAAATTTGACAAACAGCTTGGTCACACAAATTTGATCGTTTACAAGACGCTTTAAAACATTTAAAATACCGTGAAAAATATCGCTGTAATCTGTCAAAGTTACCCAGAATGACTGTACTACAGCGAATAAAGGAAATTTTAAAATCAAGCCAGTGTCTATAAACCATTCTTATTGCCCTCTTATTGTGCATCCACAATTACCATACATAATTTATACCATATCATCGTAGCATATTTATTGTCTGCCTGATGGTAAGTGGCTACCATAATCTATTGGCGCTAGCAATACCAGAGGCGAACGTTGTTTACCTCATGAGAAGGTGGAGAGGCCATACGGATAGCCCATTCAAGCTTTACTTATTTATTAACGCATGATGCGACACAGACGGTCCATCTGACGATTAGTAGTATCCGCCGCTCAAGAACTCAACAATACTAAGAATGCTATCAAGGTGTTGCTCTCATGAATAGACTAATACTGAAATCGCAAAACCTCAGCCGCCAAGCGATTATACAGCAAGTATTCATTTCTGCCCGTTAGTGTTATAATCTAATGACAAAATAATTAGCTGGTTCTATTAAAGCTGACCAAAGCTAATTCATGCGAGCCTAAATGGGTGAGCCTACAAGACTGTGTCTTTATGATCAATAGTATCAGGTTATCAGTTCACGAAACTACTGTTTTTGGTCCTTAGTGGACAATCTTGTGTCCAGTCCATGTGGTGACGGATTAAGAATACGATATGTCACCACCCCTTACATGCCCGCGGGTGTCGTAAAAACCGACTAAGGGAGCACCAGTGGAATGGGCAGCAGCATACTCCTGGGAAACGTTTAACACCATTCTGCGATCGCCAACCCGACTGCTAAGCGTGGCGATTATGGCATTTCCTCCCCTTCGTGGGGAGGCCCATGTCCAGCAGTGGACGTTTATGGGCTGGTGGATGGATGGATAATCTTGAAGTAAGTTTCTACTTACTTAGGTGACGTGGGGTTTTTAAATAGTTTATTTTCTATAGTTTTATGGTGCTGCATACACAATTAACTCGTTGTATTTATTTAAATAATAAATTATTAGTCTGCAAACATTCTTGTGCGTTGTAATAAGTGACAAAATATAGCCAAACAGCGAATTCCTGTTGATAAAAGTCATACTGCAGTTGAAGCAATCTAATCTGATTATAGAATATTAGTTATTTATTATTATCATAGTCCTATGTGTTTGTTTATTGGCGTTCTATTCAGCTAATTAAAATTATTTTGTTTCAAGTCATGGCAATAAGGAAGTGTTTTCGTGTCGCGGCATTGAGATCTGCGTGGAATGGTTCCGCGCTCGCGGCCACAAGGAGATCACCGCCTTCGTGCCGAAGTGGCGCAAGGAGGCGTCGAGACCCGACAACCCGATTGCGGACCGTGACGCTCTCGAGAGACTAGAGCGTGACCGCGTGCTCGTGTATACTCCCAGCCGGCTGGTCGGCGGAAAGCGCCTCGTCTGCTACGACGACCGGTACGTCCTACGGCTCGCGGCCGACACCGACGGCATTGTTGTTTCCAATGACAACTACCGCGATCTCGCCGCCGAGAGCCCCGAGTTCCGCAAGGTCGTCGAGGAACGAATTCTCATGTACTCGTTTGTTAATGATCGATTTATGCCGCCCGACGATCCACTAGGCCGAACCGGCCCGACACTCGACGCGTTCCTCCGAGTACCGGCATCCCGGACCGACCCGCCACCTGCTTGCCCTTACGGCCGTAAGTGCACCTACGGCAATAAGTGCAAGTTTTATCACCCGGAGCGCGCCGGCCGCCCGCACAAGTCCATCGCCGAGAAGCTGTCTGAACGCGCAAGCAAACTGCGATCTCGCGATTTGCACACGGTAAGTTTGCCGCCCGGCGGCCGTCCCGCTGACGTGAAGCGGCCACTGGCGCGAGCGAAGTCGGCAGCACCGCGACTGGCCGACGTGACGCTCGCGTCGCACTTCGACCGCGCGCAGTTGCAGCTCACTGGGCCACACCAGCAGCTCGGGCTTGGGCCAGCGCACCATCAGCTCATGCCGGGGCCGGGGCCAGCGCATCAGCAGCTCGGGCCGGGGCCAGCGCATCACCAACTCGCGCCGGGGCAGCCGCACCAGCAGCTCGGGCCGGGGCAGGCGCTCCAACAACTCGGACCGGGGCAGCCGCACCAGCAGCTCGGGCTGGGGCCGGTGCACCAGCAGTTCGGGCCAGGGCCGGCGCACCAGCAGGTCGGGCTGGGGCCGGTGCTGCAGCAGCTCGGGCCGGGGTCGGGCGGCGCGCAGGCCGACGTGAAGCCGCACCGCAAGCTGGCGCGGCAGCTGACGCTGGAGGCGACGCGCGACCCGCGCCTGCACGCGGCGGCGGCGCGCGCGGGCAGCGCGCCCGCGGGCGCCGCGCCGGCGCCGTACGCGCCGCGGGCGCCGCTGTCGCCGTGCACGTCGGACGGCGCCCTGCAGCACTGGGACGCTCGGCGCCGCATGCACTACCACCTGGCGGGCATCTTCCCCGAGGCGCAGGTCATCGAGGCGATGGCGGCTCACCCGGAAGAAACTGACGCGCAGACCATGTGCGCCATCATCCTGGCGCGCTACCGCCCGAGCGAGGCCACGTTCCCGCGCCTGCCGCACTGAACTGCGTCCGACCACGTATCCGGTCGTCCCGAGTTCTGTCGATTTTAGTATCACCAAAATCGGATCGTAGATCTCCGGCTCGACCGACGGATGACCGGCGCGCTCGCCGTGGCGCCTACAGAAGTATGAGCGATGACGAACAGTTCACAGCTTGCAACTTGCAATAGCTTTTTAATGTGTAGATTATGAAGCTACACAGTATGGGGGATTGTTAAACGTATTCCATTTTCTTAGGTACGACATGCGCTTCTAAGAAGTGTGTATACACTTCTTAGAAGCGCATGTGTATCATAAATGTACAAATGTATTTTTCATATTGTACAATTTTAGTTTCTTATTTGACGACAAATATACTTTCATTTTCCATCTTCTACTGTACAATTTTATATTTTATTTTTAACTTTAGATTAATTAGTATTATACTTATCAATTACAAAACGTGAGTTTTAAAAATTGTGGGTACTATGTACCAAATATATTTTATATTTTGATAAAAATCATTTATTACACAATTTGTAAAGTAGGTAATGCTACTGTACAGCAGCATATACTTAGATACTTCTTAGGTCTTGTTAATTGTGTTAATGAACAATATTATGTATACTTAGATGTAATTAATGCCCAACTATAATTGACTAATGTAGTCTTTATTATGGGTAGTAAATCAGTTGTTTGATTTTATAAAATCAAATTGTTAAAACTTAATGCTATGCATGGATTGAAATGTAAGATACATATATCTACCCACATGCAATACTTCATAAAGTAAATCTCTATATTTATGTTGTATAGAATTCGTTTTTTGAAGTGTTGTATGAAATATTTAGTATAATGTTTATCAAATTTTACCTGCAATTGTTTTTTGTAACTAACAAGGTGAAATTTGATAAATATGATAGTTGTAAGAGTTATGGGATGGCTTGATACGAAGACATCAGACATAACTCGTTAATGTATAGGTCACATTCTTTATGGAATGGATACATAATGTAAAATGTCTTTTTTGACATGGTTAAGTAATATTTTATAAATAAAACATCACTCATTTCAAATTGTTTTATTTCTGTTTAACCCTGGCTGGATTATTTGATATCTTTTTTAATATCATTTTCATATAAGCTGTACTGTCGGTTTGTTTTACTTTATCCGATAATTCAATAAAATCTTGGCCAGTGAATGTGTTAGTAGTTTTTGTAATAACTTCTTTAGTTGTCGGAACAAATACTCTACTTTTCTTATTAGTTCGATACAAGTATATTGAATCTGGAATGTCCATTATATCAATATCCTTTTTCACTAATGGTACTTCTACATCCATATTTTCTATTTTATTTCTTATAGATTCTTTTGGTTTTGGTGGTTTAGGATATAATCTTGTTATATCACGGATTTCATTTATTAGGTCAGGTAGGCATTGGTTTTTCAACCCGAGGCAGCTAGTTTTTATACCAAAACTCAATAAGGACAGTTTTCTTAGGTCTGCCATACACAGTAGAGGTACACTCTTAGAAACACACAATTCTATTATGGGTTGGACTATCATTCTAGGGTTGATTGTTGCTTCAATAATGAGGGCTGAACATTGACCATCTTGTATTGCATTACTGCACTCAGATATACCAAATAGAAGCCCATCTACTTTTCTGTAAATAATGTGTGGATCTACATTATACAATATTTTCTTTTATACTGTTAAGGTGAAAAAAAGCATATGGCCTGATAGTAAGCGATTAATCTATAGTTGCTAGTACTATCTATACAGCTGGGACATCACTTCCTTTCTGCAGTCTAGCTGCAGTAGTAAGAGTGATAAGAGATAAAAAATAACTAGAGAAGATGAAGATAGATTTTCTCCTCCATAAAGGAAATACCTGCTACTACCTACGGCCAATAAAACAAAGAGAATGTATTAACCCTTTTGGGCTAATCCATTTATCTTTTACCATAAAAATTAAAAATACCTTATGACATAAAATGGTTGTAACATAAAGTGAGAATAAGTGCAATATAGAATCATAGCCACAAGTTTCAATGTTTTTGAACCTGTATCTTTTGGATTACTGTTACAAATGCTCTTCCAGCCGAGCTATTGTGATATTCTGCCAGGTTTATCTGCATACATTGTTTAGACCAGTCAATCGAATTTTCAATAAAGATGACAGACCACCAAAACTTAGAGCAACCAGTGCGGAAGACACAAACGAGTTGTCCTGACATGTTCTCTCTTCTAAACATATACCAGAACACAATGTAAAAATTTTAAATTAGTCACTAGCAGCTTTGAACATAGGCTAAACTAATGTCATAGCTCAGTTGGCATAGTTAGAAAGAGTAATGCAGATGATGCAGGTTCAAACCTTGATCGTGGTATACCTTTCATTTCACTTTTTAGCGCTTAATTTTCTGGTATCAGGTATAGCATGTTAAAAGTGTTTAAAATAAACAAAAGCAATCCATGACAAGAGGTTACAGAAAAATTAAATACTACTACTGATAATAACATTGTATAAAAAAACAACATCATTCTCACTTGATTTTAGGAGGTTTCTGTCTTTCCTCTTTAGGTATTTGCATGATCTCCTTCCAATGTGGTTTCTTATACAGTGGAATTGTAATACTGTATTTCTGTAAAGCTTTTTCTAATTTTTTTATATGCTCTTCGTTTAGCTCAGGCCTAAAAAAAAATACTGTTTCGTAAAAATTTTTTATGACAAATTTAGGGAACACTTATTCACGAGAACGGTATTTATACCAAAACATCTGATCAGGTCTACATAATACATTTTTTATATTTTTCTTCAGCTTGCTCTTACTAATTGTATTTTTCTTCTTCTGTAAAGTTGTAGCTTCCATTTTTCACACAGCGATTACAAGTTTTTTACATAATTATATACATATAATAATATATTGAAATATATTCCTTATTCCTACTTAATCTGTGTTTATATAATACTCTATCGCAATTTTCGTTTTCCAATTCTACTAGCGATGGGCAACTCGAATTATTTAACTCGGTCAACTCGAGCTACTCTACCAAAGAGTCAGCTCGTCTTCCTTTTACACGAACCCGAGTCCACTTGTTAATCTACAAGTCTAGTCGACAGTTGTATGATCCTGAGTATTATTGTTATATTGTTGCATGTAACCGGCGACGCATTCAAGTCATGAGTCGAGTCGATCACTCTTCTCTTTAAATTATGTAGATATGCTAATTTTAATATTTGATCAATACATAAATATCCTAACATTTATAAGCTAATATTGACAATTTCACAGATTTACAAACGTGTTTGAATGCTACAATAAAATAACCTACTTAATTATATACGAATACATATCAACCTACCAACGCTCATCTCTGTGTATGATTAAGTCGAGCTGATGAATAGCTGCCAACTCGGCGGCGGTTACTCGGTCGCCAGTTCAGTCGTTCATTTGAAGCATACTGCAATATAATCATTTCCACAATATTCACGCTACGAGTTGTACTCGGAGTTACTGCTACTTGATACGTTGACACCGAATCAAACCGGCGACGCAAATAAGTCGTGAGTCAAGCTTATGAATCGCTGCCAACTCGATGACTCGGTCGCCAGTTCAGCTCGCACGTTTGTTTGAGGCATACTGATTGCAGTATGCCTCAACTGCATTCAGTATGCCTCAAATAAATTATTGATAGTCGAGCTGATGAATCGCTGCCAACTCGCTGACTCGGTTGCCAGTTCGGTTACTGCTACTTGACGGATTGACATTGACACCGGGTCAGCTCGAGCTGAGCATTATTTTGATTCGAGTAGATCGAGTTCGAAAATGTACAACTCGTCCAATCGCTAAATTCTACCCTTTGAACTTGAAGTTTAAACCGTTTGCGCAAAGAGTAAAGTAATACTAAATTAATTGAAAGGAAAGAATTCTTACGGACGCAATTTGAAGTGCCATCTGGATTTCCGCTCCGCAATTCGCGCTGGTAGCGAATGTATCAATCTATACAGGGTTATAGTTAACTAACGCAAAAATTTTTAAATGGGTCCTAGGTACATTAAGCCTGACAACTTTTGTTTTGTCAAAACGTAATACATCCCAAGAAAAATACACAATTAGTATTAGTGGGGAGTTCTGTCAATTGGTAGCTCTATGTCTCATAAATAACTACGTTTCATTCATTCGATACCTACTGGCATAAGTCGCAGTCAGCTGAGTGCTACCTACGCAATCGCCCGGCCGAGTTACGTGTAACGCTAGTACCGCGTAACAGAAAGGTTATCAAGCCTTTTTTTTTTGTTAATGTGGGAAAAAAATGTACCTAACCACACACCCCGTCGTTTAAGGCAACGAACAGGGTAGTGTGGGGCTCTCACCCATAAAATAAGCCCGCCGTGTGCCGTCTCTCCGCCTGTATTGGCAGGCCACTGGAACCATGTTAAATTACTTCAGTGGTAAGCTTATCAACCTTAGGCTTCTACATGAGTTAGTAGATATTTCAAAGTATCTAAGATGTTTACTTGTCTCATTGCATTGATGTAAATGTTGTTTACCCATAAACGGGATTCACGAGAAAATTTTGGTATGTACCTAGCTTACTTCAACGTCTCAATTTACTTAAAAGTAAGTGACTTCGCTTTCTTTGTATACTGATAAAATCACAAATTATGCTGGCTATTTACTTACCTAGGTACCTACTTACCTGTTGTAATGGCGTAGGGCATGTCTTTTGAGTACCTAATAATTTTTATGAACTAAAACTGACTATTTGCTTCATAAATTAGAAAGAGTGCTAACACTGTCGACAGTGGTCTGGGATAAGCAGGACTACAGTATTTAGAAAAGTGTTATAAACAAGTAGGCCATCGCTAGCTGCGGACTCGCAGGGTCAGCTGATTTCATTGTGGTTTATTTGTAAGGTAATGTAATTTTTATAAAATTATCATTCGTCTAGTTATATTAACATGATGGAGTGTGAATAATGCTAATAAAACATTGAAAAGAAAGATGTATTTTTTTCATCAGGATCGGTTTTTGTCATTAGTAGGCTACTACCGCTCCTAAAGTTTTTCGAGAGCACTTAAAACCGGTAATTTGTAATCAAACAATCAATCGCATCAAAAGAGGCGCACGGTTGCATAATGTGATTGTGTATTTATCGCGTAGATGTTAGGTACGAGTAGGTACGTAGGTACTCATAGGTAAGTATACAATAAGTACGCGGAAAGTAAACATTATATGCTTGAAGATAAATAACATCAAACTATTTTTTAATGTAGGCGTATTAAAAAGTGGAATCAGTGTATTTACAATAATTGAACTATTTACAAAAAGATCACAAACCTTTTTACAAATCTCATCTCAAACTCAGGTCCCAGTCCAGGAAGTACAAATTAATCAAAATAATCACGAGCACAACCCACATACAGTTAATTGTTCTTGAACCCGGGATTTATCTGGGGGTTCATTCTAATGTAGTCGACAGCCCAGGTTATTTTGAACACTAGCGCTTCACGGCTTTCTAATGCACCATCTTTGTAAACCATTCGTTTTACTATAAAAGTCCAATGGTGTAATCTCCGGTGAGCGAGGAGGCCAGCTAACAGGCCCACCGGCCTATACATCGGTCCAGATATTCTTGATCAAGGTATTCTCGCACTTCACGAGAGAAGTGCACCGGCGCTCCGTCATGCTGGAATTCCTCTCAGTAAGGCGAGTGGTAAGTCTTCCAGTAATTCCGGCAAAGAGTTTCCCAAAAATTTATTTGTGAATCGATCGCGTCACAGGAATCACACACACATACACACGTCAGAACCGGCACACGGGCGGTGAAATTTACTTTGCGACTGTCGTAATACAAGTCGTTTAAATAATTTTAATTCAAATTTGGTCAAGGAGTCAAGGGCGTGTCTTCCCCCCGCCCACTTCACTGCAACCCATTTCTTTGATAAATACCGACACTTCGACTAACAACTCACCCTTAACGATCAATATCCGTTAGACTCCCAGGAGTATTACACGAGCCAAGCGATAAAGTGCCAAGGCCACGCGAGGCCACGCGTCGTAACGGATGGACACATTCTGGAAAAAAAGAAAAATAATAATAATTTAGGCAAGAGTTAAATATGGGACAGTAGGATATTTATAAATACAATAAATATATATATATATATATATATATATATATATATATATATATATATATATATATATATATATATCTATATATCTATATATATATATATATAATCTATATATATATATATATATATATATATGCAATCATATACATAATATATATACATACTAAATAACTACATATACTACGTAGTATACATAAGATAAATAGGTAAAATATATAATAAAATACATACATAATAACAATATACATATAAAAACAATATTCACGAGTGTTGTAATTGTTCCTCTAGCTCGGCCAAAAAGTGCTGTCGGACTCTAGTCTTAAATTCGTAGCGGGTCTTACACATCCTGATATTGAGTGGGAGTGTATTCCAAAGGAGAATAGATTGAACAGGAAAGGAAGAATTAACAAACCTAGAAGAGTGGGATGGACAAAGAAGTAATCTATTATCAGTAGAGCGTAACTTCCTATCATGGTTAGATGATAGATACTGGAAATAGGGTTTTAAATAGGCAGGAGAAGAAGGTGACATAAGAAACTAATAAAGCGAGGTGAGAGCTCGCATGTTTCTGCGCTGACGAATAGATAAGAATTTGAGGCGGAAACGATAAGCAGAGACATGGTCATACTTGCGAAGATTAAAAATGAATCGAATGCAGTTATTGAGAAGATGGTCGAGTTTGTTGAGCAGGTCTGCATTCAGGTCAAAATAACTCATGTCACCATAGTCGAATAAAGGAAAGATCAAGGACTGCACAAGCAAAGTTTTGATTTTAATCGGTAAGAAATTTTTAAGGCGATAAAGTGTTCGTAGCGTACCAGTAACTTTTTGACTTACACACGCAACCTGAGTTTTCCAGCTTAGAATGGAGTCCATATGTAGACCAAGATTTCTGACCGTGGTACTTAGCGGTATTGTAACACCATTAAGGATGATAGGTGGAAGACATTGAAGGTCCAGTCTACTCATCATTCGCTGACTACCTACAACGATTGCCTGAGTCTTACTGGTGTTTATGACTAACCCGAATCTGGCAGATCAACTAGATATGTGTTCTAGGTCACTATTTAGCCTAAGAATAGCTGAGGAGGCGTTATCAATGCTTTCCTGACAATATAACTGGAGATCGTCAGCATATAGATGATATGAACACTGAAGGTTTTTGGAAACAGCATTTATAAACAGAGAAAATAGCAAAGGAGAAAGAATACCGCCTTGAGGAACGCCAGCATCGAGGACACGCCATTGAGGCATGGTCTCGTTAAGGCGAACCGACTGCTGACGCTCCTGAAGATAGGAAGAGAACCATTCCAGAGCAATGGGTGGGATCTTAAGGTGGGAAAGGATAGATAGTAGGATATCGTGACTGACGGAATCAAAAGCACTGGAGAAGTCAATTAAAACAAGTACTGAGACTTTGGTATTCTCCATGCCAGCTCTGATATCGCCAGTCACTTTGAGGAGAGCGGATAAGGTGCTGTGGCCTTGTCGAAAGCCAGATTGAAACGGACTCAACAGATCATTAGCAAACACAAAATTAGAAAGCTGTTTATGTACGCAAGCCTCCAGCACCTTTCAGAGGAAGGGGAGTATGGATATAGGACGGAAGTGATTGGGCAAAGAGGGATTGGGAGTCTTAGGTAAGGGAATTACAAAGGCTTTACGCCATTGCGATGGGAACTCTCCGGAAATTAGGGAATGATTGATGATGTGGGAGATGGCTGGGAGAAGGTGCTCTAATAAGGTAACAATCATGCGACGGCTTCTATTATCACACCCAATCGCATTTGATTTAATGGAAAGGATTGTTGTTTTGATCTCAGCCATCGACACTGGAGAAAAATGGAAGAATTCAATATTGGGTTGATGCAGGCGAGCCAGATAACTCATAGTGCAACACTTGGTTTGGTGATCAATCGGAGTTACAGTGGAGAAATAAATGTTGATATCATCCAAACTAACCGCCGCAAAAGAGCCCCGCTGACGTTGTCTACCTATACCCAAATATGTTTATACATATGTATATTTTCTGTATTTAGTGACACGCCTGGGACTTCATCAGGTGAAGGCACTGGGCATCAGCCAGAGAAAGCAGCACTGCGGTGGAGCCAGATCTGGGTCATGGTTTATTGGGGATTTGTGGCGTTTTCTTGGCTCTCTAATCTGCTCCATATTAATCAAAACAGAAATTGCGTTTTCTACAGAATTTAAATAATATTTAGTTAATTGTTGGGCCAGACAAGCTAATGTGGATAGACCCTTATATTTCTTGACTTTTTACGAGTGATCTAATTGAAATGCTAATATCTTCGTTCCTGTTCACCAGAAAAACATGGGTTTGGTACCATTTGAAAGCTATTTTTATGTAGTTTATTTGAGGCTAATTTAATTTGAATCTAATTATATTTGTTAACCAAAAAACCTTGTGAAACTTAAAGTTAACTGCTATGGATGAGGTACTCTGATGTGTTTGTACTCATATTTTACAGTAGTGGTTTATTCAATTATAATTGTAATTATTACATAATTTTATGGATGAAACAAGCTTTCAGGTATAATAAATATTTTTATTTCACATCTTGTTATTGTACAGAAATAAATTATTAAACATCAGCGGCGAAAACTGCGCGACTAACAAATATCATTGGTTTCTAAGAAAGGACGTATATGTACGAGGAGGGTTCAAAAAGTAGTGAGAATGAGATAGAATATAATGACTGTTGAATTAAGTAGTATAATTTATTTTTCATCCCTTCTGAGTCCCAAAATATTGAGGCCATAACCTTACCAGCCGATGCCACGGCACGAAACTTCTTTGGGGTCGGTCACGATGGCCGTTTCCATTGCGAAGATTGCTGTTTTGTCTCGATATCAAAATGATGGACCCATGTTTCGTTCATTGTTATGAATCGAGACAAAAAGTTTTCAGAATCTTCTTGAAACTTGTCCAACAGTATCTTCAAAATGTCAAGTCGATTTTGTTTCTGACTGTCGGTTAACATTCTCGGCACCCATCTTGCGGAGACTTTTCTCATATTCAAAGATTGTTTCAATATGGATTGAATACTTCCATATGAAATGCCCGTTTCTTGAATTAGGTATCGGATGGTAACTCTTCGATCGCTCAATACAATTTTATTGACTTTCGCAACATTTTCTTGGGTGACTGACGTCGATGGACGGCCGCAACGATGTTCGTCTTCCGTGCTTGTTCTCCCTACTCGAAATTGAGAAGCCCACCTTGCAACAGTGGAATACGGCGGAGCAGACTCTCCTAATATTGCATCCAAATCGCACTGAATCTCTTGCGTCGTTAACTTTTTTAAACAGAGGTATTTAATAATGGCTCGCACTTAGTTTTTCTCCATTTTCGAGAACACGAAGCAAACAAATGACTACATTCAGAAAAAACAAAATAGAATCGAATAATTTTTTCTTTTTTAATATTACAAATATGTATCTGAGTTATGCCTGCCAGTATTATTTTTTTTCTTACCAAGGAGTATGTCATTCTCAATACTTTTTGATCTCTCCTCGTATATTTTTATACTATGGTACATGGTTTTATGTTTTTATTATTGTAAATTGTATCCATCAAGTGATCTGAAACAAAATAATTATATGTAATCGCTCTATTTTTTAAATAAAAATATATTTCTAACCTTAAGTCTTTTTTTTTCGAAATTGTAATTTCGGCCCTTATTAATACATAAATAGACATACGAATATGTATGTGTTAGGCACCATTTGAAGCACATATTCAACTAGATCAAAGTAACAACAACAAAACACTGCGTTCTTAGTATTAGAGTTGGTAAATGAGGTTCAAATGGGAGTACAGACGCCGTGCAAATATGCCGTGGTGGCGCCTGACGCCGCGGTTGCGTAATGGTGTAACGTTCCTGGGCGGCGACCGGTTATTACCGTACGGTTCGAGTCCATAGACGCAACTGGTTGACGTTAACGTTTGGGATTTATTTCTCGTTGATACAGTATATGTTGGCTTAGGAAAAACTCGTGCACAGAGTATAGAATGAACACACTGTGTCGGGCAAACATTTTGGAGTGTATAGTATTGAAAGGAGCAGAAAGTATTTAAGGAGTAGGAGATAAATTTTTAGCGCCAAATTTGTGTGCGGCTGCGCGCGCGGCGCCCCGCTTTCGCCTATGCAATGCTGACCCTTATTGCAAGCCTGGGAGATTCTTTCCGTATATTGAAGGGATAATAATGCAAGTATTCAGGAGTCAGATAAAAAAAGTACATTAAAATAAGTTACTTTGTTGAAATGGTGACCGAATGAATGAGCAAAGAAGGAAAATTAAAAAAAAATACAAAATAGTTACCGTTTTCACACCGATAACAATCCTAAAATAAAAAGTCGATTTTCTTGTAGCCCGACATCAGGGCTCTCCGATTAACGGGTTATCCATTATTTACGACAGACCCTGTATATAGATACATTCGCCACCAGCACCAATTGCGGAGCAGAGATCCAGATGGCGCTTCAAAATGAGCGTTAAAATTTTATCCGTAAGTGGGCTCTCTTATGATATAGTATTATTTTACTCTTTGCAAGCCCCTCCGGTTTCATTTGACCACAGGGAGTCAGCATTAAAACTAGCCAATGCCAGCTTTGGTCAAAATGAATTCAACAGAGACAACGCTCTACAAAAGAAAGGGACAGAATAGACATTCATGCTAATAATCGCATGCTTGTTTATTCTGAACATCCTTTAAACATGTCTACTGTTTTAGAAGATTTGTTTTTTTTAAGACTAGGGATGATTGACTTTTATCAGTTCCTTAAAAATATGGAAATTGTCTAAGATATTTATTCAGCTAATTTTCTCTCCTACACCTTAAATTCTAAGACTGTAAAAGTTATTTATATAATTTTAAAACCAATATACATTCAAACGACGTTAGAATTTGCTGGTACGCAATGGCAACTCCTACTTAAATTGTCACTGTGTCAGGGATGCCATACATATAGTTTTATTGGCGTTTATACAGATTTTTTACTACGATACTTATGATATATTTCAATCTACTTTTATACAACAATTTCGATATTAATATTTTTAATAAGATCTAGAAAAAATTAACATCAAATATAATTAGATTATCACCCATTATGTTTCAAATAATATTATTTTTATCGTTTACACTAGACAAAATTCTTTAGATTAGTTGCAACTGCTCGCACATTATTTTTTAATAACTAATCTGGGAAAATAAAGGATATGTATGTGCTAAAATAAACTTAGTTTGTTTTTTTACAGAATTCACAGTCCATAATATGTTGCCTTAGCTGTGGCAACATTGTACTAAAAAAGGACGGTTCTTTTCGTATAACAAAAAAAAACTTAATATGGCGGATTTGCTCATTTTCTTTCGCAATACGATTTCCATTATCTAATTTTCTCATAATTAATAATCTAAATTATTTTGCTGACTGCTATTATAACAAGAGCAAATTTTTTAATTATTTTCTAAAGTTCATTTCGTGTTTTTTTTACGCGAAATAGACGCTTGTGGATTGTGTAACAAATTTACTATAAGTTGAATTAAAATATGTGTTTTTTGTTGGAAGCACCTGTTATTGACGCATTTCTACATCATAGAAAGAAAAATAATTTTAAAGTGCGCAAAATTCGGGGTAAACTCCAAAGAAGATTCTGCTATGCAATTCCACAGGTTTCCTCAGCCATCCTGTATCAAGTAAGTAAATTATTAGACTGCCGTTTGTAACTTGATTTAACAGTGGAGGCGACTAGGGGTAGGTAGTTATTATCACCCACCAGTAAGTGGTAGGGTTGGGGACTACTAGGATATCGACTTATTATCGGTCTCGACAATTCGAAAGGGCGAAGAATTGATGTTGGACCACTACAGTGGGCACGGTCTATCTACGGTATGTTTGTTCCGGGCCATAAGGGCGGCCAAGAAGTATCTACGGGGTCCACCACCCATCAACCAAAAAATAACATAAGAAGAAAGCTTATTTTGTAGGCCTTTGGATGATTCCAATTTTAATTTGAAATAATAACATGATGCTCACACTATAGTAGTCATTTCAGTTAGAAAACCATTATTTTCATCTGAAAAAAGACAGAGTTACTCTCAATTAGAGGCTAAAGAAGTTTTACTTATAAGATATATATGAAAACACTAATTTTTCAGGGCAAAAGTTTGGGCAAAATATTGTTTTCCTAACGATGATTGCACTTCTAATGAATTTTTGGATAAATTAAATAAGCAGCATATGATGCTTTGTGCAACATTTTGATGACTCATCATATAGAAGTAGTGCCAGAAAAAGGTTAAATTTGTTTGCTTTACCTATTGGAACACAACATATACCTATTAAACCAATTAAGAGATAACCAGTATAATCCATCCACTTCCAGTTAACCACATGATACTGATGTAAGTATACTAATATATGTGTTCTTAAGCTTTATTATATTAGTTTCAACAAAACTATATTCACCCATTATATAATATTCATTTCTTATTTTGAGAAAAAAAAATATATACATATATATAAAAAAATAAGAAATTCATATTATTTTTTTTCTCATAAAGGTCATTCATGTTATTCTTAGATAATATCAAGTGTGAAACCATACTGTATAACAAATATGTAACTATTTTAACCAACTTTATTTTTGTTAATTTTATTGTATGTATGACTTGATTGGCATCCGTGTGTAAAGGTAAGGTTCTGGCAGAAAACCAGCGCCTGGCACTTTAGCCTAGCATAAAGCTGAGCTGGAAACCTTTTTAGCACTGGCGTGAGACATACATTGTTTTTAGTTTGACTTACATTGTATATGTTGTGCATTTTGTTTGTCTCATACTTGTAAGCTAAATAAATTTGTTCTTTCTTTCTTTCTTTCTATTAAAGTAAATATATAAATGTTAATATATAGTATTTCTTCTTTCATATAAACCATTATTAGGCATTATCGCTTTTAATCCTACTTTACTATCTAAAAATCTGCCTGCTTAGGCTGTCAAAGCTGGTAGTAAAATATGCCTGCTCTACTATCTTATAGACAAAGAAAGCAAGAATATTTAGTGTATCCGGCTTTCATTCCTACCAGAAAATAAGGGATTTCAATTTAAGCCATCTAAAAATTAAATTTAATACTTGTTTTTTACAGAAATTACCCAAAAACAAAGGAATACTACAAGATTTGTATGTATATACAAAAGGTGATTTAACTTTTATGGCAATTGGAGTTCGTAAAAATTGGAAACAACCAATAGCTTTTTATTTTTTTGGACCTTTCGTCACTTGCGACTAGATTAGCTGTACTTGTCAAAGAGGTAAGTTTTTTTTATAATTTATGAATATTTATTTAGCTATTGCTTGTGCACAAATAATTATTAGTGATGATGACAATGCAAATGTTACGGGAGTTAGTTAACTGTCATTTTCATTACCTAACCTTATTATTTTTACTGTTGTGTGATTTGAATTGAGGGTATTTTTGGGAACGAAATGAAAATGACAACTCAAAACTTAACAATATTTTGCTACTCTTCCGACAAATCCAATTTTGAGATAGAGTTTACAATCAATTTTTATAGTTATAAGAATCTTAATATTTTTGTGATTGAGTGCGGTTTTTTAAATAATTAGAGATAAGTAATAAGGGCATTAAGCACACTTAGGTACTCAATATTTTGAATAATACTGATGGAAGAAATATATTAATTTTAAAATAATTGCAGGATATTTACAAAATATATTTCTTCACTTATGAATCGGAATTATTTTATTTATATAGTTTTAATGAAATGCTAAATCTATACATATAATAAAACTGAAGCGTCTGAGTTAATTAATGTCTAAATAACAGCTTTTTACTTCATGCATATGATACTATATATTATGTTACTTATAACAAAAGCAATGTCTGTCTGTCTGTCCGCCTGTTTGTTCCGGCTAATCTCCGGAATGGCTGGACCAATTTGGATGGGACTTTCACTGGCAGATAGCTTACATCATTCGATTTCAATGAATATCTTAAAAGATATCGCAGTTTTGAAATAACCTCGAAGCAAAATAATGATCAAGTACTGATGTTAGCGTTAACCCAAAGCAACTATTCAACGTGGACGAAGTCCCGGGCAGAAGCTAGTTTATTATATGATTATAACTATTAAATAGGTACAATGGTTGTTTGTTCCGTGAGTGCCTGTGATGTAAACTGGGGTTGCTGGTGAAATAAATAAAAACGAATTAACTATGTTTGTTTTAATCTATTACTTGTCTGTTTTGTTTTATTAGATGAAGTTTTTTTTTTTTTGCATTTAGTGGCAGACGAGCCACGGTCCCTCTGATGGTAAATGGTAACCGCCGCCCATGGACTCGACTATACCGAGAGTATTGTCAAGCCGCTGCTCACCAATTCATTTCATAGATGAAATGAAATATAAACGACTATCTCCTGCTACAGCCAAAACGCAACGATGTGCTTCATGGCCGGTCACACGGGAGATGGTGGTACCAACCCGCTTGGGCCGGATACCAAGTGAGTATGGGAGTACTCATCTTGGTACCCAGCCCTACCACCAGTCGTGCAATGGATGATAATTGCTTACTTCCCTTAGCCGCCTCATACGACACCCGTGGGAATGAATGGGGTGATGACACTTGTATTCTTAATCCGTCACCACATGGAACCAATGAGGAATGAACGGATGATTATTTGAAAGAAACTGATTTATTTTATCATTTTACCGATAGTCAGTCTATGTCTTAAAACTTACATCACTATCCAACGCACACATTGACAAATCAAAATTGGTAACGCGCTTAGACCAATTATCGAGCTGTCAGGTGATCTATACGTATCATAGATTTAGGAATATCAAACGGACGTCCAAGACAGAAACTTTTTAAACAGTTTTTTAACTAATTTAAATAAGTAACAAAAATGGCATCAAATATATCATGAGTGTTAAAAATAGTGTTTCTTCTTGATATATGTGTATGTATATTATTTTACAAGTGCAATATATGATAAATAGAGACATTTTAAGTTTGAAAAATCAGTTGTTCTGCGTGAAACGAGAGTAATACACACCTCAACGCTTCGTTTATGAGGCGTGCAAAATAGAATGTTAAGCACCTAAAGCATGTTTTTTTAGTTTCTAAAACTATAATTAATGATTTGGTTTTGTTGCAGGAGTTGCTAAATGGAGCCATAATGAAGAATTCTATAATTTACCTAGATAATAAAAACCAAAACTTTGTTTTCGCTCCTGCATTGAGCAGCATCTTAAACCTAAAAACAAAAAATGAAAGTCCGTTTAGCTGCTCTAGTCTTAAGCCATTCAGTTGCAGCAGGAATATTTTCCAAAGCGGTTCAAAGTGAGTATTTAGATAAGTCCATATTTTATATTGATAGCTTTGTGGTTTCATTGGCCTATTAGACGTAAATGTAACTGATAAACATGATGTGTTAGGGTAGATCTATTGGTCAGGCATAGTGTTAGAACTTTGTTAGATTTTTTCAAGTGAAATTGGATTGGACAACCATCCCCTCCTTCCCTCCTTATTATTTTAACTGACCACTTCCTCATCTCCTTCAATATCATCATTCCTCTTCATGTGCATAACTTTTCTTGGGATGGAGTACTCGCGAAGGTTGCCTTTGGTCTATAGGCTACCATGCCAACCACTCACGGGGTGACAAACTTACCGTCTTACTCACCATCAAGCCGTACAGCCTAGTATAATTATGTGTTATAAACATTGATGTATAAGCAAAAACGTAGCATCACGCCTGTATTCTCCGAAGGGGTAGGCAGAGGTACTCTGGCGAATCGTGGGTGTGTATTACAATACACACCCACGATTCGCCAGCTATGTTTAGGTCCCACGTAATAGGGGGTGAGCCTATTGCCGTCTACCGGGCACATTTCGAATTCTGGGCAGCTACTGAGAATTTTTCTTTTTACGAAAAAGCACAATAACACTGCCCTCTACACCCGGAAATCGAACCTGGGACCTCATGATCAGCAGCCGCTTATATTACCGCTGCACCACAGAGGCAGTTGACGTATAAAACAGAGAAGATCCACAATTAGGCACTAAAAGTGTTCACTATAAATGAGTGCAGATTACGTTTTCCTGCACTATTTCGTTTATTATTGTTTTCCGCAACGTATCAATGTGTCTAATAATACCAAAATCTCTTGAAAAACTCATTGACTATCTCTTTTTCTCTCGTTCTTTCTGAATAGTGTCATTAAGCTCATGCACGCAGTTAAAAGTTGTTATCTAGTATATATAAAATTCTCGAGTCACAGTGTTTGTCGCCATACTCCTCCGAAACGGCTTTACCGATTCTTATGAAATTTTGTATGTATATTTAATAGGTCTGAGAATAGGATGTAAACTATTTTTCATACCCCTAAGTGATATGGGTGGTTCACCGCAAATTTTTACCCCTAAGTGATATGGGTGATTCACCGCAAATTTTTATTTTTATTTACTGGACAAAATTTTTTTATTTTTTTTATTCACCATTAAAAAATACATAAAACCCAAAAGTTTCACCCTTCTACTGCCAACCCCTATTTTTAATAGCGATTTTAATACTTTAATAATTTTCATTGCAAAATATTCATGAAAAAAAAATATGGCGATACGAATTTCGCCGGGTAGGTAAGAGTAAGAGTAGTTATTTTATACAATCATACATACATATTGTCACGCCTTTTCCCCGTAGGGGTAGGCAGAGACCTCTTCTCTCCACTTGCTACGATCCTGACACACATCTTTCGCTTCATCTAGTTTCATCAGCGCTTTCATGCACGCTCGTTGATTTCGAGTACTCTTAACCTGGCCTTCCTTAAGAACGGCTCCGATCTGGTCAAAATACGTTGCATCAGATAGGTGGTCGTTAAGACAATTGTGACGTGGAGATTGGGTATGGCCGGTCAGTGCGACTTGGACACTTCCCCGGATTGATAGGGACGCATTTCGAATCCCGCTCGCACAAAAGTTATCTTTTTATACATTCACAAATAACTTGTAATCTGTAATAAGTCTTTAAAAAACGATTAAACTAATGCCAATTGAAATATTATAGAAATCGGAATATCCAAAATAAGTCTAGAAACTATTAAAATAATGCCAAAAACTCTTTAACTCCTAAACATAATTAAAATTATTTTGTTAAAAACCAACTTTTTGCATGATGTTATTGTACTTAATTAGCTACATCAATGGTTACCATAGCAACGGTTGACTTGACGTGAAGTTTGTGTTGTTGTGATAATGACTGTCTAATTGGGTTGGACTACTACATCAAAATTATAATATTGTCCAGAAAATAAAATGTCCCCCTGAAACTTCAGTTTTCCTTGGAGAATGTAGGGGGTATCATGGAAGCTATAAATTATATACTTTTATTTAAATTAAATAAGTCTGTAATCTTTTCTGATTCGCTAAGTGCACTACAAACCTTAATAGGTAACCCTTTTAAATCTTGCCCCAGAAACTGGCTGATCCTCAATTCCAAACAGTTATTACTGAAATGTTTTCTTCTAAATTACACTGTCCACTTAGCTTGGGTTCCAGGTCATAGTGGAATACTTGGCAATGACAGGGTAGATAGAATTGCTAAAGACTCTGTAATCTGTGGTGACAAAGTTCCTTTTAAAAATTATGCTCAAGATCTCCTTCTTCTTCCTAGTCGTGACTTACAAGCTAGATGGACAAAAAGATGGTGCATAACTAGTAAACGTTCAGGCACCAACTTCGCTAAGTACCAATCTGAGATTATACTAAAACCATGGTTTTCTAAATTCAAATGTAACAGGAGAATAGCTTTGTCTATATTAAGCATGAGATTTGGACATTGCTGTTTTCCTGTCCACCTTAACAAGATCAGGGTAAGGGGCTCTTGCCTTTGTGAATGTGGTATTGACACAGAAGAGTTGAACCTTATTTCACAGTCAATGTTAAAATCTTGACATAAAGAAAAAAAAAATGCTTTCAAGGTGTTCAAAATGTAAATTTGACAGTATTTTATATTAATAATGTCTAATATAGTAATCTAATATAATTATACAAGTATCCAGGAGTCAGATACAAAAAAAAAATATATTAAAATAAGTTACTTTGTTGAAATGGTGACCGAATGACTGAACAAAGGAAAATTAAAAAAAAAATACAAAATTGTCTACTGTTTTCACACCAATAGCAATCCAACAATAAAATTTTCTTGTAGCTATCTCCGATTAACGGGTTATCCATTATTTACGACAGACTCTGTATAGATAGATACAAATGATACATAAATTACTTATTTACCAGACGTGTGTTTACTTTCAGATGAACTACCACCAGATGCTGTGGCGACTGCTACAGTAGTATCTAATTTGGACAAGTTATTTGACGCGATGAATGGAAACACGCCAGATAGAAAAAGAGGAAAACCGTTTCTGACTAATATGTCTTCAACTTCTTTTTATTTAAACAAATGAAATACTTTTTAACGAATTAAAGTTTTTAGGGGCAAGGAGTAAACCCCCATCACAAGATGGCTGGCTGAGAACTATAAATGCCATTGAGAAAATATTTTATAATTTAAAAAAATATAATGTAGATAATTGAAAACTGCTTTGGATGCATTAGGAGCAATTGTGGGTGCAACACAAACCCCAATTGTGTACAATTTGTTGCAGCATTGAAAACCAGTATAACGACGAATCTCATCAATAATAATAAAAACAGGAACTGTCTTGATGGTAATAACAATTTACTTAATAATTTTAAGATATTTCTTCGTAAGGGTTGTGAAATAACAACCAGTACGGGATATCAGACAGTAACAAGCTCTTCTGCATCTTATCCCGTTGAGATTGCAACCAAAGATGTAGAAGAGTATGAAATGCTACAGTGTTCTGGAGAAATGCAAGCATGCGCATACGTTTGCGGCTGTATAGTAAAAAGTGTGCCATTAAATTGCAACCAGTGCCAAATGCTCATGCTTGCAGATCCAAACACTGAGTTATGTCATCTATTTACGTCTTTTAAGGAATATGATGATGTTAACAGCAGGTTAAAATACGTTCAGCCCGGTTTATGCTAACTAGTTGAAAACGCTGCAACATTAATTAATAATTATTTAGAAGGATATTCTTACATAGATAAAATTAAATTCAGTTTGGTACAATGTAGTGAAATTTTAGATAGAGATTGGTTGAAAGGTTGTGAAGAACACGCTGAAATAAATTTTAATTATATTATTACTAGTACAATTACCATATTAGTTAAAAGGTTTCTTAGGGTAAAAAATCAAGGATTTGTTGAAGAAGCGTCCAACAAATCTTTAGCGCGGAAAATAAAGACATTAAAAACATTTAATATATTGTCTTTCTTAAATACATCTAAATTTTCAGGTTGCGAGTGCTTTTTTTGGGGCTGGTTTGGAGATGATTAGCAACAATGTGACTTGGATGATGACGAATTTTAAGAATCATGTTTTGTATGATTTTCTATAATCTAGGTCTGTATTTTATGTTTATTTTCTGCTTACGTATTAAGTTTGTCCTATGTAAGCAGTACATTCCATTACCATTTTTTTTGTTTAGTCGGGAAAAATTTTATCCAACCGCACACTCCATAGTTCGGGGCAACGAACAGGATAGTGTGAGGCCCTTACCAGTCTAACTAAATAAACCAGTCGTGTGCCGTCTCTCCACCTTTATTGGCGGGCCATTATTGTTACATTGCTTCAGTGGTAGTACATTCCATTACCTGGGTGTTCAGAGAAAGGACTCCGAAAGTACTGCGTGTAAAAGAAAACTAGAATGTATGTTTTTGCCAATCCATCTGGCATCATCTATAAGTGGTGTAGCAGCCTAATCATCGTAATATAAATCATTTACTATAACTAACTCCACTATTTTAGGAATTTTATGAAATTTTACCCATGTTCTTACCTCAACCTTAAGGGAATATAAATGGTATGTCCATTACAATTTACATTTAAGTTGTTTACTTTCAGCAGAACAACCACCAGACGCTGTGAGAATTGCTACAATAGTGTTGGATCATTACATTATAGAACCGTGGCAGTCTTCATTTCATACACTTCGCAAATAAAATGCGAGAGAGTCGCGTTGGTACAGCCACATTTTATAGAAATCGGCAAACTACGTAGGAAACTAGTGTCTAGCAATGTCGCTTTCACCAGGCCCTGACTCCAAGAGGTAATGGCTTGACGTCGTGGTAGATAAAATGCATGTCAATGGTCTCTCACTAAGGATGCCGAAGGCAAAGAGAAGTAGTAAAAGTAAGAAAGCGGACTACATCCGGGATTAATGCTAAGATGATGATGATTGTGATATTATAGAATAGATAATTTTTTGATGCAGTGTAAAACAATAAAATAAAATAAAGATTTCGTCACGTATAAAAACTTGTTTTATTTCCTTGCAATTTTGTTTTACTAGTCTCCTTGTAAGCCATAGAAATATAGAATTTTCGTTTGTTGTTTTAGCATAAACTAATTAATAGTTTATGTTAAAACAGCAAACGAGAATTCTATATTTCTAAGGCTTAAAAAAAGTATCTCTAATGACCATTTAAATTTACCGCGCTAAGAAATAGTTCCTGGCGACGGAACTAGACGCGCTGTGTTGGCAAATATAAAGTATGGAGCGGGCGTTCTTCTCTTGAGTAATATTGTTCTGTGCATTTGACGGTCTATCTCGGCACCTTTAGGTTAAATTTATTCTGTGATCTCGGCCACGTGATATTGGCAAAGTTGTGGACGTTCTCCTGGATTCTCCTCAATTAACAACAGCAACCAAAGAGTAGAATAATCACAGCAACAGTCATAAAACTAGAAGAAGTAATTTGGCGAAATTGTGCTCACACTGCCACAACAAGAGCCATTAAACAAGAAGATAGAAGAAGTAATCTTTGGTGTATATCGTATTTTAATTTTATCTTGTTCGTATCTAATTTTGTACTGCGGTTCGAGAACTTCCAAATAAAAATAAATATTTATAAACTATGGAAGATATTGACGATGTGGAATATGTTGCTTCAGAACACGACCGGTTAGTAAGTGCTATAACAAAGTTAGACAAAACACAGCATATAACAGAGCCTTCGAGAAATGAAACTACAAATGTTAACTCAGAATTTAATCTTATAAAAATAACCAATAAACTAAATATTAACAACATCGCTAAGGTGTTGCAAAATACTTCACAGCATACACACATCAGTAAAAAGCTTGCGAAAACTCATAACGAGTCCAAAGTATTGCAGAAACCTTTGGAAAAACCACAGGCTGAACGTATCAAGAGAGCCACAGGCTATGAAGAAACTAAGAAGAGAGTTGGTAGGTGGGATCCTGTTGTAGCTAGAGGCAGGACTGTAGATTGTGTTTCCTTCCCATTAAAACGTGCATCTACTAAACTCCAGCCTACAGGAGAATTCTTATCAAAGTTTAAGTTAAAATCGGAT
This sequence comes from Leucoma salicis, assembly GCA_948253155.1. NCBI lineage: Eukaryota > Metazoa > Arthropoda > Insecta > Lepidoptera > Erebidae > Leucoma > Leucoma salicis. Next base: position 8,722,158 of record OX411819.1, on the reverse strand, counting down.
CTCGAGAAAGAATTAGAAGAAGTAGATCCTCCTGCTGAAATGGAGGATGAGGAAGAAGAGGAGCAAACATTTCCAATGACTTATGAAGAAATGGTTGAACATAGGCAACATCTTGCTAAAATTAGGGCACAAGAGTCTTACAAAGCTGCAAAAGCTAAGAGACAAAGCAAAATAAAAAGCAAAAAGTATCATAGGTAATGGAACTATTGTTGTTGTTATAACGTTTTTTTCTTGTTAGTGTTATTAGACTTATTAGCTTAGAAAAAGACCTCTAATGTCATACTGATTAAACTCAAATTATTATCTCACATTGTTAATCTTTGTTTACAGTCCATATAAATTATTATAAATTTCAATGTTTGAACAGTCTTTTCAACAAGAAAGAAATTATGGAGGAGACTTGTGTAAAATTCCATATTGGAACTAATTTTCCACAAAATGAAAAAAAAACATCCTTTTGCTTGAATTCTAAATAATTGAATAGTACTTTGAGGCAGTCATGGGTAATGTTATGTAACCTTATGGTAATTTGTATACATTTCTAGTTATTGCACTAATTCAGTGTAGCATAATGCCATTGCCTCTGTTATACAATACGGTAGTAACATAATAATAAAGCTTATTAAATAATTTTGTAACAATATTATGTACATAGAGGGGAGTTCTTAAATTAGTACAGAATTAGAGTTGTACCTGAACTAGGCTACCCTGTGTTTCAGGCAGGAGATATAATATATAGTAGATAACTATTTCAGGCTTATTTAATATTTTGGCCCATATACCTAGGTGAAAATGTTGGAGTCTCACATGATATTATTTTCTAGAGTGCTCAAAAAGGAGAAATTGAAACAGCAACTAAAAGAATTTGAAGAATTGCAGAAGAAAGATCCAGAGGAGGCATTAAAAAAACTTGAAGCTATAGAAAAGGCTAGAGCCTTAGAAAGACACACCTTAAGGCATAAGAATACTGGAAAATGGGCCAAGAATAAACTAATTAGAGCAAAATATGATAAAGAGGTACATCATATTATTTATTTAAAATTAAGAATCATACCAAATATATTGGGTACAGGTCATATAAAAAAATCTGGAAAACGGTTGGTCCTAAAGGCCATCCCTGCAGCTTCCCGCTAATTTGATACTTAAGCGCTCAAAATTGCACTTATTACGTTTTTGGGCTCTTCGGGCTCAAAAGTCTGATAGTGACTTAATAAAACACTATTCGTTAAATTTTCAAATCGCTATAACTTTTGAATGAAATTTTTTCGTAGTTTACGGCATTCAACGCAGCTTTTTGAGCTCTTTGAAGAATCTTAAAGATCGAACTGGTCAGACTGAAAATTACATTCTGAAAAAACCATTCTTTTAAATTTTTTTCGACAACAATATGTCACGAACGGATCAACCGATTTTGACTGGATCGGCGGCGATCGACATAGTTTTTTGATGTTAAGAGCTGCCCCCTGAGGCAGAATGTCATATTTCACGTGTCGACCGTATCGAGATCACTGTGATTGGTTGAGAAACCGACGCGTGATGTCACAATAATCTGTTGGCCAATCACGGTGATCGTACAAGCGAGACGATACGATTGACATGTGAGATATGAGATTCTGCCTAACCCGCCTGATTAGTTTTTGGAATCGATCGGTAAAACGGTTTAAAAGTTACTCCAAAAAACCACATTTGAAATAAAATAAAAAATTGTAGATTTTTTGAGATTTCTCAAGATCTACCGGTTCGAATCGGTCCTAATTGTATTTCAAAATCTAACTTTGGTCAAGTCTTTTCGAATGACGTCAACCCCCATGAAATCGGTCAAGACACTGGCGAGAGTGTGTCCACTTCGGAGGGCTTGAAATAATAAAGATTGAAAAGTTGCAAGAAGAGAGTGTAAGATCAAAGTATGCAAAGGGTGTCTGTGAACGGCTGACAATGCCAAGTCAGCCGGAATCTGATAAAGAGGAATGCTGGAGAGTATTGAAAGATAGTATGGTAGATACAGAGAAAGAAGTATGTGGATGCTCAAAGAAGCATAGGAAAGTGAAAGGTGATGCATGATGGGATACGGAAGTAGCAGCTTCCGTAGACCAAAACAAGAAAGCGTGGCTGCACTATGTATCTTCTTTGAATCTGAGTGCAAGTATGAATGAACAGAAGAACGAAATATACCGGCAACGTAAGAATGACACCAAAGCCTTAATCTAGTCGACGTAATGGCAGAAGATTGTAAGAAAAGGGGCCTATGTGTGAATGTGAGCAAAACCAAAATAACAGTTTTTGAAAGAGAAGAAGCCAGAACAGATGTTAGAGTAACAATAGGAAATGGTGTGCTAGAACAAGCGGATGAATTTGTGTATCTTGGATGTGGATTCATTTCTCGGCAGTCATGACCTCAGCCAGAGGGCACGTGTCGCAATACACAACGCAGTGCTTGCCCCAACGTTATTATGTGGAAGCGAGAGTTAGGTAGGGTATGCAAAAAGGAGCATGAGAGTAAAATCAATGTGGTCGAAATGCGATCTCTGCGGAGAATCTGTGGAGTGAGGCTGACTGACCGCATTCGTAACGACGACGTAAGAGAGCGAGTAGGTATGAAAGAGAGTATTGGTGTAAAGATGCGAAAGGGAATGCTCTGATGGTTCGTACATGTGGAAAGAATGCCGGACGAGCGACTGGTTAAGGAGATATACAATGCGTAATTGGAAGGATGTAGGTACAGGGGGAGATCGAGTCTCACCTACCTAGATCAAATCGGTCATCAGAGGAGTAAGGAGTCTCCTAAACTGGCGAGCGTGTATGAAAAAAATTATGAATGTTGAGGAAGCGAGAGATGTATGCAAGAATAGTCTCTTGGCACTCTGTTCTCCCTGCCTACCTCGCAAGGGAAATGGCGTGATGTTAACTTAGTTAGTTATGTTGTTTACAGATGTGTTCACTAGTGCCTTCATAGTCCAAGGCTAGTCCAGAATATCCTTGACCATAGTCATCTTACATAAACCATGGAAAAATATAGTTAGGATTTATATCCTGGTAAACCCACTAACTATATCTTCCCTATTTGACTTGGATTTACCTTGTGTATCTTAGAATTCCAAGGTCAAGTGCCAATGAAATTAAAATAGGACCAATCCTCAGGTCTCTCCTTTCCAATAAAAGATTAAATATAAATTGGATAGTCAAAACAGAAGTATCGCAATAAAAATAAACTAGCCATTGCCCACAGCTTCACCACAGTCATAAGCTAGTTTTTAGGTTAAATCTCAGGTCACCAATATAGTAGGGATAAAATTACCTATACCAGTTATGTTCGTGTGGTGACGGACTAACAATACAAGTGTCACCACCTCATCCTTTCCCGCGGGTGTCCCATCCCTAAGGGAAGTAAGCAATTATCACCTATTGCATTACTAGTGGTAGGGCTGGGTACCAAGTGAGAGTACTCACTTGATATTTGGCCCGAACGAGTCGGTAACACCGTCTCCTGTGTGACCGGTCACGAAGCACGTCAGAGTGAAAATGAGTGTTTTGGCTGTAGCAGAAGATAGCCGTTTATTCTTTCATTTCATATCTGAGAAATGAAATGGTGCAGCGACTTGACAATACTTTCGGTATAGTCGAGTCTATGAGCGACGGTTACCATTTACCATCAGGTGGCCCATCATTAGCAATAAAAAAAAAGAAAAGGTTTTTATGTCTAATCAAGAACTATCAAACAAAAGTTTTGTTAAAATCTGTTCAGTGTTTTTTGCGTGACGGCCAAATAGATAATTCTAAAAAAAATTGTGCTGTGTTCAGAGCCACCTAAATAGATATACACTCACATATCTTAAATGTACAACCATAGCTCTGTTACAGCTTTATAATAGTACAGATATTTCCATTTGATTGTAAACTCTAACATATTTCAGTCAAAATAGATATTCTGATGAATGCGGTTAGACTAGACAGCTTACCAAGTCATCTCGCGGAAGGAGGCGGCGGAAAGGGCCAGGGAGGCCGATCTCTCCTCTGGCCCGATCCGCCGCCAGTGCGCGGGGCGGCGGGGGCGTGACTGCGCCCAATGCCGCCCTAACCGAGGCTGCGGGCGGTTGGGCCGGGGATTGTCCATCGACCGCGTTGAGCCTACCGCGAAGGTGTGACGTCTCAGGAGTTAGAGAGGGAGCCCGACAGGGTTAGCCGCCGCGCGGACCACTGAGGAGAATATACACGGTACCAGTGGTCCGCCGAGTACGGGCGGGTGAGGGCGCACGGCGGGTTTTAGTGGGTGAGAGCCCCACACTACCCCGTTGTCTCCCCGGACAGCGGGGTGTGCGGTAGGTACAATTTACCCCGCCTAAAAAAAAAGACGGCTTACCAAACACATTAGCAAATCCTTACTAATATTATAAATGCGAAAGTAACTGTCTGTCACGCTTTCATACCAAAACTACTGAACCGATTTAAATGAAATTTGGTACACAGAGAGTTTAGAGCCTGAGAAAGGACATAGGCTACTTTTTAATGCGTAAAATGGGTTGAAAGGGGGGGATGAAAAGTTGTATGGAAGTATCGTCATTTTTAGAGCTAGAAGATTGAAACTATTTTTTGGAAGCACGGCGTGGTAAGGTGCGGTGCAGGTGGGGAAATTTGCCTAAGTGTGCTTACCCAAACGAAGGGCAGACAACTGTGCCACACGCATGCGAATACTGATTTTTCCGCTGCAAATTCATTATTATTCACTGCAAATTGATTACTATTCGATTTGCTTACACGATTTTTTGTTTATTACTAGCTGTTTCCCGCGGCTTCGCTCGCGCAAATACCAATTTACAAATAAACGATTTTGTTAAAAAATACTGTCTCTAAATACATTCAGTCAAGAAAGTATTGTGAATGGATGATTTGCTTATGGTTCCAAATTCAAATCTTTGTTTTTTTTTGTTGTTGTTAAATTGGCACAACTGTTATCCATTTTGGCGCGGAGTTTGAGTTGCATCTGTTATTTATATATCATATCTAGTAATAATATATAATTTATATTAATTGCACTACTTTAAGTAACATAAGCCCTTGTGTTTCAGGTTAGGCAACAAATAGCTGAGCAATTAGCTGTAAGCAGAAATTTAACTCGAAAGGTGCAAGACAATCAAAGTTCTGATGGTGAGTCTGATCAAGAAATTATTCCAGACATAACATTAGCTCAAGACCCTATGAATCCATGGATGATGAAAAGATCGGATAAATCAAATGTTAATGCTGAATTTGACTTTGGATACAAAAAGTTTGTACAAAACAAAAATAAAGGTAAAGAAGACAGTGATATTGATTCAGGTGATGAAAATCTGGAGTATGTTGATGATACTGACTTATCAGTATTAAAAGAAAGTATCAGAAATTTGTCTAAAACAGAATGTTCAACTGAAGCAAGCGGAAGTGAAAATAATGTTGCTACAATAACCAACAAAGAGCAAGCTCCAATAGGAAATAAACATACAATCAAGGTTAATGACAGTACAGATATACAGGAAATAGCATCCTACTACACTGAAAATAAGAAGAAACAAGTCAGAAAATCAGAGAATAAACCACCAGTGGCTACTTCCAAATGGGTGGTAGAAATTGTTAGTACTAATAATACTACAGATGAAATATCGTCAGCATTTGATAACCATGAAATTAGTGTGGAAAAACAAGTAGAAAAGAAATTAAAAGAAATTCGCTCAAATATTGAAAGATTAGAGCGTGCTTCTCGTTTAGAAAATAATAGAAGCAAGAAAAGGTCTAAAGAAACTAAACAAAGTGACAATTTAGAATACTTAAAACTGAAAAATAAAAATGTTAAGCCAATAATAGATGAAGAATTAATTGAGACAACTTCCCAAAAAATTGAAGAAATGAACAATGAGATTAAAGATGTACCCTCATCTAAATTATTGAATGTCATTCAGCCAGTACAAGAGACTACTCACTCAAATATTGATCCTACAAGGTTTATTGAAGTGAAACCAAAATATTTAAACACTGCAATATCACAAGTCGAAAATGAATATGACCAGCTGGATGATGATGAACAAGTTGTTCCCAAAGTTAATATTGAAGAAGTTTTTGAAGAAGATGATGTAGTAGCAAGTTTTAGACAAGAAAAAGAAGATGAAACTATCAAAGACACTTTTGAAGATATCAGTATCAGTTTACCAGGCTGGGGAAGTTGGGGAGGCAAGGGTGTAAAACCGCAAAAACGAAAGAGGAATAGATTTATATCCAAACCACCACCTAAGATGCCACGTCGGGATGAAAATAAGGGTGATATCATTATCAGAGAGTATAAAGATCCTAAACTAGCCATACATAAAGTTAAGGATGTACCTTTCCCATTTGAGAGTGTTAAAGACTATGAGGCATCAATAAGAGCCCCATTAGGCAATACGTTTATACCAGAGAGAGCACATAAAAAGTTAATTCGTCCTAGTGTGGTTACGAAGGCTGGCTCTATAATTGAGCCAATGGATGAGGAAGAATTACTTGTACCAAGAAATCAGAGTTTTAAGAATAAATCTGTAATAAAACTTCTCGGACAGAAATAAAATTAATAAGCTGTCTTATAAAAATGATTTTTATTTTACACTCCCACTCTGACAGGAGGTGATACTAGTATGACTCCATCACCACGCACAAATAACATTGGAATATTTCTCTTTGTTGTTCTATATACTTCTTCATAAGTCTCTTCATCTATTTCAACCGTTGTAATTGTTTCTTCTGCATCTCCAAGAACCATATTCAAGTGTTGATCATATGCCTATAATAAAGTGAACAATTTTTAGTTTATAAGTATCTACTTCTTGAGATTATAATTATTATATATCAATAATTTGGGATACCTAGGAAAATATCTTGCTTGTGCGGCCTATGCTGGCCTGTTACTATATGATGATAAGTCGTTGTTATGCTAAGTACCTATATAAGTAGACAAGAAATAGTATTCCTTTAGTATTAGAATCTATACTTACATGTAATTTACCCCGTAGTTCGCGCTCATTGCGCATTTTTACATATATTCTTTCATCCAGGCTTAAACGTATAAGGTCTAATGGCTCCTTTACAGTCATTATAGAAACCTAAAAGAAAGAATCTAATTCAGTACACAATAACAAAATTACAGCAATAAATCTTTAGCATACTAATATAATCAGAATGTATAAACCGGTGTACTAAGTATTTCGATTTTACGCCAAAACAAATAAAAACTTACATTTTCACCATCTTCCGCCATATTTATATTTCTAACTATAACAACAAGCGTTAATTTTATAGATTACTACAACTAGACTTAATAGAATTTACAGAATTTTAGTAAGATTCCGTAAAATTATTTTAAGGTTTACTTTGATGAGCTTGTTTTTTAGTATGATTACTTTACTCTATGAGCTTGTTTCAGTCTTTCAGTCAAAGACAGTGCTGCCATACTGTAGGAAGTTAAAATCCGTACATCCGACAGCAAAATCCGTACAAAGTCCGTACGTGCAATAATTCTAAAACTCCATACAAAATAAAACAATTATTCTTTAAAACGTTGCATTTTACGGGCTTTCTTTGTATCCATCCATCCATCAATCAGCCTTTCAACGTCCACTGCTGGACATAGGCCTCCCCAAGAGAACGCCGCAACGAGCGGCCCCGTCATAGGGGATAATGCCGTAATCGCCACGCTTGGCAGGCGGGTTGACGATCGCAGTGGATGTTGTTAATACTTCTTTGTATATCCACTCATAATTACATAAATAACGTGGTTTCTCACAATTAATCCACAAAAACACTCAACGTCACAAGTTCAAAATAGAAACCAAAGACAAATGCGTATAACCAGAAATATGGAAATATACAATGCGTATTGCGCACAGAGTAAGGAAACTTATAGTATGAAGGACCAGTTACTTAAGGCATTGCGCAATTGAGCTAATAATTAAATTGGTCACTATCATTCATCCATTATTACGAACACAATAAAGAGTAATATATTTATCTGATGGGCCTCGTGGCGCAGTCGTAGTGTAACCGACTTCCGTGCACGAGGTTGTGGGTTCGATTCCCACGCAGGACAAATATTTGTGTGATGAACACAGATATTTGTACTGTGTCTCGGCGTTTTCTATCTATTATAATTATGTATTTACAAAAAAAAAGTAGTATATATAATAAATCCGTAATTTGGTACCCATAGCACAAGCATTAAGCTTAGTTTGGACCAGAAAACGTCGTATGAGTGTCCGTGAATATTTATTTACTACTGTAATTAATGGTTAGGGAGCTGAGTGCCATTTTGGTATATGATTTGTTCGCCCTTCATATTAATAGGGATGAAAGTTTATGCCAATACAAACCGATTTGGTCCTGTAAATGAAAGTTGTATGTCCCTGCGTTTTCAAGTTACAGCGCTTCAAAAATGTAAAAAAAAAAGGTGATACTAATTAATTTGTTCGCGTCTGCCTCTTGGACTGATGGTCAAAATCATCCTTAAAACTAAAAATATCGAAGAGGCAGATGTGCAGGGCTCTGTTTTATCACGGGACGTAGGTGAGAAAATGTAAAAAAAAAGCTATATTAAATCATTTGTTCGTCGTTCTCGTTGCTTCCATTCGATTTATTAGAACTCCCAGAATAGGAAAAAAAAGTTGGCAGACGTCTAGGTCGCTGATTTTTTATGTACGATTTTTTAAAGTTTTTTTCAGGAATTAGGTAAGGCGGGTATTACGGTTTATAATTGTTATTACTAAGAGTTCACGTAATAGTATATTATTTTCTGTCTTTTATGAAAGGAAATAAAATTTTAATCAATTAAAAATTTAAAAAGGTTTATTAAAAAAAAACATAGCATCACGCCTATATTCCCGAAGGGGTAGGCAGAGGTGTATTACACACCCACGACTCGCCAGCTATGTTTAAGTCCCACGAAATAGGGGGCGAGCCTATTGACGTCTACTAGACTATGTAATGTAATTTTATTATTGCTTGAGTGACTTACCTTCAATATCTTATAAATGTCTTCAAATTATAAGTATTTAGTTATGATGCGATGACAGACGTCAGGCGTAGGTGACGGCTGATAGATAGCAGTTAATCAATTTAAAAGAGGACAGACGTCCTACGAGGGATTCGATTGGCAAGAACGTGAACACAGACGGTCATGGTCGCCATATAACTAACCGGGGGGGTTAGGCAGAATATCATATTTCACGTGTCGACCGTATCGGGATCACTGTGATTGGTTGAGAAACCGACGCGTGATGTCACAATAATCCGTTGGCCAATCACGGTGATCTCTCAACCAATCACAGTGATCTCGATACGGTCGACACGTGAAATATGACATTCTGCCTAACCCCCCTGCACTCTATATGATTATTTTGAGAGTTACATCCTAAAATATTGTGAGCCTCACTTGTTATTTTGTTACCAAAACTAAACTATCCGTAAAGATTACCCCACACGGACGTTTGGTCCATTATCGAACTATTATCTGTGAAATATTTTATTAATTTAAAAAAGACTCCTCTTTATGTTTTTCCTCAATTTAATGTTTTTTTAGCTCGGACAACCCCTAATAAAATAAACATTTCTAAACATATGAAATAATATTTGGAGCCAAACGAAACCCACGATTCATTGGACATCAAAATCCGAGGAGTCAGGCCAATGACCGCGTGATTTGACGTGGAATCCTCCATAGGTAAACGCCAACTACCTGGGCAATTATACCGAATTATATCGATGAATCGGTATTTTTTTCTCTTTTCGGTTTTGGGATATTATATATTCTAATATCTAATCTGTGGTTTTAGGGAATTTTGAGTGTTGTATTTGAAAACGTATACGTTTTGTGTATTATTGGAAATCCCTACACATAGCCGTACGCAGTTTTTATCCGTACGTAATACTTCAAATTCCGTACCTGTACGCACAAATCCGTACATATGGCAACAGTGGTCAAAGAGTATATTTTCAGTTTCTTTTTTATTTATCATTTTTTATTTATTTATTAAAGGCTTTGGCAGAACCATCAGCCTAACTATTTTTTTTTATTTCTCACATCAACCCGCAGATTGCCACAGAATAATATTGCTTTTTAGCAGGAAGAACAGGCTACGGATTTAAGCCATGCCGCCTAGTCTAATAGATAATATTACTATAGACTGTTCATAAAGTATCGAAATATCGATATTTATTACTAATACTTTATGGACGATATATCGATCGTTCGATATTGAAATGTAGATATCGACAGTCGATATTATTTTAAAATAAGTTTTTATTTTTTCTCGCCTGTTATATAACTAAAACATCATCGTAAACTTAATCTACTGTACTTTATTTAATATATATTATGTTTTTCCGCATAGTTTATTTATTGCACGCCTCATAAGTGAAGCGTTGAGGTGTGTAATACTCTCGTTTCACGCAGAACAACTGATTTTTCAAATTTAAAATATCTCTATTTATCATATATTGCACTTTTAAAATAATATATACACACACACATATCAAGAAAAAACACTATTTTTAACACTCATGATATTTTTTATGCCATTTTTGTTATTTAAACTATTTAGATATTTTTATATATATTTTTAGCATTTGACATGCTTAGCAACATACATTAAACACAAAGTGAAAAATTTTAAATCGAAAAATAACAGTCACGAGCAGGATTCGAACCTGCATCTCCTGGATACCGTCCTGATGCTTTGCCAATTCAGCCATCGTGACCCTTGCTCCTGACTGCTAATTTCAATAACACATTCATACTTAACGTCTTTGGGTGACGCCTGCACCATCTGTCGGAAGTATTTTCATACATTATACCGACCAGGTAAACTTAATTTTACAATTAAGATTTTACCTAATAATGACGCAAACCCTATGAATATTTAGATATTTTTATACATATTTTTAGCATTTGACATGCTTGTAAAATTAAGTTTACCTGGTCGGTATAATGTATGAAAATACTTCCGACAGATGGTGCTGGCGTCACCCAAAGACGTTAAGTATGAATGTGTTATCGAAATTAGCAGTCAGGAGCAAGGGTCACGATAGCTGAATTGGCAAAGCATCTGGACGGTATCCAGGAGATGCAGGTTCGAATCCTGCTCGTGACTGTTATTTTTCGATTTCACATTTTTCACTTTGTGTTTAATGTTATTTAAACTAGTTAAAAAACTGTTTAAAAAAGTTCTGTCTTGGACGTCCGTGTGTTCTAGGTAATGTATGTTATGTTAACACAATAACGACTGAAATACTTTACTAATCCAGTCTTTTTTCTTTTTCGATTCAGTATAATTACGAATAGAGCCCTATCACTTTTCAAGGTCGGATTCGATGTGGTTTAATTGTTATTAAATAAACAAAAAAATAGTAAATATTTACGCTCAACTCGATACTAAAACCAGCGGTATACCTTATTTTGTGAGAACTACTTCTATAGACCAATATAGAAGTACTTCTTTAAATTAGTGCAAGATGGCGTATAAGACATGAGAACCACCTTAGTAGGTACTTTATGAAATCAGCACTATCTATGTTATTTATTGAAAACTACTTAGTATGACCAATATATTAATAGTTACTTATCAAATAATCAATTTTATTGTGAAAAATAAAGATTATGAGGCGTGCACTTTTAGATTTTCCAAAGTATTTGTATATTATCCTAAAACGGAATTAATTTTGTATAAAAAAAATTATATAATCAGATAGCTAGTATCGATAAATTCAAAATATCGATATTTTTCTTCGATATATCTTAATCCGATGTTGATATACTGGGTAATTTTTTAACCAGTGTGCAAATTTTGAGAGTATAAACTTAAGCAAATTTTAATAAACACGTATTTTACGGATACGTACTACATGAAAAATCAGTGACGAACAAAATTACAAATTATTTAGTGGATGCTAGGTTACAACAGCGCAAAAATAAAACAAGTGCAATAATTATATTAAAGCTTTATTTTGCTTATATGTCTGAATTTGATCACTGTTTCTGCGTATAACATGAAAAATTAACTTCATTATAATTACAAACTATTTGTGTATGGCCGAAAGGTCAGTGCGGTAGCTCAGTGGCTTAGAGCACTTCTCTGGATTGGAAGGGACGCAGGTTCGGTTCCCGCTCATGCTAAAGTTCTCTTTTTCTACATTCACAAATAGTTTGTACTTTAAAGTAGCTGAGCATGTCAAGTGCTAAACTAAAGATCAAAATGTTAATTTAAATTATTATTAAATATTACTTATTTAAATATTTATCGTTAATTGTAGAATATGTGAAAAGACTTTGGTAAACTGAAATGAACTCTGATCTGATTAGGGCCACGAATCTGATTCATATAGTTTTATATATAGCCTTACTTAAATATAATTTATTTCATTTCTCTAAACTTGTGCAAATATTTTTTAGGTTTATTATTATTCCATCCATCCATCAGCCTTTCAAATTCCACTGCTGGACATAGGCCTCCCCGAAAGAACGCCACATGTGGTTCGCTCATATGGGGGATAGTGCCGTAATCACCACGCTTGGCAGGCGGGTTGGCGATCGCAGTGGATGTTATTAATACTCGAGGGAGTGCTGCTGCCCACTCCCTCGGTATTCCCTCAGTCGGCTCTTACGACTCCCATGGGTGGATAGGGGTGGGACAAATCTAAAGCCGGCCCCACACGGCACATATTATTATTAATGTTAAATTATATACACGGTGTAAGTAACGGTATGACAAATACTGAAATAGGAGATTCAGACCATTATTCTGAGTTGAAAATAAACGGAAATTTCCACCGGAAAATTCAAATTTTTCTTTTTAAATTTCCTTATTTTTTTGTTTCAAATAACTAATTAATGCACAAGTATTTAATATTACTCATTAATATCAATAACAACGACATATTTTCAAAAAACAGCGATGTAGGTAATTCATTATTCAAAAATGTTCACACTCAGCTTTTCGCAAGTAGGTAGCTCGTACGGTCGTTGTCATCGTAATCGCAACATTCGCAACTCACAGTTAGGTAGGTATGAACTACAAAGCGGCCGCCACACAGCGGCGGGCGGTGTGTCAAAGCATATTCCGAATTACCTACTCTTTGATGCCGACACCGACAAACCTTGTGATTTTTGATACCTAACACCTAGGGCGGTTCTAAGATTGATTAATTATTGATATCGAAAAGTGTGAAGACTTACGACAGACTTTAACTATGACGTAGGTAATTATAAAATCGTAGATGCGTTTCATTAAAATAATATTGGAGTTGTATTCCATACATCCATCCACCCATCAGCCTTTCAACGTCCACTGCTGGACATAGGCCTCCCCAAGAGAACGCCACAACGAGCGGTCCCGTCGTGGGGGATAATGCCGTAATCGCCACGCTTGGCAGGTGGGTTGTCGATCGCAGTGGATGTTGTTAATACTCGAGGGAGTGTTGCTGCCCACTCCCCCGGTATTCCCTCAGTCGGCTCTTACAACTCCCGTGGGTAGAGAGGGATGGGACAACTTTAAAGCCGGCCCCACATGGCCTAAGTTAGAACTGGGAGTTGTATTACTATTAAAATTATGTTTGTAAAGTCGCCCGTAACGTGACACAGGAGTTCATAGTCCAGATGTTGTTTTGAAATTTTCAAATAAAATTATAAATTAACTTTTCTATTAGTTTTACGAAATTATTATTATTTATTGCTTTAAAGAGATATTTTAGTAACTAACTATTAAATAATTACACATAGCATAGCATCATAGCATCACGCCTGTATTCCCCGAAGGGGCAGGCAGAGGTGTATTTACACGCCCACGATTCGCCAGCTATGTTTAAGGCCCACGTAATAGGGGGCAAGCCTATTGACGTCTACCGGGCACATTTCCAAACTCCGGGCTGCTACTGAGAATTTTTCTTTTTAGGAAAAAGCTCAATAACATTGCCAGACCCGGGGACCGAACCCGAGATCTCATCATTAGCAGTCGCATACACTACCGCTACACCACCGAGGCAGTTAATTACAATTAATAAATAAGGATTGACAGTAAATAATAGCCAATTAACCAACGCCTTGCAGTTTGTAATCGATAGTTTTTTATTATTTTTCATTGACGTCACTATCGATACATACTCGTACAATTCGCAATGAAGATGTAGGTACTTAAATTTGGTCAGTTCGGCCGCATCTCTCTACGGAACTTGACATGATGTGCCTTGATCGTGACTTAATTACCTATGTGTTTTGTGGTTGTGAACTATTTTGAGTGATAACAGACCAGTGTTAGTGTTTTAATTTGTGGATTCTATTTGACTTTTTCATTAGCATGAGTCGGGCAGGGAATCAGCTGTTCACTGCTCGTGAATACGGACAAATGTTGATGGCTTACGGCGAAGCCAGAGGAAATGCTTCTCTAGCTTTACGTATTTACGTTCAGTGCTACCCAAATAACCACCATCCAGTGAACAGTCGGGTGATTACTCAAGCTTATCAACGGGTTTTGGATAATGTTCCCATTGTACCTCAACAAGAAGGTGCTGGCAGGCCGATTAATATCCGCGTAGAACAGAGGATATTGGACACTGTTGCACGTAATCCACGTCTCGGCACGCGCACTACTGCCAAACTTTTGCGACGTCATGGAACACGGGTTTCGCACTGGACTGTACATAAAGTTCTGCGAAGGGACCGCCAATGACCATATCGCATTCACAAAGTACATGCGCTCGTGCCCGGTGATAATGGCCGCCGTGTTGCTTATTGCAGATGGTTGGCGAGTCAGCAGCGGCTAAACCCCAACTTTGTATCGTATGTGATTTGGACTGACGAACCCACATTTACTAGAAACGGTATGTGGAATCGCCGAAATAAACACATTTGGGCACGAAACAATCCGCATGCATACCAAGAAACCGGACATCAAACGCGTTGGTCTGTAAACGTATGGGCAGGGATTTAGAATTTTAGGTCCCTACTTTTTACCAGAGCGCATGAATGGGCAAAGCTATTTACAATTTTTACAGCAAGACCTAGCTAGCAGTCTACATGAGTTGCGTGTTGATTTAGAACAAGAATGGGATCTTATTGACGACGATGTTTCACTTGCCCGATTTCCCAGAATTTGGTTCCAACATGACGTTGCGCCAACCTACGTCGTTCGCCCAGTGCGCGATTATTTAAATGAGATGTTTCCTGAAAGGTGGATAGGCCGATTTGGCCCTCATGCGTGGCCAGCGCGTTCACCTGACTTAACACCACTGGACTTTTTTATGGGGCCACATAAAAAACAAAGTGTTTGTGACAGAGTGCGATACCGCACCTGAAATGCGCCAACGCTTGAGGGACGCCTTTGTTAAACTAAATAGTGACATTGAAGCAGATCACACCATGATGCCTCGCCTTCACGAGGAAACATAACGTCGTGCACAGATTTGTGAGCAAGTTGGAGGTGCCCAAATCGAGCCGCATCTTATAAGAATATCATCATAAGGTAACATTTTGTATTTAAGTTTTACTGTTACTGTTTCACATAAGTGTTTTTAAACACAAAGTGATAATTGTGGAATCGAAAATAACAGTCACGAGCAGGATTCGAACCTGCATCTCCTGGATACCGTCCAGATGTTTTACCAATTCAGCCATCGTGACCCTTGCTCCTGACTGCCAATCTCAATAACACATTCATACTTAATGTCTTTGGGTGACGCAGACGCCATCTGTCGGAAGTATTTTCATACATTATACCAACAAATCAACAATTAGATCTAAATAGCTTTTTAGATAACCAAACGAAATATTCGATAGGTAATTCTTAGCGGGTAGATCAGTTAGAAATGTGCTTGTTTTTACTTGTGGTGTTAATTAAAATGATTTTATTTGTACCTAATTTAGTGATCAGTAAAGTTAATAGTGTTAATACCCGAAGGTTGGTTCTGCTCAGCTTGAGTTTACATAACTTAAGTTTCACGCCTGTATCCCCCAGGTGGCAGGCAGAAGTGTTTTACTTAGCCACGATTTGCCAATGTTTAAGTACCTACATCCTAATATGGGCGAGCCTAACGTCTATTGAGCACTTTACCAAACACCGCGCTGCTAATGAGAAATTCTCAACGAAAAAACCCAACAACACTTTGCCCGGCTCGGGAATCGAATCTCAGACCTCGTCATCAGCAGTCGCATGCACAAACCGCTACCCGCTACGCCACAGAGGCACGAGTTTAGGTAGTTAGATACTTTAGCGGTGTATGTAGGTATAGCGCATGAGCTCGCCTTCGCGCGCGTCACAGTGGGACGGCATACGCCGCACACGGCCATCCTATTCGATAAATTGTTAGCTATCCATTGCGTAGCGTAAATAAAATTAATTAACCATAAATCCTTAAATATTCGTTTCTATGAAAAATTTCAGTTTACATCGTATAATATACCTATAGAAAAGCGGGTTTGTTTATTTTTTGCCTTGCTGTCTATTACACGCTGTATAAAAAGTGCTAGCATGTTAAGTTAAACCCGTAAGTATGTTACTTATATCATATAACGAATAAATTTATTAACAATAAGTTTTTTACCTTTTTGTTATAAATATTTGGGTCCAAGTCAAGTAGTAATATATCGAATTTGATACGTTTTCGATACTCGAAATTTTATTTGGATACATTGATATAACTAAATACTAAATATCGATATAAAATATCGATATATTGAACAAAACTAATCTCTATTTCGATATTTATTCTTCAAGCCTAGATGACGTAGGACGACCGTAGGACGTAACTCTTACTTGATTCTATACTCTTTGCTTTTTATAGTCTACTCTGTGGTAATTGGTACTGTCATGAAAATGCCTAAGTCTTTAAATAAATAAAAAAAAAAAAATGTCATGAAAATTGAAAGCGTGTCACGGACTGGATTCATTTTTTGTGTGAGAGATAAATAAAATGTTCTTATTTTATGTACCTAAGCTGTTTGATTATTGTAACTGAATAAATAAAAATATAAAGATGGTCAGAAGTGGGTTAGTAATTCAGTAACTAGTGTGTGCTGAAGATGATGTTGTACTTTGATGTTACAAACTTCAAATTGTTTACAGTCGTGATCGTGAGAGAGATCGCGATCGGAGAAGGTCTCATAGCCGCTCCCCGACACCCGATCGTAAGAGAAGAAGGTCTAGGTCCAGGTCTAGAGATCGGACATCCAAATCATCCAAGAGGAAGCGCAGCCGTAGTAGGGATAGGGAATCAAAGAGAGATCGAAGTCGGGATCGTAGTAGGGAACGCGAGAGAGATAGGGATAGAGAAAGGGATCGGGACAGAGACCGGAAAAGGTTAGTAAATAAAATAAAATATTTATTAGTGATATCCTCTAAGAGCATATTTCCAAACAAATATAGAATTTTGCCTATAAAGGACACCTCTTTTTAGAGCAAGCATGGAAACGTCTTTTGAGGGGTTGTAACTGTAGTAAAATACAGTACCAATACATTTTGCAGAAACCACATTTTAATAGTACTTATATTATAACTATAACAACAGACTGTAATGTATTTCTTACTAAAACATTGTTATCTTCTAAAAAATGCGCTTATTAAAACTCATACTATATCTCTGGAAGTGTAGGCAATGTAACCTTCAGGGGATATATTTTTTTGATATACTATCTTACATCCTAGGTTGTGTGTATCTGAATATAACTGGAAAACATAACCTAAATGCCATGTTAATTATTATTTTTCATTATCTTTGTTAAAAAGAATTCAACATAGTATGAGATAATATACATATATATCTCATATTATGTAAATAAATGTAATAAACACTATGGCACAAAAATATTACACCAGTGTCTGTTTTTTAAGTAATGGCAATATTTGTTTTTTTTTATATTGGCTAAATTAAAGTACTTTCTTTCATACTCATTGGGTGGGGTAATAAACAAAGACAAACATTACTGTATCTATTCACTCTATTTGTGTAACACAAACAACATCTGTTCGAAACAATCGCAGGTTTTATTCCTATAATATCTACTATTGTGTTCCATATGATGAGTGAGAGCACCGCAGGCCAAAAATCCCTCCTTATCCCCGCCTCATTGTTCTTCCTATCCTAGTATCCCTAGTTTGTGAGTAATACATCTGGTGTTGCTAGTGTATATAGGCTACAATAACTGCTTACCCTCAGGTGGGTTGTATGCTTGTTTATAACCCAGTTACTATAAAAAAAAAAATATATCTTCATCTATCCATCCATCAGCCTTTCAACATTCACTGCTGGACATAGGCCTCTCCAAGAGAACTCCACAATGAGCGATCCTGCGCCGACCGCATCCGGCCTACGCTGCGCCGTCCGATACGTGTTCGACGAGCGATGTGGCCTGTCCATTGCCACTTCAGTATGCCAACCGGCAGGCTTTGGGGCGGGCTATGTCGGTCACTCCCGTTCTCCTATGGATCTCCGTATTACGTATTTGATCACGTAGGGAAATACCAAGCCTCCGCCGGCTGTCCACTAAAGGAATGTAATATAGTACCGGTGGCCCGCCAATAAAAGCGAAGAGACTGCACACAGCAGGTTTCTTAATTGGGTGAGGGCCCCATACTACACTGTTCGTTGCCGGTGCCGGTGGGGTATGCGGTTAGGAAAATTATTTCCCGCCTTAACAAAAAAAAAGAAAAGGGAAACACCAAGCATACCCTGCTCCATGGCCCGCTTAGCGACTTTAAGCCTTGATACGAGGCCAACATTCAGAGCCTATAATTCTGTTCCATGTGTCATCACTGGTACACACACTGGTCGTAGACCTTCGTTTTCAGACACTCCGGAATTTTGGACGACAAGATCTTCCTTAGCTTTCCGAACTCTGCCCAGCTGAGTTGGATTCGTATCTAGATTAGCAAATAATACACATGTTCTTTTCTCTAGTGACAAGCGAGATGATAAAAGAAATGGATCTAGCAAATCCTCAAGAAGGAAGTCACCAGATAAAGACAGAGAAAGGTCTAAGTCCAAAGAGAAAACTTCAAAAACTGATACTTCTGAATATGATCCTGGATCTGTTGACAAGGTATGTATGTAAATCATAGTATAACAAAAATCTTTTTATGTTATTATCTTGCATTCACTCAGTTATTTCTGATGTATTTTTATATTAATTAAGTCTATTATAGAGGTTTTTAAAGAAATAACCTCAAAATAGGGGTATTATTTAATAGTTAATTTTTATGGAATGTTCGTGTCGTAAAATTACATGGTTTGCAGATAAAAATATTGACGTATTTATGGTATATATATTCTACACAATTTTTTCAGTACTTCATACTTTTTGTTCTACAAATGAATTTAATATGTAAATATGTATCAAACAATTACATCAATTTCAGAAAATTATGCTGTAATTAAATACTTAATCAATCCTAATTATATTATTTTCTACTCATTTAGGAAGAAGAACAAAGTCGTTTAGAAGCAGAAATGCAGAAACGTCGAGATCGTATTGAGCGTTGGCGAGCTGAAAGAAAACGTAAAGAATTGGAGTCGGCTAAAAAAGAGGTGCAGAAAGGCAGTATAGTGACTAACATACAAATACCTACCTCTAAGAAGTGGTCTCTAGAGGATGATTCAGGAGATGAAGGTATTTCTTGATGAACAGTTATGGAATTTTATGACTATTTTAGATAATCACCATATATAATGAGAACACTATTGTAATACCTTTGTAAATATTAGAAGAAAAAGGACCTTTGAAACATGTCTATGAAAAGGACTGAGTACAATATAGTTATATTCCACTTACATCAATATGGCTATGTAATAATAATAAATATCAATATGTATTTATTTAGATATTTTTATATATATTTTTAGCATTTGACATGCTTAGCAACACACATTAAACACAAAGTGAAAAATGTGAAATCGAAAATAACAGTCACGAGCAGGATTTGAACCTGCATCTCCTGGATACCATCCAGATGCTTTGCCAATTCAGCCATCGTGACCCTTGCTCCTGACTGCTAATCTCGATAACAGATTCATACTTAACGTCTTTGGGTGACGCTTGCACCATCTGTCGGAAGCACTTTCATACATTATACCGACCAGGTAAAAGTAAAGTATGAATGTGTTATCGAGATTAGCAGTCGAGAGTTGCTAATATTATAAATGTGAGTGCGTTCAACTGATCATCATAAAATGTTGCATATTATGTTTAGTTTAAAATTCAGCAAAGTACACCACTACTACACTAGTTATAGTACTTATTGTGCTGAAAAATGGATAGTACCTGTGCGATGCAAGAGATCACTAGTGTATTGTAGTGACGTATTTATATTCTGAAGTCCACATAGACGAAGCTGCGGGTAGGATTTAGTATTATATATATTTACTAGGTGACACTAATCTCTGCAGACATTGCTTTACCACATGAACTGTCCATTTTTCTAGGATAAAAAAAAACCTTTGACATTCTTTGACCCCTAAACTACCAAGACAACCACTATGCAAGAATCATGTCAAACCCTTGCTCTGAAACTAATCTATCCCACACACATACTTTTTTCTGGGATAAAAAGCCTATGTGCTATTTCACACTATAATCTATTTCTGTGCCAACTTTTATCCAAATCGGTTGAGCTGTTCTGGCGTGATTGAATAATAAACGCCTATCCAAACTAGCATTTATAATATTAGTAATATTGTAAGAAGATTATGACTTGCATTTCTACATGTTTTTTAAGTGCAATATGTGTTGTTTCAGTTTTTCTCCAATGTAATTTCATTTATTGTATAGTTAGCAATTCTTATTTTTCAATTTGAAATAGTTATATGTTTTATATACAGGTGAAGATGGTGAACCGAAAGAGAAACCAATACCAGAAGAGAAGAAGGAAGAGGAAGATGAAATGGATCCATTGGATGCATACATGCAAGAAGTACAGCAGGTAAATTAATAATTATATATTCAGCTATAGTACTGCCTATTTATGTTTTAGTGTAATTAATGAAGAAAAATAGCATATATGTATATAGTACTGGCATAGGACATCGAAAATTATCGAACTATGCTCATACAAGGGTAACTAGAGAAATGACTCACCAAGTAGTCCTTGTTTAAGATGACCTATCTCCCTGCGCGTAACTCTGCATCTGCAAAATGCAATGCGAAATCAGTCAATTTCTTTTATACTATGTGGGTGGCAAACAAGCATATATGATGCACAGCCTATAGATGTTAGCAATACTAGAGGCATCACTCGCACGTCATTCATCTCCAAGGAAAGGGATAGCAAGGATATTAAGGCGAGGATTGGTAGGGTAATAAGGAGAGAGAAATAGACTAGCGGTCAGTGTGTACACAGTAATTTTTTCATTACAGGAGGTGCGCAAAGTAAACCAAATGGACCAGGCTAGGGGTATTATTAATGTACCCACTACTGGGGGAACTGTTGAGATGGTAACGGGCACTGCTAAAAAGAAGGTCACTGAACAGAAAAACAAAGGTAAGGCCAAGCCCCACAAAGCTGTTTTGGCCATGAATATTATATCATACACACCACACACGCCTTAGCTCATAGTTTTTTTTATTTTATCTCAGGTTTTTGCTATAGTAGCATGATAAAATGCACACCAGTTTTTCAGTATTAATTAATCAAAGGCTATCAATAAAAAAAAAGTTTAATTAAAATTCATTCAGTAGTTTTTGTGTGATGTGCAAACAAAGATAGTTGAACAGGCAAACATTCTAAATAGTCTAATACAGAATTTATTTCATATCTTTAATGTACCACACATAGTTCAATTTTAATAATTGCTAAACAGAATACTCGCCGTGTGGGGCCGGCTTTAGAATTGTCCCACCCCTCTCCACCCATGGAAGTCGTAAGAGCCGACTGAGGGCATATCGGGGGAGTGGGCAGCAGCACTCCCTCGAGTATTAACAGCAGCTACTGCGATCGCCAACCCGCCTGCCAAGCGTGGCGATTATGGCACTATCCCCCCATATGAGCGCACACGGCCGCTCGTTGTGGCGTTCTCTTGGGGAGGCCTATGTCCAGCAGTGGACGTCGAAAGGCTGATGGATGGATGGAAACAGAATATATCAATATTATAAAAATCAATTCAGTAACACTTCATTCTTTAAATCCTTCGATCAACAACGGATAGATATAGAGTCGGCGCAAAAAATCCGTCTCGGTAAATAAGAGCGCACTCGAGAAGTGAGCTCTTATTTTGTTTAGCACAAATGGTACTTTATTTGTTGCTATTTAAGCTTGATTTCACAGTAAATGTTATTTGTCTTTTCACTTTTAAGTGGCAGTAGTAATTAAACAGTAATTTATTGCTTTGCTCGTTTTTTGTGAGGAATGATCGTAATTGTAAGATCACATTTTAAAGATGCCATGATTGTAATTAGGTTGAACTTAAAACTGTTTTAAAACCTTTGTCTTAGTTCGTTATTAAACAAATATAGTTGTATAAGTATATATTCACACAGACAGTTTTTAGTTTTGATTTTTTCATTTTACTGTAACTTGTATATTGATGATCGAAGTTTAAATCATTCAGGTGAACTGATAGAGCAGAATCAGGATGGACTAGAATATTCTTCTGAAGAAGAGACTGAGGATATAAAAGACGCGGCTGCAAATCTCGCTTCTAAACAGAGGAAAGACTTGGCTAAAGTAGATCACAATTCCTTGAAGTATATGGAATTTAGAAAAGCTTTTTATACAGAGGTAAGTAGTGATTTGTTTATTGTTGTCTGACATTTTACTTAATGAATATATTTTATTGGATTTCTATTTTATGCAATAACTGCCTCTGTGGTGCAGCGGTAGTGTGAGCGACTGCTGTTCATGAGGTCTCGGGTTCGATCCCCGGGTCGGACCGTTTTGTTGAGCTTTTTCGTAAAAAGAAAAATTCTCAGTAGCAGCCCGGAGTTTGGAAATGTGCCCGGTAGACGGCAATAGGCTCGCCCCTTATTACGTGGGACTTAAACATAGCTGGCGAATCGTGGATGTGTAAATACACCTGTGCCTACCCCTTCAGGGAATACAGGCGTGATGCTATGTTTTATTTTATTGTTATCAATAAAGTGGTTTTGATTTAATATTTTCTATTTTGATTTTTAGCATTTTACATGCCCATGCTTTTACTAGAATATTTATGTTGTAATACAGAATTTTTACGAGCAGTATTTGAACTTCTCAAGTTGCTTTAAATTGCTAAGCTATCGCAGACACCTGCAATTGTTAGTTGTAAACAATTAAAAAGAAATGTGAATTTCAGTCTACATATTATATTTTTAGGTAAGTGAATTGGCAAGAATGACTCCAGAAGAAGTAGAAGCATATAGAACAGAGTTAGAAGGTATTCGAGTGAAAGGCAAAGGCTGTCCAAAGCCGATAAAGTCGTGGGCCCACTGCGGCATCAGCAAAAAGGAGATGGATATTTTGAAGAGGTTAAACTTTGAGAAGCCGACGCCTATACAAGCGCAGGCTATACCTGCTATTATGTCGGGAAGGTCAGTACTCTATGGCGCAAATATAATGTTGTAATAAAAATAAGCCCATTATAAATTCATTCAGTGATGGGCCTCGTGGCGTTGTCGGTAACCTACTTCGTGCACGAGGTCGTGGGTGCGATTCCCACTCAGGAGAGTTATTTGTGTGATGAATATAGATATTTGTACTGCGTCTGGGTGTTATCTATCTATTATATGTATGTATTTACAAAAAAAAAAGGAATATAAGTATTATTTCCGTAATCTGTACCCATAGCACAAGCGTTAAGCTTTGTTTGGGACCAGAGGACATTGTGTGAAATGTCCGTGAATATTTATTTATTACCTTCTACTGTGGGATAGATAGTAACTTTTAAAGATTCGCTAATTGTACACATATTTTAAAGTAACATAAACGGGTCTTTTTTCGCGTATAAAATAGGTGAAATTATTAACTACCTTTTACCCGACGTTTCAACTGCGTTTGCAGCAGCCGTGGTCACGGGACAACTGGAGAGGTGAGCTACTTTATTTTTCCTCGACAGTTTGTAGGGTAGATCGATCATCTCCTCTATTGAAATTTCTGTGCTTTTTGATTTCAATAGCTTCGCGCACTAACCGTTTGTAGTAGGGGCGGTCCTGAGATAGGATTATAGGTTGGTGAAGCTCAATCCAGTGATTAGTACCTGCTTCTAAGAGATGTTCAGCGATGGCAGATTTGTTTATCTGTCCTTTCTTGACTGCAGTTATGTGCTCCTTAACCCTTTCAGCAATCGATCGCATGGTTTAGCCGATGTAAGCGCTCCCACAGCTACAGTTTATTTTGTAAACTTCTACTGATTGCAAGGGAATAATTGCCGATCGTGGCTACAAAATGACGAGAATCCTTTATCGTAAAGGATTCTCGTAATTTTTTAGCCACGGTAATTTTAAACTGGAAGCTGAGGACATAATGGTCAGCTATGATGTTGAGTCCCTATTCACCAATATTCCAGTGAAAGATTGTATACATCTGATCGAACAAAAACTGAGGGAAAATGGTATGTCAGGACACTATGTTGCTCTGCTAAAATCATGCATAGAGGGTAACTACCTCTTATACCGAAACCAATACTACCTACAGATAGATGGCGTTGCAATGGGCAGCCCATTGGCACCTGTTATGGCTAATATCTGGATGGAGTATTTTGAAGAATGGGCACTAAGAACTGGACCTTTTAAAGTAAGGTTTTGGAAGCGGTACGTAGACGATATCTTCTGCATCATATCCGGAGGAATGCCTCAAGTGGAGCAATATCTGAACCACCTTCATTCTCTTCACCCAAAGATAAAATTCACATGTGAGGTGGAGACTGATAGATCAATTTCTTTTCTTGATGGCGAAACCTGACGGCACCCTTGGCCATACCGTCTACCGAAAACCGCACAACAACTAAATATCTCCACGCCTCATCGCACCACCATCCGCGTCACCTACAGTCAGTCATAACTTTATTGACTACCAGAGCCATTGATATTTGTGACCCTGAACATCTACAACAGGAACTGCATAATGTTCAGGAGGTACTAAAACGAAATGGGTACAAAACTGGTCGTAGACTTCAGCGGCGAACGAAAAGGAACAGATATCCTGAAGTCAATAGACAACCGGCTTTCCTACCATATTATACGAGGAGTGACGGGCAAAATTGGAACAGTACTTAGTAAATACTCCATGAAGACTGTATACATTCCGTAGTAAATACTCCATGAAGACTGTATACATTCCGCACTGTAAGTTATCGAGCCAATTGCGTACACCGAAGGATATTATTCCCTTGCAATGAGCGGGAGTTTACAAAATAAACTGTAGCTGTGGGAGCGCTTACATCGGCCAAACCAAGCGATCGATTGCTGAAAGGGTTAAGGAGCACATAACTGCAGTCAAGAAAGGACAGATAAACAAATCTGCCATCGCTGAACATCTCTTAGAAGCAGGTACTAATCACTGGATTGAGCTTCACCAACCTATAATCCTATCTCAGGACCGCCACTACTACAAACGGTTAGTGCGCGAAGCTATTGAAATCAAAAAGCACAGAAATTTCAATAGAGGAGACGGATTTAATCTATCATCAGCGTGGAATCCAGTGATTAATAAGTGCAAACTACCTAATATATCTTCACATTCGTCTCGCGATATAGTGAGTGTTGTGTGTCGGACAAACATCGGTGTAGATCGATCTACCCTACAAACTGTCGAGGAAAAATAAAGTAGGTCGCCTCTCCAGTTGTCCCGTGACCACGGCTGCTGCAAACGCAGTTGAAACGTCGGGTAAAAGGTAGTTAATAATTTCACCTAATTTATACGGGAAAAAAGACCCGTTTATGTTACTTTAAATATGTGGGATAGATGTTTCATAAATGGCTATAATCGTATGTACAGCTTGAATGTACAAGATAGTCTATTATTTTCGTAATAAGCTACGTACAGATTCCTTCTTTTATGATTGCTTTTAAATATCTTGGGAGTGGACAGTGGATTATTGCGGGCGCCTAAGCAGTTCTCGAGCTACGTCGCTCTGACTTAGTTGTTTTAATTTATGTCAAGCAACTGTTTCTGAAGAATACGCAAACGTCATTGGCAAAATTGTGTCTATAAGTATAACAACGCCATTAGCAAGAATTGCATTGAATACTTAGACGTTGGAGATGGGATTGCGAGGGCCACCCGCATATCTTGTGGTTATCTCTATGCTATCGATACTAATTCATCTTTATTATTTCTTCCAGAGATCTAATCGGAATAGCAAAAACTGGCTCAGGCAAGACCCTAGCGTTCATTCTGCCCATGTTCCGTCATGTCTTAGATCAGCCGACTCTAGAAGATACAGATGGCCCTATAGCATTAATCATGACCCCTACAAGGGAGCTCTGCATGCAAATTGGCAAGGACATAAAGAAATTCGCCAAGTCTCTAGGACTGAGAGTTGTTTGTGTCTATGGTGGTACAGGGATTTCTGAACAGGTTACTGTTTTTTTTTAATTTTAATTCCGTCTATAGTTAACTTCAAGGCGGTGGTACTACTTGAAATATGTTGTTATTTTATATATTATATTTCTTGGCTATTTACCAGTACCCAAAGTCACTAGCTGCAGAAGACGGATTCAAACCCAGTTATGTGGCTGTCAATTTCTATTTCAGTTTTGCTTGGATTATCAATGTTTTTTTACATATGATAATCTAACGTTAGATGATTTATTGTGCTTGCACTAATGATGTGGATGTTTTCATTTCAATTATTTTTTTTGAACATCTTGTCTTGTGGCAGTAGTTGTTATATCAAATTAGATGCCGTTAAGTTGACAATTAACAATATGATAACAGCAATATTATTATAATAGTTTCCTCTTTATAGATAGCGGAATTAAAACGCGGTGCGGAAATTATAGTGTGCACCCCAGGGCGAATGATTGACATGTTGGCGGCTAATTCTGGTCGAGTGACGAACCTGCGCCGTGTTACGTATATAGTCCTCGACGAAGCAGACAGGATGTTCGACATGGGATTCGAACCTCAGGTAAACAATTCAACAGTATCTATATAAGTCTTGGTGATAAATCTACGCAATTGCAACATCGTGCCAAATATAGAACAGAATATGTTGTGATAATGTTTTATATTTTTTTTGTTAGGTTATGAAGATCATAGACAATGTGAGACCAGACAGGCAAACTGTGATGTTTAGTGCAACTTTTCCAAGACAAATGGAAGCTCTTGCACGGAGAATATTACAAAAACCTATTGAAGTTCAGGTAAGAATTATATGAATTAATGTTTTGAGCTTTTAACTTTTTAAGGGGGTTTACTTGTGTTGGACAGTGATTCGTAATTGCATTTTTGTTTCAGGTGGGAGGTCGAAGTGTGGTATGCAAAGATGTTGAGCAACATGTAGCTATTCTTGAAGATGATGCCAAATTCTTCAAATTGCTGGAGCTACTCGGTCTTTACAGTCAGATGGGAAGCATTATAGTCTTTGTGGACAAACAAGAAAACGCCGATAGTTTGCTAAAAGATCTCATGAAGGCGTCTTACTCTTGTATGAGTTTGCATGGAGGTGAGGTTTTGTGAAATTTATTATATGAAATTATTTTATCAATTGTCGCATTAAAGGGCATGGATACCAATGAAGCCTGTAACACACACCTTATATAGTCAATATTGGATTCAAAAATTACAATTATTTTTTGAAAAACTTAATAGTATTTTACAATAAACACAAAGTGAAAAATGTGAAATCGAAAATAACAGTCACGAGCAGGATACAGTTACACAGTTATTTACGATTTCACATTTTTCACTTTGTGTTTAATGTATAGTGCTGAAAATATATATATAAGTATTTTACAATTTTTGTAATTCCACCATAAATGTTTTTTTTAAATTCTTTTGGTGGCAGACGAGCCACGGCCCATCTGATGGTAAATGGTAACCATCGCTCATGGACTCAACTATACCGAGAGTATTGTCAAACCGCTGCTCACCATTTCATTTCACCGTTAGGAAATGAAAGAATAAACGGCTATCTCCTGCTACAGCCAGAACACAACGATGTGCTTCATGGCCGGTCACACGGGAGATGGTGGTACCAACCCGCTCGGGCCCGATACCAAGTGAGTACTCCCACTTGGTACCCAGCCCTACCACCAGTCTTGCAATGGATGATAATTGCTTACTTCCCTTAGTCGCCCCATACGACACTCGTGAGAAAGAATGGGGTGGTGACACTTGTATTCTTAGTCCGTCACCACACGGACAGAAGCTAACACACAGACAGTAAGCTAGAAATGATTTTGGTGGTATAATATTATCAATCGAATCAGCCTGGTGAAGTCTGGTGTTGAATACCCGCTTCTGTGCCTTCTGATTCAGCCTACTACAGCAGCTTATCTCAAGTTATGTTTGTCAAATGTGGTATCGTCTCAAAGAGATTTTCGCTCCAGTAACCGTCTATGATATATTTATTCACTAACTGTCTTCGTAATGACGACGTAAGAGAGCGAGTACGTATGAAAGAGAGTATTAGTATAAAGATGCGAAAGGAAATGCTCCGATGGTTCGGACATGTGGAAAGAATGCCGGATGAGCGACTGGTTAAGAAGATATACAATGCTAAAGTGGAAGGATGTAGGTACAGGGGGAGACTGAGACTCATTTACCTAGGCGAAATCGGTTATGTATTGAAGGAAAGTGGAGTCAGGAGTCTCCGAAACCGGCGAGCGTGTATGCAGAGAATTATTAATGTTGAGGAAGCGAGAGATGTATGCAAAAATAGAGCCTCTTTGCACTTTGTTCTCTCTGCCTACCCTGCAAGGGAAATGGCGTGATGATAAGTTAGTTAGTTAGTCAGTAACTGTCTATCTTCCGATAGACATGACCTCACCACTTTAGTATGCCAATTGTTTAAGATATGTCCAGTTCTCTGTTTAATGTAATCGGAGTTTATTCTTCCCAGAAGCCCCAAGCATAGCTCGCTGAATTGCAACCTTAGCAATTTTCAATTTGTGGACTAGTGTTTCCAAGTGTACATGTCAGCCCCATAAGTCATAATGGAACAGCAATTACAATTATGCGTTACTAGTATTTGGTTATATCTCTGGTTCCTAATTGCAAGACATTGATTCTAGTGCAGAGCTATCAATCAAAAAGTATGATTAAAATTGTTTCATTAATTTCTGCATGATGTGCATGCAACAAATAATTATACAACTTTATTTTAATTCAGATACGCAATTTTTTCTCAGATATCCTTACTGTACAGTCACAGTTCTGTTGCAGTTTCAAAATAATATAAATACATTAGGATACGAGACTTATATTTAAGAGTGATTATTGACAAAACTACTAATAAAATATTTTGATTTCAGCGACCAATGGACGGAGAATGCTGCAGAATTTCTCTTTATTTTTGTCGTCATTTATAAGCGTACTACGTGTTTAAACATAACAAACTCATCTTAAAATAGATATTAAATAGATATTATCTTCATTAATTTAATACCGTTGTTCCACAAATCTACACTTAATATTAATAAGATATGGTTTTGACAATAGCATCTTATACAAAATTTCTTGGGGTTCCAAACTTCAATAACAACAGAAATCTATGGAATTATGCTGTAGTTTATGGCAATCCATTTTTTATCTTTTTATTTATATATAATTAATAATAATTCATTTTCTTGAAGTGAAAGTGATATCTAAGTTCACTATATCATATTTAGAATAGCGTTCTAAATTGCATCGTAATAAAATTTCTCTCACTTTGGAGTTACTTGTACGCTTATAATTGCCGGCTCTATTTTTCTTGTTTAGTGACGAATATATTAATGGTGGCCTGTTACAGGGATTGATCAATTCGACAGGGACTCCACCATTGTGGACTTCAAGTCTGGGAAGGTGAAACTGCTGGTAGCCACTAGTGTCGCGGCCCGGGGACTCGACGTCAAGCAACTTGTGCTCGTCGTCAATTACGATTGTCCGAATCATTATGAAGATTATGTGCATAGGTACAGCGATGATTCTTTTTATTGTAAATAAGAATACCATAGGAAGATGTATTTGTAATTTGTTAGTTACACTTGTATCTGTATTGAAGGCAATCTCGTGATAAGATTGTGTCAGGGAAGATGGTAAGTAGTTTTCCAGCTTGTTAATAGAAACTACTCACTCAATTATTTTTTATTTTTATCATATAACGCTTCTGGTAAGTGGTTACTGACTTAAATGCTCGTTGTCAGCTCTATAAAAAGGGATAGAAGGCGTAGTGGACGAAATCGTGGATATGAAGACGTGGTTCGGGCGTTCAGCGCTTTTAAATTGGATATTATAAGGACTACGAGAGTTTTAACTATTAATAGATTAGTGGAGTCTACCATAAAACACACTAGGGTCCGTAAAATTAACTCACTAAATCGTATCGACATCGTATCGTCTCGCTTGTGATTTGTAGTCAAAGCGACGCGTGATGTCGCAATAATCCCTCGGCCAATCACGATGATCTCTCAACCAATCGAATACGATTCGATGTCGATACTATTTAGTGAGATATTATCTAACCCCCCAGCTCAAATCTTAAGATCGTTAGTATTTATTTTTTTATATTGTGTACTGTCTTAATTTTTACGGTTTACACACAAAATGACACGAATATTCATATCTCCACAGTGAGTATGCGGCCATATTGTACTAGCCAAATAGTTTAGCATAGGTGTTGTTATAAGTGATTCTTATATCACAATTAAATTATCTGCTTCTGCTGTTGAAATGGAGTGATGACACTATAAGCACTTAGTCATTATTGTATATGACTTAGGCTCTACAATATCATACTTTTGTTTATAGATGCGGTCGCACAGGACGTGCTGGTAACAAGGGTTACGCATGGACTTTTCTAACTCCTGAACAGGGGAGGTACGCCGGCGATGTGGTCCGTGCTTTTGAACTAGCTGGAGTGACACCTCCTAACGAACTGAGACAATTATGGGAGAAATATAAAGAAGCACAGGAGAAGGATGGAAAGAAAGTCCATACCGGTGGAGGGTTTAGTGGGAAAGGTAAGATTTTTATTGCTAATGATACACAATAAATAAGCCAACGCCTTATATTTTTTACCTGAAAGAATTAATAGTTCCTATGGACCAAACGGCTAAGCCGTGTGGGGCCGGCTTTAGAATTGTCCCACCCCTCTCCACCCATGGGAGTCGTAAGAGCCGACTGAGGGAATATCGAGGGAGTGGGCAGCAGCACTCCTTTGAGTATTAACAACATCCACTGCGATCGCCAACCCGCCTGCTAAGCGTGGCGATTACGGCACTATCCCCCATTCTTAGGGAGGCCTATGTCCAGCAGTGGACTTTAAAAGGCTGATGGATGGATGGATGGATGGAAACGGCTAAACGAATCTGAATGAAATTTTGTAAACTATGGTCATAAACACAGAGTATTTTTAAGCCAATAATTACCCGTGTGATATGCCTAAACGATTGACGCAGAATCGATTAAATTAGCATAAGCTATAATTCTTAACAATATCAACAAAGAAGTGTTTTATTATTGTTAAATGTGTACCTCAAATATAGCATACAAGTTTCATTGTAAGGCAGAACCAGCCAATTAATTATTATGTTTCTCGTGAATAATTTTAATGACTGGAGCTAAGCGATAACTGTTCTTGAGTCATAATTTCACTTTAAGCTCAAGTTGTTTATTTACAGTAAGACAAGTATATCGATTTCTATACCTAATAATACTTTCTGATATTCCCGCAAATATAAACAAAATAACGTTTAGATTCAAGTTTATAAATTAAATGTATAACTGTTTTTTAGAAATGTAATGTTTAATACAAAAAATAAACAAAATGTGTTATTTTTTGTTTCTTACGAATTCTGTGGGTTAGATTAAAAACTTTCAATTTTTTGAATTGTGTGTAGATGAAACTGTTGTAACAATTGATCGACGACGTTCACAGCATTGACCATGAATGCTGTAAGTCATCAGAAACATTGGGATACTAAAAATTCGAGTAACCGTAAAGGTTCCGTAAAAGTAGTTTTCATATTCTAAAATCTAATATTAATATCTGTAGGTTTTAAGTTCGATGAGTCAGAAGCTCAAGCGGCTACTGAAAAGAAGAAGTACCAGAAGGCCGCTCTAGGCCTGCAAGATTCCGACGATGAGGATGTAGAGGGTGACCTTGACCAGCAAATCGAGACCATGCTTGCTGCCAAGAAGATTGTTAAGGAAATCAAGGTATCACTCTTAGACCACATTTCAGACTTAAAGAATAAAATTACGTCACAAGTTTTAAGACTTACAATAAAATACACACTTTTATTTTCAAAATTTAATATTATTTCACACTAGCTGCTGCTACCCACGTATTCGTCCGCGTGAAATATAGCTTATTTTTCCTTACGTTGAACTCTATTTTTTTTCTAATAGAAGCATAAGATACCTTATAACGTCAGCTCGCTGCCAGTGAAACATCCGTCAAAAATCAGTTCAACCGTTTCGGAGATTAGCCAGAATAAACAGACAGGCGGACAAAACATCTAAAATTTGTTTTATTTTTTGTGTATATTCTTTTGATATGCATTAAGTAAAGTGCTGCTATTTAAACATTGCACACAGACACTTTAATTTTATTTATTCGTATAGATAGATATAGATAACATGAGCGTCAATTGTAATGCAGTGGGATGCTTGTGTTTGAAGTCGGTGCTAAGTACAAAAGTAACAAAAACAATACATTTATACGAGTATAAATAATATTAACAACATTTTTGAAACCATTATGCATTATTATATAATGCGATCTCTGCGGAGAATCTGGGGAGTGAGGCTGACTGACCGCATTCGTAACGACGACGTAAGAGAGCGAGTAGGTATGAAAGAGAGTATTGGTGTAAAGATGCGAAAGGGAATGCTCCGATGGTTCGGACATGTGGAAAGAATGCCGGACTAGCGACTGGTTAAGAAGATATACAATGCGAAAGTGGAAGGATGTAGGTACAGGGGGAGACTGAGACTCGCCTACCTAGACCAAATCGGTCATGTATTGAAGGAAGGTGGAGTCAGTAGTCTCCGAAACTGGCGAGCATGTATGAAGAGAGTTATGAATGTTTAAGGAAGCGAGAGATGTATGCAAGAATAGAGCCTCTTGGCACTCTGTTCTCTCTGCCTACCCCGCAAGGGAAATGGCGTGATGATAAGTAAGTAAGTATTATATTGATCACAATAATAACGGAGGGTTGTTGTTAGGCAGGTCACATCCACTATATCATTCTGTTCGACCTGTAGCCGACGATCCAGGATAATATAATAATACATAGGCTCAAGGTTCGCTTGTAACCTTACGCCTTTAGCCTACACTGTAGGCTGTAGGCCCTACAGGAACTTAGCCAAAACTCTTCAATATGTTGTAGTACCTGTCCTGTCGAAGCTATAATGTTGGTGTCAGGTGATATGTAATAGTTCCTATCTCCTATAACTTTATCATCAGAGGTGTTTACACATGCCTAAGCGATACTTATATTATTTTTAGCAATTTAAGTATGTTTCAGAAATACTGATATTGAATTATCAATGTTTTCGTGCAAATTGACACGTGAATTTGGCGCGTGCGAAACGCATGTGAATAGTTATTTGTCGTGATTCGTGACTGTATTTTATCAGTACAGTTCGATTAAACGCAAATAATTTATTAAGTACCTATTCCACGTGTATCATAAGAGCGAACGAATCCATTTTATGTCCTGATTGGCTCATGTTAAGTGAAAGGTTAGTAAGTCCAGTCAAGAATGGGACATGTTCAGTTACAACAATTTGTTAGTGTCAGATGTCACCCCACACTAGTAAACCCGTTATACTTGGTCTTTTTATACTATGTGGGTGGCAAACAAGTAAAACCACCTGATGTTAAGCAGTTACCGTAGCCTATAGACGCTAGCAACACTAGAGGCATTATTCGCGCGTTGAAAGGGATAGGGATAAGGATAGGACAGGAAGGATAATAAGGATAAGATAGGAAGGATAATAGAGGATAGAGAGGATAAAAAGGATTATGGGAGGGGGTTTGGCAGCGCAACGGGAGGAGTACCTGCCGTTGGTTCACGCTGATCTTTTGTGAGAGGGTACTTCCGATCGAGCTGGCCCATTCAAGCTGGGATAAGCAAGGCTCTAACCACTTGGTACAGGATGTTGGGCCACTCGAGCCGCGGGCGCGTATTTCCACAATACAATTTATATCAACATTCGTGACGTCGGGAATAATTTGGAGTACACTATTAGCAAATTCAATATTACTAACTGTAATCGTCAGATCAGTGACTGCACTGGCGTCGTACACCTTTTAAAGGTGCACTGTACAGTACCTACCTGTTCTAATATGTCTGTATAAATTACAATTAATATTTTCGGAGGTGGTACGCCATTTAAATTAGGGTTTTTATTTTTACAAATTTTAGGTTAGGGTTTAGGTATTTTGCAATAGATCATTTGATTTGCAAAAAAAAAAAATAATCTACCTATCATAAATAAGTAACAGATTCAGTCAGGCTATTTAAGCATCTCTGACCACAACAATTTTTTCAGCGTTTTTGTCTATTTATTGGTTCGGACATCACGTAAAAACTAGGGAACAGATTTTGATGAAACGTTTTTGTTTGATAGCTCTTGATTAGACTTAAAAACTAGAATATGAGATATAACCTAAAAACTAGTTTTTGGCTGCAGCGGAGCCGCTGGTTTTTTTCTACGGTCGGAGTGTCGTCTTCTATTGTCTCGAGTAAGTTATTGTTCATAACCATAACTTAGTCGAGATAAGCGTGCAAGCAACCGCGTGTACAAACAAACGTAAAATATTAATCTCATTTGTCTTGTTAAATCGCTTTAATTAAATGGCATAAAATGCTCATATCGTGTAGATTACACGAATTATAATTACACAACGAAATGTGTTTTCATTGCCCCTCGATACCCGCAGGCTATCATTGTTTTTAATTACAAATTAAAATAGGTATATCACTAAGTATAAACATAATGGACACGTGGTTTTGTATTTCTATCACTCACATGTATATTGCGCTTTAAAAGATTTATTAAGTATTAAAAAAAAATTGGCATTACAGGTACAGTATTGAGACAAAAAAAATGATAATTTGAATGCGAAATACTTTTTGGTTTAGCTTTGTGATTCACACAAAATATATATCCGACACGATTTTTTTTACTTTGGTTTATAGCGCAGAGATTAGGGTCAAAATCGAAGATAGGTATAAATATTTGCAGAAGTAATTTTTGAACAAACCACACTGGCGTTTGTCGCACCCTATTAATGTATGTATTATTGATGTTGTGATCATTCTGCAGGAATCCTTAAATAATTTTATTATAATTTCTATATTATTTGAACAAACGAGTCGATATGTTCTTCTGTTATTATTTTTTTTTATAGGAAACATCTTGAATTAAGGAATAATGTTTGTATTGCGGGGAGCTTTACAATCTTACCATTAACGGATACAAAGTAGGTACCTACATCCAGGTATGGGGTTTAGGGGCGTACAAGGCTCGTCTTGTTCATTTTTTTACAAACTACAAATTTACTATAGCTTATAGAATTGTATAATCATTTATTACATTTTACTAGGGAGGTTTTAATTTTTTTACAAACTACAAAACTACCATAGCTTATAGAATTGTATGTTCATTTACTACAATTTACCAGGGAGGTTAGAATTTCACAAAATGGTATCGACATCGCATCGTGTCGTTGTAACTGCTTGAGGGATCACCGTGATTGGTTGAGGAATAATTGCGACATCACGCGTCGGTTTCTCTATCAATCACAAGCCAGACGATATGATGTTGAAACGATTTAGTGTTACATTCTACGGGCCCAGATCGATGGTTTTTGTAGAAAGGGACATTTCGGGGGAGTCCGGTCGTATATAAAGGTTTATATCCGATCATGGGATTAATAAAATATTAACATGGCATCATTTGAATGAATTTGGAATGGATTTTTAATCATAGCATGTATTTCGTCGGTTAGCCGGGCGTGACGGCGGCGGGCGGCGGCGCGGCGGCCCCGGGCGGCGCGGACGGCAAGCTGGAGCTGGCGCGCCGCGCCGCGTCGCGCATCAACCTCGCCAAGGGGCTCGGCGCCGACCTGCGCGGCGCCACGCAGCAGGCCGCCGAGGCCATCCTCAAGGGCGCGCCCTCCGCGCACACGCTCATCACTGTCAGTTGCTTACCATTTATTACAATAACAGGCGACAACAATATTTAGGTAACGGAGACGTATTACCTGAGGTCCATCTCCAGGCGGTGACCTTTCAGCGACGACCTCTGTGGATTTGACGAGATGGTAGTGTGAGCCACCGTCGTCTCTTTCATAAAAAGTTTAACAAGTTCAGCGATAGTTAATTAGGTAGGATGTAAACATTTTATGTTTTATATGGCATGATGTATTTGGCATATTGTTCTGTAATAGAAATCCATGTGACGACGTATCAAAAATACATTATGTGCCTATTATTAATTCGAGAGTGATCGATACCTTACGAGACGACTAAAGGCAGACAGAACATCATATAACAAGAGTAAGATAACTCGAAATGCACTAATGATAAGTTTTGGTACAAAGTGAAACTCGAAACATTTTGTCTATCTTTTCCGTTTTAAATGAGAAAAACTTAATATATTTAAGCTGTAAAAAATTTTCCTGCTATAACGTACGAATGTAGGTTATCCATTTTTACCCGTGATTTTTGTTTGTCCGTGTGGTGACCGACTAAAAATACAATGCCTCTGTCTCAGGCCAAGATCGTGGCTGAACAGCTGGCAGCAAAGTTGAACACTCGTTTGAACTACCAACCACGCGACGAGAGCACGTCGGAGCCGGCTGAGGAAGTGTTCAGGAAGTACGAGACCGAATTAGAGATCAATGATTTCCCGCAACAAGCGCGCTGGAAAGTAACCAGCAAGGTAATGTTGTTATTTATATTTATTTTTGAAGCACTCGATGTGTTGGACAGCATTTAGAATTTTTGCGTTCACCAATCATTTTATTATTTTAAAGCCGTGTGGGGCTGGCTTTAGAATTGTCCCACCCCTCTCTACCCACGGGAGTCGTAAGAGCCGACTGAGGGGTACCGGGGAAGTGGGCAGCAGCACTCCTTCGAGTATTAACAACATCCACTGCGATCGCCAACCCGCCTGCCAAGCGTGGCGATTACAGCACTATCCCCCATTCTTGGGGAGGCCTATGTCCAGCAGTGGACGTTAAAAGGCTGATGGATGGATGGATGAATCATTTTATACAAATATAGTGATGCAATATTCATCGCATGAGAGTTCAAATTAAATAGTTGTAGTCTTGCTTACAGATAAGTAAGCTAAAAAGCTCCGTAAACAGCACCCATGCTATCCGTATCACAAGGGAACATCATTAACGTTATTGTACACCACATTCAGAACTACAGTGTTTACCCTGTTGTGACGGATGGACTGAAAATATAAATGTCACCACCCTATTCTTTACCGTAGCTGTAGTTGACTACGAAAGTAATCAATTATCTATATTATATAGTCATTACTGGTGGTAGGGTTGAGTACCAAGTGGGAGGATTCATTTGTTATCGGGCCCGAGTAGGTTGGTACCACTGCCGTAAAATACTTCAGTGTATTTTAGTTGTCCAATTATTAATTTCCCATCTGAAAAAAAGACAGTGGTCAGAGGCTCGCCAGTATTCTTAGTATAAAAAAAGGATAAATAGGTAACAATAGTTGTGCTCGCAGAGTGACGGCTTTTCTATATTAGAATCACGTTTTCAACTCTCGATTATACTTTTGCGTCATTTCTCTAAGAGTTTGCGTCAAAACAATATGAATAGTTAAGTAGGTATTTTTTGTCTTCTCGGTAACAATGACCGTGCGACCTTATTTACTGATTTGCAATTTTTATTGTGAGTAAACAACCTCGTAACAGTTCAACCTCGTTTGTAAATAAGTGATTATGACCTTTTGTTGATAACCTGTGCATGCATTGTGCAGCTGGTCATTGGCATGTCAGTACACATTTTCCTCCTGAAGCTAATACTCGTCCAAAATGTTGCTTAAATTAGCAATACTCGGTGCTCTGATATTCCTATGTGTCAAGTTTCTACGCAAACATGATGCATCGAAATCGAAGTGTTACCATTTTTGTCATTAGTTTTAGTTTAAGGTAATATTTTCGTATAGTTTATATTGGAATTAAGGCAGTCTCTGGGAAATATGGCAACATTTTTGAATTAAAAGTGCGCGTGTTAACCCTTTCACAGTATTTTTACGCAGCTCAATACATCTTATGTTTGCTAAAACTGCCAAAACGATATGGTGTATTAATTTAACAAATATAAGTTGTTAGCTGGGTCAAATTTTGAGATTCCAGGAATCCCTTCGTGGCGGGACTGTACATTATCTCTCCAGAAGGTATAGAACTATAGATCATATTGGGTCACGATAAAGCATTGCATTCGAGACTTGCTCTTCCACTCCGAGCTTGATTTACCTTCTCTATTTTCTAACGCACAATGTCGAAGTCGGGAGAACCTTCTTTAACTTCGTGTCTTAATTATGTGTGTCTTATTAAAATGTCATTTTAATATATGTTTTTGTTTATGAATGTTTTATTGTACTTACCATTAGAATACATTCTGAACATTTTAGTGAAGTGTTTAAAAAATCTTTAGAGAATCCTAATATTTTTTTTCAAACGTAAACTTATAATAATGGTACAGAACTTAATATTATTTAATTGTATTAGACTGCTCGCGGCTCCGGCGCAGCTAGCTAGTTTTTAGGTGATATCACAGGTTCCAGGTATAGTAGAGAGGTAAAACGCATACTAGATTTTCCATCTAAGAATTAATATATGAAAAAAAATGGCTATGTAGACATGTCTAAATACAAAAAAAAAAAACTTTTTTTGTCTGTGTCTCTTTGTTTGTTGTTGACGCTTCGATTGGCGCAAAAACCATTGAACGGATTTTGATGAAACTTTTTTGTTTTATAGCTCTTCATTAGACGTAAAAACTGGTATAAATTTTAGCCCGCTGCTATAACGGAACCTGATATATAACCTAAAAAGTAGGAACAGTAATAATTATATTAGAACATTTTAAAAACAAGAAAACAATTATTTACAGGAGGCGTTAGCGTTAATCAGCGAGTACTCTGAAGCCGGCATCACAGTTCGGGGTACATACGTCCCGCCTGGCAAGACCCCACCCGAGGGAGAGCGGAAACTATACTTAGCAATCGAAAGTTCCCAAGAACTGGCTGTTGCCAAAGCGAAGTCGGAAATAACACGCCTCATCAAGGAAGAGTTATTGAAGTTACAGACCTCTGCTCATCATATGATAAATAAAGCGAGATACAAAGTTATATGAATATATTGTATGTGCGTACGTATTATAACTAAATGGTGTAATAACAACTGTTTATTTTGTTTTATTTCTTATATTAGACACTCCTTGTAAGATTTTGTCGTTTCTGTGCTTGGGTCCATCCATCAGCCTTTCGACGTCCACTGCTGGACATAGGCCTCCCCAAGAGAACGCAACAACGAGCGGTCCTGTGCTGTTTCGCTCATATGGGGGGATAGTGCCGTAATCGCCACGCTTAGCGATTGCAGTGGATGTTGTTAATACTCGAGGGAGTGCTGCTGCCCACTCCCCCGGTATTCCTCAGTCGGCTCTTACGACTCCCATGGGTGAAGAAGGGGTGGGACAATTCTAAAGCCGGTCCCACACGGCCCTGTGCTTGGGTACCACAGTAAAAAATAATATTATAATTTTTGAAGCAGGAATATGTTCTTAACAGCACACTCTGTATTTCGCGGTAACGAGTGGGGTAGTGTGAGGCTCAGTAAAATAGCACGCCGCGTGCCGTCACCAGTACCATCCCATTCTTTTCCGCAGGTGTCGTACGAGGCGACTAAGGGAAGTAAGCAAGTCACCCATTGCAATATTGGTGGTAGAGTGGTTACCCCTGCCTTGCTTACCCCAGCATGAATGGGCTGGCTCGATCGGGGAATTACCGCCCTCTCATAAATAGTCACCGTGAATCAACAGTGGTACCTACCGTTGTCTCGCATTGTGAGTGAAAGTGCGGGAGGCCTGTACTCCCTCCCTATTCTCTCCTTGTTATCCTTCCAATCCTCTGCTTAGTATCCCACCTAGCCTTTTATTTTTTTTTCTCGCGTGGTAATCCTTTATGGATACCTCGCCTTAATATATTTCCTATCCCTTTCCTTGTTGATGGCAATGCGCGAGTGATGTCTCTGTTGTTCCTAGCGTCTAATAGGCTACGGTAACCGCTTATCATCAGGTGGGTCGTATGCATGTGGCCACACTTGCCACCCACGTAAAATAAAATAAAAAAAGCGGGGTACCAAGTAGGAATACCTACTTATTATCGCCCGAGCGGGTTGGTACCATCGTCTTTCCTGTGACCAGTCATGCTCAAGAAGTACGTCAGTGTGTTTTGGCTCTAGCAGAAAATAGCCGTTTATTCTTTCACATTACACATCTGATAAATGATATGGTGCGCAGCGGCTTGACTATACTCTCGGTATAGTCGAGTCCATGAGTGACAGTTAACACTTACCATCAGGTGGGCCGTGGCTAGTCTGAAAAAAATATTTATTTTTAGCCTTTAGCTACCTACCGTAGCTTGACCATATTTCTAATCTAGAGAAATTATTTATACTAACTAGTCGTTGCTAGTTTTTAGGTTATATCAACACCGTGGGTAAATTCGATGGCTTAACGGCCTAGAGCACTCCTCGGATTGGAAGGGACGCAGGTTCGAATCCTACCCGCAGCAAAGCTCTCTTTTTCCACTTACATAAATAATTTGTTCTTTAGTAAGTAGCTGAGTATGTCAAGTGCTAAAATGCGGATCAAATGTATCTCTAAAAATCTAGCTTTTGGCTGCGGCGGAGCCGCTAGGTAGCAAGTATATTGCGACCATTAAAACGAGATAGTTGTTTATATGTACAGAATATAACACTGAAGTATGTAATTTATGTTACATTGTTTTCTTTCCTAGATGACCCCTGCCCGATGTCGTAATGTATGAAGGTTGTGTAATACCGAAACGATATGACGCACGTCACGTTAACAAATTCTCTTAATAGTGCGCCGTTTACAAAATTAAAGAAACCACGCATATATTTGTGTCGTACCTATCTTAAAGACTAAAATGACTATCTTCTTCCACCGAAAGAACCGTACCTACCAGCCTGCAGACCTGCAGGTCTGGTCTGGACAAGGTGGCAGGTTGTCAACAAGTATGAGCAGGAACAAGCCTCACCCGGTATCAAATCACCAGGATTTCAGTATAGCTTAGGTACTTATTTCGTAGTGGTGTTATTTATTTATTTAAATTTTATGCAGGTACACTATGTGTGCAGGCAAACTTGTAGATAGGTGCATTGCTATAGTATACACATACTACATAAACAATATTAGATAATGAATAAGTATAATAGATTTAACTCTAAAACTTTTTTTATACGAAGAAAACAATAGTAAGCGGTAGCCGTAGCCTATAGACGCTAGCAACATCTAAGATTTTTTACACAACACCGGAGGCATCACTGGCTCTTCGCCAATTTCATGTAAAGGGATAGGAGGTGGGGTGGATGGATTGTTGTTTGTTGTTGATGAAGAGAGGGATATTTTATTGCTTACGGTAGCGGTCGAGCCACGGCCCACGCGATGGTAAGTGGTAACTTTGAGCTATTATTGAGAATTTCTTGAAGGAAAAACGCATTATTTTGTTACTGGCCGATCCAGGATTCGGACCTGAGACCTAATGACTAATCATTAGGTCTCAGGTCCGAATACACTACCGTCAAACCACCGAGGCCACCTACTATGTAGGAAAATCAATAGAGTCCGAGCACCCTGTAATATCACCTTATAAATTTTAAATACAATACATACAGTCAATCTGTGTAACTTTGATTCATTCGGGTAACATTGACAGTGGACTATGAGAATGTTTTAATGTTTTTTCCCTACGAAATCAATATTTTTTGTTAATGCTTGCTTTAGACTTTATTTTTAAACAAGCACTGTAGACACACCTTAAAATAAAAGCGAAGTTGTTAAACAGAGTTAATGTCAAAACTTTTTCCGAAATTAGCAGAACAGTGAAAAACTTTTTTGATATTTTGTGATTGTATGGCACTCTATACACTTACTATCCATCCATCCATCCATCCATCAGCCTTTTAAAGTCCACTGCTGGACATAGGCCTCCCCAAGAATGGGGGATTGTGCCGTAGTCGCCACGCTTGGCAGGCGGCTTGGCGATCGCAGTGGATGTTGTTAATACTCGAAGGAGTGCTGCTGCCCACTCCCCCGGCATTCCCTCAGTCGGCTCTCCTCGACTCCCGTGGGTAGAAAGGGGTGGGACAATT
The DNA here is from genome assembly GCA_948253155.1 of Leucoma salicis. Taxonomy (NCBI): domain Eukaryota; kingdom Metazoa; phylum Arthropoda; class Insecta; order Lepidoptera; family Erebidae; genus Leucoma; species Leucoma salicis. Next base: position 8,679,627 of record OX411819.1, on the reverse strand, counting down.
CTAAAGCCGGCCCCACACGGCCTACACTTACTATATAGATGACAATTTACTCTATAATATGTAGTAGGGCGAATAGATACTTCAAACCCAAGTGTTTACATATTTTTTGTTTGTTTTAATTATTATAGTTTGTCTTCATTTTAATATGCTTAACGGTTTGTACTTTAAAATGATTTAACTTTATGTGGAAACTTAACTGGAATTTGTATAATTATTATTTAAGCTATGTATGTAAAAGCTCTGTTTGTTTCCCAAATAAAATAAAAATAAAATAGGGAGAAGGTTTGCGCCTCCAGCGCTCTCATTCATCATACTGGTAGGAGCACCTGCCTTGGTTTCACGGTGATCTTTTGTGTGAGGGGGGGTGCTTGCCCGATCGAGCCGGCCCATTCATGCTGGGGATAAGCAAGGCTCTACTATTAGAAATTGCGTCATTCGGGGTAAGGGGCAATGAACAGGGTAGTGTGGGGTCCTCACCCACTAAAGAAACCCACTGTGTGCCGTCTCTCCGCCTTTATTGGCAGGCCACCGGAACCATATTACATTCCTTCAGTGGTGTGAGGCTGCCACCTACTAAAGTAAACCCACTATGTGCTATCTCTCTGCCTGAACTGGCGGACCACAGGAGCTGAGTGACATTACCTCATGTTTTAAATGATTAAGCAATATGTATCTCACCAGTTCTGCCAGCTCATTATTGTTTTGTGACTCTGAAGTAGTTTCCTAAACATTTCTTAGATAGTTTTTGATTAGTCTTTTACTGCGCCTTTGATATGTGATTATCACCAAGCCTTTGGCTACCTAAAACGCAACATTATCATTGACCAAAGTAATGTATAAGAACGGCTTATCGTTGACTACTGATTAATGAAAAATCTTAAAGATTAATGATGTGGAAAATCTTCTAGATTTAATCTACACAAAACAACGTGTACCTATCAATTATGGAATGCAATCAAATGGAATTGCTCTATAATTGTGTCATTCTCTATGATTATATGTATTTTATGAAGTATAAATAACTATAACTCGGTCTCGTGCGCGAACGCCGCCTCCTTGATAACGAGGGTTATCGACGCCACGGGAAGATTCCACAGCAAACAACTTCCAATACCGCGATGGTATTTGTTAAGGCATTTTGAACTTTACTGCCTGTGGACTCCACAGTGGAAAGTTTGATTACGACATTCACACAAACCTTCGTGTATTCTCTCACATCTCTCCTGTCGCTAAAATACTGAAACTTTTCGCTAACGATAACTTATATTATTTAATTACCAAGGTCAGATACGATTTCAATTTACATTTAAAGTAGTATGTAAAAAATACTTTATCGGTCACTACGCGAACTTATGACATCCTATGTTAATAGTTCATCAGTTCTTGTAACTGTTATATTTAGGTACCTACCTACATTGAAACTAAGGCATTGCATAATGATAAACAATTTGTTGTAATTGTGAGAAATCAAATCGAAGTACCTACCTACCTATCGTTATTCTAGTAGTAGAACCATGCTTGTCTCAGTATGAATGGGCCAGCTCGATCGGGAAAGTACCTCCCACCTTCTTATAGAATATCACTGTGAAACAAGAGTAGGTACTTCTGCTGTTGGGTTTCGTATGCTGAGTGAGAGTGCTGGAGGCCCAAACCTCCTCCTTATCTTCACCATATTATCTTTTCTCTCTAGCACTTATCCTTGCATACTTGCAGTTGGCGACGCGCGAGGGATGCCTTTGGTGTTGCCAACGTCTATAGACTACGCCCTACGGTAACCGCTTACTATTAGGTGAGCCGTATAGGCTGGTTTGCCACCCGCCTACAATTAAAAAAGAAAAGGAAATTACTGTAGATAGTTTATCATTGTTTTTATACATATCTTTCACATTAAAATGCGTAGTCAGTATTGTGTATCTCCACTTACAATATATATAACTAAACTAAATAACTGCACTGATAGGGCTTGCTACAGGGATCAAATGAGAGTTCTTACTTCTTACTAGACCTGGAGGGATAGGTACCTAGCCTTGTAATTGTAAGGACCTTATCTAATCTAAGCAACTGATAACCGTAAATTCAGTGAGGGAGTATTCCAGTCTGTTATAAAGTAGCCGATGCTACGATCCTATCTTTCTCTGGGCATAGTGATGTTTATTTACCATTGCTGTATAAAAATGAGAAGGTCCACAATTAGGCACTAAGTGTCCACTACATGGACGTATTGGTCTACTATAGATGAGTGCAGATTACACTTTCCTGTTCCTGCAATCATTTCGTTTAGTGTTGTTACGACGCGCGAGCAGCCGCAACGCTCGCAACATCATTATGCCAAATAATAATAAAATCTCTTTGAAAAACTTATTGACTGTCCCTTTCTCTCTCGTTCTTTCTGAATAGTGTCATTACACTCACGCATGCTGTTAAAAGTTGTTACTATTTTATAAAATTAATGCGAAATGAATGCTATACATTTAAGTAAGATTATAATATACAACTTTTGACAGCATTTCGAAACACAATTGTGTATGCTTAATTTATAGATCTATGATATTTACGAAAGGTAAGTAAAGGAAAATTCAATTAGTAACAAGTTGGTCTATTTTCATCAATCAGGGTTATCTTAATTCTTCCATCCATCTTTTTTACTGTATGTATCTTGTTGCTGGGGGTTTTCGCGGTAGATTAAGATATATATACTGATACTGCATAACACGTATCTGTAGTATAGATTGAGATAAGTATGTTAAACTACATGATGTTATCACTACTGTTAATAAAGTGACTAGGTGGTATCGATATTGTACAAAACCTAGTCCCCATGTGTCCCGACACTTAAAAAAAGTACCTACAAATTAATAATTTTCATACATACCTACATACATAGGTACATATTGTCACGCCTTTTTCCCGTGGGGGTAGGCAGATACCACTTCTCTCCACTTGCTACGATTCTTACACCACATCTTTCGCTTCATCTACTTTCGTCAGCGCTTTCATGCATGCATGGTTACGAGTACTCTTAACCTGGCCTTCCTTAAGAATGTCTCCGATCTGGTCAAAATACGTTTACCTAGGTCTACCTTTACCAACTTGCCCATTTACAGTCGCCTTGTATATCTGTTTCGTTAATCTTCTTTCATCCATCCTCTCTACGTGTCCGAACCACCTAAGCATTCCTTTCTCTATTTTTGTCACTACATCTTCTTTCACATCACAGCATTCTCGTGTCACACTATTTATAACTTTGTCCATCAGAGTCACTCCGGCTACGCTACTCAGACTTCTCATCAACAATAATTTTTATATTCGACCCAAATATTTTAACTTTGTATTTATATAAAAATAGTATAGGTACTTTGGCAGCCTACCTTGTCTAGGTACTAGGTATCTATACGCTTATTTTATTACAATACACAATTTCCATATCAACTTTAGGTTCACACAATTTGAATATTTATTCCTAACTATTGTATTGTTAGTAAACACATCAATGTGACGCAAACGCATGTTATAAGGTTAATATAACAAAAAAAGATTTTTCCTGAAGTGTTTCCGCAGCGTTTGGTACAAAGCATAGTCATGAAGACACTTTATTTGAAGAAGTAATTATAACGCCTAGATGGGCGACGACGTACATTGATGAACCGATGACTAGGTTAAAGGAGTCGTGGGATGTAATCGGCACAAGACCGCTCGTTATGGAGTTCTTTGAGAGGGCTGTCTTTGAAGGTGTTGATTGTTATGATTGAACTATAAAAGGTTGATGGATGGAATTATATTGAACAAGACTGATAGAACGGAAACTCTGATGCAAATGACCCGCTCGCATTAAACTTCTCTTTTTCCAAATTCACAAATAATTTGTTCTTCTGATGCAAATGTGTTTACATCTGTATGGTAAAGACACCCCAACATACTTTTAAACTATGAACGGTGAGTTTCAACGCCAAAAATTACCGCTTGAGATAATAATTTTTTTTTATTTTTTTTTTTAAAAAGACAACATGCGCTAATGAGTAATCTTTGTATCGCGGGAGACTTTACAAACATAGGTATTATTTCTAGGACACGAAGTACACCCAGAGTCAGACAACCATTTGTGGATCACACAAAGAGTTTTCCTGTGTGGGAATCGAACCCACAACACTCGGGCGGGTGGCCTGTATATAAACCACTCTGCCATCTGTGCAATCAACTAATTGTAGTATATTATCGATTATCGTGATATAATCCATATTACTGTGAAGTGTTACTGAATCAATGTAACTAGGTTTTAATCTTAGAGCGCTTTAACCAAAATTAGCAGTTCTTAAATTAGCTACTACTACTTCTTATCATCACGCCATCTCTTTTGCGGGGTAGAGAGAGAGCGCCAAGAGGCTCTTTTCTTGCATACATCTTTCGCTTCCTCGACCTCTACATTTATAATTCTCTTAATACACGCTCGCCGGTTTCGGAGATTCTTGACTCCACCTTTCTTCAATACATGACCGATTTGGTCTAGGTAGGTGAGTCTCGGTTTGCTCCTGTACCTACATCCTTCCACTTTCGCAATGTATATCTTCTTAACCAGTCGTTCGTCCGGCATTCTTTCTACAAGTCCGAACCCTTTCACATATTTACACCAATACTCTCTTTCATACCTACTCGCTCTCTTATGTCGTCGTTACGAATGCGGTCACTCAGCCTAACTTAGCATTATTTAGCTACTGTTATCTATTATGTGAACATTATAATATATGTAGATGTCACAGTGATTTTGTAGGAATGCAACAAAAACACTTGGACGGTACAGACCGTCCAAGTGTTTGTTCAAGTTGTTTTTGGTGCATACATAAGTATAAAATGTACAAATCCTTTGGCAACAAATTGTGTGTGTATCGTAATTTAACGCGATAATATTAATAGCGTCATATGTCACGAGAATGTGCCGTTATGATTAATATCCTTATTTACTTACGCGCTGTTATCTCGTGAATAAACTTTCCATTTGTAATTACTCATCGTCATATTCGCCGCATACGCTACGGGTATCTAAGTATTGTTTAAAACAATCTAAATAGCTTGGTGGAATATTGTGTTATATGGACTATTTAATTAAATAAATCAATATTTTCGGACATTTCACACAACGTCCTCTGGTCCCAAACTAAGCTTAACGCTTCTGCTATGGGTACCAGTCTACGGATATAATACATATTATATTACTTTTTTTTTGTAAATACATACATATAATAGATAGAAAAAAATCGTCAAATTATCGGCAAAGTATGGTATAATTTTAATTAGAGGTCTAACAGTTAGTACAAGGATCTGTATAATCAAACAATGTAACTTCGAGGGTAAAGTCAATATCTTTGATCGAGTTGGAGCATCGTACAGAGAGCGAATGGGGTTTACAAACAAGTACCCTGAACTGGAAATTTCCTCTATTATTATAAAGTTAAACAGAGCTATGGCTCTGAACACAAAACATTTTATTTAGGTTGTTTGTATGTGTGTTCGGGCGTGAAGCCCATAAACTACTGAACGGATTTTGATGAAACTCAACTTTTGATTAGATTTGAAAACAGGTAGGTATACAATTTATCTCGCTAAAATATCGGGAACCTGAGATAACATAAACCTAGCTTTGGCTGCGATTTGCAAACACTACTATGCTCTAAAGAACAAATTATTTGCGCAGCTACTTAGCGGTCTAGAGCATTTCCCCGGATTGGAAGGGACGCAGGTCCGAATCCCGCTCGCACTAAAATTATCTTTTTCCACATTCACAAATAATTTGTTCTTTAAAGTAGCTGAGCATTTCAAGTGTTAAAATACAGATCAAAACTACTATATTGCAAAGGCTAGTAATATATAAATATATATAATACTATAACATTTCTCAGTTTCCATCCATCAGCCTTTCAACGTCCACTGCTGGACATAGGCCTCCCCAGGAGAACGCCATAACGAGCGGTCCCGTCATGGGGGATAATGCCGTAATCGCCACGCTTGGCAGGCGGGTTGGCGATCACGGTGGAAGTTGTTAATACTCGAGGGAGTGCTGCTGCCCACTCCCTCGGTATTCCCTCAGTCGGCTCTTACGACTCCCGTGGGTAGAGAGGGGTGGGACAATTCTAAAGCCGGCCCCACACGGTGTAGCCGGCTCCACACGGCATAGCCGGCCCCACACGGCATTCTCAGTTTAAGACGTAGGTAAAATGATGTTGACAGAAGAATTTTTAAAATGTGATACTTAAAGAAATGGCAAATTGACCAAACTACGTGGTCGTTGTCTTTATCTCTAGCCTACATTAAAAGTATGATGTCTAATATAATCTTGTATCTTTAGAAAATACTTGCCCGGTAATAATCTCATGGATAATCTAAAATACATAAAATAATAATGAAGGGTGGTTTATTAATTGGCATAGTAATAAAATTCAGGATCCATTCCATGGCATGTTTAGCGACTTTGAGTTGTGATACGACTTACTACGTTAATTTTGAAATAAAGTGGAAATAATTAAGATAAAACTGTCTGGGTAAAACAATTAAATCACTCTTACAATCTTAATTTAATGGGGTCAAAAATTAAAAAAAAATTTGTTAATCTGATCGCTACCAAACAGGATCATCCGATGGGCATATAAAGGTTGCCTAAAAATTTCACAACAATGACTCAAGCCACTTTGGAGTCCATGGGGAACATATATACAATCATCGATTTATATAAAAATAGATATATATCGCGATATAACGACATAGGAAACGCACTTCCTGATATTTAAGCGCATTTGAGTTCTGCGTTAAGAAGTAAAACTACTTTTCGGTATGATATTTTAAGACAACGGCGTTAAATCAGCGACAACACCACTTCACACATTACTGCATTCTTTCTAAAAAAACGATACTAATACCTTTGTTCCACTATTTTTGTACATTATAGAAATTAAAGAAGTTGTTAATATCACGTTATAAGCGAAAACACGGAGCACTTAAATGACAACATCCACGCTGTCGAAACTGGGGGGTTAGGCAGAATGTCATATCTCACATGTCGATCGTATCGTGATCACTGTGATTGGTTGACAGATCACCGTGATTGGCCAACGAATTATTGCGACATCACGCGTCGGTTTCTCAACCAATCACAGTGATCGCGATACGATCGACATGTGAGATATGAGATTCTGCCTAACCCCCCTGATATGGTCATCGAAAAACACAACGCTCCAAAATGAATTTTGTTTATCAGTTCTTCGGCCATAAGTAGATACATTGATGACACTCTGTAACTAGTGACATAAGTACACTTTAGTTAGGAGTTAAAATGCACAGATGGCGGAGTGGTTTAAATACCGGCCTCCCTCCCGTGTTGTGGATTCGATTCCTAAACAGGACAAATCTTTGGGTGATCCACAAATGGTTGTTCTGAGTGTGGGTACCTACTTTGTGTCTGTGAAATTGAATATTTAAAGTAAGTCTCGCGATACAAGAATTATAACTTAGAGCAGGGTGTCGTCTTTACCACCGAAGGAATGTAACATGGATCCAGTGGCCCGTCAATAAAGGCGGAGAGACGGCACACGGCGGGTTTCTTTAGTGGGTGCAGGCCCCACACTACCCTGGTCGTTGCCCCGAACGATAGGGTGTGCGGTTAGGAACATTTTTTCCCGCCATAACAAAAAATAAAAAAAAGGCGTCGCGGGACGTCTGTCAGATGTGAAACATCAAAATTATTTTGTAGAAATAATGAGTAGAAATAAAATAATCATAACTTTTTCAGTGTGCTTGTATAAAATTATAACTTGTGTAAAATAACGGAAATGAAAATAAATCATCATGATCAGGCCCTGGATATAATCTAGGACCAATGTACTTGTCAAAACGAATCAAACGATACCAAAGTTGATGCGATTGCGGCGTTTTATAGCTTAGTGCCCATGGCAATCTGGCTGCCTCATCAGACTGAATACTATCTAGAGACAAAGTACTTGTCAAGACGAATCAAACGAGAATAAACTCCATGGGGTTGCGTCGTTTCATTACAGTTACTGTGGCCACCTTCCAGCTCCATCATCAGACCCTGGATACCAGCTATAGACAAAGTACTCGTCAACACGAATCATACGAGCCCAAACTCGACTGGGTTATATCGTTTTATAACGGAGTTCCTATGGCCACTTTCTAGCTCCATCATCAGACCCTTGATACAATCTAAAGACAAAGTAATCCTTAATACGAATCAAACGATTCCAAACTCGATTGGGTTGCGTCGTTTCATTATAGAGTTACTGTGTTCACCTTCCAGCTTCATCATCAGACCCTGGATATCATCTAAATACAAAGTAATCATCAAGACGAATCAAATGAGTCCAAACTCGATGGGGTTGCGTCGTTTCATTATAGAGTTCCTATGTCCACCTTCCAGCTCCATCATTAGACCCTGGATATCATCTAGAGACAAAGTACTCGTCAAGACGAATCATACGAGCCCAAACTCGATGGGGCTATGACGTTTTATCTTGGAGTACCTATGGCCATCTTCTAGCTCTATCATCAGACCCTGGATACGATACCATCTAAAGACAAAGTACTCGTCAAGACGAATCAAAAGAGTCCAAACTCGATAGGGTTGCGCCGTTTCATTATACATAGAGTTCCTATGACCACCTTCCAGCTCCATCATCAGATCAGCTCCATGTTATCATAATATTGCATTGTCACGCGATATACACATGCGTGTAAAATTTCAGCTTAATCGGAAACCGAGAAGTGTGTCAAATTTAACTTGCAAAATTTGAACGGGACAAGTAAAATAAAAGCGTCGCCACGCTAACAGCCGCTTTTACCCTCCCTCCGCATTAGATGTTTCACATCAAAAAGCGTCATAGATAATATTTCTAAATATCACGTTGCTCTAATAAAAGAGCGATATAGGTATTATCTAATTTCATAATAATAGGTGCCTACAATCTGTTATTATGTAACAAATTTATGGAGTGTCATGAACGAAAAAATAACATAATTAAAAAAATAACTGCGTAGGGGTCAGTAGAGGTCTTTTTCTATTTTTATAAAAATTGTACTAGTAGATAAGTATCCGAGCATTTCAAGTACTTGTTGTTTTTGAACAAGATAAAAACAATGTTTTGTTCTGAGATTAATTAATTAATTATTAATACCTATCTAGCATAATATAATATTGTAAATGCGAAAGTGGGTTTGTTTGTAATGCTTTACGGCATAATCACTGAAACGCTCATTATGCTATTTTGTAAACATATAGTATATTTACAACCCAATATGAAATCTAGAAAAGAATATAAGCTATTATTTATTTTGAAAAATGTATGGTTTCAGTGAGCCTGCTGGTATTTGCTATTATATTGACCCAATTCTAAATTCCATGCATATGAAGTCGCAGGACGAATCTAGATATATATGAATTGCAAGCGACCCTTCCTCGCTTCACACAGATGAAATTGACCCATGCAAATATCTTTACGATTGTTGAAGAACTACAACTACATTAAAGAACAAATTATTTGTGAATGTGATGTGGAGATTGGGCATGGCCGTCGTTTACTGCGATGGCTTAGCGGTCTAGAGCACTTCCCAGGATTGGAAGGAAGGTAACTTCGAATCCAGCTCACAGTAAAGTTCTCTATTTCCACATTCACAAATAATTTGATATATACACTATCTATTACGGTATTTTAAAGTAGCCTGCATATTATGCCAAAATAACTTGATTAGATCAATTTAATTTCTCTGTTTAAAATTAAAGTAATAAGTATACCTGCACATACACCTTCCTTGAAAAAAAAACCTAATCAAACTGTTATTTATTATTTTACGCCTCATAAGCGAAGCGTTGAGGTGTGTTCTACTCCCGGTTAACACGGCACAGCTGATTTTTCAAACTTAAAATGTCTCTATTTATCATATATTGCACTTGTAAAATAATATCTACACACACATATAAAGAACAAACACTATTTTTAACACTCATGATATTTTTGATGCCATTTTTGTTATCTAAAATAGTTAAAAAACTGTTTGAAAAAAAACTGGCTTGGACGTCCGTGAGTTGTAAGTAATGTATGTTAACAAGATAACGACCAAAATATTTAATTAATCGAGTTTTTTTTCGTTTACGAATTATTATGACTAGGAATAGAACCCTATTACTTTTCACGTTCTGATTCGATGTGCTTTAATTGTTATTAAATTAACAAAAAAATATTGAATATTTACGGCTTAGATTAAATATTTATCCAGATGGAGTGTCACTCTTATAAACGTCATAAAAATCAGGCGGGAATTATTATGCTAGTGTGCGTGACAGCTGTCATTACGCGTGTGCAATTTGTGTTTGTGTGCGCGCGTAATGATACCAGTTTCAGTTGTGGTATTAAATTAAGGGAAAATTATATTATCATAAATGCAAGACATTCTTATACTACAACATGTTTCGTAGGTCAATTATCTCTTTCTATTTACTCTCATAATCTTAATATAATAATTTATATATAAACAATATATACTATATATAACTTCTTCTTATAACCCACAATAATTATAAATTTAAAAATGTAAACAATCTTCATCATTAAAATAAATAATAATATTACAAATAGTAGTATTGTAATTAATTCCGAAAATGACGACTGTGCAGCTTTATGGATCCATTAAAAACGCTAATAATTATGTTAGGTAATGTTTCTATTACTCTCTATATTTAAAATGTCATCAACTTTGCAAGATTACGCGGGAACTTTAAGTTCATAAACTGGTATCACATAAAAACTATGAACTAAAATTAATTTATTTTAAATGACTTATTTAGCCAGTTATTGTATGAAATAATGTTACTAACCGATGATAAGAAATATCTTTAGAGCTCATTTTCCGATTTTTGTAGTTTCGGCACACTTTAAATACGCTCGTTGACATTTTAAATGACACACTAATGCTCCTGGATACGACCTTGTCAAGTGACGTCACGATTGACACTAACAGCCATAGAACAGCATTGGGATGAAAAGTTCACCCCAATTTTTTGCCGCCGAGGCTCCATCTAGAAATATAATTAATCTAAGATTTACGGCATTTACGCTCGACGCGACACTAAAACCAGCGCCTTTCATGTGAACTACCTATCTTTTTACGTACGCATAGCCAGCGGTGGTTTTACTATCGTTGATCAACAGAATAGAACGCCGTTCGCCCGGCCGGTACATTGTTTTTTGATAAAAGCAATTTTTTACCTTTGCTTGACGAACTGATGATATTTGTCAAGTATAATAACTATTTTATCCATAACAATAAATAAAAACACTAAACACACGTAAATAATAACACACCAACGTTATAAAACACGAAAAAAACATATTTTACACTCCACAATTTTTTTGCGTGGCCTTGGCGTCACGGTGTTTTCACTTAGAACAAAGTATAAAATTATAAGGCAACCAAGTTAGGAAGATAAATGGTTTAGAGATTTCTTGTTGAACTCATTGATTTTTAAATAAGTCGTATAATATTGTCCAAAGTTGCAATTTTCTATTGATAGATGTAACTGTTTTAAAGTAAAAAAGATATTGACAAATGCAGCCCTAGATGTCGTAAGTGGCAATTTTAGAAGTATTCAGTTGCTGTTGTATATATAGAACCACAATATTGCTTTTTTTGTAAGGAAATTAGCGATGTCTTGTTTTCTTAAATTGTTTTTGTTTACAGTTTAATAAATTATTCAATTTTACATGTTTACATATATTATATGCACTTATGCAGATATTTATGTAAACTTATGGATTGTTGTTCTTACTAATTAACAGATGGCGCCTTGCAAAATGACAGAGGTAGACCCATATGGAAGTACTTCTTAAAATTAGCGCTAGATGGCGTATAAGACATGAAACTCACATTAGTACTTTGAAATTAGCGCTTTCTATGTGATTTATTGAAAACTACTTAGTAAAACCAATACATTATTAGTTACTTATCAAATAATCAATTTTATTGTGAAAAATGAAGATTATGAGGCGTGCAGTTTTGGATTTTCCAAAGTATTATTTAATCTGTCGGCTCGGCTTAAAATAAGAAAGCAGACAATCGGATAGACGCTAATTGTGACTTTACTTCATATAGGTGTCACACATTATTTTATTATAGTAGGTAAGTCATTGGCCGTGTGGGACTGGCTTTAGAATTGTCCCATCCCTCTCTACCCACGGGAGTCGTAAGAGCCGACTGAGGGAATAACGGGGTAGTGGGCAGCAGCGCTCCGTCGAGTATTAACAACATCCACTGCGATCGCCAACCCGCCTGCCAAGCGTGGCGATTACGGCATTGTCCCCCATGACGGGGTCGCTCATTGTGGCGTTCTCTTGGGGAGGCCTGTGTTCAGCGGTGGACGTTGAAAGGCTGGTGGAAAGGTAAGTCATAGAGGATGGATGAAAGAAGATTAACGAAACAGATATACAAGGCGACTGTGAATGGGCAAGTTGGTAGAGGTCGACCTAGGCGAACGTATTTTTCGCTCGTCGTTGACCGGATCGGCATGCTGGGTCTGAGGGTCTCGATGTCCAAAACGGAGCCCCTCCTTTTCCATGACCCGCGCCGAGGTCCCCCCCGAGGAGCACGCCTTGTTGTGCAGGGGGTTGTCGTGCCTGTGCAGGCCCAGATACACCTGAATAGCAAATGGAATTTCGGGTCGCACTTTGCCCAGCTCGCCCCTAGGCTCGTTAATTCTGCCGCGGCCTTGGGTAGGCTTCTGCCAAACACTGGAGGTCCAGGGTCGTCCTGCCGCCGACTCTAATATCCACAAGGAGTCTGGGCAGAGCTCGAGAAGAGGCCCGAAGGATTATGATCCGGCGGTGGAGAGAAGAGCTGGAGTCCCGGAGCAGAACAGGGGACTGTAGAGGTGGTTGGGCCGCACCTCCACCGCTGGTTAAATCGAAGGCACGGCAGCTTTAGCTTCAGGTTGACGCAGGTACTTACCGGACATGGGTGCTTCGGTAAGTACCTGCATCAAATTGGCAGAGAAGGGTCCCCCGGATGTCACGAGTGTGGCGCGCAAGTGGATGATGCGCGCCACACTCTGGAGGAATGTCCCGCCTGGGGGCCCCAGCGCCACGCCCTGTTGGCGGTAATTGGAAGAAACCGGTCGCTGCCAGCCGTAATCTCTCAGATGCTTGGCAGTGGCAGGTGCTGGTCGTCCATAGCCTCCTTCTGTGAAAAAAAAGTATTTTGACCAGATCGGAGACGTTTTTAAGAAAGATAAGCAGGTTAAGAGTAGGTACTCGTAATCGTAACAACGAGCATGCATAAAAGCGCTGATGAAAGTAAATGAAGCGAAAGATGTGTGTCGGGATCGTAGCAAGTAGAGAGAAGTGGTCTCTGCCTACCCCTACGGGAAAAAGGCATGACAATATGTATGTATGTATGTAAGTCATAGCTTATACAGGAAGATATAAACGCATAATTCCACTTCCCTGAAAGTAATGTTCCCATATTATATATTATTATTATTTTATTGCAACGTTTATGTATTGAAGTGGAATGTGTTCAATAGGTAAAAAATAAGTTCGAAAAATATTAACTATACGAGTAGATATCAACGGGTCGCTGTGGTCAAACGTGGTTTCCTAATGATTGGTTGCCAACCGATATAGGTATCATATATCATAAATGTTATTGCAAAGAACTCACCTAATCATTGCATATTATTATCGTTATTCAGATAAATCTATAATGTAAAAAATAACAATTTTGTGCGGGCTTATGTAGGCACATAAGAAGTTATATTTACTTCTGAAATTTACGTTATTTTCTTCATAATATTCATTTAAGTTCAAAAGCTTCTGACAGATATAACCTCAAATCTTGATACACATTATTTGCTGTTTTTTTTAATAATTTTCAACCTTTTAACAAAATGACTTTAACTTCCTTCCTACGTCTTTAATTGTCTTTAATTCCTTTAATTATTATTGATATGTCAAATTGTAATCAAAGATGTCATTGGATACCAATTATTACTACCCGTCGATACAAATATGCAAATTCTTAAGTGTTTTAATTATAAAATAATACCTACCTTATGTGTTACATTGGCGCGTGAAACTTCGCCACTCAAAAACAAATATACAATGATCTGTTATTCCAAAGGCAAAAAAAAAAAATTGTTTCATGTCATAAATATAAATACCCACAGACCATACAGCAATTCTGTTAAGGACCTTGGCCTATTTGTAGACAGTACGCTTGAGTGGAAAACGCAAGTTACTCATATTAGTCGGAAAGTTACAGGATCACTTCGCTCACTCTATCGTTTTAAGAACTTTCTTCCAATCGCGACCAAAGCAACGTTGATGCGGACCTTAATTTTCCCTATCATCGATTATGCTAATGTGTGTTATCTCGACCTGAATGCAGATCTGCTCAATAAACTTGACCGACTTCTCAACAATTGCATTCGATTCGTTTTTAATCTTCGCAAATTTGATCATATTTCAAAATTTCGCACAGAACTAAACTGGTTACCCATTCGGCAAAGGCGCAGTTTACACGCTGTGTCATTGTTATATTCTCTCTTAAATTCTCCTAATGCTCCCATTTACTTAAAGTCCCATTTCCAATTTCTCTTTGCTACTCATGACCGACTCCTTCGCTCTTCTAGCAATCTTCTTCTTCACTGTCCCTCTCACACCTCTAGTCTTGTTCATTCTTCCTTCAATGTACAGGCTATTCTACTCTGGAATGCGTTGCCATTAGAGCTCAAGTCGTGTAGCATTCAAATTCAGGGTGCAGGAGTTATATTCCCGTATTTTGGCTGAGTCTTCTCTAATTTAATAACTCACGTCTATTCGATTTGTTATAAAATATTTGTGTAAGTATATTGTATTTATATATGTTTACATCAGCATATATTTAAACAAATATATATATTTATATATATGCATGTATATATATATGGTTATTTTATTTTATTTGTCATATAAGTAAGTGTATTATAGTACCTATTTGTTTATATATCTTGTTTTCTCGTCTTTCTTCACAAGCACCTGCCATAACACATAAATCTCTGTTCTGCCCCAGGTTGACTGGTATAGAATGCCTACGGCATTAAGTCCGCCTTGTACCAATTTTTTGTGCTAAAGTTATAAATAAATAAATAAATAAATATGTAGGTACTTAGCTACGTTGCAATAGAAACGGGCTACAGACCTAATACGGCATAAACCTCGCTCCTCTCTTTCGAGTTTTTTCGAAATTGTGTGATTACTAATTATTATTACTTGGTGAAGGAAAACATCATGAGGTAACCAGCACGCCAGAGTAATTTTCTCGACGGTTTATCAAGTCTGCCAACCTTCACTAGGCCAGCATGCTGGACTATTACCTAAATCCCTCCCATGAGATACCTAAGCCCAATAGTACGAAAGTAAAAGGGTTGAAAAAAAAATGTTGTAATAATTTCTTTAGGTAAACTTTTAGCTTTCGCTAAGATAATAAAAAAGGAAAAAACCGCTCCGCCATCTGTGAAGTCAAATCTCTATATCAAATAGTATAATATAGTAAATATTTACTCGTAATAGCTGACCCGGCAAACGTTGTTTTGCCATGTATATTATTTCTAGGACACATTTTTTTAGTTTAATAAAAATAACTATGTACTTATAAGTGTGCGGGGATTTACTTATAATAGACCAGTGCCGATAATTTTCGAAACCAAAAAAAATAATAGTATGATGAAACCCATTGGAAAAGTAAGAAAATATAACAAAAATAAAAGGAAAAATAATTTACGGGCGATTTGAGGTCGGGAGGGGGTGGGTGAGCTTTTAAGGATAAAAATCGGTTTATTACGATTTCCGGCAAAACTAAGAGTTCTATCGAAAAAAGTTACATCGTAAAATTGTAGACAATAAAAAGATCTACAGCTTTTGTATTAACACTTTTTTCACATAACCTCAAAATGTATGTGAAAAATCTAAAAAACCGGCTTTTTGGTTTTTTATTTTTAACTTCCACAATAAAAATATATTTTTCGCGAAATTTGGTGAAAACTTACCTATTTATATCTCAAACACATTGTAATTTTTTTGGTGCAAAATATTTATTTTTTTTGCTCTTATTTTGATTAAATATCGAAAAGTCACCCTAATTTTCAATCAAAAATTCTCACGTCAAAATATCTGCTTTTTGAAAAAAAAATCGTTGTGTTTTTTATATACGCTGAAATCTCTACTTTTTGATGGTACAAAAAAAATATATATTACTGTGGAAAATTTTCTCAGAAAATGAAAAAAGCGAAATAACTTTTTGTTAATCTTTATGTAAAATATTGAGTTATTTATTAAAATTTACACTTTAATTACTAAAAAAATTTAAGTTTCCATGTTGAACTGAGAATAATTACTTGACTCAAGAATTTTTTCTCTTGAATCAAAAAAATCGTCTTCTTCAAAATGGTATTCTTGGTTAAAGATTCTTTTTGGAATGCAACAAAACATATTCGTAACTGGTAGTTGATCAGAGCAGACGTGTGCAATAATTTATAAAAAATAATTGTGGCATCAAGTGCAGTGTAAAGTAACATCAGTGTGAGTTGTTAGGAGATATAATTTACTATATTAGTGCGTTATTATAATAAACAGCGGAGGCTGCTCTTCACCCCTTCGGGTAAAAAATACAAAAATTTATTTTTTAACTCGCTCACACATTATATGGCAAAAGCGCAAACGTATTGTCTACTTGTTTATTATGAATGAGTTTACAACGATCGCCAATACGCGGTAGCGGAAGCGGCAGCGGTTCTAACCCGGATTTAACTTCTTTTTCCCGTGAAGAAAATTTTATAAATGTTAGAAAGCGTAGATTGCATGGCGTGGATATTGGCATCAAAGGTGAACTTTCTGATTTTCGAAATGAGATGATGACATATTTTACACAAGTTACTACTCAACAAAATAAAGATAAGAGATGAACTATCAAAGATCAAGACTGAAATAAAATCCATCAAGCTGACAAATGAGAATTTATTGCAAGAAAATATTACTCTGCGAAATGAAATATCGGAAATGAAACGTTCTAATAATCGTATGCAGGACCAAATACACAACCTCGAAATGGATCTACAACAACTAAAAACCGAACCCTTACTTAGCTCATCTCAGATCGCAACCAAACCGCCTATACAGAAAGAAATCGCTATTTCCGAGTTACGAAAACACCTTCCCTTGAGATCCAAGAAAGAATGGAACGGCAGAAAAATATTATAGTTGCGGGTATATAAGAATTAGATAGCGATAATTCAGAAAAACGCCGTGATTATGATCGGAATGAAATAATTAAACATACTAAAACATTATTTATTTTCCAATAAAAGTCATGCGATTAGGGTGATACACACCAGGTAAACACCGTATGCTAAAAGTATGTTTTAATTCCACCGATACTGTGAAATATTTATTACATAAGCAGACAGGACATAAGGGTAACATCCGTTTATATTCTGATCAGACACCGGCCCAGAGAAACTATATGCAGTGCCTTAAAGAAGAGTTAGCAAATCGCGAAAAAAGTGGAGCATCTAGCTTGACTATAAAATATATTAAAGGTACCCCGAAAATAGTAAAAAACTAGAAACCACCAAAAATAAGCGATTTGCCGGAAACAGAAAATATATGCAATACTCACTCGTTGTCATACAATTATAGAGACATACCTAAGTATACGACTTCGTCGTTACGTTTTTTTATACTAATATACGCAGTATATGCAAATCTGGCAAGTTTGACGAATTAGAATGTATCGTTAAATCAATAAAATGTCAAACTCACTTAATTATATTAACGTAAACATGGATAAAAAATGAAATTGAGGTGAAATCGTTTTGTTTACCTAACTACACACATGTTTATAACTACCGCTCAGAAAAAAAAGAGAGGAGGGAGGGAGGGGAGGAGTGTCCATATTTGTTCACAAAAGTTTACAATATGAGTTATCAGAAGAAATAAATGACGGCGGTATTCATTATTTATGGATTTACCTTAAACAATATTCAATACATATCGGTGCAATATACCTACAACCCTGGCAAAAAAAACATCAAGAATTTTTTTGAAAAGTATTCTGTGCAACTGGAAAGTCGTAAGCGAGGTATTGATTTTGGAGATTTCAATGTCGACCTGTTGAGTAATAGCAAAGATACAACTAGTTACAAAGACATGTTAAAAACAGCTGGATATGATATCTACACTATCTACACTATATATATATATATATATATTATATATATATAATAATATTATAAAGAGGAAAGCTTTGTTTGTTTGGTTGTAATGAATAGGCTCAATAACTACTGGAGCGTTTTTAAAAATTCTTTCACCATTCGAAAGCTGCATTATCCACAAGTAACATAGGTAAAATTTTATTTTGGAAAGAAATAGGGTTCCGTAAGATATTTGGGTTTTTTTCGTAAATCAACCAGAAAAGTTACTTATTTTGCGTACGCTGCCTAAACTATAAAAGATAGAACCATAAAATGTTCTAATTAATTGTAGATCTTATAAATATCTAAAAAAAGTCCGCGGCACACTATCTATGTCGAGTGAGGCCCAACAACCATTTTTTTATTTAAAAATCTTGAATTTTACTACATTTAAACGCATTTATTTTACTCATGCTATTAATCCTTATCAAAACAAAATTATTTCATCATTAAGTACAGTTTATGTAGATAATATTTGGTCTTTGAATGATTAAAATTGGACATTTGGTTTTGAAGTTATGGCGAAATTAAAATATTACGATTTCTGCTGCACGGCCCGTTGCGAAGTGAGCGTCACCAAGGCAAGGGTGCACATGCGGGGAGTTTAGATCTATGAGTAAGACGCGAGGTCGGCTCCCTACGCAGCGGTCGTGCGCGAAGTCTAATAATTTTCGTGCGATTTTTATTAGATTTCTTTCCTAAAACTACACCTACGCAAAAGTTCTTCTCAGAGCTAAACAACAGTTCTTCTCAGAGCTAATCAACAGTTCTTTTCAGGGCTAACCAACAGTTTTTTTCAGGGGTAACCAACAGTTGTTTTCAGGGCTAACCAACAGTTCTTTTCAGGGCTAAACAACAGTTCTTTTCAGCGCTAAACAACAGTTCTTTTCAGAGCTAGAATATTACACGCTAGTAGCATTTTCTTAAACATTCGAAAATGCCTAAGAGAGCCAGGTCTCAACTTTCTAAACATAGTTCTCAAGCACGGGCAGCAAGAATACGTCATATGGGAGAATCTTCACCTGAACGTTCACAACGCCTTGCTGAACAAAATCAGAGAAACTCTCAGGTACGCGCACGAGAGTCGAGTGTCGAACGTTCGCAACGCCTTGCACAACAAAATCTGAGAACCTCTGAGTTACGTGCACAAGAGTCGAGGCTGGGGCGTTCCTAACGTCTTCATGAACAAAATATAAGGACCTCTCAGTTGCGCGAAAGAGAGTCGAGTGTCGAGCGTTTGCAGCGACTTAGAGCTCAGGCAGAGAGACAGCAGTTGTCCACAAATAGAGTTCGCAATCGAATTTTAGCTAGCAGTAACAGACTGGCTTTCAGATATGATCCGCAGGTTGATTATGCACAACAAGCGTCCGTCCAAATCGGAGTCATGAATAAGATCTGCTCTAACTGCTCTGCCAAGAAATGGGCGGACGAACCTAATGGTATGTGCTGTGCTTCAGGTAAAGTTTGTCTTCCTAACCTTCAGGAGCCGCCACAACCAATAAAAAATCTTTTAACTAATAACCATCCATTATCTGGTCATTTTTTTAACAAATATACGTAAATACAATAGTCTTTTTCAAATGACTTCTTTTGGCGCAAAAAGAAATCAGGGAAGGTAATTTTATGCCCACTTTTAAAATTGAAGGACAGGTGTATCATCTCATTGGTAGCCTTTTACCACCATCAGGCCAAAACCCACAGTTCTTGCAAATATATTTTATTTCGGATGCAGACCAGTTATCGTTGCGATCAAGCATCGCACCAACCTTAAAAATGGATTTAATTCGTGAATTACAGACCGCTCTGAATAATCATAACGTGTATATACGAAGTTTTAAACAAAACTTAGAACTCAACTCCTCAGATAATTTAAAGTTAATTATTCATTCAGATCGCACTCCACAGACAGCACACAGAGGCAGATATAATGCTCCTACTGTAAACGAGGTAGCCGTTCTCTTGGTCGATGAAGACAAAGGTCCCAGGGATATAGTCTTACAAGGTACAGACGGACAGCTCAAAAGAGTTTCTGAGCTACATCGGTCCTATGATCCACTACAGTATCCTATAATGTTTGTGACAGGAGAAGACGGTTATTATTTGACTATCCCTCAGCAGGGTTCTGCGCGTAATAAAACTGTTTCGTGTATGCAATTTTATGCATTTAGATTAATGTTTAGAACTAACTCTTTTAATCCGTTACATTATTACAGAGACTTATTTAGTCAATATTGTGTTGACATGATGGCGAAAATGATATCGGAAAGATTAAATTATATTTCTCGGAATCAACAAAGACTGAGGGCTGATGACTACATTCATCTCAGAGATGCCTTTAATCATGACGCAAATGTTGATCCATCAAATATCGGTCAACATGTCACATTGCCATCGTCATTTACGGGTTCTCCGCGTTTCATGCACAAGAAAACGCAGGACGCGATGACGTACGTCCGAAATTATGGTAGACTTAACTTATTTGTCACTTTTACATGTAACCCCGAATGGCCTGAAATTAAGGCGGAGCTGCTACCAGGACAACGGTCTTTCGACCGTCATGACATAATTTCACGTGTATTTCATTTAAAGATGAAGAAATTCATCAAATTGTTTCTCAAAGAACAGATATTCGGTAAAGTAAAATGTTATATGGCAAGTGTGGAGTGGCAAAAGCGCGGTTTACCTCATTGTCATTTGCTGTTCTGGCTAGAAACTAAAATACAACCAGATGAGATCGACAGTGTCATAGTTGCGGAGCTACCCGATCAAGAAATTGATCCGGTACTACACGCACATTATAACTAAAAATATGGTACATGGACCCTGCGGAGAACATAATTTAGCTGCACCATGCACCGAAGAACGGTGTCTGCACAAAAAAATACCCTCGCCGTTTCATGAACGATACCCAGACCGGAGAGGATGGGTATCCAGTTTATCGTAGGTGCGATACAGGAAATGGCGGTCGGAGCACTACGCTACAAATCAGGGGCAACATGGTGACGATAGATAATAGGTGGATTGTTCCATACTCCCCGCTACTATGTAAGACTTTTAACGCTCATATAAACGTGGAGTATTGCCACTCTGTCCAAGCCATTAAATATATATGTAAGTATATAAATAAAGGTTCAGATCAGGCAACTTTTAGCCTTAGAAACCCACACGATGAGGTGAAAAACTATTTAAATGGCAGGTACATAAGCACATCTGAAGCTGTCTGGCGCTTATTTGAATTTCCCATTCACGACCGGCATCCTACTGTAGTGCATTTGGCCGTTCATCTAGAGAACGGTCAAAGGGTGTATTTTACACCAGGGACAGCTCATCAAGTTGTCCAAAACCCACGCAATACCACATTACTGGCATTTTTTGCCCTCTGTAATGAAGATGAATTCGCGACAACTCTTCTGTATCATGAAGTCCCGCAATACTATACATGGGCAAATAATAAATTCACTAGAAGGAGGCGTGGTGAAGATGTAGTTGGACATCCGGAGATACTGCACAATCAGAGTCTTTTTATCTTAGGATTCTACTGCACCACGTATGCGGTCCGACCTCATTTGCATACCTTAAAACTGTAAACGGTATTGTCAAAGAGACGTATCAAGCAGCTTGCTGTGACCGAGGTTTACTTGAAAACGATGACCATTGGGGTAACACTTTAAGCGAAGCTTCGTTATCACATTGTCCAAAAAACTAAGGGAGTTGTTCGTAGTCATACTTTTATTTTGTCAACCATCGGAACCATTGAAGTTATGGGATACTTTCAAAGATCAGTTCTGTGAAGATATTAGACATCGTATCAGACAACAAAATCAGGATAACACTTTACCCTTCACTGAAGTCATTTATAATGAAGGATTAATTGAAATAGAAAACAAACTACTAGAATTAAACGACAAAAATTTAAGTGGTTTTGGATTACCTTCTCCCGTTCGTACCCAGAATAATACTATTGACACAACGGTACAACAGTATAACAGAAATGATTTAACAGCGTTTGTAAATGACAATGTGCCAAAATTAGTACCAGATCAAAGACATGCTTATGAGACTATTGTGGGTAGCGTGAACAATAACATGAGAAGATTATTTTTTTTGGATGCATCAGGAGGCACTGGAAAGACTTTTCTCGCAAATTTGATACTTGCTAAGATACGGCAATCAGGGAAGATAGCGATTGCAGTTGCTTCGTCAGGAATTGCTGCAACTCTCTTGAACGAAGGAAAAACTGCTCACTCTACCTTTCAACTCCCGCTATCCGTATCTTTAGATCAACGGTCTACGTGCTCTATTCGGAAAAATGGGCCTCTTGGTAAGTTACTGCAAGACGCGTCGTTGGTAATATGGGATGAATGCACCATGAGTCACAGAGCTCATGTGGAGGCCGTAGACCGTACTTTAAAAGACCTCCGAAGCTCTGCTAATGTCATGGGTGGTATCACTTTTGTATTTGCTGGAGATTTCCGACACACGCTTCCAGTCGTCAACAGAGGTACGCGAGCAGATATTATGAAGGCATGTTTAAAATCGTCTCAACTTTGGACATCTGTTCAACATTTGAATTTGCGCACCAATATGAGAGCTCATCTACATGGAAATACGCATAGCAATTTTCCACTGCTGAAACTTGGAGAAGGAATTTTTCATTTTTAAATTTGGGCACCGATTATGCAGTTACTTTGGATGAGTCTCTAGGCCAAATAGTCCATAATTTAGATAGTCTGATAGAAGCTATATATCCTGACATCGAAAACTTACATCAAAATGATTTTCGTTGGCTGTGTTGTAGAGCAATAGTTTCTCCCAGGAATGAAACAGTTAACGAAATAAACAATTTAATTATGCAGAAAGTACCGGGTGAAGTAAAGTGCTATAAATCCATAGACACCGTCACTAACATCGAGGACGCAGTGCACTACCCCCAGGAATTTTTAAATTCTCTGAACCCTACTGGGCTACCACCTCATGAACTGTCGTTAAAAGTTGGCACGCCGATAATGCTTCTCAGAAATTTAAGCCCCCCCATCATGTGTAATGGCACGAGACTTCTTATAAAAGAGCTAAAAGATAATTTAATAGTAGCGAAGATTATCACCAGCCCTGCGGCTGGTGAATTAGCTCATATACCAAGAATAGCCATGATTCCTACTGATTTGCCTATACCCTTCAAAAGGCTCCAATTTTTAGTAAAAATTTCTTTCGCACTAACGATAAACAAATCCCAGGGCCAAACATTCAAATAGTTATTAGTTGATTTGGTAACAAAAATTAGCACCGAAATAGATAGGAAAAACATTTGCTTAGGAGTGTTTATTGACGTAAAAAAGGCATTTGATACTATAAGTCATTCGCTTCTTCTTTCAAAGTTAGGTGACATAGGAATATGTGGCACAGCCTACAAATTATTAAAATTTTATTTGAAAAATAGAACACAAGTAGTTAAAATAAATAATTATTCCATTGGTCCCTGTAATGTAACTTGCGGTATCCCCCAAGGCTCGGTGTTAGGGCCTCTATTATTTTTGATTTATGTCAATAACATCAATAAAATTGGTTTAGCTGGTCATATTACTTTGTATGCTGATGACACGTGTCTTTTTATTACGGGAAAAAAATACAAGTTCTGATAAACCAAGCTCAATATGATTTAAATAAATATAACATTTGGTGTAAATGTAATCTACTCACAGTTAACACTAAAAAGACTTCATTCATGATATTCAGTGCGAAAAATAAATCAATCGCTAATTTTACACCGTTAACCATTGAGAATGACGTACTTCTTAGGTCTCATCAGGAAAAATATTTGGGTTTAGTTTTAGATGACAAATTAACATGGAAGCCACAAATAGAAAAAGTTAAAAATAAAATGATATCCCTTATTAGTATATTACGTAAAATGTCTTACTGTATCCCATATAAAACACGGCAAATGGTATACAATGCCCTAGTTAAATCAAATATGGAGTATTTAATTGAAATATGGGGCTGTGCTCCAAAAACAACTTTAAAGCCATTACAAATTACACAAAATAAATTAATCAAGTTATTATTCCAATATGACAGATTAACTCACACACCTATATTATACAAAGAAACCAATATATTTAATATTAAACAAACGTACACATACAAGATTTGCGTTTTAATAAAAAAAAATCTATCTGGACTTATTCATACTTAAATTTGTCTAACTAAAAGAACTTTTTCCTATAATCTAAGAAACACAAATAAAATTACGCAATATATACCTAGAACTGAATACGGCAAAAGAATTATTTTACATTCCGGGTCAAATATATATAATAATTTACCAAAAGAAATAAAAGATTGCACTACTCTGTCTCTTTTTAAGTCCAGATTGAGGAAATATATAAGTGAAAACGTTTATGAATAAACACTTAAGTCAAATATATAATATATTCAAACATATTCCTTTGTCTTCGTTGTTCTTATTTGGGGTCATTGACATATATAAGTATTTTAAACAAATTCGTAGGATAGTTAACTAATTTTTGGAATGATCGAACTACCTACAAAACAGTTTTATATAAAAAATGTTGCTCAAAGCTAAAGTGAACTGATTGTAGTTTATTTTTGAGTAATAAAGGTCTCTAAACTGACAATGAAAGTATGCTTTATTTTGGATGTACTTTATTTCCAAATAAATTTTTATTCAATGTAAAAAAATATTTATTAAGATTGTCTTCAAATAAATTAAATTATTAATAATGAATAAATCCTTCAGTCAGTGTATCGGTGAAAAAAAGTGAATTAATATTGTATTCGTTTGCTTATTATTTGACTTAATTTTCACAATAATAAAACAGGTATATTTATTAAACACGCGTTTTCATTTTGATTTAAAACTACATATTTCAAAAAATGTTACTACAATATATACAGGTACGGTAATGGCCGTTGTTGGCGGGAGCTCACAACACGTGTTTATTTACATGAGATCACTTAATTAACTAATAGTTAAAACGGTCTTTATCAGTTATTAATAAATTGCGAATAAATAATTATTGCACTGGAAACTAATAATAAATTTACGATGAGAGTAAAATTAACATGAGAGTTGCACAGAAAAATTAAAATAATACGTATAACAGTCACTGCTACGATCGATACACAAATAAAACCAAAAAAATGGTCGAATACTGTATAGCGAGTAAGACAGGAGACCGGCTTCGTTCTCATCCTTACTCCGTGATGTTTGCTGAATGAGAGGTGACAACGATAGACATCTAGCGGGGATAACTGATCGATTGATAGTTGATCAGTTATCGACCGGTGAAGGCGGAAGATCAAATTGAATTGAGAAAAAATCATAATTAAAGGAAATTATTAAAAATAAAAAATAAAAACGCGATGGAAAAATAGGGGTTGATCGTAGAGGGGTGGAAAATCGAGAGTAATATATTTTTTTTTATTCTAAGTCATGACAAAATAAGAATAAAAATCTTGCCAAAAATTAGTTTATAATTAACAAATAAAAAGTAGGGGTTGATCGTAGAGGGGTGAAAAGTTTAGAGTAATATAAAATTTAATTTCACAATTTAATTTCACAAATTATTTTCGATTTCACATTTTTCACTTTGTGTTTAATGTATAGTGCTAAGCATGTCAAATGCTAAATATATATATAAAAAATATCTAAATATAAAATTTAATATAATATTTTTTATTGTCATGACAAAATAAAAATCTTGCCAAAAAAATTAGTTTATAATTAACAAATAAAAAATAGGGGTTGATCGTAGAGGGGAGAAAAATCGAGAGTAATATAAAAAAAAATATTCTGTCATGATAAAATAAGAATAAAAATCTTGCCAATAAAATTAGTTTATAATTAACAAATAAAAAATAAGGGTTGATCGTAGAGGGGTGAAAAATTTAGAGTAATATAAAATTTAATATTATATTTTTTATTCTGTCATGACAAAATAAAAAGAAATATCTTGCCAAAAAATTAAAGTTTATAATTAACGAATAAAATAAAGGGGTTGATCGTAGAATGTTGAAAATTTAGGATTATATGTATTTTTTAATGCTGTATCATAAAAAAATAAAAAAAGTAAAAATTTACCTAAAAATTAAAAAAAAAATTTTGGAGTGGACTACCCTTAACATTTAGAGGCATGAAAAATAGATGTTATCCGATTCTCAGACCTACACAAAACTTCATGAGAATCGGTTAAGCCGTTTCGGAGGAGTTTAACCACAAACACCGCGACACGAGAATTATATACCTATATTAGATATAGATCTTTGCTATTGTAGACTAATACCATAGTCGAATAACCATATCTTCGACTGTGCTAATACCATAAACACAGTTACAGCGTTGTGCCTAACCCTAGGGAAAGTGGTAGGAGGTGGCAGGAAACTAGAGAGGATGGTAAAGGGTATTTTATTTCGTAATGTGTTTTTCAAACATGTCAATCTTAAATAATTAAACTAATAATAATTTAAAAGGTTCTGTGTGTTTCTGATCCGGGATCCAGTAGAGAACAAAAAAATGTTGAATGGTCATCAGTCAGGTTTAAATTATCATCATAATTAATTAATTAAATTTCTCATGGTGATCTAAAACTAACCCCGTCGGCACGAACAATGGCAGATGCGGCGATGGGGGCCGCCACCCATCACGCCTTGCCCAGTTTGGCGAGTCGGTTGAGTGAACTGAGCATTGGGACAACTTATCAGCAGTCATCACCTCAGCCAGAGGGCACGTGTCGCAATACACAACGCAGTGCTTGTCCGTACGTTATTATATGGAAGCGAGAGTTGGGTATGCAAAAAGGAGCATGAGAGTAAAATCAATGCGGTCGAAATGCGATCTCTGCGGAGAATCTGTGGCGTAAGGCTGACTGACCGCATTCGTAACGACGACGTTAGAGAGCGAGTAGGCATGAAAGAGAGTATTGCTGTAAAGATGCGAAAGGGAATGCTCCGATGGTTCGGACATGTGGAAAGAATGCCGGACGAGCGACTGGTTAAGAAGATATACAATGCGAAAGTGGAAGGATGTAGGTACAGGGGGAGACCGAGACTCACCTACCTAGAATAAATCGGTCACGTATTGAAGGAAGGTGCAGTCAGGAGTCTCCGAAACCGGTGAGCGTGTATGAAGAGAATTATGAATGTTGAGGAAGCGAGAGATGTATGCAAGAATAGAGCCTCTTGGCACTCTATTTTCTCTGCCTTCCCCGCAAGGGAAATTGCGTGATGATAAGTTAGTTAGTTATCTAAAACTAAATGAATATTATTAGTTCCACTAAAACTGTATTCAACGAAAATAGCATCATTATTATTATCATCTGGGATTTCCTTTGTCAAAAATCTTAAAAAAAAGTAACGGAATTACTACAATATTTTGATTTGTATTTTTCATATGCATAATCTATTATCAAGTTATCAGATACATACGTTAACAATGATGCAATATACATTCTTATTAAAGAAATACTAACATCAATTTATCTCTATATAAAAGTTACAATCGCGTAATTATTGCTAATGTTGAGTCATTCTTGATACGGGTCACTAGTTGACTTCGTATTTTAAGAGCTCCGGGGATAAGAAACAATATTTTTCTGTACTCCGTGGAAACAATAAATGGCGTTGGATTAGAACACGGAGTACAGTAGACTTTTATATATGAATTGTTTAATTACTCTTTTGTTTTGTTATCCTTAAGGTCCACGGACATACAGAACAAAACGTCTCGTCCCGTTTTACCTGTGGATGTTTGTCGTAATGACAGACTACTATTGCAAGAGTAAAGGGTATATACCTAATATCCGTCCATATATCTAACACAATATAATATCCGTCCATATATCTAACACAATGTAATATCCGTCCATATATCTAACACAATGTAATATCCGTCCATATATCTAAGTACAGTAGATAGTAGTGGCATACGTTATCAAAAGCCTCCAAAAAATGGGATACTATTTTAAATTATTTAGATATTTTTATTTATATTTTTAGCATTTGACATGCTTAGCAATATACATTAAACACACACAACACATTCACTTTGTGTTTAATACTATTTTAAATGTTTCTTTTTTAGCATATAAAGTTCATTATAATTTAAGTACCTTATTGTTATTGCCTATTGCGTGTGTTACACAAGGCCCACTTAATAGTAATTGGGGTAATTGTACCTCATAAACTTTAGCAATATCAAGGGACACTAAGCTGCCGCGAGGCTGGCTCTTCTAAAACTTACGCTTGTCTTCGACTATACCGCTTGCACATGATACTAATGTACTCTGTGATATGATAATAAGATTATGTAGAATACACAGAGATCCAAAATCTCTTCGCTGACGTTAGACTATCATCGAGGATAGAATTATCGATAATTTGAACAACATGATTGAAGGGAGCCAATGTGTCAAGCTAGTAGGTATTTAGATATGCCTGTCCAGAGTCGAGAGCAGTACTCCAAATGTGAATAGAAAATACAGCATATTTAAGTCATTGTTTTGGTCTCCCTTGGCCGGTCAAGTACCTTCTAGCTCTATTCAAATAACTATAACAAACGACAGTACCTACCTTCTTTGCAGTAAACAGTGACCATCCAAAAAACTGATGATCTATTTACACAGTCTCTTGGGAAATCTATATAATGGTTTTCAATAGAAGAGCTGCATGCTGGATTGTAATACCGTGGCAATATGTAGGTTGAAGGCTAATAAAATCTCATTTCAGCCTTCCAAAATTTGTGGCTGAAGTGTGTGAAGAGATAGTTTTGTAATTATATATTCTGTTCCAATCCAAGTTCTGTTTACACATGAAGACCCCATTAAAGTTATAAGAAATAATAACGCATTAAATATTATAGAAATAATAACGCATTAAAATTCTTTCAGTAATTTGTAATGTTGGAGTGCGCTAGGTACTACTAACCATGAAACATACAGACAGATACAAAAATTAATAGCATTGTTTTGTGGCCACACCCAGACCGGGTTTGCTTACTGTTTTGTTATTTTCACAAGTTCTAAAACCTACTGTTTGCTGGTCAAAGATAACAAATTCACATGCAAAAATCCAAATTGATTGAATCATTCAATTTTAATATGTAGGTATGGTAATTTACCTAAAACTTTAGCGACTTTTAATGCTACTCTGAAAAGTTCAATGAAAGAGTAAGAAAAGAAAAAAAGTAAAAGTACTTATAGATTTGCTGTATGTAAAAAAAACTAAATCACTTTATAACTAATATTTTTTAGTTGTATGATATGTATGACATTGCAGTTCAACGCTTTGTTTGTAGGTAGCGCTGTACGAACATTCAGTCTTTTACATGTGCCACGCATGTGAAGCTCCATTTCGTTCTCAAACGGCTCGATAGATGTCGTTAGAAAAGAGGATAAAACTTTTCATAAATGGTTAATAGATGGCAGTACAAGTAGTTTTTGTCCATACATAATATATCTATCCAGTTATCAGCGCGAAATGGTCAGTTTGACATCCAAATTGATAATAATAAAGATGTGATACATTAATGTGCATGCCGTGTCATGGATAAAATTAATAGGTACGACACCGTGTACTTTAACTAAAATGGATTTAAATTAATGTAAGCACGTATGTTTTTTTAAATACGTTGTTATCAATAATGTCACGCAACAAATGTTTTCTGCTTTACCTCTATCGGAACCTTTTATCAGTCGTGTTTAAGGCACATTCAATGTCAATAACATTGAATGTGCCAGGCACATTGAATAATGAGGATGGAGGTTTAAATATCTGAAGTGCGCAGTATTACCGCGAGATTTTTTATAACATTCAGAAAGATGGTAATTACATCGATCTCAATTATGTAGGAAGGTGACTTAATATATTGTTTGTTCACACGTTATAATAGATATGTATCACAGTAGCAAAATTATTAGCTGCTACATACAATATTGCCTAAAGGTATATTGTAAACAGGAAAGTTACCAAGCACGCGCAGACAGAGTCAAAGGTCTCAGACCCTAACCTCGTTTAATGTTTATCGCTGTTTTAAAGAAACAGGGATTTTGTTGATAGTTGTGATTTCCAAGAGCAGATATAACTGGTTCTTATTCTAGGATGCTTCGGAATAAAATGCAGAAATTAATTTATGTTTTTTTATTAACTTACTCTTTTCTGTATCTTTTTCACAAGTCAGTGAAAACCTTTTCAACGATAAAATATAACAATGCGAACTTGAACATGTTCGATACAACATTTCTTATACAATAATATTATTACTCTTTAATATCACAAGTAAACTTACATACTAATTTTTATTAAAGCTTTCAAGTTTGGACTTAACTTACTAAATATTTTTTTTTTTAAATTAAACTAACTGAATGTGAGATCTAGAGTTATGTTGATTTTGTCAACACGAATCACTGTAACTGTTGGATGATAACGGACACGTAGTATGTGTGCGACTCCGAACGGTGCTGGAACAGATGTGACCGCGGAGCCGGGTCCGCCAGCTCCAGACACTGTTGTTTACCAAGGTCGCCAAACTGCAGGACTCTTGGTGAACGTGTTGGTCGTGCAGTCTAGGGGAGTAGCGGTGTGCATGTGCACAGGTGATGCTGCTGGCGATGGGGTCACGTATCCAGATGTGGAGGATGCTGTAGATAGAGCAGGGCTTGGTGGGCTCGCCGGAGGAGTGTCTGCGGAGGCTGCGCGCTGCATGTCATTTAAGCGGTGTCCCAAATGTGTCATCAGTTGAGTTCCTAGCCTCACATCCACTCCAGGAATGGAAGCCAAGCAGCGGGACACTTCATTAGCAGCGTGGGTGAATCCGGCACGGAAGCGATCAGCATCAACAGTCGGGTTCAGTGACAGGCGACGCTGGCGGCGAAGCTTGTGAAGGTGGCGGACAGTCAATTCCAATATATCAGCTTTCTCCAATTTTGCAACATTTTCTCCTTCGGACTGAAGAGCGCTGACCATCAACTCCTTGAGTTCGTCGAGGCAGCGGTTGATGCGAGCGCGCCTTTTGCGCTCAAGCATCGGCTTCATCACTTTGCGATATTGATAAGTTCGCGAGACTGGCTGCGGGCCGTCGTCTGCGATCGAATACGCGATCTCGTAAGACATGTTTGATTGTTGTGTGAGCGAGTACGGAGTGTGCGTTAGCGTTGAGCGTTGAACGCGGAATGCGGTGTAGAGCGCTGCGCGGGGGTTTATATAGGAAGCGGAGGGCGCGCGATCGTGGGAACGCAGAGAGCCGTCGAGTTCCCACACGCGCCACCTGTGCGGAGCAGCTGCCGGCGCGGGGCGGGGGGACACGTGCGCGTGCGCGCCGTAAACAAACGCCCGCGTCACCGCGCACGCCGCGACGCCTGCGCCCCGTCATTGTCACTTTTGCCCACTCTATCCTGAACGCGCTGCTGTCTAACTCGCCAACTATAACTATTAACTACTATGAGGATTACAAGATGATGTTTTCTTATAAATAAGCATAAATAAAATAAACGAATCCAAAATATACCTAATTGTGTCACTAATCTATAAAATAATTTTATAAACTCTACATTTATATATATTTTTAGCATTTGACATGCTTAGCACTACACATTAAACACAAAGTGAAAAATGTGAAATTTTCACTTTGTGTTTATAAACTCTATTATTTTTCTTCATAACATATAAATCACTGAAATTTATAGCTGTGAAATTATCAGAATTCCTGAGATTTTAGTTTGAGTTCAAGGAAGTATTATATAATCTAAATTGTCTCTAGCTTAAAAAATCTGTTGCTTGATGATATAAATCATGTATTTTTTATAATGTGTGACGTATACGTTTTATTTTTGTTTAGGCGGTATAAAATGTTCCTAACAGCACACCCCGTCGTTCGGGGCAACGAACAGGGTAGTGTGGGGCCTTCACCCACTAAAGAAACCCGCCGTGTGCCGTCCTCCGCCTTTATTGGCGGGCCACTGGAACTATATTACATTCCTTCGGTGGTATATGACATATACCTAAGGTTCTTAAGTTAAGCTTGAAGACATATACCTTTGTAGCATGACAAGTATAGGTAATCGTAACAAACAGCAATTATTTATCAATTAGTGAAGATCAAACAGAAATCTATTTCATCATGTCAGTATTTAATTAAAGTTAGGTCTAATTAAGAACAGATTTATGCGTATATGTCGTAACGTAATACTGGTGTAAAGCGATCAATCAAGTGAGGGGTCGGCGCGCACCAATCTCACAGCACAATGGCGCTGCGTCAATTATTACTGTGATAGGCCCGGCTACTGTTGGCATTCATCAATCATGGATTACGCTTCGTAATAATTATTGACAGACAGAATTACGGTCGCCGTTGCTCTTTAAATGAGCTTACTTAATGACTGCGGATGGCAGTGTTTCATGTAAGTTTATAATGAGACAAATATTTGAAATACTTGATATATATATATATATATATACAAACAATGAATGAATTGATTACGAGTAGCTATTGGAAGAGCTTTGCTTATGCATGAGTGGGCCGGCTTGATCGGGGAAGAACTATGCTCTCACACCATGAAACAACGGTAGGTACTCCTGCAAATGTGTTTCGTACGGTGAGTGAGACTCTCCACGTTCCTTGGAGGAGGCGACGCTGCCTATGTCTATAGGCTACGCTAACCGCTTACCATCAGGTGTGCCGTATGCAAGGATATTGTATATAACAAAGTGTAAATTATCATTGGCCATATGATTGTTTGTCACCCAAGTATTTAAAAAAAATTGTAGTTTCAAAATAAATTGCTAATTGTAGAGTTTTGTACCTATCAAAATGATATTTATACTTAATATACAATAATATATTTACACGAAATCTATATTTCCACTCAAAAAATGTGTGAATAACGAATTCAAGTTTATCT
Source organism: Leucoma salicis (assembly GCA_948253155.1). Lineage (NCBI taxonomy): Eukaryota > Metazoa > Arthropoda > Insecta > Lepidoptera > Erebidae > Leucoma > Leucoma salicis. The sequence continues at coordinate 8,646,441 of OX411819.1, read as the reverse complement.
AGTGAGGAATCATATATATATATATCATGTATATAAAAGGCAAGAAGATTTCGGTCCAGTACTCCTGCATAAACATCTTAACATGGTTGTGTTGATGATGCTACAATTCATGGGAACATATATTCAAGTTTTGCAACGGGGTTCGTGGATTGTAACGTGTAGGTACTGCTTTGCTCCGATCATTAGTGACGTGACGTGTGCGCCGGCGCCGGTAGCGGTTTCGTATGTAGGTGAATATTAGTCAGACGCGATCCGCGTCGAGTGGGCGCGCGACCTACGCAGCGCCGATGAGATATATTGTCCGCTACGTCCGGTATCGACACGCACTTATTATTCGGCTTTCTCAGTAATACGCCCACTGTAACACTCGAAATATTTACATGGTTGTTTTTATATAAATATGTATAAGCTATTCCCAAAATACTTAAATATACAGATAATTCTTATCTTCGGCCAATAACATGTATGTTTTTATTTGTCTATAGTTTTTAATATTTGTTTACGGACACAAAGTTATAGTAAAGGGTGCTTACGTTATTTTAATGTCCACTTTATGACGACTGAGATTAAAATTAAAGACGACTTAGGTACATCATCTGATATTTATCTCTGTGGATACTAGATATAATAATTAAAAAAAAAAAATTGCATCGCGCTTGTACTTCCCGAAAGGATAGGCAGAGGTGTATTACACACTCACGGTTCGCCAGCTATGTGGAAGTCCCACGTAATAGGGGGCGAGCCTATTGCCGTTTCCAAACTCCGGGCTGCTACTGAGAGTTTCCCTTTTTACGAAAAACCTCAATAACACTGCCCGACCCGGGGATCGAACCCAAGACCTCATGATCAGCAGTCGCTTACACTACTGTTGCACCACAAAGGCAGTCTAATAAGTCATAACTTACCAATAAGTATTTTAATAATTTTGTCCCGTTTACTATCCCTGCGCTTTGCTTCATCCGCGGTCGTGGTATAATTCTTAATTATATTAATTATATTAAGAATTATACCTAGACTTGATTAAGAAATATACCAGGACATCTACACGATGTAGGTCTACAGCTACTATTCTAGGTTGTATAACATGCAGAGATCATCACTTATAAATAACACCCTGCAAGTATATCTAATGAGTACAGGACACCTCTACAAATAATTGTAGAGCGCTCGTTTGCTATAGGTGCCAATCATATTAATAATAAGTAGATATTTTCCTTTATGGATACATATATGTAGCAGTATTGCAGTAATATTCTGCGATGGTTTACTTCGTTTACAATATTATTTCATAATGATATTACAGTATAAAGAAAAAAGTACTTAATCTTTACACAGTGGCAGTGATGTAACTAGACTTTTATGCACTCGGTGCGTGCTTCTATAACTGTGCCTTTAAAAAATGTTCTAATCTTACCTGGTTCTGACAATAAAATCTAATGTAAAAATAAATCGATCATCTAAAAACTACGTTTTTGTATACTTAATTATGAGTATTTGCACACAGCAGGTATAACGTATTACGCTATAAATAATAGGTATTGTATGTGGTTCTGGTCTGGTAATTTTTGCGCCCCTCCAGGGCCTGCGCCCTGTGCCTGGGCACCGCTGGCACCATCCTAGTTCCAGCACTGCTCTGTGGTGATATTAAGTACTGTATCCAAGTTTATTTTTAAACGACATAACGATTCAGTATTATCCCTGTATTGCGGCGGAAAATACGTACAATTAACAGAGATAAAGTACACCCATATTTAGTACAACTATGTGATCTAAGCCCGTAATACTTTCATAAATATCGTTCCTTAAATTATGTTTATTACTTGTCAAATTTGTATAGAAATTCCACTGGCCTAAGGTGTGGAATGGAAAAATGTTAATTTGACACTAATTATCAAAAATGGTTCCGTGTTCTGAGGCACGCGTTTAACTCATTGTTAAATGGTAACCATTAATATATTATTAACAAACAAGGAACATTAATGTATGGAAATTTTATTCAATAATTAGGCATATAATTAATGTTATCTGTTATCGTGTTATCGGTCAAGAGATACAATAATGTACTTAAGTAATGGTTCGGTTGGACCTCGTTTTAGAAAACGTCTAGTTATTTTTAGATAGCCGAGAACCATCTCTAGGTTTTTAGATTATTGTGGAAGTCAGTAGATCCTGACCCCTCCATCCTCTTCTTGTGCAGTTGTTGATATTTATGAGGGACAGTAGCTTGGCTGTAGTTCTAGTATCGGGCTGAGTTCACGAGTAGCAAGTACCACTTACAGGCCGTAGCTCATCCACCGCCGTAGTGACAAAAAAATCATTAGATTTTTTTCTAATTTTAAATAGGTCAATATACTTGCAAAAAAACGTTATCTTTCATGAATAATGTTTGATAAGTCAACTAGATTCTACTCGCGACTCCGTGTTATGGTACAGGAATGTATGTTTAAATAAGGTATAATATTTTTCTCTTCTTCGGTCTAAGCACGGAGTACTTTTTCCGTACTCCGTGGGTCTAAGTCATAATAAAGAACTTGTTACACCCTAGTAAGCAAAGAATTAGTCCATACACAAAGTGTTTACTGATATTGTGACTGTATTAGAACAAGAATTAGTTTACTACTCGGCAAAGTAAAGAAAGGGAGACCACTTTCAAATAACACTGAGCCGATAAAACAAAAGAAACACTCATTTTGTTTTATTGAAATTTAACTGACATTAACTAGGATACATCAATAGTAGGTACTGAGGGCTATCTGATCGAAAAAGAATAATTTTGTTTTCAATTTATTGTATAAAAACCGCCATTTATATTAAAAGTAGGTCTCTTTATATGAAATGAAAGCACACTTTCCGCAAATTATCACACGTAATCAAGTGCTAGAATCGTGAATATTACGTATAGACTAACTCTAATAAAATATCTATTATATTTGAATGGACAGTATTCAGGCGGAAACATTGTTGCTTATTCTACATCTTATTATTTAATTTAATTTGAGTTCTACCCAGCCACAGGATAGTGCAAAATTCTCCATATTCCAGAACAAAAATCAGCATCTGATTTCTGGCATATTTTGAAGCACTTCAATGGTATTTTATATAAGATGTGTATTTTTTGTTAAACATGGTGCGCGATAACGAGGTTCTAAATGAGGAAATAACCATTTTAGTACCAGTAAATTCATTTAGGTAGCCTTAATATTGCAGGGATCAGATGTGGGCGGACCGATAAATGTAATTGGTTGTCAAATAATCCAACTATATGCGATGTCCGTTTAAATCGAACATAATGGATCTGTTTATAAAAATATTATATTTTTAAAACGTCCTTCAACCATATTTTGTATTGAAACCCGACAGAATCGTATTCATCTATTAGTAATCTTAGCAATTTTAATTAAATATAGACGAGTCTTCCGGTCAGGTCTATATCTGGCTATCACTTAACCTATCCCTGCTAATATTATAAATGCGAACGTGCGTTTAATTGTTTATTACGATTTGACGCCGTTTTTTTTATACTACATAAGTAAGCGGTTATCCTAGCCAATAGACGCCAGCAACACCGAGTTTTGACTCGCGTGTCGCCATCTCCAAGGAAAGGGATAGGGGGTGGATAGAAAGGATAATAAGGAGAGGATAGAGAGGGGGTTTGGGCCTCTGGCACTCTAACTCACCATACGAAATACAACAGTAGGAATTATTAACGTTGTTACACGCTATCTTATGTGAAAGGGTGGTACTTCCTCACTCTACCAATAGTAAATATAGCTATTTTTGCATATAAATAATGAATGTTTCATTGAGTGACCTATTTATATTGTGGAGTATTCGAGGAGGAAGTCGCGGGCAATGCCTAGTAGGGTATATACTTTTGGCTTTCCTGTTTCCCAACGCAGGTCAAAGGAATATTTGTAATTAAAAAAGTCATATTGCTAAATTTTCCTTTTACTTAATATACAGTAATGAATGATCACATTAAATAGCCGTTTGCAATGTTGTCATATAGATAAAATAATGAGGTTAATCGTTACTGTCGTGTCCGTACAATGTGTACTTGATTATTATAAGGAATTTTCCTATTTATAATTCTTTGTTTATTGTTTGTGTGTCTGTGCACGCGTACGTAATTGTAAGATGATAATTAAAATTATACATAAACAGATAAGATATCCACATTCATTTGTAGCTTTAGTGTTTTAGTATCGTACAGTCAAAAGGGTCAAATCAATTTAAAAAACAGTTTCTTTGCGTTTATTATGAAATCAATGGACTCTACGATTCGTTTTTCATAGCCGAAAGGTCTATGTATGTCCTAGCTCTAGAAGAAAACGTTTAAGTGCCCATTTAAGGATCATTACAAATCGATTAAATTATCTCTGTAAGACTGTGCTAAAATTGTTTTACGTAACAACGTCCGGAAAAATGTTTCTATCCGCACACCGCGTCGTTCGGGACAACGAACAGGGTAGTGTAGAGCTCTCTCCCACAAAATAACGGCTTTGTGCTGTCTCTCCGCTTATAATGGCGGATCTCTGGAACTGTGTGACATTACTTCAGTGGTGCGCTAGCGGCTTACCTTTTCAGCTATTATTACCACTACTGAGCGACGCTTCCGTACACTGGAGCGTAGCACATTCACGGGAACTGTTCCAAAACCTGACCTAATTATTATTTGCAGACTAGTGAATGTCCCACACCGAAATATTTATCTATATTATATTGATATTCTGTCTCAGAGTTATAATGAAACAATTTTTGTTCAAACAATTTTATTCTCCGAGTCAGGGTGTCTTTCACATTTCACGGCCGTTTAGTTTTTAAAGTATAAAAAATGTATGGAGTTATCTCTAGTCGTAAAAGCTGTTGCCATAGACACAGAATAAATTAAATAAAAAAACAGAATAAATTAAAAAAAAAACTTTAATAAGTTTTTAATAGTAATTGTCGATGTATCTTTACATAATGTCAGCAGTACATTGACTGTTGACATTATGCCCGTTGATTAGAGGTTGATTCGGCCATGGTTAATAATAGTTAATCAATTTTCAGTTCTCGATCATTTTGTATCTATATTCTTCACCTTTGAAGTTGCTTATTAATTATTAGTTTGTAATTTAAGATTTAACAATTATTATTGAACGTTTTAAATTATATTATACACATATGAACGGAAGAAAACTTTAATTTAAACCTTTAAATTTTGCCAAATTCAGTGGAAAAAAAGACGTTTTATATGGGTTATATAGTTTTTATTTTATACTAACAATACACGTGGAAATTGGCTGTGTGGGGCCGGCTTTAAAATTGTTCCACCCCCTTCTACCCACGGGAGTCTTAAGAGCCGACTGAGGGAATACCGGGGGAATGGGCAGCAGCAATCCCTCGAGTATTAACAACATCCACTGCGATCGCCAACCCGCCTGCCAAGCGTGGCGATTACAGCATTATTCCCCATGACGGGACCGCTCTTTGTGGCGTTCTCTTGGGGAGGCCTATGTCTAGCAGAGGACGATGAAAGGCTGATGGATGTATGGATGGATGGATAGATGGACGTAGAAAATAAAACGTGGTGAAAGGTTTTGCTTTATTATAGTACGAGGACGGCAAGCAAGTATCCGACTACCGTAGCCTTTAGACGCTAGCAACACCAGAGACGTCAGTCGTGCGGTGCCCACCCCAAGAAAAGGGATAGGAGTTAGAGAGGAAAGATGATAAAGGGGGTGATAAGTGGGAAAATAAAGAGGGGATGGGAAACGGGCTTAGACCTCCGGTGCTCTCACTCGCCGTACGACACACAACAGTGGGAGATACCTACCGTTTCACGCCTATCTTCGCTGGGAAGGTGGTACTTTCCGGTCAATGCTCGGATAAGCAAATAAGTCTTTTTTAGTTATTATGGTTTTATTCTATGTACGTTTTAGTAATTAATTTAATTAACTTAAATAAAATTTTAATGTATACTTTTTGGATAGGCTCTGCGTTATGCTGAACATATTCTCTACTATCTATCATGTTGAGAGTTTGTTTGTCTTATATTTTTACTAGATTCCACCTGCGACTTCGTCTGTTTGTACTTATAAATATGTCACAATCGTACTTTAATTATCTCTAATGTAAAAATAACCATCTCACAGGATCCATTAATTTTTGGGGTATAAAAAGTAAAGGATAAAATCCTTTTTTGAAACCAGACTATATGTATACAAAACTTTGTGATAATTGGTTCAAGAGTTACGACGTGAAAGCGTAATAAATAAAGAAACAAAGTCAGTTTATAATACATAATTATAAGGATAAAAATTGTAAAGGAACATTTATAAGAATCGATAAAGACCCTCTTACAAGGTCGTTTCAATTTAAAAATGGCTTATAGAGACAATACCATCCTTTTTTAGTATATCAACGCACAATAACCACATTGATCGAGAATTAATAGCGGCTTAGTAAACGGCTCAACTCACAAAGACTGTTTTATAAAACAACACACTAAAATCTACCATTTGCCTGAAACTTGTGTTAGCTTGTAGCCTTTTTTTGTTAAGGCGGGAAAAAAAATCCTAACCGCACACCCCATCGTTTGAGGCAACAAACAGGGTAGTGTGGGGGGCCCTCACCCACTAAAGAATCCTGCCGTATGCCGTCTCTCCGCCTTTATTGGCGGGCCACTGGAACTATTTTACATTCATTAGCTTGTAGCCTAGATTTTTTTGTTTAGATATTACTGAAGCGGATGAGTTTTCTGTGAAGAAAGGAATACATTATATCATTATCTCATAAACAAAACCAGTGAGTAGTGACCAGTGACGATCCAAAATCTATATCTTAAAAGAATTTAAGTAATCTATTACGAGCCGGTCGGCCCTTATATTCAAACGATATATTAAATTTTTTTAATAACAGATATCGTTGATACATAGATTTGTTATCAATCATTTGAAATCATTTTCACGATATAAACTCAAACACAATTTCTTCCTGTACATTGCTTATGTTTTCATTTTGCTTGTTTTATTTCGATGTAAATAACTCTATATTTTAATTAAAATGGATTAGTGAGAGGTATTTTTAGATTTCCCTCCTGAAAATTTACGAGGCAGCTTTCATCTTTACTTACTTAATTATCATCACACCATTTCCCTTGCGGGGTAGGCAGAGAGAACAGAGTGCTAAGAGGCTCTATTCTTGCATACATCTCTCGCTTCCTCAACATTTATAATTCTCAGTTGGTTCTTTCACTTTCCCATTTTCATTTCACATTATGCATTTTTTGCGAAATCAGTATTTAAAAACGCGCTAATAGTGTGTTCCTCCATATTTATATAGAGACCTCTGCGATGAAATAATTATTATAACATAGTATCACATCACGCCTGTATTCCCCGAAGGCGTAGGCAGTGGTGTATTACACACCCACGGCGAGCCTATTGCCGTTTACCGGGCATATGTCCTAACTCCGGGCTGCTACTGAGAATTTTTCTATTTATGAAAAAGCTCAATAACACTGTCTGACCTCATGATCGGCAGTCGCTCACACTACCGCTGCTCCACAGAGGCAGTTGATTATATTTCTCAGTTGAATATACCTAATAAATAGTAATAGTAACAAAATTCCCAAAAATACCACTACGGGTGAGATATTTTTATTTCATATTTTATTCGTTTAGATTGTAAATATTATTTATAGGCTTTGTGCGCGTTGTAACTGATACCTATAACCAATATCTAGTGGTAATGTTTCATGTGGTCACTTGCAGCGTTGTCAGAATACATTCTCACGCTACATACCACGTGCCGATAACAATACACTTCTGGAAAGTTTTGATTCCGTATTCTTGACAACAATAACTCATATCTACTCTTATCAGTTTGCCTGTACAAACGAGCAACCTCCTATGCGTTGTGGCATGAATTACTAAACAAATTAAACATTATCGTGGAAGTTTCTTGATCACACTTTTGATTCCCAAAAAGAGGGAATGTCTAACGGTTTCATTGGTATCGATGGTTTGAATCCTCTGCCTTAAGTTTCTAAATGTCTGAACTAATTTTGATTCCGTGGGTGGTGGGCAGCAGCACTCCTTCGAATATTAACAACATACACTGCGATCGCCAACCCGCCTGCCAAGCGTAGCGATTACGGCACTATCTCCCATTCTTGGGGAGGCCTATGTCCAGCAGTGCACTTAAAAAGGCTGCTGACGGATAGATGATATTGTGTTAAAATGAAGATATAAGCGTTAATTATGTCCATCAGTCAATCGCAGTGTGAAAGTTAAAAAAAAAAAAGAAGCATCACGCCTGAATTCCCCGAAGGGGTAGGCAGAGGTGTATTACACACCCACGACTCGCCAGCTATGTTTAAGTCCCACGTAATAGGGGGCGAGCCTATTGACGTCTACCGGGCACATTTCCAAACTCCGGGCTGCTACTGAGAATTTTTCTTTTTAGGAAAAAGCTCATTAAGATTGCCCGACCCGGGGATCGAACCCAAGATCTCATGATTAGCATTCGCATACACTACCGATAGAAAAAGACAATCCGTTTGAAACTTAAAGACATGAAAGTTTTAAATCGTCAAACTAGTCTATTTTTAAATTGCATTTTAAAGCAAATTTGTTAAAATCAGATGATTAAAATAGCTGACGGTTAGTCAGCTATTTTAATCATCTGATTTTAACATTCGTAACGACGAAGTAAGAGAGCGAGTAAGTATGAAAGGGAGTATTGGTGTAAAGATGCGAAAGGGTATGCTCTCATCATTCGGACATGTGGAAAGAATACTGGACAAGTGACTGGCTAAGAAGATATACAATGAAAGTGGAAGGATATAGGTACAGAGGGAGACCGAGACTCACCTATCTAGATCAAAGCGGTTATGTATTGAAGGAAGGTGGAGTTAAGAGTCTCCGAAATCGGTGAGCGTATATGAAGAGAATAATTAACGTTAAGAAAGCGAGATATGCAAGCAAGAATAGAGTCTTTTGGCACTCTATTTTCTTTGCCTGCCCCGCAAGGGAGATGGTGTGATGATAAGTAAGTAAATAATACAATACTTAATATTTTGATCGCGCAAATTATCAAAGTAGTGTATGTAATGATGTAGGTTATGTTTAATGCTGTTTACGTTAATATAGTCACGTAGGCTGCTAATATTCTTTAAATATTTAACCTGTATACAATTACATACGTGCCGAAACCAACGTCTGTCAGAGCCACGCGTCTGTTATTTAGGATGCCTATAACATTAGGGTTGATTACACTTATTATTTTTTACTTAAATTATCTATAGGTACTATTATAAAGTTGCAACAGAGCTGTGTCTGCACATTTAAGATATTTAAGAAAATAATACTGTAATAGGCTATATAGGCGTGTCTAAACACAAAACAATTTTTTTTAGAATTTTTGTCTGTTTGTTTGTTCGTGCATCACGCAAAAACTACTGGACGGATTTTGATGCAACTTTTTTTATTTGATAGCTCTCGATTAGACTTAAAAACTGGTATACATTTTATCTCGCTACTATATCGGGAACCTGAGATAAAACCCAAAACTAGCTCTTAGCTGCGGCGAAGCCGCGGGCAAAAGCTAGTCTGTATTTAGTATTAAGCACTAGTCATCCTACACTAGTAAGCTGCTTCTGTTATTATTATCCTGAAACAACGTCCTCAAACGACAAGTAACAACTGCCGCCTTGTTATAGCAATATGCTCAGATTATAAAACATTTTATAATCTGAGGCAATATGCATTATTACATAGCATCACGCCTGTATCCCCGAAGGGATAAGCAGAGGTGTATTACACACCCACGGTTCGCCAGCTATGTTTAAGTTCCACGTAATAGGGGGCGAGCCTATTGCCGTCTACCGGGCACATTTCCAAAACTTCCGCTACTGGGAATTTTTGTTTTTACGAATGAGCTCAATAAACATTGCCCGACCCGGGGATCGAACCAGTATTACTATGTATATATATTTTTTCTGTGTGGGAATTGAACCCACAACACTTGGCAAGTCGGTATCTAAACTAGTCCGGTTCTTAGACCATATTTAAAAAATAACGTTGTCACCACAATTAAGTTTTCATTACTAACATGATAAGTTTGTCTGCAAATATTATATCTAATTAGCATTAAATGGTACGCCGAAACGAATTATGTTTGCGAAAGAACTAGTTAGTCGTTATCTTCTAATTAAAATGCGATTAGATATTCTAAAAACCCTGATCGCTTGCTAGAACTTGGACTAATAAATTAAGCAGAATTTTTGATCTATTAAAAAAATGAATTTTAAACTATGATGCATTAGTACTTCTTCAATAAGTGAAGTTTGTTAAAATATCACATATAGTGTCACTAACGCCTTCTTAAATTAACTCGTATAATTCAGAGAGGAGACAATATGACATAACTTGATCTTTGGACAGTTTTAAAACATCTTGTGTTGTTGTTGCATTGCACAACAAGGATAGTATATTAGTTAATTTGATGTCGTCTATGGGTTCGACTACATTAGTTATTTATTTATATAGTCCAAACAAAGTCCACCACAATGCAAATATAGCTGCAAGTATAGCGTGTATTTAGGTAGTTTATGACAGTTTTAGTTATAGGTATGACAGTAATGTTAACGAAAAAACTAAATAAATGATACTCATTTAAAAAAAAGTATATTTTCATAAGTTGCATGTTCCCTCAATGAAAATCGTGTTACGAGTTCACGAGACAAAAATAGTTGACGTCCATTGTTTCCTAACGATTATTCTATCAATGATGATCACGGAAAATTTAAAACCCTTCAAGTATGGGTTATAATGTGGGTACATGTGCCCGTCCATCCATCCATCCATCAGCCCTTTAACGTCCACTGCTGGACATAGGCCTCCCCAAGAATGGGGGACAGTACCGTAATCGCCACGCTTGGCAGGCGGGTTGGCGATCGCAGTGGATGTTGTTAATACTCGAAGGAGCGCTGCTGCCCACTCCCCCGGTATTCCCTCAGTCGACTCTTACGACTCCCATGGGTGGAGAGGGGTGGGACAATTCTAAAGCCGGCCCCACACGGCCAATCATGTGCCCGTACCGCGGCACAAAATCGGATGCGAGACGGTTTAAGATTTAATAATTGAAATTGTGAAATACAGCATTCGTGGTCACGATAAAGGAATATTGATACTTTTCATTAATAAAATTACCTGCTATTAAGTTCTCAAATTGCATAAACTATATTGGAGCGATGTGTGACATAAGTAGAGACGTGACAACCCTACTATGACATATACCAAGCTATGACTCAGCTCGCTCGTGCCACATAATGCGTACCAACAGCCACGAGGAAACTCCTAGCTCATATTATATCGCGCTATAACTTTTATTTTGATGCAATTCTGCGTTATGCGGTAAGCTGACTCAGCTTAGTAATCTGTCAGCAACATGGCGGTGAACCACTGCGTACGCTACTGAAGTAGTGCATGAATCATCTTATTTTTATCGTTTATCCTGCATTCCGACAATATTACACCAATACGGTCTTAAGTGGTAGAGTTTTCATTAATTAATCTAAATGTAATTTATAATATTACGCGGGTTGGTGCACTGGTAACTAACGTTATTAACAACACCGATGAGTGATGGCCATAATTTATACAACATAACTTTGAAAATCTTCGTGTCTATTAGCCTGTCTTGTGTTCTATATTTAGTAGAATCAAAACATAAAATATACATATATGAATAAGAAGTACTCGTATAGTAGGAAATCTTGGAAGAAATAAACAAAGGTAAGATATAAATACGTAAATGCAAAGATAAGATCCTGCTGACCTGGATGTCATACGATCAAGAAACTAAACGAGCTAAGCTAATATTTAGATATTTTTTTATATATTTTTAGCATTATTGACATGCTTAGCACTATACATTAAACACAACGTGAAAAATGTGAAATCGAAAAAAACAGTCTGAAGTCTCAGTGCTGAATTGGCAAAGCATCTGGACGGTATCCAGGACGGTATGCGGGTTCAAATCCTACTCGTGACTGTTATTTTCGATTTTACATTTTTCACTTTGTGTTTAAGAGCTAAGCTAATACCTACATCTTCTTATGCTCGGGCCACACTAATGAACAACGCCACTAATTATCGCGATGATGAAAGTTTGAAGTTGGTGTTGCCACGACTTATCCCTAGAATTCGACAACGGTATTCAAATTTCCGTTTGACGTTAGGCGATAACTCCAGCGGCGGTACGTCAAAGAAATTGAACGTTTCAGTGCGGCCACCCCTTTTTTTGTTAAGGCGGTAAAAAATGTTCCTAACCGCACACCCCGTCGTTCGGGTCAACGAACAGGGTAGTGTGGGGCCTGCACCCACTAAAGAAACCCGCCGTGTGCCGTCTCTCCGCCTTTATTGGCGGGCCACTGGAACTATGTTACTTTCCTTCAGTGGTCCGCCGGCGGCTTACCCTTTCGGGTACCCTCTACTAAGCGACGCATCCGCACACGGAGCGTCGCACCTTCGCGGGAGGCTTTGCGGGTGGAGGACGTTCCCCGGTCCATAGCTAGGGCGGCATGAGGCGCAAGTACCTGCGCCTGCGCCACCCCGGTCGCTGGCGGCGGTTTGGGTCAGCGGAAGAATCCTCCTCCCTGGCCCTCTCCACCCAATTCCTGTCGCTGCCAAGCATCGCTCTGACGACGCTCGGCAGCGAGAGGTTCCCCCCTATTTCCGCGGCGAGTTCACGGCGCTGCTCGACGCAAGCCGGGCACGACTCGAGCGTGTGCTGTGCCGCGTCCTCGTCACAGCTGCAGTGGTGACAGCCCGGTGTCGCTTCCCTCCTTGCGCCTATGTGCAGATATCAGCCGAAGCAACCGTGCCTTGACAGCATCTGCACCAGTCGGAAGGTAAGGACACCGTGCCATCGCCCCACCCACTCCTCCAGCACCGGCTGGAGAGTGCGGCCACCCTATTTATCGCGTTAACGCAATAATTATCGCGATGATGGGCATTGATGATGTCCGTAAGTGTGGGCCGAGCATTAAGGCGAGCTAATTATGCGATGACACACAAAAAAAATTTGTGAAATAAACAATATAACGTATAATTATCCTTGTTATCAATTTGATAAGACTAAAAATTGATATATTGGAAACACCTCCAAGGGAAGTTTCTTGACAATTTATGTATGTTAGCTTCAAGTCTCCAAAGTAAACAAAAATCTGATATTAGTTTGACCAGATTTCCCTGCGCGTGCTAAAGGAGTTGCATTTTTTCAGAACTGTAAATCTGTGTAGATTGATGAAAAAATATCTTCATATGTGTATATCCATCCATCCATCCATCCATCAGCCTTTCAGCGTCCACTGCTGGACATAGGCCTCCCCAAAATGGGGGTTTTACCATAATCGCCACGCTTGGCAGGTGGATTGGCGATCGCAGTGGATGTTTTTAGTACACAGGGGAACGCTGCTGCCCGGTCCCCTGGTAATCCCTTAGCCGGCTTATACGACTCCCATAGGAAGAGATGGGGTGGAGCTATTCTTGGTGCCGGCCCCACACGGCTTGTATATCACATATGCAAAAATTTTGTCATCAAAAATAGATTAAGCATAATAATAAAGTTTTCTTTGAACATATTTAATCCTATTAGGTGAAAACGATCGTTTACCTACAGTTGTGTTTCGTATAGTGAGTGAGAGCACCAGAGGCCCAAACCTCGTTGCTATCCTCTCCTTATTATCCTTCCTATACTCTCTTTGTTATTCATCCTATTCTCACCTGGTTATCCTTCCTATCCTTGGAGATGGCGACGTGCCAGTGATGCCTCTGGTATTGCTCGCGTCTATATCCAAAAAAATAGTAAAGAATTAGAAAAAATACCAATTTCAGTTACTAAAAATGCTTCTCTCTTCTACTAATTCAAAGTTATATCATCGGGACTGATAACATTACACTATTGGTATTATAGACCATTATTTAATCAAATATCCATACCTATATTTTAGGAGGAACCCACCACAAAGGTGTGATCTCACAGGTATATATATTCTATAATAACAATGGAATTTCGCCAAGTGTCGCCTCACCAATTAATTATACTAAATGGCATTCTAATTTTACTATCTACCTATATGATTAACATTTATTTACCAGAGGTAATAACCGGTTGAGCGACCAGTCGCGCGTAATCGATAATGAGTTCCTAATAAACTTTATTCGTTTCAATGGTGACGTCGTTCTGATTCCCATTTTCTACAACGATGTCATAGATGATGTAAATGTAGTGATGTATTTCGTTAGAACTGAAACTTTAGATACGTCATAAACATCTTTTGATGTAACGGTGACGGTATTGACGTGACTCATGTTGAAGGCTTCACTATTAGAAGCCTGTAGAGTGTCAGAATACAAAGATATTTGATGTGAAATATCTAATGCGGAGGGAGGGTAAAATCGGCTGTTAGCGTGGCGACGCTTTTATTGTGCTTGTCCCGTTCAAATCTCGCAAGTTAAATTTGACACACTTCCCGGTTTCCGATTGAGCTGAAATTTTACAAGCATGTGTATATCACGTGACAATGCAATATTATGATGACATGGAGCTGATCTGATGATGGAACTGGAAGGTGGACATAGGAACTTTATAATGAAACGGCGCATTCCCATTGAGTTTGGGCTCGTATGATTCGTCTTGACGAGTACTTCGTCTTTAGATAGTATCCAGGGTCTGACGATGGAGCTGGAAGATGGCCACAGTAACTCTGTAATGAGCCGATGATTCCATCGGCCCACAAACCACACCAAACCGTTGTTTTTTCTGGATGAAGTGGTAGTTCTTGAATCTTTTCAGGTTGCTCTTCGTCCCAAATGCGGCAATTTTGTTTGTTTACATACCCATTGAGCCAGAAATGGGCCTCATTACTTTGTTGTTACCAGTCGAAATGCTCGAACGAGTCATCGACAATTGGACTCAACGGATGGACCATCTGCGACGTAGCAACGGCCAACTTTTGATAGACATAATCTTCAAGAAATAAATGCCAAAGAATGTTCTTTCAAATGATAATAAACATTCTCCATTAAATTTGATTATTCTGTTTTTTTCTTTAAAAAATTAGGGAACCTCGAAATGGATCACCTCTTACAAAGAGTTGTCCTGTGTGGGAATCGAACCTGCAATACTCGGACCAGTATCTAAACCACTCCGGAGTCCAGCCCAGTCATTCATCATATTTATTAACTGCCTCGGTGGTGTAGCGGTAGTGTATGCGACTGCTAATCATGAGGTCTCGGGTTCGATCCCCGGTCGGGCAATGTTATTGAGCTTTTTCCTAAAAAGAAAAATTCTCAGTAGCAGCCCGGAATGTGGCAATGTGCCCGGTAGACGTCAATAGGCTCGCCCCCTATTACGTGGCACTTAAACATAGCTGGCGAATCGTGGGTGTGTAATACACCTCTGCCTACCCCTTCGGGGAATACAGGCGTGATGTTATATTTATTTAAATATTAAATATTCTTCATGTCTCTTTTAGGTTTGCTGTTCTATTAAAGTTTTGTTAACACAACTGGCTGGCTAGTAGAAGATTCAATAAGAGTTGTATTCGTATTGGATCATTGGATCGTGTGAGACACATAGAAGAAAGAAAGTAAAAGAAGAAATGGAGCAAACACAAAGAACACATCTAACAGGAGCTTGAAATAATATCTTTTACAATTGCCTTTCCATGAAATGGAGCGCGAGGTGAATGTAAATAGATGAAGAGATACCACTATACAGCGCTGGATTTTTAGTGTTCTTCACGCCGATAACTTTTGTCCTTGTTTGGAGACTGACCAGTAGATATTAAGGAGCCCAAAGCTATGGAAAGGACAGTCAATCTGCAGAAAAGACCCCATAGTAATTATTTCTTTTAAATCCTAATGTAAGACGACTCTTCAATCAGTATTATAGCATCAGTATCTAGCGTTATGTATGTAACTGCGGATCATAAGGTCTCTGGTTCAATTACCGATTTGGCCGACAAAAATTGATTAATATTTTTTTTTATTGCTTGTAGTGGCAGACTAGCCACGGCCCATCTGATGGTAAATGGTAAACGTCGCTCATGGACTCAACTATACTGAGAGCATTGTCAAGCCGCTGCTCACCATTTTATTTCACCTATATGAAATGAAAGAATAAACGGCTATCTCCTGCTACAGCCAAAACGCAACGATGTGCCTCATGGCCGGTCACACTGGAGATGGTGGTACCATGTCCGAACCACCTAAGCATTAATCGCTTGCCAAGTAGATACGCAGGAAAAATTATAGTGCACTAGCGTGTGCTCAATCACAAGTGCATTTCCTGTTCCTTTACTCTCATAATCTGATGGGATGGTATACCCAGATGACCAGAGAGAAATAAGGCGCAGGACCGTTGGCTTTACATACTTTCCAAGGCATGGGGTGAAACACCGTCAACTTTGAGCTGCTATTGAAAATTTCTCGTCATTTAACCCAATAACCGTGTGGTGACGGACTAAGAATACGAGTGTCACTACCCCATTCTTTCCTATGGGTGTCGTATGAGGCGACTAAGGGAAGTAAGCAATTATCATCCATTGTATGGCGGTAGGGCTGGGTACCAAGAGGAAGTACTCTCTTGCTATCGGGCTCTAGTAGGTTGGTACCATCATGTCCCGTGTGGCCATGAAGCACATCAGTGTGTTTTGGTTGTAGCAGGAGACAGCCGCTTATTCTTTCATTTCATACCTGTGAAATGAAATGGTGAGCAGTGGC
Organism: Leucoma salicis; assembly: GCA_948253155.1. Lineage (NCBI taxonomy): Eukaryota > Metazoa > Arthropoda > Insecta > Lepidoptera > Erebidae > Leucoma > Leucoma salicis. The sequence continues at coordinate 8,629,663 of OX411819.1, read as the reverse complement.
TTGATAATAGGTATTCTCGGTATAGTTGAGTCCATGAGCGACGGTTACCATTTACCATCAGGTGGGCGGTGGCTCCTCTGCCACCATACGCAATAAAAAAAGAAGATCACGCTATAAAGAAATTGCAGTTTAAGCTGCCGTAGGATGAGGACTCTCATTGTTCGAAATATTAAGTCAAGCGAGTAGCAGTTGCTATGATTCGCCGTTCCAAAAATTCTAGAGAAACAATATCTAGAAAATAAAACGTTGATAATAATGACGGTTTTGTAACTGCATGATACATTACGTTTTACGTGTCACTTATGACGTTGTTTCTGATTCACATTTATCTGTTGACGTCATCTTCATGACGTGTTTAATTTTTGTACGTATTAAAAGCGTTTTTGCAGCAAGAACAGTTGTAATTTCACGTACGTAATTAATGTCGATATTAGATAGCTGTTATATTTATCCGCGATTCTAGAGTGATGTATGTTGTGACCTGATGAGTAGGTAGTGCTCTTTTTTATCCTTGCGAAGTTGCGAAGTGGTAATACTATATTGAAAGGACCAAGATGAAGAAATCGTGAGAACGTAACGAGAGAATTTTAGGAGCACTGTCTTACACTTCGATCAATAACGCAATAGATGTCGCGTGGGCCCGAAAATTCCGTCTCGGCAAATAAGAGCGCACTTGAGAAGTGAGCTCTTATTTTGTTTAGTTCAAAAAGTACTTTACACGTTTTTGTTGCTATTTAAGCTAGATTACACAGTAATATTATTTGTGTTATGACTTTTACGACGGCCCCTACGGTCTTAAGACCGGCTCGAAGAGTTTCCAGCCGAACCCAGCGATGATGGCGCGGAAGTTTCGGCGCTGATTTTACTCCAACTCCTCTACGCAGCCTAGAGCCTTCACAGTAAACTTCAGATATGCTTATTCTATCATCGGCAGTGTTATTTTATCATTACATGAACCGCCTTCAGTCTGCCGCCGGCGCCAATATACATAAACGTCAGACCAGTAAAAAGTCCCGCAATAAAATCCCCAAAATTAGTTTTAATTCGTATGACACAGTTCGTTTCACTCGTGACGTTGTCTATGACTGCGTCTGACTCACCTTTCTCCGTCAATATCACTGTATGAAGCAATCGCTGTGACGTATTTTGCTTTCGCACGTAATAAAGTGGTTTGACCACGTTACCAGTTAGTGAGAAATGCGATCATAATGCAAATGAGATCTGCTTTAATTTAGTTAAGTGTTTTATTGCGTGAGTCATGTTAATTTCTTATGTGGATATATATTGATGAAGGAAGTAAAGCTGAAGTATTTGGTAGATTGCCCTACTCTCTTGAACTACCAGGTGGTTAGAAAAATTATGTTTGTTTTTTAAAGCTTTAGGAGAATTAGCGTGACCACTGACGTAATGTCACATAGTCTGAGTGGTCTGCCAATACAGGCGGAGAGACGGCACACAGCGGGTTTATTTAGTGGATGAGGGCCCCACACTACCCTGTTCGTTGAAACTTCTCGAAACGTGTGCAGTTAGTTATATTTTATCCCGCCTTATAAAAAATAAAATAAAAGGAGAATTAGCGTGGAATTGCAGACAGCTAGACAAAGAGGGAACTATAATATTTATATTTTTATTTTACGCAATTGGAGCCAATAATTGTTTTAGACCTGATACGGTACGGTACGGTTTAGTCGGTTCTCTGTGCTATAAAAAAATCTGCTCGAAATATTGATGATCTTTTTTGTTCGTATGTTATAAAATTTATTAATGCCATCTTGAAACATCACCAGGCAACCGGATCGTATATAAAAGTGAAAATAATATTGACTTACCTAATCAATTTTAGATAAGTAGACAATCTTATAACAATCTAAACATAGTAGGTACATAGTAGTGATATTGCGGATCCTATTTTTATCATTACAATGCTGTATAAGATAACATCGTATGATAAACTATGTTGTATGTTTGCTTTGTGTCACTACATGCGAAATTGTATAAAATTGTGCAATTCCGCTAGGAGTCATGAAAGGGTACTTAATATATTATATATTTTTGAATAACAACCTTGATAAATGTTTTATGCATTTACAAGTAATTATGTTCTTTATAAGTCATTGAAAATGACTCTGTTGAGGAAATTAAAACCGTTTTAAACAAGTGATCAATATACTAAATATATGATTTGATTTAATTTAATTTAATTATTTACGTAAAAGTCCGCGATGGCAAAAAAAAAATCAAAGCAGTCATGAGGACTGCCGACAGAAGTGAAAACTTAAAACTAGGTATACACAAACAGTTGTTATTTTTGGATATCCAAATTAATTGTTTGATCTTAATTTAAAACTTATAAATCAAAATTATTGATTCATTCATTCAAAAATTATATTATTATTTAAAATTATTCATTTCTTCATTCACAGCTGGCCCAGCGCAATAAGTTATAGGTACTAATAGGAACAGATATAGTGTTATCGTTAACACATCATGTCATGATCATGTCGATGACGGCTAACATGAATTTCCTCCCTATCCAAACCTTCCTATAGAAGTTTTCACTTCAAAAATATCCAACATCAAACTCTTGTGGCCGCGATTTGTGGACTCAATTCCACAGTTCCACTAATTTGCATGTTAATTAACAAATCCACACCTACTGGGATTATAAGCTTTTGCTTGTAAGAAATAAAAAAAAAGTCTTTAAAAAAATTACATAAAAGCTTAACGTATTAAGATACTTTTACCAAAATTTGTTTTTACAAGATGGTGTATAACAAACTGTTAGTGGTCAGCAAATCACATGCATTAGTACCAGCTTCGATGCGTAATTCAACGGTCATTTGTGTTCATCCGCCGCCTCGACAAATATTATTTTAGCTGCCGTTCTTTGAAAACCCTCAGCGGCTCATGTCGGCTATTCAAAAGGAATTCTGATGCCGGTGGCGCCGAGATTTGCAACCATCGCCAAATATTTGAGAGCAAAATGTCGTCTTTAACTAATGAGTAACATGTGCACAACATTTTTTACATTCTTAAAGCGATAAGTAGTGATTTTTTCTTCTTCCTATACTTGAGGCCATAAAGCTTAAAAGCTTAGTGTTTGTGATTATTGCTGCAGATGCATATGATGATGGGTGGTATTAACGGTCGCTTCTTGTTGAATGATTTTAATATAGTTTTGATATGCCACACAGTGAGCATTAAACCATAAAAACTAGTTCAGGTGTTAAAGAATTCAATCTGTTGTTCGTTGAATCTGCTGTAAGTCTAATCGTGATTATATGGTAAATTAATTGTAGCTTAATCGTCACTTTATAATCAAGGTCAGGGGAGGTGATAGGATTTCCATAAACTAAATGATCGAACATTAATTGGATGCGATGCATAGGTTACTAATGGAACTAACTGGGAAATCGACGGTTTTTGTAGTCCGTTTCATTTTTTCATATTCATGCCTGGAATTTCATGTAGTTTTTTTTTCCTAACCGCAAACCTTGTCGTTCGGGGCAACGAACAGGGTAGTGTGGGGCCCTCACCCACTAAAGAAACCCGCCGTGTGCCGTCTCTCTGCCTTTATTGGCGGGCCACCGGAACTATATTATATTCCTTCAGTGGATGCATGTTCATCCCTGGAGCTTAAAATCAAATAAGAATATAATTGTGACCGAACTATCATAATGCTGAAAAGGTTCTCGTTGTGAATATTTTTGTTAATGTGGTATAGGCGGGAGATCTAAAGTATTTTTTTTTATTGCATGTAGTGGCAGACGACCCATCACGGCCCATCTGATGGTAAATGGCAACCGTCACTCATGGCCTCAACTATACCGAGAGTATTGACAAGCCGCTGCATCATCATGCTCATTTCACCGGTATGAAATTAAAGAATAAACGGCTATCTCCTGCTACAGCCAAAACGCAACGATGTGCTTCATGGCTGGTCACACAAGACATGTTGGTACCAACCCGCTCGGACCAGATACCAAGTTAGTACTCCCACTTGATACCCAGCTCTACCATCAGTGAGTGGATGATAATTGCTTACTTCCCTTACTCGCTTCATACGACTCCCGTGGGAAAGAATGGGGTGGTGACACTTGTATTCTTAGTCCGTCACCACACGGACAAAGGGATAGACTGTTTTGTTAATTTAATAAGTTTTAATTTTATGATACTCAGCCATAAATCCACCTTGTCGGCATTCAACATACTCAAACGAAAACAATATCCAAACGAACACGTGTTCATAGCCAATTTTTCTAAGGAATAAACAAAAAATTTTAACAATGGGTTGTAAAAACAGGTACAGAGGCAAGTGCATTTTGGAAATAAACAAAAGGCATGACACTTGAGACAGTAACGGCTCAGGGGGTCGAGATAACACAATATGGCGCCAATTTTTTTAAACTTGTCCAGAGATTAGTCGCCGCCAGGAGGTGTTGGGACAAACGATGTGAAACGTCTGGCTTTTGTACTTGAAATCTTAAGTGTCAGAATGACAGGGCATTTGAATGCGACTGCTAATAACATGTTTAAAATAGCTATACTCCTTGAAACAGTACTTCACCATGGACTCTCTCTCTGCATACAAAATATAGTTATTTTGTATGCCAATTATTATTTCTATAACAACTTTAATGTTTTTAAAAGTAGTTATTGAATTACCTTACAACGATAATATAATAGATTTTCAACCAGAAATTGCGTTTATTGTTATATTACAATACAATATGTGCGCAAAACTTACTACCAGATTTATTGAAAGTCATAATTGCTTGTATTACGATTCAGGAAAGCGCATAATTTGAAATTTTTCAATAACAACTAAACAATATATATAATTTTCAGAAATTTGTACAATACGGTTTGGCGTACATAATAGTTTAGCCGGGCTATACGTGAGTGTATCAATGAAGCTACTCTTTTATGTTTTGGGTAACTGTATATGGAGGAGATTCCGGGAAAGATTAAAACCCTTTTTTGTGTTAAGTGCCAAATTCACGTGTCTCTCAACAGCAAATGACTATAGCTCGGGTCATTATTGTGAAACGCTACGAATAATAAAAATACTCGAGAAGCCTTTGTGCGGCACATCTCAGAATAGGAAATGATGTTTACGATTTTAAAAGTCATATTTTATTGTAGTGTCTAGTTGAGATTTTACGGGTGATTTTAGTTTTATATTCTTTGGGGTTTTTGCTTTGTGATGTCACCGCATTTTATGGTTACGGTATTGGTAATTACAGTTGAGATGAGGCATTGGACGTTAATGTGTCTTATACTATGTGCTTTTAGCGGGTTATTAAATATCAACCTTTTTTTTATTAAGGCGGGAAAAAATGTACCTATTTAACCGCATGCCCTGTCAGTTTGGGAAATGAACAGGGTAGTGTGGGGAGGGCCCCACACTACCCTGTTCGGCAGCCAGATGTCTCCCCCTATTGTCGCGACGAGTTCACGGTGCTACCAGGCCCAAGCCGGGCACGACTCGAGCGTGTGCCGGATAATCTGGACTCTTTTATTGTAACTATAGTTTATAATTAACTTACCAATTGTAAGTTAATTAAGTAGACTTGGTAGTATTTTGCTAAACAAGAGTTACTATTTTGGTTGTTTGTCTTTGTCCCCAAATATGGTAAAATACCTAAGTACTCGTAGGGTGCACAGAACTTTCCAGTGGCCCGCCAATAAAGGTGAAGAGACGGAACACGGAGGGTTTTTTTAGTGGGTGAAGGCCCCACACTACCCTGTTCGTTGCCCCAAACGACGGGGTGTGCGGTTAGGAACATTTTTTGCCCGCTTTAACAAAAAAAAAGGGTGCACAGAACTCACCACTGAAGGAATGTAATGTAGATTCAACAAAAAAAAAAACAAGTTACACAGAACTTATCATGTGGCTTAGTTTTAGTTCTCATGATTATTTGTTTAGGGATATCTAAGCAAATTACATATTATGTATTAATTCGTTTGATGTTATAGTCCGACTACCCGAGGCCTACAGAAACTCAAACCCCCTTAATGTATATATATATATTTACTGAATAACTATTCAGAGGTTATACGGCGTTTATTAGTAAGGCAGAAAGAGTATGAGATACGAACGACCTTCACCGATTGAATATTCAAAGGAAATTGTTTAAGTAATTTGTAAAATATAAGGTTCAAATAAAATATGCATGGGCGGCTAGGCCACACCCTTTAAAGCCTATAAATAACGTTCTAATGTTTTAGATCTATTTATTTAGCAATTGACATGCTCCGCTACTTTTTAAATTGGACGGATTTTAATGAAACTGAAGTACTGAACTGACTATTTGCTTTTTGCTTAATAGCTCTTGATTAGACTTAAAAACTGGTATACGTTTTATCTCGCGACGAGTACATCGGAAACCTGATATATAGACAAAAACTAGGCTCCGTCGCAGGCAAAAACTGGTAGATTTTATAACAAAAAGTAAAGGGAATATAATAGATAAGAACCACAGCCGTGCGATCAGCATTATTGGCAGTGGTTAAGTGCAAAGTATAAACATTTCACTGTTAGGTCCTACAATTTCATATTGGCGTTTTGTCAAACAGGCCACTTTGATCTCAAATATCTAGCGTTTGGTTAGGATTTGAACGTGCATATCCTGGAATACCGTCCCAGATGCTTTGCCAATTCAGCAGGCATCAACCAAGACTTTAATAATGAATGTTTTATCGAAATTCGCAGTCCCGAGTAATTGTCACGATTGCTGAATTGGCAAAGCATCTGGGACGGTATTCCGGGAGATTCAGGTTCAAATCCTGACTGTTATTTTCGATTTCACATTTTCGTACGTTGTGTTAAGTAATATGAATTAATATATCAAATGCTTAAAAAATACATAAAAATATCGAAAAGAAATGTCGTAGAGTGATTTATTTTAGTATATTATTCCACCAGTCTAATATACTCGTTTATTCACTTTTTAGTAAACCTAGCAGGTTTAACACAAAATAAAGTGATGGGGCGTGGAGAAATTTGGTATTGACTCATTTATTGAATATAATGATATAAGGCACCCTGTAAGGTTACCATGGTATTGAATCATATAATTCTCGTTTGAATACGAATTCTGAAAAGTAATAATACCTATATTCACACTCTAAATAAAACCCTCGGAAATTTGGTGACGTGGTTGCTATGCGGAAAAATGAGTCAGTACTCAACGAACCATTAATCTCATCTCGTTAGGTAGATAGTTACTTACTACGAAAACCGCAACCTTCATAGTTTTTTCATCTTACATCTTCTAAGAAGACCAAATAGCTGTGGTTTTACTGTTGCAATTATGGAAAACATAGACTTCGTATTTATTATGTATTATTTTGCAATTTTTTCCTGAACAACGTGCGGTTGTCAATTGACGTCAATCGAAATATTAACATACTGGTACGGAGTTGGCCAATTATCGAGTAGAACAACGACGTTCTTTATTTTTTTCAGTGGGCTAATTATAAGCGGTACTATTGCATGTTGTGTTGTGATAAGGTAAGTGAAGTTTCTAGAAATAGGTTATTGAAATAACGTAAAGAACGTATTTATAATCAGTCGCTTTGTGGTATATCGTTATACTTATTCAGCTTAATATAAGTAGTATTTATTATGGATATTACACTTCAATTGGGGAATCGCCCTAGGTTTGTAAGTAAAACAGTTAATATTTAAAAAATCTGCACTTTCTACGTTATTTTGATGTTGAGAGTATCTCTTAAAGGTTTTGCCAGCATCGCATTGATTTTAAAGCGTCTTGATTATAAATGAATTTCTCTAACTCACAAAGTATAAATAGGATAAGCAAGTATTATACAAATTTTTTAAAAGATATTGCGGAAACGAAAGAATTGTCAATGATTCAGCAAATTTATAAGAAGACACTTCATAGTTTAAGTAAAGTAGCAATGATTAGCGGAATTAACAATTAAAGAGAGAATTAGGTACAGAAAATAAAATGTTATATAGGAAATCTAATTACTATGAATAAATTAGTATTAAGAATTAAGAATGTATCTCGTCTGAAGTTAGAACAAGGACCAATTAATTATTTAGAAAAATCTAAATCTATTGTTATTAATTTAAAGCTATCTAAAGCATACATAATTAGACTTCAATTTTCCTATGAAAAAGAACAAATTATTTGTGAAATGTGGAAAAAGAGAACTTTTAGTGCGAGCGGGAAACGAACCTGCGTTCGTTCCAATCCGGGAAAGTGCTCTACCCTAACCAAATTTCACAAATAATTTGTTCTTTAAAATTACTGAGCATGTCAAGTGCTTAAAAGATTAAAAATGTTTAATAAAATAAAGTTACGATATGATTTTTTTTTTGAAATTTTATCTTAGTGGCCGGTTCCTTGTACCTATATACCTAATCATAGCGCATATTTTTGTTCAGGCAATCAACGAGCGCTTGTAATTAACCATTTAATTAATTATAATTTTATTAACCGTTTTACTCACCGGAAATGTCTTTGACATTATCAGTATATGTGTCATAAATATCTCTGTAATAATATTGAAGGATTTCAAGGTTAATCTCAAAGGTTTAGTTCATCTTGATGCCGTCTCCTGATTAACTACTTTACTAGGAAGTTCCTCTAAAATATTGGGTTTTAGTAGTGTAAAAAAGTTAAAATTGTCATAGTTTTGCCCAAAATCAGTTCAATTATCGCATTTATTCATATTACAATATAGTGCATAGATGGGTACACTTAGAGGTGAACTTATGAAACGGCAGATGAGTTAATTAATCGCAGTAGTTACGCCGTATTGTCCTGTAATGTTTAGTTCAAATGGCATTAATGTTTTAGCACATTCAATTGCCGATGTGACTTCTATGTCTATATATCGCTTTGTCGTATCAGAATTTCTTCATTCTAAAGACATTACTAAATCCATGGATCTAATACGTCAGGTCAGTAACTATCTAGCACTGAGATCAAAGGCTGATAGGTGTAAGCATCGAGTTTGATTCTTCTAAACTTCTTGACTTTCAACCTAAGCATTCAACTATAACTGAAAAACGATGAGTGACTTTAATCCCAAATTATTATAATGACTTTGAAATGGAGAAGGAAAACATTGCAAAGAATCTTGTATGCTTGTGAGCTTGACATCTTGTGAAATTTTTCGACAGTATACAGTGGAGATTCGTGATTAATAATGTATAGTAATGGGTTGATGATGAGTATAGTAGGAGTTATTAAATTTTTATCAAGAAAAAGAAGAATTCAGATGACTGACTAGAAGTTTATAGGTAACTTCCAAGACGTGTGACGTCTTGTGATTGAAGAACTTGTTCCATATTCTCTATTTATAATATTGTGGAGTAGGTTATGTAAAGATTGATTCCTAACCACCTGTACTAACGTTTTATTACCTTGAGCGTTTAGTCTACACTACATAATGAACGGCCATGCAGTGACCTTTGTACCAAAACAAACTACAAGCCTGTAGCATATTATAAGATCTCCATAGGTATTGAAACATAGGTGTTTTAAAGACGTCTAGAAATTGTTTCTGCAGATTGCAAATGATAGCATATGCTTATACACTATGCGAAAGTCCATGTTCATTTTTTAATATATTTAATCAACTCTGTGAAAGTCCTATCACTTACCATCTAGCCATCACTACTAAACCCACCCATAGAAAATGCATATAGTAATAATTATTTCGCTCTCGGTGGCCAGTTTCAACAGAGACTAGATAAGTATGCAGGAGATATTATAATGCATAAGCATATGCATAAACACAAGAGTACTCTCAGTTTCTTCACTTTCATAGTCTGATGGGACGGCATTCTGTCCGAACAGAAAGAGATCAGGCATAGTACTAACGGCTTTGCGTCCTTTTCGTGCTGCTACTAAGAGTTTAGAATATCTTGATGGATAAATATGAAAACTTTTTGCTTCGACCTACGAAGCCGACAGCGAGACCTCATAATCCGTAGTTGTATATATTTTTCTTTTTATTGCACGTAGTGGCAGACGAACCACGGTCCATCTGATGGTAAATGGTAACCGTCGCTCATAGACTCAACTATACCGAGAGTACTGTCAAGCCGCTGCTCACCATTTCATTTCACCGATATAAAATGAAAGAATAAATGGCTATCTCCTGCTACAGCCAAAACGCAACGATGTGCTTCATGGCCAGTCACACGGGAGATGGTGGCACCAATCGACTCTGGCCCGATACCAAGTGAGTACTCCTACTAGGTAGGTACCCAACCCTACCACCAGTCATGCAATGGATGATAATTGCTTACTTCCCTTAGTCGCCTCATACGACACCCGTGAGAAAGAATTGGGTGGTGACATTTGTATTCTTAGTCCGTCACCACACGAACAAATATTTTTTTGTTAAATAATGGCTACTCGGTTTCAATATTTGCCAATGACTTATTTAGGGTATATTTCGTCTTAATAAGTTTAATTCATTAGTCGAAGTCAAAGTCATATAAAATTAGTCATAGTCAAGTCAAAGTCACGCTACAGCAAAGCGGTGGCGACTTAACTGAAGCTTCTATGGAGTTTTGGAGGTAACACGAAAAAACATGTTTTGCCGCATTATATCACTTGCCAACACTTATGCACGTACACAAATAGTTTATAAGCAAAAGACCACCACTTTTACACATTAATACTTGAAATAACATAAGTTTAAGAAAATAATACAAAGCGACGACACGATCTTCTTCATGTTCCTTCCAAAACTCCAGTCGTATACATTATCACATGACAGATAGGCTTTTTTAAATATTTTTATGTAAATTTTAAGCATTTGACATGCTTAGCTAAATACCAGAACACAGCCAAGCTTTTGTTTTGAGTTTTCTTTCACGCCATCACAATGAAAACGTCACTCATTTTAAAAACATAATATATAGGGTTTAACATGGGATAAAGTGGCTTCGTGTCTGAAAGGTCAATTAACAATATACATAGACTTAATCTAATCTTGAGCGTGATGTGTGCACATAATGCAATACAAAACCGGATCGGTGTCGCTCGGCGGTTTAATAATAATCTGCTTCTTATTAGCTGCGGAAAATATATTTATGCGGCCTTCGAGCCCATGACAGGCCAGCGGGTATGTGGGCACCTTCATTCCCATCATATACGTCAGAATATTGAATAAAAATCAACAAATATATTCGACATAAAACATGATTGCTTCGTATACATCCACATAATCGTCATGATAATTGAGTGCTGTTTGTTTTTTATATGCATTTAATAACTTTAATTGAAAATCCAGGTTAAAATACACCTTAAAGCTCTATACATAAGTACGTTGAGGGTCTTGATGAAAACAATAACATGCTGGTATGAGCGACAGCAGTCAATTTAAAATGTTAAATGTCTTTTGATATAACTGTCACTACAAACATCGCATAAATAATTTTAAATTATTGTCTTATTATTTCTTAGTTTTTATTTAACAAATCAAAAACGAGACAGTAATGAGCTATTGTATTCTTTTTGAAGAAAAAGGGATGTGAACCCACCACTTCGGCCAATGATAATTTGCCATCGAAAAAAACTGTCACGCATGTAGGCTTCTTCACAATTTGTGAATTGAAACGTAGTTACAAAACCTCAACGTACTTATTTATAAGACGAAATATATGTAGGTACTACTGAAGTAATGTCACATAGTTCCAGTGGTCTTCCAGTACAGGCGGAGAGACGGCACACGGCGGGCTTATTTAGTGGGTGAGGGCCCCATACACTACCCTGTTCGTTACCCCGAACGACGGGGTGTGCGGTTAAGTACATATTTCCCCGCATCAACAAAAAGAAAAAAAAATGTAAGACGAATATTAATACCATAGATAATCAATCAATGGTCAGAGCTTAAAGGTAGTTTATTAAAGGTAGGTTTCTTATTTAAATTTACCTCTGTGCCTACGTAAGTATGGACTAAAGGAATATGCCTATTAAATTTTAAACCTGCTTCTAATGTGATTCATGTGGTAACTGACTAGTATTTGTCCTTAGTATGTATGTACATATGGATGTATGATAATAGTTTAAGGAATTTTAATTTAAAATTGAAATTGGCTTGTTAATAAAGATGTTTAGAGAGATAAGAAAAATATGCTAAATTCTATAGATCAAATTAACAGATAAAAAACTAGTTTTTATTAAAATCACAGAACGTTTTACGGAACAAGGTGGTTTTTGCGTTCTTAATATATGCAAGGTCATATTTAATAAGGCTGGCATTAAACATGAAATTTAACAGGCCTATTAAAACTGTGTGAGAAATGTACTTGTATCATATATTATTCTGTTAATTATTTAAAAAAAAATACTCGAAACTTAAAACCAAAAAACAAGCGTGCATTTGTAACGAGCATTGATAGTAAAACTCCTCACTAATTCTTTTTTAAGGAAGACATAGTGCGCCATAGTCACACACATTTGTCACACACATCTTGTTTTGGTCCTTTCAATGGATTAGGTTTTTTTTGTTTATTTTTACAGACAGCACCCTGCACTAAGGAATAATCCTTGTATCGCGAGGGACTGTACAAACATACACTTTCACAAACACAAAGAGCTGTCCTGTGTGGGAATCGAACCCACAATGGGAAGCCGGTATCTAAACTAATCCGCCATCATTATACGATATACGAGTAACATCTAGTCCTCTTTTAAGTGAATTTTGGTCGCAAATACTAAGGATAATAAGGAGAGAGAGGAGGTATTGGCCTCCAGCGCTCTCACTCACCATACGAAACACAACGGCAGGATTAACTTCTGTTGTTTCACACTGTTCTGTGAGAGGGTGGTATTTCCCCGATTGAGCCGTGCCTGCTGGGATCCGATGTGAATACAACATGCCTGATTGAAAAGATATCAGCTATAAACCAAATGATTTTCTACGCTCATCGAAACACGGGATATACTGACAGATTCAACGAAGTTGTTTCTAGCTGAAAAAAATCTAAAACGTGACCGTTACAAGTTACATATTTATGGCTCTACACTAACGAGGCACATAATTGTCTGGTTTACAATTTTGAACCTATACCTGACGCTCATACAACGACAAGAAGACCAATTACGATTACATCATCCGTATCTATACCATATATGTAGAACTAATTAAGGTAATGAGATCTGATGGAATAGCCGATGCGTGTATCAGTAAAGTATGAATGAATGTGTAATCCAGAGTGCACTAGTAAGTATTGAAGCATTCACGCGCTCATCGCTCGTACATGCGTGCATTAATTACTTAACGCCGGTACATGAATGAGTTACAGTTAGGGCTGACTAGAATTAATTTGTTTTAAAGGTATTGCTTGTTTCAAAATTTTGTACCAATTTTGAGCACAAGTATCGTGTTAGAGAAGGATTTAGATCACTAGTTCAGGTAGATAGACTTCACAAGCCGTTGAGAAAATCTCTAAGGGATGTAAGTTTCCTCACAATGTTTTTCAAGTACTAGGTAGAAGTAATTTGTCAACAAAAATAAACTAACAAAAAGTAAAAAAATAATGCATGGAAAATTTAAAAAAACAACTTGCGTTTATGGAACGAAGAGTTTTAAGCATGTTTAATTTTAATACAGTAAAATGTCGACTAATTTTCATTATCTTTGTAAAGGTAAAGTTGGTGATACAAATAAGAAAATTATTATAAGCACAACGAATAAATGTTTTATTTTAAGTTGATTATTTTTAATTTTATGAGTAATTTATTATTGTATGTTTAATTATGTTGAAATTATCATCACAACGATGATAAATAGACGATATACCTAACCATTTATTAAGACCAAAAGATATTTGTAAATTGTATATTCATAAAGTCCCTGTTCTACTTACCACTAGATGTTTAATAGATCCAAAGGAGAACTAAAAGTTCAAAATAATATTTCTGGCCATATATTATGGCTAAGCCTAACTTAAAGAACAAATTATTGTAAAAGTAGACAAAGAGAGCTTTACTGTGAGCGGGATTCGAACCTGCGTCTCTTCCAATCCGGGGAAATGCTCTAGACTGCTAAGACATCGCATTAGCCGACGACATCTAACCTCCACTCCATTGCTTTTTAGATGTCTTTACGACTCTACTATCCATCTTGAAACCCGTAAGGACTCTCTCAATGATTGCACCAGTCAGGCTATATTAGTTACAGGTAGGTTTTACTTGTTCCAAGAGCACCTAGATATATAAACCACTGCGAGGGTGCCATGTCGTTTCTTAAAAGGACAGATTTAATAATTTTAAGCTCTATAAAAACTTTGATTATTGTAAGCCCTTTTTTGTTTAGGCGAGAAAAAATTTACCTAACCACACACACCGTCGATCGGGCAACGAACATGGTAGTGTGGGGCTCTCACCCACTAAAGAAACCCGCCGTGTGCCGTCTCTCCGCCTGTGTTGGCGGGCCACTGTTACTATGTTGGATTACTTCAGTGGTCCACCGGCGGTTATTGGCAACCCTAGCTGAAATTATATGCAATAATATATTATGTTTATCTATTAATCGATTTTAGATGTTGGTTATTTAATATTGAGGTAATTTTCCTACATTTAAACTGAGGAGTATTATAACAAGATTTGAATTTATGATTCCATCCGGCTTCTTTGGTAATTACCATCAAGGTATATGGTAATTCGATACTATATAAGATGTAACCTGAATCAAACATCTATATAAATAAAACGATCGAGTTCCGCCATTTTGCTCGTATGACGGGAAACCTACTGAATTTATTTCAATAAAGTTACCAAATACGTAATAAAAATAATTATGCGATATCTTAATTTAATACTAATTGCTAGTTGTGGAATTTAGTTATATTTTTATACGAAAACATAATTATTTTCTCAAAATAAAAGTAAGCTGATAAGATACTCTTAAGATATCTATCAATGAAAATCCCCTCCAAATCGGTCCAGCCGGCAGACATACAAATACTTAAAAAAAATATATTTTGTTATACAAATTATTAAATATATAATTTCATATGCATTTAGTAAAAATCTGTTAGGTATTTAGACATTACAAACATACTTCAATTTATTTATTTGTATAGAAGATAAGTCCATACTACGCCTGTTTTATGTAAATGTACTAGATATTATCATAATGCTTTTAAAACATTAGTTCTACATAAGAATCAATTAGTGTATTCACAAAAGCTCATATCCCAAAACAATTAACGAAAGATAATCCCACGTAAGTCCAGAACGCACGCCCGCCCACACGAAGCCTAAAAAAACATACGTCCACTATTTTATATCTCGTAGAAAACTCACACATGTTAGTACATGCGTACACGCACACACACATACATACGTCACCCATTAGTATGTGAGGCGAGGACGCTACGCGTGCTCGCCACTCGCTCCGCGGCTTCTTATTATTATTATTTATTGTTGAATAATGTGAATGGTAATGCGTGGTTGTTCACGATCCCGCATAACACCTGCCGTCTTTTCCCACACTCTGACTTGGGCTTGAGGCGCGCGCAGGAAGCGTGCGTGTGCGAGAGGGAGCTACGACTCGCGTGCATTGCACGTGCGTCATTACCCTTGTATATACGTGCTAGAGCGAGACGTAGCGAGGGATAGATTTCGTAGCCGCGTAGCACTTCGTAGCTCATTTACATATCATATGCTTAGCAAATAAGATTACGTAATTACTCATCAAAATGTAGTGTTAATCATTGTGTAATAAAATTGATTATACATAGTATCAAAGAACGTAATATTTCATGTGTTATATATACATAACCTATAATATGTAAACAAAAATTTCATATATTTTGATCTGTATTTTAGCACTTGGCATGCTCAGCTACTTTTAACAACAAATTATTTGTGAATGTGGAAAAGAGAACTTTACTACGAGTGGGATTCAAATCTGTGACCTTTCGTGTGCGCGTGCTTCGCACTTCAAGATGCAGATTAGAATCCCTATCACTGTAAATTTCTCATTTTGCACATTCACAATTTCATCTTAAATAATAGAAAATCAGGCTACTCCAAAAGCTATGCATGTTTTAATTTGTGATGTAGGTATTGGGTAATTATCACAGGCAGTAGAAAGAGTTTTATTATTTTTATGCAGAATTTTATCATTGACTGTTTAAGAGCAGAAGTAATATATGAATCAATATACGTCTTGAATCAATTCATCAATTAGCCTATTGCAATCCACTGCTGGACATAGGCCTCTCCTAACACGTGCCATTGCACACGGTCCTCTGCCTTCCGCATCCAGTCTGTCCCAGCGACCTTTTTGAGGTCGTCGGTCCACCTAGCTGGGGCCGTCCTACCTTACGCTTACTAAGTCGCGGTCTCCACTTTAGGACACGCTTGCTCCATCGGCCGTCAGTCCTTCTGCAGATGTGACCAGCCCATTGCCACTTCAGCTTACTGAGTCTGCGAGCTGTCGGTAACTTTGGTTCTTTGTCGGATTACCTCATTATAAATTTTATCCTTCAAAGAGACGCCGAGCATAGCCCGCTTCATAGCCTGCTGTGCGACTTTCAATTTGTGGACTAGTCCCACTGTGAGTGTCCACGTGTTGTCGTATCGTCGTCTCAGTGTATACGTCTTATATTGATGAAATCATATTCAGCGACTTCTCTCTCTCTTTTCTGTCTGCGTAAACTTACGAATTCAATCCATAAAGTTGTTTGAGCGTCCTTGGCATAACTGCTTATCGGGATAAAAAGTATATATTTTATGTGTTTATACAGATCCTAATTTACTGCCCACTAAAAGAGAATATTGTGAGAAAACGTGTGTGCAGGACAGATCTTATCGATGACTCATGAGGTTTGTCAGATCACATTAATTTAACACTCACGCTCAAAAATGGGTTATAAAAAAATACTATTATTATTATTATCTCGAAAAAAAAAATATATATTATAAAATCGAAGCCATTCGACATTCCCGATACTTTGTATCCAGCCTATATTAAATAAAAAATGTAGGTATAAAAAATTAGTTAGGTATAAGAATAAAATAATTTAACGTTTGATATAAAAAAAAACTGGTTTTCCCGCTACATTACTATTATTACTGGCAAGCTAATTGATTGGCTATGATATTAGGCTAAATTATTTATTTAAATGTTGATTAATTTTTTGCAACACGGATGTTAGGTCGTACACGTGGTGTAAATTTTTTTATCAATAAAAAAAATACTTTATAAAAGTAACTAAAAATAAATTTACTGACGACACTATTATTATTATTTTAGTTTGGTTAATCAGCAACTATTAAGTGCTTGATAATATTATAAAAGCGAAAGTGACTGTTTATTTGTTTTTAGCGTTTTCACTCTGTAAATACTGAACCAATCATCATATAATTTTGCACACATATTATGGGGTTCTATGGCCGTGTGGGGCTGGCTTAGAATTCTCCCACCCCTCTCCACCCATGGGAGTCGTAAGAGCTGACTGAAGGAATACCGGGGGAGTGGGCAGCAGCACTCCTTCGAGTATTAAGAACATCCACTGCGATCGCCAACCCGCCTGCCAAGCGTGGCGATTACGGCGCTATCCCCCATTCTTGGGGAGGCCTATGTCCAGCAGTGGACGTTAAAAGGCTGATGGATGGATGGATGGATGGATTATGGGGCTCAGAAAATGACAGAGGTTTTTATTTCGATAAAATGAACGGATCCCGTAGTATAGCTAGTGGTTAGTATTTTACATAGAGATAATTAGTATGCCTTAGAGTGACGTATTTATATCCCGAAGTCCATGCGGACGGAGTCACGGGCAGAAACTAGTCTATTATAATTTTGAAGTCGGTACAGTATTTGTATACGAGTAGATACGTATTTAGGCAGAGGTTATTTATTAACTTATAACGTACCTGCTACGCCACATCCTTTTGAAAAGGCAAAAACTGTACCAAACTGCGCCTCCCTATCCTCTCCTTAGGATCTTTCCTATCCTCTTGTTATTATCCTTCCTCTCCATCTCCTGTCCCTTTCCTTCGAGATGGCGTCGCGTTAGCTTCTATGGGCTACGGTAACCATTTACTATCAGGTCCGTATGCTCCTTAAAAAAAGCGTTTAGTAATTGCAGAGATTTGCGCTAACAACAAAACGACACACAGAATATTTCAAATATTTTTGACCTCTATTTTATTATAATAATAAAGATTTATTTAATTCCATACAAAAAAATAAATATATGTAATATTAGTTATTAAAATCCATTCAAAATTATATAACAAATTAAAGTTGAGATTAAAATAATTACTAATAATAAAATGATCAATTAATTAATAAATATTAAAATAATTAATTAATTATTAATTAGACATATTTATTCCTTTTTTTTATTATTTTTGTATGGACCTCATTCGGGTAAAAGCCTCCTCCAAGATATTCTACTTCACTTTATCTTTAGCTATGTTTAACCATTTTGGGCCTGCTGCTGACGCTATTTCGTCCACTCACCTGGCATGCGGACGGCCTCTTGCTCTTTTTCCTTGTGGTCCGGGCTATTGTTTTAAGAGTCCATCTATCATCGCTGTACCTCGCTACATGGCCTGCCCACTTCCATTTTCTTCGCATTGCGAAAGTTAAAGCGTCTATAACTTTGGTCTTTTTACGGATATCAGCGCTTCTCTTTTTATCTTTGAGTCTTAAGCCCATGCTGCTTCTTTCCATTCGTCTTTGTGTGGTCTGGATCTTGTTTCTGGTTTTTACATCAAATGTCCAAGATTGGCATCCATATGTTAGACATGGTAGTATGGATGTATCCATAACTATTTTCTTTGAGAACAGTGGTAGTTATGATTTAAATATTTCTTTATGAGCCCAGAACTTCTTCCAGGTGATCGCGACTCTCCGGTCTACCTCTTCTGAATTTATGTCTTTATGGAATAATATTTGTTTACCTAGATATACGTATTACTGCCTAGTTTACTATTTTCTTAGCCCCTTTATTTTAACATACTATCCATGATTAGACACGCCAGGTTTAAAGGTTTTATAATAATAATAATAATAAACCTTTATTTTCAAGTACCAAGACTCATAGTTTTGTTAGTAACAATTTGCTTATGACTATGTTAGTACATACACTTCTAACTACCGCAGGATTACCGGACTCGTGGGTCCGGCTGACACCCTACAACAGTGACTAATATAATTGCAGTCAAGTCTACTCGCTATCATATTTAAAATACTGTTGGGGCTGACCCAAACTCTACGAACCAAGGATGCACATCGCTTACGCCTCACTGCGAAGAAGCAGTCCACATTCGCAGTCGCGAACATCCCCGAAGCGCTGCAGTACCGCGGCAGCCCCATCAGCATTCTAAAGGCATCATTGTGTTGGCCTCGAAGGGCGCTGTATGCTTTTTGAGTAAAATGAGCCCACAGATTGCAGGTGTAAAAAGAGGTGCAGTAAGCTCTAAATAATGTATGTTTAACCTCCTTAGAGGCTCGAGCAAATCTGCGTGTAATCATGTTTGCTCTAACACACAGCGCCCTCCGCTCCCTGTCAATGTCGTCGTCATCCCTGATGTCGGCGGTTAGTACGTGTCCCAGATACGTGAACTGGTGCACTCTAGTTAGAGGTACACCATTCAAACAAACCCGGGGCACCATCTCCTTTTTTTTTTCCCGCCAGCCCCGAAGGTCATGATCACACTCTTTTTGGCATTGTATACCAGACCATGTAGCCTGGCATACTGTTCACAAGTGGCCACGAGTTTTCGAATTCCACATACTGATGCACTCAGCAGCACCATGTCATCAGCGTAGCTGATGTTATTGATACATACGCCGTCAATATGACACCCGACATGCATGCTGCTGAGCATGCCAATCATTTTATTAATATAAAAGTTGAAGAGTGTGGGTGAGCATAATCCCCCCTGCCTCACGCCGCACTCCAACCTATATGGTCTAGATAAGGCACCTGCCCACTTCACGCTGTTGACTTGGTGCCCGTACCAAAACTTTAGAATGTTGGTTAGTTCTGAAGGTAAATTTGCTTCTTCCAACTTTTTCCATAAAATGTCGTAGGACACCAAGTCAAAAGCCCTACTTAGATCTAGGAAACAAGCGTAAACTGGAGTCAGGCGATCCGAGTAATATTTCACAGTATGCTTAACACTCTCTGTAGACAATCCTGCACGGAACCTGAATTGATTATCGTGGATTTGCAAGAACATTTTAAGGTGAGTGTTAATCACACTGTCAAATAAATCTTAGATAAAGATCTTTAAAAAAAATGTAATCTTTACATAATTAAACTGCTATAAAATTAGCATCGAATATCTATTTAAAAATCTTTAAAAAGGAGACGCAATATAAAACAACAACACGAGTCTATTAAATCAAAATATTTGGCGGTTGGTTTGGTTAATTATAATTTTTTAAGCACTTGATTTTTTAAACTTATTGAGATACGATTTTTTAAAGACCTAATGAATAATACATGTATTATTAGCACACGAAGGAAATTGCCGACATAAAATTAACATAAAACGAGGACGCCCATGTATGATCACTCAGAAGTATCAATAATAATTGTCATGTGTGGAAATCGAACCCATAATACAGCGCAACAGAGTTTGGCTATCCATTCAATACGCCGTTTGTGCACTTAATGTTGAGTTCTTAATTTGAAAACCTTTCGTGATTTTACTTACCTTTCGCCATTTTTTTAGGACCTGCTATAAGAAATAATCTTTGTATTACCGGGGGCTGTACAAGCATATAATTTAATGGAAACTATTGTATGCTATTTGTATCTAGTTGCATCAATTGTGCCAGATCTCTGGTGATTGGGAGCCGATGCGTAGTTATTCTTTTAGCAATCATTAATATTCGTTCGGGAAGCTCCTTCTTGTCCGATATTCTACAGTGTCTGAAAAGGGGTGAGGTTTAGGACCAGTCTATGTTACTTATGGAACCGAGGTGTGGTCGCTTAATGTTGGATTCATAACACAGCTTCAAGTCACTCAGCGTGCTATGGAGTGAGCTACGCTCGAGGTCTCTCTACGTGACCTAATCCATAATACGGAAATCCATAGCAGAACAAAAACTAACGAGATAGCCCGCTGGGTCAGCACGCTGAAGTGGAAATGGACAGGCAACGAAGAAAGTTCGCAGGCGGCCCCGGATGCAATTGGCATAGGGCCGTGTGTGGCGTTCTCTTGGAGTGGCCTATCCAGCAGTGGATGTCGAAAAGCTGGTGGATGGATGGATGAATTTTGCCTAAGAATAATCGACGATAAACAACCGGTATGCTACATATATATGAATCGATAATCACGTCCATGATAAAAACTTAATAGAATATCATATTACACGCACGCACCATACTTCCTACCTACAAAAGACGACGTAATTTTCCTGTTATGCTCTTCAGCAGATAATAAAGAGCAGCCACTAGAATAGACACCCCGGATGTTCGCAATTTGGTTACGTTCGAACCATTGAATTCAATAAAATTGCTCATCCCAAACAACTTCACTAACATGTTCCATCAATTATAAACTCTACATGAATATGTTAAAGTTTTATTTGCGATGTGATGGTGATTAGGGGTGAGATTGTCCATCGCGTAGGTCAGTCTATTAAATCGAGTTAAGACCGGACGACGTTCTCGTGTTTCACCGATTTTAGCGAAAATATCTTAAGTTACGTATACATTGTAAGCTTCGGGAGAGATTTTGTTTTTATTGTTCATACGAGTATTATGTTATTGTTATACTGAGTAATTTAAATAATAAGAGAAAGTTTACAGTTGTGAGCTTAGATTTCTAATATATATGCAAGAAATAAATTATTATTTTGCATATTTTGATCTGTATTTTAGTACATGACATGCTCAACTACTATAAAGAACAAGTTATTTGTAAAACTGGAGTTAAAGGCTCTATAACAAATGTTAAGTGGAGATTAAGTGTCACCATTAGGTGATTGCGATAACTTAGCGGTCCAGAATACTTCCCCGGATTGGATGGGACGCAGGTTCGAATTCTGATCGCAGTAACGCTCTGTTTTTCTACTTTTACAAATAATTTCTCCTTTGTTATTTTGTATGCTAAATATTTTATGAGGTGAACTTTTTAGTAGTTTCTGAGTATCCCCCGCGCTATGCTCTCCTTATTATCCTTCCTATCCTTTTCTTATTCCCTTGCCCATTTTCTTTTTATTATTCTTCCTCTCCACTTTCAATCCCCTTCCTTCCCTCCATTCAAGGAGTTGGCGAGCGAGTGTTAGTACTAGCATAGTATAAAAAAAGAAGTATGAGTTTCAACATCCATTTACAGTCCTTCAAAGGTATCATGATTATGTGTTTTTTTTATACGTAAAACAAAAAGAAACGCATATTTCCGTGTCAATCTTTAATGGTTGAGGTTGAGGCTGTATGGTATCTAGGTTAACCCATCCTTTTTATTAATACTATAAATTATAAAATGGTAGAATAAATTAGCATCCTATTTTCCTCTGGGAAGATATATTTAAAGGTTACTTTCGCACGCAGTAGGCATTATCCCGTTGATTCACTTCCTTCTCCCTGTGAGGGAAATAACTGAGACATTATATAGTCCAAGTTCACCACCGAAGGGACAGAAGATAAATAAACATCAACAAAATCGACCACCGACCAGTAAACAGTATTAATATTATTTCAACATTAATTATATATCGGTGAGATAGCCCATAGCTACTGTTAACTGATAAAATCGATCTGAGTCATTAATTCAACTGTCAAGTACTATGATTACGGCAATATTGTATGTAGATTGTAGGTACTAACGTTGTTATAGAAATATATTACGGAGGCTGCAGCTCTGTACTCAATTAGTAAAACGGATACTAGAGACTATTAATATTGTCAGTTTTGAAAATATTACTAAAATGTTTTAGTTTATAATTTGAAGACAGATGTATTGAGTTCAATCTTCGATGGGGGGGGTTATATAGTCAAATTCTAGTGAGACTCAATAATAACTTAAATATAATAAAAGTATTTAATTATTTTAAGCATGATATTAGCCGTGTGGGGCCGGCTTTAGAATTGACCCACCCCTCTCCACCCATGGGAGTCGTAAGAGACGACTAAGGGAATATCGAGGGAGTGGGCAGCAGCACTCCTTCGAGTATTAACAACATCCACTGCGATCGCCAACCCGCCTGCCAAGCGTGGCGATTACGGCACTATCCCCCATTCTTGGGGAGGCCTATGTCCAGCAGTGGACGTTAAAAGGCTGATGGATGGATGGATGGAAGCATGATATTTGCTTTTGTTTGCCATTATACAGTTACTTTGTTTTATTAAATATATCATCGCAATTTCGAAAAATTATTAGTATGAGATCCAGCCCGTGGGGTGGGTTGCTAACCGGTATCCGCCCTTAAGTTGATCACTGACATATAAAATATGTATACAAATAATTATATGTTCTGAAGGATTCGTGCTAACAGGGGGGCGAAAATTACTTGATGAATCACGATAACCAAGATTATTTCACAGAATGAGAGCCTTTTTTGACCTGTACTCTGAACACTACTTATGCACGCTTAGTGCTGTTTACATGTTTTGACAATTAGTGCCAGCACCTTTGTTACATAAGTGATTTATACTACCTATTATAAAGTTGTAACAGAGTTGTGTCTGTACATTTAAGATATTTGAAAAAAAAATATATTGTATTAGGCTATATGTATAGACGTGTCTGAACACAAAACATTTTTTTTTAGATTTTTTGTCTGTTTGTCTGTTTATCTGTTTTTTTGTTCGCGCATCACGCAAAATTACTGAAGGGATTTTAATGAAAATTTTTCTATTTAATAGATCTCGATTAGACTTAACAACTGGTATACATTTTATCTCGCTACTATATTGGGAACCTGAGATACAACCTAAAACCTAGCTTGATACAACCTAAAGCAAAGGCTAGTCTTTAATAAAAATGCGCACAGCTCAGTCAAGTTGAAAAGTCATAGTTGTGTTTTGTCTGTGAAAGCTGGGAAGGTTAGGATTGACAATGTGCTATCCAAGGCATTGGTTTGATCACAATGTAAAGTTATTCCAAAAAGCAAGCTTGTTATTTTATACTTGATAATATTATTTGACATAAATATGAGTCGCAATTAGGTACTGGTGCTATGGCTCATTGAGCCTAAGCCATCAATGGATCAGTTTTTGCTGCATTTGGCGAACGAGTGTGGCCGCCAAATGTGGCTTACGCCTGTAACCTGACCTCAGCTAGCCGACACTTTCAGCCGAGATTCACGTCATATGCTGTAACACATGGCGGGCCAAAGGTCGACTACGGTGGCATTTTTTTCACCACCTACCTTGTTTACATCATGTTAACTCGTGTGAAAAAGCTGTTATTATCAAATAACTTTTGTAACAACCGTTTAAAAGTTGCTTCGAGTTATCACATAGTTAATAAACGACTCGGCACCAATTTATTTTATTGTAATCATTGCTCTCACTCGGCGGCAATTGCAAAATAACAAACGACTCTTAAACACAGTAGCGACGACTTCGCTCGCGGATAAATCAACGTCTTCATAACAATTTTATTCTTTCTTTTGAATAAATAATACTCGCCTCTATCCCTTTCACGCTTCGAATTCGAACGGTTACAAATTATTGTTGGTTCTCTTTATTTTATTGCCGTATATATTTTTGCTTTCATTTGAATGTAGAATCACTTGGCATCCTTGTTTATCTGGTAGTTAGTACTCGCTCTGTTTCGTTCTATCTCGCGGCAGTTAGTAGCGCCTCGAGCACGTGCGATACGTTAAAGGCAGATCGTTCCCACGGTCGGGCTCGAGCCAGACGTGTCCCCCGCGCGTCACCTCGCCCGCTGCGCGTGATTCGACTCCGCACTCCGGACACTCGTGCCAATGAAATAAAGTGCCCGTACAGCACGTTCCAACTGCAAATGCTATTTGAATATTTAAATGAAAGTAGACGATGGTCATCTGTTACTATCTCACATTGAAAATTAATAGAGTAGGTACATATTTTTTTTTTGTAATTTCATGACCTGGTAACTAAGACCTTTAGGACAAAGTATTTGATAACTAATATATGTACTTAGTGCTTTTGAAGAGACTGCCTGTTCTCATTACAAAAACCTACTAGACAATTATGAGTTTGGGTAGCTCAGTTTGCTCGAATGAAAGTGAAAGTAGGTATACGTACCTATCTAGGTGAATATTAATGAATAAAATCTCTGATTAGGACTTCAGAGAAAGGTAGGCAGGTTACGTATCAGGCGAATATTACTCGCTTTTGAAGTCTAGATAATCTGTAAAGCTGTCAACGTTTCAAACAATAATTAATTGAAGTTATTGTGTAAATGGCGTGTTGTTGTGTAGGCGTTGGAGAAATTCCAGTGGCAAACAGGCAACGGTTGTCGCGAATATGGTACAGGCTATATTGTAGAGCCAGTTATCGTGACATTTCGCTAACAGAGCTGCAAATGGGGTCGCGCGTTGGAATTTTCCTCGGAGTTAAAGGATTAATCTAATTGCATAACACAACTATTTGTGTGTATCACAAAAATATACAAGATATACCTCGACAGATTTGTTTTTATAAGATTTTGGTACATTTGATTAACACAGTTAACATTTTTATAATTCTTGTTCTTTACCATAAGCTATAGGTTTGTTGAAGGTATAGTTTTAGTAACCAGTAGTTATAGATCGCTTTAATTTTCCTAACATATTCAATTTTCATAAAACCCCATTAACAGAACAGACCGTTCTGTTAATGGGGATATTTTACCACGATTTTGACATCACTCCTGAGGCTATTATTCCAGGTTGTTCTAATCTTCTGGTTTACGAAGTCCTTGAGCAATGGTCAGTATTATCATGAGACACCAGCGGCCGGAAACATTTGCAGTATAAATAACATTTGCGTAATACTGGAGACACTTTTGAAGATCAAATAACAAGACGGAAGTCTATGATATCCTACACAAAATTTTTTTTTAATGCTTTTTGTGGCAGACTAGCCACGGCCCATCTGATGGTAAATGGTAACCGTCGCTCATGGACTCAACTATACCGAGAGTATTGTCAAGCCGCTGCTCACCATTTCATTTCACAAGAATAAACGGCTATCTCTTGCTACAGCCAAAACGCAACAATGTGCTTCATGGCCGGTCACACGGGAGATGGTGGTACTAACCCGCTCGGGCCCGATACCAAGTGAGTACTCCCACTTGGTACCCAGCCCTACCACCAGTCATGCAATGGATCATAATTGCTTACTTCCCTTAGTCGCCTCATATGACACCCGCGAGAAAGAATGGGGTGGTGACACTTGTATTCTTAGTCCGTCACCACACGGACAAATCAAATCCTTAAAGATTATGCATATATATTAAAATATATTTAGTAATGACGTTTCTGTCATTCCACGTGTATCTACTATTATAGAATTACTGAATAAATAAGGCCACAGTTCATAGCGAACAATGCCGTGTAACCATTTATTCACGACTGTGTGCACGCGACCTTTAACCGCTAACGCGTGTATGTTACGTTACAAAGAGTAAAAAACATGTTTTCGTTCAAATGACACGATTACATCTATGATCTATTATTAGCTATCACATTATATGACCGTTATGGGTTCTAGACGTTTCCTTTCAGCGGCTAGTGACAAATACACATTGATTGAAAAGTCCGAGCCTTGCAAATTCTGAACCTAGACCAGAGATCGAACTTTATGCCACTCTTGGCAGACCTTTTATTATGATAGGGCTATTATTGCATAACAACGACGTACTAGTTACAACAAATTAATTGTGAAAGTGGAAAAAGATAACTTTACTTCAAGCAGTATTTGAACCTACGTCCCTGTGGCTGAGCAAGTGCTAAAATACAGATAAAAAAGCACCTGTGAGTCTGAAAGATTTTCTGGATGGCTTGTGACCTCTGGCCACCCCACGCTCGGTCGACTTAGTGAACAATTTTTTTTATAATAGCCCCAAAAGTAGGCTAGTGGCTTGACAACAAGATTGGTACCTCGTGACCATTCAATACCACATCGCCACTTACAATCATGATAGAGTCACCTATTAATAATAATTATATCCAAGGCCGATCTCAATCTCGGCCAGAGACAACACTAGAGTCTGTTGACATTGGCCGTTGGTTTGTTGTAGTGCTATCTATGCAGGACATATTATTGTAGTAGGCAAGGCACGGCGCCGGCGGCCAAGCACTGTCAACTCCCATTTTCTTTTTATTTAAGGTGGGCAAAAATGTCCTAGCACACACCTCATTGCCCGGGGAAACAACGGGGTAGTGTCACCCACGCAAAAACCATCGTGTGCCCTCAGCCGCCCTTGCTACAGCGGATCACGGGTACGGCATCGTATCGATCGCGATCCGCAGGCGGCGGCTCCTTCAGGCACCCTCTCCTATGTGACGCCCCGCGCAATTGGGCGTCACACAGGAAAGGCGGTTAGTGGACGGCGGGTAATCCCCGACCTCGGCTAGGGCGGCATTAGGCGTGGACTGGGGAACGTTCGCCACCCACAAGGCCTTCCGCGAAGGTGCGACGCTCCGTGTGCATCGCTCAGTAGAGGGTACCCGAAAGGGTAAGCCGCCGGTAGACCACCGAAAGAATGTAACATAGTTCCAGTGGCCCGCCAATAAAGGCGGAGAGACGGCACACGGCGGGTTTCTTTAGAGGGTGAGGGCCCCACACTACCCTGTTCGTTGCTCCGAACGACGGGGTGTGCAGTTAGGTACATTTTTTCCCGCCTAAAAAACAAATAATAGACGTCGCGGGACGTTTACCAGATGTGAAACATCGAAATTATTTTGTAGGAATAATGAGTAGAAATAAAATGATCATAACTTTTTCAATGTGTGCTTGCATAAAATTATGACATGTGTAAAATAGCGGAAATGGACATAAATCATCAGCATCAGGCACTGGAAATCATCTAGGACCAAAGTACTCGTCAAGACGAAACAAACAATTCCAAACTCGATAAGGTTGAGTCGTTCATTATGAAGTTCCTATATCCACCTTCCAGCTCCAACATCAGATCAGCTCTATGTCATTATAATATTGCATTATTACGCAATATAAATATTATTATGCTTGTAAAATTTCAGCTCAATAGGAAATCGGGAAGTGTGTCTAATTTAACTTGCAAGATTTGAACGGAACAAGTAAAAAAGCGTCGCCACGCTAACAGCCGATTTTACCCTCCCTCCGCATTAGATGTTTCACAACAAAAAATGGCGGCATCAGGCGCAGGTTAACACTGTTAACTCTCTAACTTAACTTCATGGTGGCCTGACCCGGCATTCAAACCTGAGATGACCCTTATCGTCCGCATTTGCATACACTATTGCTAGGCTACTGAGAACAAATACTTATCATAGTAAGAGTAATAATATTTTATAACGTAAATTAACTGATAGTCATAAAATGCGCTATTCATGGACATTATACGCGCGTGCGCCCATAAATGGCGTGTGATAGTAAAGTCGCATACATATAGAGACACCATCAATATCTTTAAATGTATTATTGTTATTTGCTAGTTAATTATATATCTATACTATTATAAAGCTGAAATAAAGCTTTGTACATTTAAGATATTTGAGAAAAAGGCTATTTAGGCGATTCTGAACACAAAACATTTTTTTTTAATTTTTCACTGTTTATCTGTTCGCACATCACGCAAAAACTAATTTACAGGTTTTTTTATTCCACGTGGATTGCAAACAAGCATATGGCCCAGATGGTGGTAAGCGGTTACCGTACCCTATAGACGCTAGCAACACCAGAGGCATCATAACACCATTAGTGCGTCGCCATCTAGGAAAGGGATAGGAGGTGGAAAGGAAAGTTAATAAGGAGAGAATAGGGAAGATACTAAAGAGAGAATAAAGGATACTAAAGAGAGGATAGAAAGGATATTAAGGAAAGGAAAGGGAGGGGGTTTGACTTTTGATAAAAAAAATTGTTGAATATTCCGTTACAATTATGTTGGAATCTTGATATAATATATAGGGTAAAAACATTAATTTGCGGAGCCGCGGACAAAGGCTAGTAAGACAAAAGATAAATTCGTGTGCCTATATTGCTATGAATATTTTTTTTATCAAACTAACGCTACACAGTCTTGCATTTATTATGATGACGAAAGGTCATCACGGTCACGGTCACGGTCTGTGTAGTGGTTACTGGGGTCAAAGACAACGGAGTTTGAGTTTTTCAATAGTGTAGTCACTTTGGTCCCTCGTTTTCGTAGCGACAGCTTTATGTGTTCAAAAACTATCTATTGAATAATCACCTATAATTTATGACGCAATTTAACTAAGGTTACATATTATTACTATTATTTATGATTCAATGAGATTGCCTATCTCTTAGATTATCAAGTTACTTAGTAGTAATATTCATGGTATGCTAAATAGAATGGAAAAAGCTTAATAATTTTGTATAAACATTGCTTTTAGATCTATTCCTTTTAGCAATTGACATGCTCCGCTACTTTTTAAAGTACAAATTATTTGTGAATAAAGAAAAAGAGATTCCGGCCCCTACTAAAAATCTCTTTTTCTTTATTCACAAATAATTTGTACTTTAAAAAGTAGCGGAGCATGTCAATTGCTAAAAGAAATAGATCTAAAATGTTTGAAAAAAACGCGCCATCAAATAGTATGAATTTTAATTGCAAAATTAAACTTACTATATTGGATGCATGTAATGCTTGCCGGTAGATGGCGTTAGTCATAAGACAAATGTGAATATGAATTTGGGATGATCGAAGGATCAGTAGGGTAGCTCAGTGGCTTAGAGCACTTCCCCGGATTGGAAAATAATACTAAAAATCTCTTTTTCTTTATTCACAAATAATTTGTACTTAAAACATTGCTTGTAAATTGTAAGTATTCCTGTGTAATTGTTATCGGCGAAAGCAATGTATGTAACATTGTATTCCTGTGGTGTGCTCTTACTTAGGTAATTGGTTTTGCACAATTTTTTTGTCATTTATTTAATGATAGGATGCCACCTAGCACCATTAAGTAAGTTACACTTACCTACCTCGCTAAAAACCTCTTTACAAAAGTATTAATAATACACGACATGTAAATCAACCTTTTTATTGAAAAACTTCATACAATAATACTGACTTATGTGAGAAATTCACAAAAGATCGAATAACGGCGCGCGATCGATTATCATTTTCATACAATCGACTATGTAAAGGTCACGCATAATGCCATTCAGTGTATACAGCTTACATTACTCTACACTGTAGAAACCATCCATAAATTACAAATAAAACTGTGTTAACGAAAATTGATCTAAATGTTCTACGATATAGAGCAGATATTCCATTATTAAGCAATTCCTAAGTAACCATTTGTGATTATTTGTAGAACATCGAAATGTGGCCGCCTGTTAAAGAAACTTCGCACGTTTGTTGTTAGAATTAAAGACTATAATTACAACCTATTTTCTTGAGCAGAATGTATCGTAAGCCAGGAAGCACATTGTTAGGTCACGTTCTCACAACTCCCCTTTTCTTCGAGGGGGAATAAATAATTGCACTTTTTTCTGTCGCATATGGCCAAGAAAAGGGATTGTGCAAGATCGTTCCCACGGTTCGCCCCTTGGGTATAAAGGCCTATCGAGGTCAAGAAAAAATACGTGCCGGCATAATGTGGGGGTAAGCTATTGAAAAGGCAGATGCGCGATTCTAGGGTTAAGTGAGGACTCGTTTGAAAAGTGAATTGAATTGACGTCATACTGTGTGAGAATGTGTTTTCTTATTGGATGTCGTGTTTTGATCTATTTAGTAATTTTATAGTGCAATTGCGAAAGTTTAATGCAGCTAGTTTTACGACGTTCAGTAATATAATACATTTTTATATAGATATACTCATAAATATATACTCCGAAGTGTTTACAAGTCGCTCATCGAATAAAAAAGCTGCCTATATCACAATGCACGATGATTGATCAAAAAATACCAATGACATGGCGTGCAAATGATGTAATGTAGGTGCCTAATTATAAAGTCTATATTTTTTTATTAAGCACATTTCAAATGTTTTAAAAACATACGGGTTCTAATTTCAAAATCCATTCGCAACGTAAGGCCAGTATTAGATCACACAAAAAGTTTAACAAAAAGGAATTGCACCTTTTCTAATGCGTTCTATATTTGAAAACTGGTCGCGTTCCCACGATCGCTCGCGCCAGTTGCGGGCGTCTTCCCCTGATTATTTTTTTCTCTCTATTATGGCAATATTATGTGTGACAGAAACGGTATTAAAAGGTTTTTATAAATACATATTTCTAGTTAATGTAGTTACTAAGCCCAGCGATGTAGATACATGTAATATCGTATTATCGTTGTAATTAAGTAAGTAACAATAGGTACCTAATGTAAATTTTGGCAGTTTTCAAAACCACTTTTATGGAATTAAACAGAGACATTTTTTTTTGTATAAGTGCAGTATATTCTTTATTCTTTCACATGCATTTAGTAAAAAGTAGTTATTTAGACATTACGAAACGGATAGGTACTTAAAATGTATTTATTTGTATAGAATAAAATTATTCACGTAAATATCAGAGAGTATGGAATTAAATTATTGATTATTATAGATAGAAAGTCATACAATAATATTTTTCTTTAATGACCTATTCTTCTTTATATTTATTTTATCTTTGCCTAATAAGAGGTATTATCTACATATAATAAATTGATAACTATTTTGATAATCTAATGTTTTGAATAGCCATTAGGGAAATAATGTTTTTACAATTTTTTTACACATTATTCACGAGATATCATTATAGACGTTCAATCAATAAGATGTAAATACGTATAAAAATCTTTACTCCTGGATGATTTAAATCCAATCATACGCTATAAACTTTAAGTTCTATTTAAGGAGTAGGGACAAGCAAGAAAATTTTAATGCTATGATAAATTAGACTCTACTATGGTAAAATAAGGGGTCGAATTGTTTGCTGGGAGTGAGACAACGAGTGACGACAGTTGAGTGGAGAGCACACATTGCGTTTACACGAGGATCCGTTCCCACGATCCACGCGACATATGGCGCGCGCTGGTTGCACTTACGTGTGATCAACGGTGACGCGTGTACAAAAAACTCACTTGGACTTAGCGGATCTATGGGATGATGCTCTCCCGTAAATAAAGATAAGAAACCGGTATAATAATACGAAGTTTATCCTTTTTTATTTTATAAAACACAGTAGTATTTGTGATATGATCCTATCTAGGTTTTTTGAGATGTAAGACCTGTCAATAGTCAAGTTATGAGATAACAATTTATCTAACTTTGGTGGACCTTTAATTTAGTATTCAAGAGATATTTAGTAAGTAAATTATATATTTAATTTTTGATACATTGTAATTAATATCTATCCCAAAAATAATATTTCTAATAAAACGTATAATTAGTATCTACCTATGTGTAACTGTCACATACTCAAAACAGATAATGAAATGCATACGAGTTACGAAAATTTCATTGTCTATTATCTCTGTATTGTGTACATTTTTATCATCTATTGTTCTAACGCTAATAAGCACTACTAAAAACAAATAACATTATATCTGCAACAAAAAAGTCCAAACTTAAAATTATCAAGGTCGAATGATTCCCAATTTGAATTTCGAATGTATTGAATTTGGAATCTTTTTTTACCGCGTGGGCAGGTGGGTGTGCGCGCAACTGTCGCTGTTCCCACGGTTCGAACTTCCAACACCGGGCGTCTGTGCTGCCATGACACCGTACCACGATTGCCAATTAACAAAATTATTGAATAATGTATGTTGACTGTTAATCATTATAGCTGTACTTAATGAGTTTGAGTAGATAATTTGGCAAATTACACTATATTGTGAGCCGTAGTTGTAAAAGATTATAGCATAGAGTTAATTTAGTAAAATTTAAACTATGATGATATGATCTTATGATTTGATTTTTATTAGGAATATTAATATGTGTACGGAGTATCAATATGACACAGTCGTATTAGCATGCAAAGATAACAACTTAACACTTTCACTAAATTTGACTATAGGGATGTCAGCGGCGCGGCGGGTTTCTTTATAGTCATCAATTTCCTACAGTGTTTTATAAGTTACACACGGAATTCATTTCTTTCTACCAATAAATGTAGATCTATTTAAGATAACTCCGACAAACTTTATCTCTAATCTATAAATATATATGGTAGGTTTTATCGATAGTGCCGGTTTTTTCGATTCAATTAAGCATGTAATAAAGACATTTTTCTCTTTCACTTAAGAATAAATTAAACAATTTCCCACGTAGATACAGAACACATTTTATTTTTTTTAAATAGAATTACTGCATTGGGGTAAATGTAATTACCACTATTTAACATTCGAACAGGGGACCACAATCTATCAAAAACATATATGTTCATTGTCAGATTTATATTTTTTTTTCTAGTTCTACTTTGATAGAGGAGTCTAATAGGTCTAAGTATGTATGTGTCTAAGTATGGAAGGATTGACAAAGTCGCTAGATGTATAAAATTAGTATTTAATATTACATCTACCTTCACTCGAAAAAAAAAGGAAAGTATTTGGCAGAAAGATCACAATTTTAAATTATTAAGTGAAATAAAGGTTTTCAAATTATTAAAACGTAGAAGCTGAATACTTACAATGTTTTAAATATGATAACAAATAAACAACTTTAGGTGGCATAACAATACCATTATTAGGGCATTGTTATACATATTGCTGAGTAAATGTGGGCGCGTGCGCCGCACGAGTCGAGTTGTTGTTTACACTACCTATACATACTTGCGCAATGATATCATACTTTTATTAAGTTCTATTCGTGCTGTTTGTTATGTTTATGTGTCGTACATAAGTTATTAAATAACACGAGGCACTATAATAGATATTAATGCATTTTAGTATTGAATTAATCAAACAAAAATCAATAAATAGATTTTATAAAGTACAAATTATTTGAGAATAAGGCAAAAGAGATTTTTTGTACTAGCGGAAAAAAAAATCTCTTTTTCCTTATTCGCAAATAATTTGTACTTTAAAAAGTGGCGGAGCATGTCAAAATCTAAAAAATATAGATCAAAAAATAGATTTTATGTTAAAATATTAGTGTACATCATGCTTTATTTTCATGTAAAATAACTACAATTTTACGTGTAAGTACATATGTAAATAATGAGTTTATGTTTTTAAAAGAGAGCCATCTATCGTATTTTCAACGAACTAAAATCGTCGGCAGATTCCCCTACAGATAGGGGTGTCGGAATTTGGAAGTTATTATTATTTACAAGACAATAGATCCGCAAACAATATCTTTATAGGTCAAAGTGTACGTGGGAATTACTGCAAAAGCTTAGGGTGCTTCCTATATAAATAGATCCTGTTATATTTAAACATCTTCAGTTATTTGTGTGTTGCGAACCGGGAAGTAACAGTACCAAGAAAATTTACAAAGTTCTGAATTTAAAAGTCAGTTTTTCGTTGAACCTATTTTGTGTTAAATTATCTGTGCTAAGTGTTTTTAGGTTAAAGTGTTAAAAGTCACTAATTTGTTAATTGTGAAAGTGTTCGATTTCTGTCATTTGCAAGCTTAAGTAGTTAATGTCCGCCCTCACCGAGTGTTCTAAGTTCCATTGCCATATGCGATTATGAACAAAATATATAATTATTAATTAACTGTATAGTTGTTTTAAGTGTAGGTATAGGTTATTCAGTACTTATCCCAAATTTGAGAAAAATAAATGTTTTTTAATATAATGTATTGCATGAGTCACGTTCAGAATTATTCGTGTTAACGCTTCGAACAAATTATTTGATGTTGAATAATAAAATAAATTGTATCAGTTGTGTAATGAATGGACACGCGGTCGTTAACAAATAGTGTTGGTGACTCATTCGTGTTTGCTCGTCTTAAGGGGAATGATAGAGATCTGTATTCATTGGTTGTTTGGATTATTAAAATCTATATTAATAAAATAATGGCTGGCAGTCATAGAAACCAGACCATTAGAAAAAAGCCAATCTTTGTTAGCATCGTATGAATCGTAGGTTCTTTAACCTATGTGTATAAAATTAATACCTATTTCCCTTGGTCATCGAAACACGCGTGAACGGATGGAACAATTCTTATTTGTTGTGTTTATTATTGTCACAAGATTCTTATAAAAGAAAAAAATTAAGAAACTTGAGCAATACATTAGAAAATTTTAGAAAACTTAATGATAATATTAATTTTTGAGTAATATTTTTTTTATTAATTATACCAATTCGAATTTAATATTTATAGTTAAAACAGGACAAGGTCTGTCCGGTCAGCTAGTGTATTAATAATATTGCGGTGTTCTGTTTTAGATATAGTATAATTTATATACCAGTGAAAAAAATAATGTTTAGAAAAAAAACAAGAATCGCTTTCAAGACTATCCCTACAGGTACAAATTTGAACTAAAAAGTAGAAAATAATATTTTAATTACTTCAAAGCAAAGAGCTTTGGACAATCAACAAATTATTGATTAACCCCTAGGCCTCGTGGCGTATTGGGTAGTGTAACCGACTTCCATGCACGAGGTCGTGGGTTCGATTCCCACTCAGGACAAATATTTGTGTGATGAACACAGATATTTGTACTGTGTCTGGGTGTTTTCTATCTATTATATGTATGTATTTACAAAAAAAATGTAATATATGTATTATATCCGTAATCTGGTACCCATAGCACAAACATTAAGCTTAGTTTGGGACCAGAGGACTTTGTGTGAAAAATGTCCGTGAATATTTATTTAAGTATACCTATTTACATATAATCAGTTATTTTTGGAGCCTACCAAACATAAAAATAATCATTAAAATACATACATTCGTAATTGGCGGAATGATCGCGAAGCAAACATACAGTTGAATTGAGAAACTCCTCCTTTTTGAATTCGGTTGAAAATACAAAATAATCTGTAGTATTAATTTATTCGCCATTGCATTGTATTTGTAAACTGAAATAAATTTTGTTAATTTGATCTTTACTTTAGGTCTTTGTGAAAGGGTTACACTAAATGTGTAAGGGTAGTTATTAAGGCGATTATCGGGAGTTTAGCGTACCGTTATGTCGAAATTAATAATATATTTTAACGTGTTTAAAAATTAGCCTGGAACTTAGACTATATCTTTGTCATAGAAGTATCAAAGACTTTGACTACACAGATGGCGGAGTGGTTTAGATACTGGGCTCCCGCCCGAGTGTTGTGGGCTCGATTCCCACACAGGACAACTCTTTGATCCACAATTGGTTGTTCTGACTCTGAGTGTACTTTGTGTCCGTGATATTGTATGTTTGTAAAGTCCCCCGCGATACAAGGATTATTTCTTAGTGCTAGGTGATGTAAAAAAAAGGTAACTTTAGAGAGAATAACTTAAAAGAAGTTTCTAGAAAAATCAACAGATCGAGAAATATCATGGACGTTACTCTATGAAGTTGCATCTATTATTACTGACTTGTGACGTGTAATAAGTTTTGCGTGTGATAAGATATACCATGTCCATGAGCGATGGTTACCACTTACCATCAGGTGGGCCATGGCACTGCCACCAAATGCAGTAAGAAATATAAACGAAGTTCTGGGCACAGCTTGTCTATAAAAAGATTGTTCCTAATATTATTACAACATTACTATTGGTCTAAACTGCCTCTGTGGTGCTGCGGTAGTGTGAGCGACTGCTGATCATGAGGTCTCGGTTTCAATCCCCGGGTCGGGCGATGCTACTGAGCTTTTTCGTAAAAAGAAAAATTATCTGGAAATGTACCAGGTAGACGGCAATAGGCTCGCCCCCTCTTACGTGGGACTTAAACATAGCTGGCGAACCGTGGGTGTGATACACTTCGCGTGCCCCTTCGGGGAATATAGGCGTGATACTGTTTTTTTTTTTACAATTGGTCTGTTACTGTACAAATTAATCAACCAGTTTATGAAGCTCCATTGATATACCATACGGCATTAATTAGAACAAGTAATGGCGTTATATTGTTGTGTTATTTTGACCCTTTCCTTAGACTAAAGTTTAAAGGTCAACATGACATATCATCAAGACAATTAGTTATCAACAACGCAGCACAACGTACGCAACACGCCTTAATTGGTAATCACCAGTAAGCCCTTACGATATTTATGATGTTTAATGTTATCTTTGCTATGTATACGGACGAAAATATAAGCATAACTTATGTAATAAGTACTTGCTATAGTACGTATCCAAATATATTATGTAGAAGAATACTTATACCCGGGACAGTTAATAGCGCCAAGGGATACTATGCAAAAGGAAATCGAGAGAAGGATAGCCAATACTTGGAAAAGATATTGGTCTCTAAGCGAAATCATGAAAAATCAAGACATGCCAATAAAAGAGAAAAGGAAAGTATATAGCATGTGCATTTTGCCATGTTTAACATATGGATGCCAAACATGGGCATTAACGGAAAAATATAGCATGTGCATTTTGCCATGTTTAACATATGGATGCCAAACATGGGCATTAACGGAAAAATATAGCATGTGCATTTTGCCATGTTTAACATATGGATGCCAAACATGGGCATTAACGGAAAAACTAAAAAGGAAAATAAATGTATGCCAAAACGGAATAGAGAGAAGTGTAATTGGGGTAAAAAGACGAGATAGGGTAAGCTTAGAAAATATTTAAAAAATAACTAATTTTAAAGATGAGGGCAAAATATGTAAAATATTAAAATGGCAATGAGCAAAACATATGTTAAGAGAGAAGAATGGGAAATGGACAAAAACAATATCAGAAGGGTACCCCAGAGATGGGAAAAGGAGCAAAGGGCGACAACCAATGCGCTGGGAAGGAGACTTAAAGAGAACTGCTGGTCCAGAATGGATGCGAATTGCGAGGGATGAGGCCTATGTCGAAGGACAAGCTGGAGAAAAAAGTACCGATCCATAGTAATACTACAAGTAACAATTAACTGTTGTAAACTCAGCAATAAAGGCTTATTTTTTATTTTATAGTACGTATCCCGGTACACAAAATCCCGGTGCGAAAATGTGAAATTAAAAATGATAACTGTTTTCCGTTGAGGACGGTTTGCCAACTAAGCTATCGTAACATTTGCTCGGAATTATCAATTACAATAACATATTTCGCCTTCGACGTCTGTCGGATGTATTTGCATACATTGTTCTGACCAGGTAAGCTTAATTTATAACAATTAGGAACAACCAAATGATGCCGCAGCCCTATAAATATTTGTTAGTTTTATGTATATTTTCAACCCTCGACATGATAGACCATTTACCAGAACACAAAGTATGAAAATGTCCCAATCAAATGTGATATAGATTAGTTGGCGTATGGAATGTTTATATCCAGACGTATTTCACGAATTTAATTTCCCATTTAACTTCTTCAGTACCTGTGAATAACACGTGTTTTGGCAAATGCACTACTTACTTACCTAATAGATATTGCAATGCTTTTTGACTTTTCACGGATTTTCATCGAAACTATTTTTTTATTCTACAGTAAATGTTTGCTTAAACCCCATTTAATGGCGCTGTAAAGTTATGTTGGGAGATTAAAATGGGTAGCTTAAATCATTACAGATTATAATCAAATAGATAAATAGATGCACATAGATACGAGGTAAATTCTCTTGATTTTATGCGCATATTCTTATGTATAAAAAAAACTTTAAACAAAAACAGTTTTAGTACAGACGAATGGTATTTATATACCTAACAATTATTTGTTATTTATTCTGTTAGGAGTGATATTT
The DNA here is from genome assembly GCA_948253155.1 of Leucoma salicis. Lineage (NCBI taxonomy): Eukaryota > Metazoa > Arthropoda > Insecta > Lepidoptera > Erebidae > Leucoma > Leucoma salicis. The sequence goes on along the minus strand of OX411819.1, from coordinate 8,590,785 downwards.
TGTTTTAGAACAAAATTCGAAACATAAATATAATCTACGCTAGTCCAAAGCGGTGTTATAAATCGATTTCTTTTCCAATATGTAGGAGGATTTTACTCAAGGATGCGTGCAGAAATAAAAGTAAGTATCTAATTTTAAAAAATCAAATGCTATAAAATACATAGCCTTAATACGAAGCCAGCTCATCGTGTTGACGCAAATACTTATTGACAATACAGTGTTAGCCATCATCTGAATAAATAAATGAACTGGATGATATCACCGCTACTTACACCATTTTGCACAGGTGTAAGGTCGCCCACATTATATCTCTATTATACTTCGGTTCGTCATCCAGGTCACGCTGGTCACAAGGGTTTGTCTGATCTAATACTTACATAAAATATACATTGCACAATGTATCTTTTATTGATTACAGTTATAAAGCCAGCAACCTATTGGTGGGCCAGCACTATCAGAGATTAGGCTGTAATTTGTTCACCGAGAAGATTTACCACATCAGGCTTTGCTTTTCTGGACATAAAACCAGCTAACTTGTCACTGAAACACTGAAATGCTGCATGCTCGATTAAAACGTGCTTTTTGGATTCAGAAAAAAATTAATCCTCATTCGGTACTCACCACCTTCTCTTTGCTAGTGTGAATTTATATCGAGATCGGCTTCTCTTGGCAGGCTGAGCAATTAAACTCCTTAGTCGGCCCATGAAAAAATGGTATTATTATCAAAAAAATTACATGGTAATTCCATGTAATTTTTTTCCACAAATTGCATTGAATGGCATGAAGCTGGATGGCATGATTATTTTTTACTATGAGAATATGAACATACTACATTTTTATAATGATTATGTATGTTTTTATTATTCAAAAGTTTTTCTTACAAGTTAGTATTATAGGAAGTAAATTGCATAGAAGAATTACCGCTTGAGTTATCTGCTTTTTCAGGTGACGTTAGTGCTATGCACTGTTGGATTTTCCCATGGGCATTCAGAATAAAAACTTAAGCCGGTTTTGTGCCTAAGTTGCGTGCAAAACATGAAACGCATTAAACGATGCTAATAAACGTGTAATTAAGCATCCGATATCTTCCAGAACTAGAAACTCCCACATAACACAAATGATAAGCCCCGTGAAATGGTTTTATATGCTCCTCTAATTGCTTTTATCGCGTTTATACCATCGGCAGCACCCTAACGGCAGTTTAATTGTAATTGAAAGCTAATTAAAGCTGCTGCCCAGTATAATCTCCAATTTGCTATAGATCATAAGAACTACAGATTATTAACATGTTATACAGTTCGATTTAATTACACAAATGACCCATCCCTTAAATTTTAATCCTTGCACGTGGGCCTACAGAAATACATCATTTTCTTTCACTAACAATGGTAATGCACGTGTATTGTATATTGGAAATTTCGATTATGTAGAAAAAAAATATTAACCCAAATTTTGCAAGAGTTGCGGAATTCGAAATAAGGGTTGCAAAAAATCCTTTCTAACCGGAGCGTCCGATGCATCGAACACGTGCATGAGGTAACAATGCATCGATGACTCACGAACGAGCCTCGAAACATCGATACAGAACGCCGTATTATTAAACTGGAAAAGAAAAAAAAGATAAGCGCTCACTCGTCGTACCGCGTCAAGGAATTGTACATCTGCCGAAATTTCTCACGGATCCGTCGCTTGAGCGCAAGTATGGTATTATTACACCGGACCACTTCGCTATCGCAACCCACGTATTATAATCTTATAGATCTTGTGTTCGGTAATTATGATGACTGGACTAGCGGTACCTCACGGCAACAACTTTTTAATCAATAGTAATAATTTGCATATCTGGTTTGTAGCATTTAGCAAGTTAATTATGCAAAAGATGCATGTTATTGCATGGTTGTGCCGTTTCTGCATAGGGTTGTTATTAATTTGTGTTCCCTTAACATATCTTTGAGTTTGGTTGCACGTACGACTCTCTAATTTATACTCTTATTTTTGGTTTAGTTTTCTCTATTAATATTCCACTCGTACGGCTCACCAAACGATTCGGAGAGATTCTTATTGGTCTCCTTTAGCATGAATTTCAAGGACGAAAATATTACATAGTAAGTATGTAGGTAAATAGGTAGGCACAACTTCGAGAAAGAGGTCAATCGACGAATCCAACTCGGCTGGGCAGCGTTCGCGAAGCTAAGGAAGATCTTCTAGTCCAATATTCCGCAGTGTCTGAAAACGAAGGTCTACGACCAGTGTGTGTTACCTGTGATGACATACGGAACAGAGATGTGGTCTCTGAATGTTGGCCTCGTATCAAGGCTCAAAGTGCCAGTGGGCCATGGAGCGGGCTATGCTTGGTATTTCCCTACGTGATCGAATCCGTAATACGGAGATCCGTAGGAGAACAAGAGTGACCGACATAGCCCGTCCGGTTGCCATGCTGAAGTGGCAATGGGCAGGCCACATCGCTCGACGAACCGACAACCGTTGGGGAAGAAAGGTTCTCGACGACCACGCATCGGACGGCGCAGCGTAGGACGGCCCCACACTAGATGGACCGACGATCTGGTCAAAGCCGCGGGGAGCCGTTGGATGCGGTCGGCACAGAACCGCTCGTTGTGGCATTCTCTTGGGGAGGCCTATGTCCAGCAGTGGACGTTGAAAGGCTGATGGATGGATGGATGAAGTATGTAGGAAATACTATTGTTTGGCAGTCAGACAAGTCTTCAGTCTAGGTTCTTGCCATCTTGTCCACTTTAAGTCCGCTAGCTTAATTTGCTACTATGCTATATATAAGATTGTTTTTTTATTAGTGGGACAGTATTGAGTTGTAAAAAATATTGCGTATGTGTTCCTTATACAAATACTTTTTTTTTTATTTTCTTAGTTTGGGGCTTAGGCAGATTTTAAGTGATAGCTGCATGAATCAGTCATGTACTTTATTGATGCGTTACTAACGCGTTTAATATACTATTCAGTATACAGCATTTTCCATTAGCTTTGATATGTATTATGTAGGTAATTGTTATTGTAAAGGATACCAAAGTAAATAGAAAAAGAGGAACTAGTGGTAAGATTAAGAAAGATTAGAGGATAGAGATCTCGATAAAAATAAACGCTGATTGATCCGTTTTCTTATAATAACTATACAATTTCTTAGAATCGTTTATAATATGTCATTATTGATATTTTTTTTAAGGATTCATTTTGTGTGTTTTTTTTTACATGTAATTATTTCTTTTTTATAGCGTTTTAATTCGGAAATTCCAGTAATAAGTACCTACTGTACCCAAATCGATATGAGTAAACTTAATATTTTTTAAATATTCAATAGGTATATGATTCCATGAAAATAGAGAATAGATAAAAACAAGAGAATAGTCGTTATTCACGTTTAATTTATTTATTTTTGTTTTTGTATGGTAGGTTGCTGTAAGGTCTTTGGGATGCTAACTTTACTAACAAATTTTGTTGTAAAGCATGTATTATATTATAATTAATTTTACTAACTAAATATTATATAGTAAAATTAAATATAATAGAATATTCAATTTAATTTTACTAAATTTTGTTGCAGCTCTTTAACAATCCGATGTAGTAAATAGGTAGTGTTGACTTCGCACGTGCATGCATGAATTAAACGTAGTAGTTAAATTCTCTTTGGCATGAATAGGCTGTTTTGTTGCAAATTGTTCATGGCTTTATGTCTGAACTATTCTGATTGCACAATGCATTCCGAGTTCAAATAAAAGCCTCTACAGACATGTTTAAACTTGTTCCAAGTTTCAATTTTGCGACAGGTTGTGACTTGTCGATTCCAGGGTAGCATTTTTTTTAACTATACGTTTTTTATGTCCTGTTAGTTGTCTATACAGATAACTATATTACGACAATTAGCTAGTGCTGTCTGTAGAGACAGCAAGATATTTTATTAAAAAAATATTATTATTTTTTATTTTTTTAAATAAGGAATCCAAACATAACCTCAAGCATGTCCATAAAATTACAAAATTAGCGAAGGTGAGCACTGAAATACTGTCAAAGAGTCTCAGTGGTCAAAGCTCAAACGACGGAGTGTGTGATTAGGAATAGTTTTTTTACAAACACAACAACTACGACCAAAGAATTGGCATTGCTTATTTATTATAATGGAATTAAATTTCATGTAACATTTTACCTAATTACCGTGTTTTTTGTCAAGGTGGGAAAAATGTACCTCCGTCACGCACACTCCGTCGTTCGGGGCCACGAACAGGGCAGTGCGGGGTCCTCACCCACTAAATAAACCCACTGTGTGCCATCCTCTGCCTGTATTGATGCACCACTAGAACTTTGATTAGTACCTGAACTCTTTTATTATACACGTAATAATATGTTTTATTGTTAGATACGAGTCAATAAAGGCGAGAGGAAATAATGAATAAGACGTACAAAATTACAAACATAATAATAATAATGTATAACGTTTAGGTAAGTTTTTTGAGGCAAGAGTTAAATTGAGTGTATGGTTTTAGGAGCGGGTATACCTTAGGTGTACCTAATTTCCCGCCTAAACAAAAAAAAAATGGTGTACCTAACTTTAAGTACCTTCGTAACTAACTAATGCATGGACGGAATGATTTTTGTTTCTTCTACTTCAAGCAATTTGGTTGCCTCAAAAGGAATCCAGACACTCGTATCATATAATTATGAAGTAAAAACTTACGCATATCGAAGTGTCTTATCAACATGCCGGGACTAAATATTTATGGTCAACAATATAACTGAGTATAAGTGACTAATTACATAAAAAAAGTTTAAAAGATTACAGCGGCGAGTTAAAAAGATCAATGCCAGTAGCGAGGCAGTTCCTGCCCCAGGTCTTGCACGTGCGCAAAACGTTGGTCTCTGAATATGGTGTGATAGCGTCTCATGTCGGATGCCTTCCGACACCCAGTCAAACCACTTTTGAACTACAAGACTAACACCCAACTTGGTATGTACTCTGTGTGTTTTATAATCTGATTTGTTCTAATTATATATATTAGTATGTGGATGCCACCATTAAACATGTAGGTGTGGATGTCGTGGCCACATATTGGAATTGGTCACTTCATGTTATGAGCGACTATTTCATGAAATGTTTAGGTTTCATCATTAACAGGCCATTTCTATGGTCTGGCTACGACATGGGTATAATCTTGGGTGGTATTGAAAAATATCAAGTATATTCAATTCAATTTTATTACCAACTTAACACAAGTATATTGTATACAATAAATAATCCCCTAAAATAATTAAAGCTCAAGAGGAAGATCACAAAACTACTTCCTAACATACAATTATGTTTTTATAATATCACAACGTGGTTTATACAATTAAAGCTTAAATTCCGAGTATTGAGCAGACGTAACCTAGTCATAACCTATATGGCACCTAGAACTAAAAGATTTAAAGCTAAAATCACAGATGGTTACAGAAACCAAAGGAGCAGGCACTGGTTTCACGGAAGACACTGATTATTGTCGTTTGAAGAAGTAATTTAGGCTTGCACCCAGCGGTCTTGAAGGATAGGGTACTGTTGCTCTGGGGTCTGGCATTCGGTGTAGCAGTGTGCCGCTGCGAAATCAGCTTCGGTTTTTGATACGGTGGTCCAGAAGAAAGTGCCAGCTTCAGTTCTCGCAAAGTGCACTGGTACGTAGAAATTGTCAGGGTTCACAGGCACAAGGTCGCACGTGTCTGCGTCCTTGTAAACCAGAAAGTGGGCGCCAGGCTGACATGTCTCCATCTCTTCATAAATTTTGCGCTCCAACATCTCGTTGCACGAGTTCTGCTCATCCTCGTAGCATGTTTCCATAGTTTTGGCGGGAACGCGCTTCGTCGACTTCTTGATCATCTTCATCAAAGGCTTTAACAACGCTTTGATGCCGCTGTTCTTCATCTTTTCACTGTTGTATCTATTCTCGTTGATAGAGTTGTTTGTAGCGATAATATACTCGTTGTTAGCGTAGTAAGACATTTTTGATATACGTAGATGTAGGTAAAGTTAATATGTAGTAGAGAGCGTGTGTTGCTAGTGAGATTACAAGCGGTAATGTGGGGCTGTTGGAGCCGGTCGGGGTTTTATACGGTGCGCGCCGCCCCCGGCACAAAAGCCCGCGTACGTGAAAAACACCCTTCGTGTGTGTGTGTGAGTCAAGTGGTTTATTCGATATCCCGATATGCTTTTCATATAGTGACAGGTCCTCATAATTTTGGTAGAGTTGAGACTTTGTGAATAATTTTTAGGGACTGTATAGTAGAGGTTTGTTTCTGTCTCTTGATACTTGAGAATTTTTTATTGTTCTTATATGTATATTTGTTTCTTGTAAGATTTGGTACTTTTAGGATTTTGTGCTCGTATTCATTCGTTAAAAATCTACAATATTTATACAGTTAGAACTAGTGTTAATTTTAAATATAATATAAAAATTTTTGCATGACAGCAAACATACTCTCATTGAAGTTTAAAGACAGACTTTTGTACTTTTTGTGTGGCCTTCACTCGATATATATTATTACATTTAACGAGTAACAAGTGTGTAAAGGGGGTTCATGGGAAAATCATCCACGTGCCGTCCACACGCTCAAGTGTGGGCAAACAGAACACATGTTGCTTACCCCCTCGGTGCTCAGTGACCGCGACAATGCGATTGTTATCCCTTTACTAGGGTCACTAAGTCAGGGACCGAGGGGAGAGCGTAAACCCCTCACTAAGTTCACGAGCCATTCACGCGTTTTACTCGAGACCCAAATAACACCTGATTTGGGGTTGATGAACATATTAATTATCGACTGTAAATAAAAATGAAATATTGACGAAAAACTTTATAGGTATAGAATATTTATAGTTATTTGATGTGAGTCTAGATCTATTCAACATTTTTGTTTACAGAAAGAATTACCTATTAAACAGAAGATGCCACACACAAAAATATTGGGCTTGTACCGGTCCAAACATGTAAGATTTTTTCTTAGTGTGTCCGAAGAGTGTATTAAAAAAAAATTAAGTTTAAAAGAAATCAGTGTAGCGGTGATAGTAAGACTCCACCAATGGGGTGCGCGCGCGCCGGCAGGTGCTACGATCCGAAGGTTCTCGTATACACACGCTTGCACTTTAAATATACGATCTTTGAACACGTGCATTCGAACGGGATAAACATACATGTTCAACACACTACAGAGTGAGATGTGCGATGTTTTTTATCGATTCGAATAGATTCACGACTCCCTTATATCCGAAATAGGGTAACGCAAAGGCTAATTTGGTTATTGAAAATTGAGGGGTTGTTCGTGGGAATGCGCCTCGTTCCTAGGTTCCCAGGGTTGCTCGCACATTGAGTTTTTTTCGTCGATTCGAGATTCGGAACGACGACAGATGGCAAGCGGTCGATCGTTCCCGTTCTGCTTTGTTATAATAAATCGTATGAGGTATTGGAATTAAACATACCATTTTGATGGCTCAGCGCGTTTGTAGGGAGGGGATTGAAGGGATAGAGATGTAAACAAGTGTAAAAGGGGTCAGTGGAACTCGACCCACTCTATAATTAAATGTCTATTAGGAGCATTTTGTGATTATTAGGAGGTATTGTTTAGGGGTTGAATTTTTGATTTTAATGACTGCAATCTGAAGATTGTTTAGATATTTTTTATGACAGATGAATGAAAAACTCCTTGATTTTTTAGAATTATTTATATACTTTTTTAGCATTTGACATGCTTAGGCATATACATTAAACACAAAGTGAAAAATGTGAAATCGAAAATAACAGTCACGAGCAGGATTTGAACCTGCATCTCCTGGATACCGTCCAGATGCTTTGCCAATTCAGCAAGTCGTTGATTTTTTATAATGTTATGGAAATATCAGTTTTAAGGCTGAACATATTATCATTACTGAAAGAGCGAATAATAAATAAACTTTTATTTATTTAACGAATTTATTACTTTCAGGAGTCCAGCGTCAGGCTTTCATATTCCTAGGATTTCGAATACAAAACGATAAGAAACGAAAAACGATCGTAGTCATGAAAAAAAATTAAAGTACACGTTACGACGACCTGTGGTGCGGGCGTGACAAGTGCTTATAATGGAAGGGTGCATATTGACGCCCCTCTCTAAAATCTATTCTTAGTTGTCTATCATTTAACTTGTTCAAGTATAGATTAATACATAGCTTAATAGTGTACGGATTGTATTTACTCATATTATACACATATACAATATCATTGTATTCATGTTATTATTTTTAAAATAGTTCTGCAATAATTTAACACTTAATTATACAAAGGAGAATCTAAAGGTATTTTAGTAATAATTCTAAAATTCATCAAGTATCTGTGATATGTAATAGTAATTAAGCAAATGTTTAACATATAATTTTTTGTAAAGTTTAATTACCTATAGATAAAAAAAATCTTAATTGTATGTGATTGTGAAATTTACAAGACGATAGGACAATAGAACGATAGGAAATTGATCATTGATTGTGACAATCGCAGTACCTAACTTATTATATTTAATCTATAGATAATACTATATCTGAATTTAAAGTGAAAACGAACATTATATCTAAATCTCGATTGTCGAAAAAATCTCTGCAGTCCCCTCGGTATTCAGAGTGTGGGAATTTCAGTTACCATATCACTTGACTATAGTTTGGGGGTGGAAAATAAAAGAACGTATAAATCACCCTTAATCGCTTCTTTTGTTAACTGTACACTTGTTGCATCACCGCACTCTATGAGATTTTTTACCACATTAAACGTACTGAAAATAAAATTATTGCTTTGCTAATATGACCTTTATTTTCACTACTATAATTTTGTTTTGCTATTAAGAAGCATTAAGCAATGTGAATTATAATATTGATTTTCTATCGCGGTATATGAGGGCGGTAAATTTTAGGGGTAGTCGAGCAATTAAGGGAATCACAGGTAAACATCTTTTAAATTGAATATAAAGGGCATATTTTGAATTTGGTTGAAAAGAATACATATTATGAATATTAAATGATTGTATTGATCAAATAGATCAATAGGTAGATTGCTTATTCATAGAAAAATTCAAATTTGTTAAAATATTTTATTTTTGTTATTGTTATTAAATGGTTTTTGTATAGGTGTTTATGTGTTTTATTATTAAAACTACAAATTATTTCTGCATGTATAAATATAGCATCTAAAAACGATCCGAAGTTCTAGTTTGCGTGACCACCGAAGGAATGTAACATAGTTCCAGTGGCCCGCCAATGAAGGCGGAGAGACGGCACACGGCGGGTTTCTTTAGTGGGTGAAGGCCCCACACTACCCTGTTCGTTGCCCCGAACGACGGGGTGTGCGGTTAGGAAGCTACATAGGAACACGGGAGTCATCGATATAGTTCCAAAAGAGCGTTTAGAATTGCAAAAACTTTTCGCTTCTTCCTTGTATATTATCATATTGTTAACTGCCTCGGTGGTGCAGTGGTAGTGTGAGCGACTGCTGATCATGAGGTCTCGGGTTCGATCCCAGGGTCGGGCGGTGCAATTGTGCTTTATCGTAAAAAGAAAAAATTCTCAGTAGAAGCCCGGAGTTTGGAAATGTGCCCGGTAGACGGCAATAGGCTCGCCCCCTATTACGTGGGACTTAAATATAGCTGGCGAACCGTGGGTAGGTATGTGATACACCTCTGCCTACCCCTTCGTGGAATACAGATATATCTTAGTGTAAGGCTATGTTGTCGATGGAAATTTTAATCATCATAGATCATTTGTGATTAGTATTCGACTATTTCGAATACACCAGTAAAATCTAATATAATCTTGGTGAAAAATTATTACTTTTCTAGTACCTAATTGTATGCAGGCAGCAAGTATAGCACCTTCTATCTAAGTTATCTAAATAAATACATAGATACATACAAGTGGATAACTTGTTGTATGCATTTATTTATATGTAGAACAACAAAAGCACTTTTATTTGTACAAACTCGTAGTCTAATAATAATAAATCTGTTTAGAAACAAATATCTCATAACAGAAACTTGATATCTACAGACCTTTTTAATCCCTATATCGAATAAATGAAACAAAAAGTATGAGGCGTGGGCGGCTCACGTTATTTTTATCGTAAGAAAGCGAGGGTCTAATGAGGAGGCGATCATTAAGGGATCGAAAGTAGGAGGGAGGTGCTAATAATACTCCATATTAGATGTCCTCGTTAGAGATGAGGCTGCACTGCCAGCGATTTATCACAAGCGACAAGATAGGAAGAAAAAAGTTATTAAAATACAGAGTTATTAAATATATTTAATATAATTGCTTACGTATATAATGTCAGATTCTGCTATTTAAAACGCTATAATAAAACAAAAGTTTTCTTCTACTGAAGTTGACAACAAACTGATTTGAATGCCATGAGTGTAGGTACATTGTTATCACCCCATTCTATTAAGTTATGACTAAAGCACTAACTTCACAAAAAACAAACAGGCTCATGACCCTCCAATTCTGGGGGAACCTAACCTAGCCTTGCAATAGCAGATGTAAGCTGTGGGAAATAAATAAATCTATAATAAAATATTTCTTCAGTACTATAACCGATGTGAAAATCAATGGCAAGTTTAAATATAGTTTACATTGCATCGTAATATACCTCACTACTAGAAAGTTGGACATATTATACCTGAGATCCTATGATGACAATATTTATTTAAAAATAACATAACAATTACAAGACTAACACGAGAGACTAGTTGTCTGTTAAACCTTTCATCAATTAAAAATGAGGTACAGTCAGTTAGTTTTTGATTTAATATCATTAGTACAAAGATAAAATCGCTTGCAGTGGAACCGGTATCAATATTTACTTGTATTTTATTTTGAATACCCGACGAGATGAGTTTGTGAATAATACTTAATAGCTTAGGAAGATCAAGTTGAACAACAATATTCAGTTAAAAAAATCGTTTACTCTCTAAGGTTCTAATTAGGGATTCGTCACGCTCGTAATGGCGCAGCAATCAGAATTTAACTAACTGAAACTTATCGTTATCTATTTCATTATGTTTTCTTCAAACGATTATTATTTGTAATCATCAAGACATAATATTTTAAAAGCATATTTGGCTGATACTAAAACAGTTTAATTTAAAAAATTAATTAATGTTCAATCGACCGTTCAATTTGGGTCTATGTAATTCATTATATTAATATGGTCTATCTATTAACATTAAATAATTTATTATGAATCTATATTTATAATTGATAGTAGAAATAAGTGTATTATGTTTGTGTTTAAATATATCTACTAATACATACCCAATGAATTATGATCTACAATGTTCACACACACGCACAGTAAGCAGTTAATTGTGATGTAACACAAAATCACATTAATAAAATACTAGTTGTTGGTTTATATATATTTTTTGTACTTGTATCTTCAAGAATTTGTCATTATGTACCTATTTTTTTTTCTGGCCCTGTGGGGCCGGCTTTAGAATTGTCCCACCCCTCTCTACCCACGGGAGTCGTAAGAGCCGACTGAGGGAATGCCGGGGGAGTGGGCTGCAGCACTCCCTCGAGTATTAACAACATCCACTGCGATCGCCAGCCCGCCTGCCGGGCGTGGCGATTACGGCATTATCCCCCATGACGGGACCACTCGTTGTGGCGTTCTCTTGGGGAGGTCTATGTCCAGCAGTGGACGTTGAAAGGCTGATGGATGGATGGAACCTAACCTAACCTAACCTAACCGCACACCCCGTCATTCAGGCTAACGAACTGGGTAGTGTAGGGCCCTCACCCACTAAATAAACCCACCATGTATCGACTCCCCGCCTGTGTTGGTGGGCCACTGGTACTAGGTATGTTACACATTACACATTATTTCAGTGGTTGCCATGATGTTCCTACTAAATAATTGTGATTTGTGTATGATATTTTTCTAATTCTATCAATAGCGATAATTTAATGTGTATAGTTTTTGAAAACATGGAGACGTTAATTAGTTACATATACATTAATAATCTCCTCATGAAGTACCTATACCAACTACTTTTACGAACTTTTCTTGTACGGAACATTTTTATCTATCTGTGTTTTAGCACTTGATATGCTCAGCTGCTTTAAAGAACAAATTATTTGTGAAATGTGGAAAAAGAGAACTTTATTTCAAGCGGGTATCGCACCTGCGTCCTTTCCAATCCGGGTAAGTGCTCTAACCGCTAAGCCATCGCACTGGCCAACGAACGGCCATACCCAATCTCCACATCACATTTGTCTTTACCTATCGCGTACATTTTATTCGACTATTAAATAAGTAGGCTATTAAAGTGTCTCTAAACAAAACTTATTTTTATTTGTTTTTATATTTGTCAGTTTGTCTATTTGTTTGTTCGCACATAAAACTGTGGTCAAAAAGAAAAAACCCATGGATGCCATGGGATAGCTAATTTTACATAGAGATAATTAGTGTGCCGTAGAGTGATTTTCAGAAGTCCACGTGGAAGGAGTCATGGGCAGAATCTAATATGTAAATAAATACATACATAGTTTTGAATATCTCGATAAGTCAGAGGAGTGTCCTGGGCGAGGACCTATATTTTTTGTTCTTGCCGAATAACTAACATAGTATTATTTTAACCCTTTTTCTGTACCACTATTGGGCTCGGGGCTCCTCTCATAGTGAGAGGGATTGGGCCATAGTCCACCACGCTGGCCCAATACGGGTTGAAAATCTCTCAGGCATGCATGTTTCCTGACTATGATTTCCTTCACCGTATGTGAACATCATTATTACAATGAAGATTCCAAGACTAATTGCACTCATTTGAGTTGCTATACAACTATAGATGAAGAATCGTACTGATCGTTGAAGCATTTGAGCTTCCATTAGCGGCGGCAACAGACAGCAATGAACGTCAACAAGCAATGGAAAGGGCTATGAATAAATATTTAAGTGCATTGGACGGTTAATTTGAGCAATTTGTTGTTGTGTTCCAAATAGGAAGGTAAAAAGTTTAAGCTTAGAGCGATTTATAATTAACCTAATACTATACCATTTAATTACCTAAACTCTACTAAACAACAACAACATAGCATCATGCCTGTATTCCGCAAAGGGGTAGGCAGAGCAGGTTCGGTAGCTATGTTTAAGTCCCACGTAATAGGGGGCGAGCCTATTGACGTCTACCGGGCACATTTGTAAACTACGGGCTGCTATTGAGATTTTTTTTTACGAAGAAGCTCAATAACACTGCCCTATCCGATGATCGAACCCGAGACCTCATGATCAGCAGTCGCTCAAACTACCGCTGCACCACAGAGGCAGTTACTACAATGTGTAAAATGTTAGTGTTGTTACTTGAACTATTTAAGTTATTGAATTATTGCAAATTGTTATAACATTTAATTCCGACTCAAGTTCACTAGCGGTACAGCCTTGCTTGTAAGCATAAAGAAAAATAGCACCTGAAGGGAAGTACCTCCCATAGAAGATCAGCATGAAACAACAGTAGGTAGTCCTACTTTTGTATTTTGTATAGTGAGTGAGAGCGCCGGAGGCCCAAACCCTCGCCTTATCTTCTCTTTATCCTTTCCTTTTCCTTGCTGTTGACGATGGGCTAATAATATCTCCTTGGAGTATGGTTTTCGGTTGCTATCAGGCGAACCGTATACTTCTTTGCCACCCGCATGGCGCGTATATAAAAAAAACCCCTAAATATAATTATTTTTCATTTGATTAGCAATTGAATATAAAAATAGTTTACTTCTTAAATAACTGTTTATAAATAGATATAGGTAACTATCTACATATCTGTTCATAATCTTAATATAGAAGGCGCTCGTAACTAGGTATAGTTAGGACGACCGATACAGAGGTATAGAAGAATAACATATGCTACGCTGATCCTAAATAAATAGAATAAGGGCAAGTGGATGACTAGAGAGTATTGATAACTACATCAAACATGGATCACGCCTGGGCGGGTACTTCCGGGTAGGCAGAGGTGTATTACACACCCACGATTCGCCAGCTATGTTTAAGTCCCACGTAGTAAGAGGCGAGCCTATTGCCGTATCCATCCATCCATCCATCAGCATTTTGACGTCCACTGCTGGACATAGGCCTCCCCAAGAGAACGCGACAACGAGCGGTCCTCTGCTGTTTCGCTCATACGGGGGATAGTGCCGTAATCGCCACGCTTGGCAGGCGGGTTGGCGATCGCAGTGGATGTTGTTAATGCTCGAAGGAGTGCTGCTGCCCACTCCCTCGGTATTCCCTCAGTCGGCTCTTACGACTCCCATGGGTGGAGAAGGGGTGGGACAATTCTGAAGCCGGCCCCACACGGCTATAGTTCATCGTTTCATTGCCGTATACCGGGCACATTTCCAAACTCCGGACTATTACTACCTTTACGAAAAAGCTCCATAACACTGCCCGCCCCGGGTTTAAATACATCATGTTCTGATTAAAATCCTCTGATTTTTATAATTCCGCTAAATGCTTTACCTTAGACCTAAATGAGCACACGCAGTAGGTAATTGCGACTAATAGTTGTCGCGAGCCGGCCCATTACAGCGCTCGGATTACCGACGCTGACTTTTTACTAACTCAGCCACGTGATTACAAAACATTGTTGTGTATAGGTATTCGATCTGATTCTTTCATATAATGGGTTATAAAATGGGTAGGGCTTTTAATTAAATAATGTTTTATATTGATCCGCCTTAGATTTCGCACGGTTACAATTATTTTAACCTATGTTATTTTGATGTAACTCTCATTATAAGGTTTAGCCAGCGCGCGCCATCAATTTTTTTTTAATTTGATTATTAAACATTTAATTTCTCAACTATAATCCATCCATCAGCCTTTCGACGTCCACTGCTGGACATAGGCCTCATCAAGAGAACGCCACAACGAGCGGTCCTGTGCGCTCATATGAGGGGATAGTGCCGTAATCGCCACGCTTGGCAGGCGGGTTGGTGATCGCAGTGGATGTTGTTAATACTCGAAGGAGTGCTGCTGCCCACTCCACCGGTATTTCCTCAGTCGGCTCTTACGACTCCCATGGGTAGAGAGGGGTGGGACAATTCTAAAGCCGGCCCCACACGGCATGCTTACTTATATAACTAAATAGTCGTAATCTATGCTTAATAATAAACAAACATAGCATCACGCCTGTATTCCCCGAAGGGGTAGGCAGAGGTGTATTACACACCCACGATTCGCCAGCTATGTTTAAGTCCCACGTAATAGGGGGCGAGCCTATTGACGTCTACCGGGCACATTTCCAAACTCCGGGCTGCTACTGAGAATTTTTCTTTTTAGGAAAAAGCTCAATAACATTGCCCGACCCGGGGATCGAACCCGAGACCTCATGATTAGCAGTCGCATACTCTACCGCTACACCATCGAGGCAGTTAATAATATATTTTATAATTTACTACAACAACACTTATTTGCTTTTGTGAAAGTGGAACAAGATATATCTGCTAGCACGTTATATCCGAGAACTCTCGCTTCTCCCATCCGATGGGAGCGCTCTAAACGTATAGTCTCTAAAAGTATAGCCATAGAATGTGATTCACAAAATCATATCGACATCGTGACGTCTCGCTTGTGATTGGTAGACAAACCGACGCGTGATGTCGCAATAATCCCTCAGCCAATCACGGTGATCTCTCTACCAATCACAATGAGACGTGATGTCGATACGATTAGTCTCTTCAACTACTTTTACAAATTTGCTTTAAGTAAAATAGTTAAGTATTTTAAATCTTAAAATAATAATCACAAAATACTATAGAAGCGGGTAACGGTATTGATAAACTCCCTACTGCTACAGACTAAAACCGCAGCCTCATAATCGTATCGAATAACATTCAAGACTATTAAATAACAATCAATAGCGTATTTCAAGATAACGAGATTACAATATCCGGACAAATTGTACACTATATCTTTTCACATAATGCAAATACCATCACTAAAAAAATGTTACTAATGATGAACATGTCTGTAATATAATAATCATCTTTCTCGTTATTTCGTTTTTTGTTAGAGGTCTTATTATAGATATACAAAGTATGGTGATTATGTGTTATAAATAAAAAGTATGGTATTATATGCTCATGCTGCTGATGTGTTTACTTAAAAGGGTGTTTCGTTATAGTATCAATCCTACACACTTGTGAGATTTTATGGATAGCCTGGATTTTAATTAGTCTTTGCTAATAGCCTTGGAAGATGCGTAATTAGAAGAAAAATATATAAAAAAATATATAAATTGCAGAAAATATGATTTTTTATTATAGTAATATACTACAAAGTTTGTAATACGTGTATAATCAAGCTGAGCTTTAAATTGTAACGACTAATCATCAGAACATTAACCTGTAATAGCTACTGCAGTAATTACTACAAATTGTCCTTAACTCCATGTTGTGATCATTCATCTATCTATCTTTGTTAAATTGATGCCTGCATGAATACATTTCTGATTATTCTTAGAAACAACAATGTATTAGTTAGTATGTACATATATGTTTATTAAATGTGGGAATGGCGTTATAATAGTTCTACCCGATTGGTATTGGTCAACCCACAAATGTCAGAAACAAGGCATCTGTGGGTCAACCCATTAAATTTCCGGTGAAGTCGAAATTCTGGGGCCTAGCCAAGTTGCATTCTATGATCGCTAACGCTATAGAAAACGATTAAAATGTATGTGAATTTGACATATTTAACGATATCTATAACGTTAAGTCACGACTAGACCTTAGTTATGTAAAATAGTCCATACTTTTTAATAATTTTCTATAGCGTTAGCGATCATAGAATGCAACATGGCTAGGCCCACAGCACCGCCACAAATTAACGATTGCATCGAAGCGCCGCCCAGCTTATGCAAAAACGCCGCTATGCCTGTTTGAGTTTAGTTTTTTAAGCCTAATATGCTACCAGTGCTAATATTCAGAATTCCCGTGGTTGTGGTTGGCTTCTAAACTAACTTCAAAATTGTTCCATGAATTGAATGGCTCTTGGTATCTCTCACTTCTCACTAAAGTGCCAACATACAGATTATTTCATTCGATGAATCGGTAACCGCTGGGGAAAAAGTTCTAGAGTGGCGACCACAGACAGGCTGTAACCTAGTTAAATCCTTATGGAGACGGTCCATGCCACATGCGACTCATAAAAAAGTAACGTTGACATTGTTGGGAATCTAAAAAGGGGGTCTACGATTTAATGCTCGTGTAATATGCGATAATACAGGGAATGCCATAGTATGAAAAAATACTAAATTCTTAACTCTTAATTAAAATGAAATCATAGATCAAAACCATAGATTACGCTTGTAATATCACATCGTTACATTAGAAAAAAGTTAAAATCCATTTTCAAACTTTTCTCTTTTTAATTAAATGTGGTCCAAACCCATTCGTTTTTTATGTTCTAATTTTGAATGCTTTATTAAAAAGATAGAGCATCGCGAAGCTTGTTAACTACGATATTCTTATTTATTACGGAATTAACACGTCAGTGAAGGGTGGTTGTGAGTTGATGAAAAAATTAACCCCTTTTTAGAAAAAGGATGGTAATTTAAACCTTTGCGGGTGGTTTGAGTGGCAATCAATCGGTAGAAATCGGTCAAAAATTACTGCAATTAGTGGCAATTTGTCAGTTATTTTAGTTCAAACGGTTATTATAGTACCTGTTTTGGGAAATAATAATATTGGTATTATCGTAGAGTTAATCATAGAGACACCTATGTTATTGATACTACTTAGAAACAAAATATAATCCTCAGCTTTCAAGTGATATAAGCCAAAAATTAGAGTAAAGTTTGATATAATTTTCTTTTTAATAAAATTTACTTTTAAGCAACATTCTTTTTCAAACCTTTTTATGTCCCATTATTGGGCACGGGTCTCCACTCACGGTGAGAGCAATTAGGTAGTGACCGAAATCAGTCAGGTGTTCATCATGAAGGAATAGCGAATGCACAAATTTTTTCACCAACAATATATTATCTCCTGCGTAAATGTGTGTCGTGTGTCTGTTGGTACTGTCTGCCGTGACCAAAATCAGTCTAGAGCTCATTGTAATCATAAAAGTGCTTACAATACCAATTGTTCGGGGCCTTATTTTGCCCTGATTCGCTTTGTATGCTTCATAAAATGTGTAGCATAGACAACAGCATACGCGCATAATTTGAAGCCGTTGCAGTTTTCAGTATTAATTGATTAGAAAACAACTAATGCGGAGGGAGGGTAACAGCGGCTGTTAGCGTCGTCACGCCAATTCATATAATTGTATTTAACGCCTCCTGTTGACAAAGGCATCTAACTAGGAAGTATAACGTCAATCAATAAACCAATAACAGATTTAATGCGCCTATGGATAACGAGAGCGCGCTTACTAAGAATTATATAGGACTCATATCATAATTTGAAGAAAGAAAGAAAATCGATGTTTTCACATCTACGAGACGTCACAGGACGGCAAATTTTTTTATGAAGGTTAATTTAAACCCATTTATGCTGTTTGTACAACATGATTGTGGTCTGTTGCGGGCAAAGTTTTATTACATAAACGAATCAGTACATGACTATGTTGAGTTGATCAGTGTGCTGTCAAGAAAGTACCGAGAAAAGATCAATAATACACAAAAAATTTATTATTCATCCAATTTTATTTTATCACCTTCAAAGTATGCTCCTTCAGAAACAATAGACTTACGCCAACGAATAATCCAATCATCAAAACATTTTTTAAACACTGTTTCCGGAATTGACTTCAGTTCTCGCCGCGAATTCTCCTTTATGTCTTCTACCGATGGAAAACGGGTGCCACAAAGTGGTAATTTGAGTTTAGGAAAAAGAAAAAAGTCGGCTGGAGCCATATCTGGTGGATATGGTGGTTGCTCGATGGTATTTGTTAAGTGTTTGGACAAAAATTCATTCACAATGATGGCCTTGTGCGAAGGCGCTTTATCGTGGTGCAAAATCCAAGAATTTTCTTTCCACAAATCTGGCCTTTTTCGTCGAATTTGCTGTCTTAAACGCCGCATAACGCTCAAATAATATTCTTTATTTACCGTTTGACATTCTGGCAAGAATTCCGAGTGCACAACACCGCGATAGTCAAAGAAAACAGTTGACATGACTTTGACTTTTGATCGACTTTGGCGTGGTTTTTTCGGTTTCGGTTCAGTTAGAAGTCGCCACTCCGAAGTTTGTTGACTAGTTTGCATGTCAAACTCGTAAACCCACGCCTCGTCACCAGTAACAATGCGTTTCATGAATGTTGGGTCGGAATTAACTCGTTCTAGCATGTCCTCAGCGACTCGCATGCGATTGAGTTTTTGGAGAAAATTCAGGTCTTTTGGGACTAGCCGAGCGGAAACATGTTTCATACCCAAGTGATTATTTAAAATAGTAGGGATCGACTCGTGAGATACAGAAAGTTCGGCGGCTATCTGTCTCAAAGTTGAATGAGGATTTTCAGTCACTATTTCCTTCACTTTTGCAAAGTTAACTTCAGTTGCAGACGTTGATGGCCTACCAGAGCGAGGCAAATCTTTCATCACATCTCGACCGCTTTTAAACGCTTTGTACCACTCATAAGCACGTGTTTTTGATAAAGTCGATTCACCGTAAGCCTTTTGTAACATTTTCAGTGACTCCGAACACGAAATTCCATTGGCGATGCAAAATTTTACACAAACTCTTTGTTCGATGTTTTTGTCCACTATGAAATTCGCAATACACACTAGATATGATATAACTAAAAACAGCACTGTATTTAATATAAAAAACAGATGCAACTCAAACTCCGCGCCAAAATGGATAGCAGTTGTGCCAATCTGACAACAACAAAAAAACAAAAATTTGAATTTGGAACCATAAACAAATCATCCATTCCCAATACTTTCTTGACTGAATGTATATTAATTAGTCTATATCCACCAGCATTCCCGATTCAATCTTTTTCTCTGAGTAAAAACAAAAGAACCCTACGCAAGTAGTTATAGTGTGTTCATATACCATTATATTGAAATAGAAATTGACAGCTACGACAAGGCGCGGTTTCATTCACCGCTTTCACTGTCGCAGTGTAGGTTATCCTTAATGGTCGAGCATGTCAGTGTCAAATGCCTAAAATTATATAAAATTAAAAACATGTATCCGTTTTCTAGAGGTAAAAACAAATTGTTTTACGATGTTTACAATTATTACGAATTAGATATAAAACTTTAATTAACTCTTCGTAATAACAGCTATACCAAAGGAAGAATTCATTTTACGGGTAGTGGTCTATGCCCTTTTCTGCGCTCCAGACTATATGTCTGTAAAATGAAATGGTGATTGCGTTACGGCGTGAAAGCGTAGCCAACAAATAAACATATTTACTTTTGCATTCATAATATTAGGGTGACCTGGTCTAGGAGTACGTACTTAAGGACCAAAATATTCAAAAAATAATAAAAATGCTATCTATGAAATCAACTAGTCATTTATTACGTCTACAATTTAAACATCTTTCATATAGTAACTCAAAAAAAAACATAATAATATTATACCCCCCAAAAAATAAAAAATAGTCGGAAATGGGAAATGCGTACTCTTACAAGTACTGTTGGATAAGAGTACGCTGGTCGGAAATTGCTTTCTTTATTTGCACAGTTGGCAAATAAAATCGCCCTGACCCTCATAAGTGGTACAAGCTTCATGCCACCACTCGGAGAATTTTGAGCATGCTATTCAGTCTTCCGTGGGGGGGTCCACGTAGATGTCAGTACAAGCTGGACATAGCCATACCTTTTTTTTTTGGCGTTTTCTTTGGCACTTGAATAGGTTTTTTGGACTTTTTAGGAAGAATTTTTGAAACTTTCTTTGTAACATAATTTGTAAGCTTCTTTGGTACTTTCTTTGAGGCCAAGGACTCCTCCAGGGCCAGTTTGTATGGAGACCCACTCAAAATATCCGACGTTCCTCTTTTGCGATTAGATCTTGAAATAAATTCAGCTCGTGGCAGAGGGGCTACATTTTCAATGGGTACAAGAGGCGATTTAATGTTTTGGATACGAAGACAGGCAAGAGGTGTACGCGCTCTGTCTGTCCCATCCAGCAGCTCACCAGATATATAACTCGTTGAACACGAGGGCTGTGGAGAATTGTTGGAAGCGTTATTCTCATTGTCAACACTTTGTTCAAAATCATAAGTTGATTGGGAAATATGTGTTTCTATAGTTTCTACCAAAGATACATTTTGTGATACGTTATCAACCGATTGGGCAATCTGTTCTTCACGAGATGCTGTCAAAGCCATATTTCCCGGTAAGGCATCAGCTGATTGGGAAATCTGTGTCACATAAGATTCTGTGACTGGTATGTCAGTCACAGCACTGGCTAAGAAATCTTCTTCTCCAAAAATGTCCGGGTTAAAAGGTTGAATTCCGGATATCTTGAAGCTCTGTATGGCATTCGTAGGAGTAGCTGCTTTAAGGTAAGCCGGAGTCAACATTTGAGCGATTTGATAAACAGTTATCACTCGACCAGGATGGTTACGCATCCATTTCTCACACTCTGCCACATAAAAAATCTTGAGACTGTTATGGATGCAGCGATCGAGTGGCTGAGTTTTGTGACTGCTGTGTGGTGGGATTGAACAAAGAGCTGTTGATATAACTCGAGTCTGACACCATTCCTATAGAGGAAGGTGGAGCTTTGTCTAAAAGCTCAGCCTTCATGCGTTTGCGCGGAAATATAAAGGCTGGTGGAATAAAATTACCAGCGGCGTTGACCGCATTGACAAGTGTCACATTGACGCCACGTTCAGCACTAGAAATCTTGTTAAGGCAACGCTTCCCTCTAGTAGATATCACTTTTGGAACCTTATTTGGGACTGTAGAGATTCCAGTCTCATCCATATTATAAATGGCATGAGGAGGGAACTTGTAAGTGTCTAACAGCTTCGCCAAATTTACGAAATTGCGTTCGCATTGCGGCTTATTAAAGCCTATTGTACGAGCAACGCTGGTGGAGGTTGGTGCACGCAACGATAAATCTGGGTGCCGTTTTAAAAAGAGCCTAAGCCATTCAGAACCAGCCATTTTTTTTTCTTTGTTAAAACGATGTTCTAATCCATTTCTTTCAGCGAATCTATAAGCAACTTCTCGTATCTTTTGAGTGGTTAATCCATAAAACATATTGTCCACTTTTTTTATATAGTTGCACAGCTCTATTTCCATTTCCGGAGAGAAGGTTAGGGAGTATCTACCCAAGCTTGAAGCTGGAAACGACCTCTTCCGTCTCTTACGCAAAGTGGCTTCATGCATCCCCAATGATTTTGCAACTGCCCTCTTTGATTCGCCTGCTGCGACGCGTGTCTTTGCATCAAGCCATTGCTCTGGAGTACAAAGACTTCTTTCAGTTTTTCTTTGACGTCTCGACATCCTGTGTACAACATTACATATAAAATTTTTATTTTATTAATTGCATAGAATTAAAAGAATACGACAACAAAACAAACTTAAAAATAATTGGTGTAAGAGTACGCGCATACTCCTACAAAGTACGTAACTGCGTATTCGTAAACACACCAGCCGAATCGCAAATGAACGGAAGGCAACGCCATCTCTTAGCATCGACCGAAATTACGCTCGCTACGTTCGATAGGTATCGTATTTGAAAACTAAACACTTTACTTAGTTTTTACAAAATAATTGCATGCTGGTCTCAAAAATATTTTCAAAATGATAAAAACTATTAAGGTTTTAAGCAAAAATCTTTAGACTTAGGTAATTTCTGTGTTTTCAACCGGTTTTTTTTTTCGCACAGCACTTCTAACCCCTGTTGACATTAAAATGCAACTAAAGTTGGCCGAGTATCGTAAACAATTTCACGGCTATTGATGTTGCGTACTATTATCGAATGCGTCCTCTTAGACCAGGCTACCCTATTACTAGATTATTTCTGCGATTCCACCCGCGGGAAATTCAACATGCTATATCACTCCAGGCTACATAATAATATATACTGGGTAATTTTTTAACCAGTGCGCAAATTTTGAGAGAATAAACTTAAGTAAATTTTAATAAACACGTATTTTTTAATTTTATATGTCTTATTACTAAAAAATAAAGTTATCGCTAACGAAAGGTTTTACTTTTGAAACAGATTTTATTGTCACACTACGCGCGCGCTTCCGTAGGTATACCTACAGCGGCGCCTGGTCAATGCGCCGACGTGTAGGTATCTATGTGGGTTACTGACCGCTAATTTTATCAGGTTTGAAATAAACTTTTTAAGTTTAGGTCGTGACCTGAAGCTATTTGTAAGAGTAGTTCCAATTTTTCCTTTATACTTTCATGGGCTTAGGACCATCAAAATGCAGAAAATAAAACCTCTAGCTGCTCGTACAATTGGTGTCCATATTTTACTGATTTCAAGCCCGATAAAAAAATAAAAAAATGGATTAAACAATTAATGGAAATGTGTTCTATTACTGATATAGAACGCCCGAAAAAAGATTGCGCACTGGTTAAAAAATTATCCTGTATACATACATATAATGCAATATTTCATCATGATTGGATCAGTATTTATGGCGTGAAAGTGTAACAAATAAACAAACAAATTCATTTTCGAATTTATATTATTAGAATGGGAGATGGTAGTACCAACCCGCTCGAGCCCGATACCAAGTGAGTACTCCCACTTGATACCCAGCCCTACCACCAGTCATGCAATGGAAGATAATTGCTTACTTCCCTTAGTCGCCTCATACGGCACCCATGGGAGAGAATGGGGTGGTGACACTTGTATTTTTAGTCCTTCACCACACGGATACAATTTTTTGAGCTATCAACAAATAACATCCAAATCTTGCTGTACTTTGTACGTGTCCATTGTCCCCCACGAAGCACTGATTATAATTACTCTTTCAAAAGCTCAACAGTGTTAAATACAAATTGTAATAAAAATTATCATTTAATTTTATGGCATTGCTGGCACGTTGTCTTAAATAGTTTTCTTTTAAAATGTTATAGTTGGTACTCTCGCATATTTTACTGGAAGTTTACGCCATTTTATTATCATTAAAATACGCTTTTTATGGATATAACAACGTAGAGTGCAGGCAGTATTGATAACATCTGTATTTATATTTATTTATTTTTGGTGGCTATCGCGCATTGCATACTGGCTATAGATTTAATCCAATGCCTACGAAAGAGCATTTGAATTTAAATATTTTGTTGTGTAAGTAGTTTTGAATCTCTCTTTTAAACATACAAATTACGCACCCCGTGTGAAATTACGCATTTCATTACCTACACTAAAAATAAAACTGTCATATCACATCCTACCTATTTAAGTCAAAGTACCAAATTTTCAGCCAGCTTTCTCTTAAAAGATATAATTTCGTATCTTTAAATAATGTTTTAAGGTAAATGATATACATAAGCTACACTTATAAGTTTTTAATACACGAACGGGTTTAAAGCCTTCTCGTGTAACACCTTTTTGCGCTAACGCAAATCCGGAACACCTAATTTACAATGATTGGCGTCGGACTGAATTGTCTTAATGACGGTAAATTACAGCACTAAAATGTGAAAAAACCGTGCAGTCCAGGTCGGAATTAACCTGGAAAAACATTCAAATGGAATTCTACTTATTGACGATAGTTACGATGGCTTTTTTATGTTTTTTTCTTAATCATAGGCGTTTACATCATTGAGTTGGTATTGGTTCTAAGCATTTTTTTTATGTTAAATGAACCTTTATTTTTTTTTTTGGGGTTCAGGCTGAAGTTCCACCACGCTAACCTAATGAAGTTAGGCAGACTTATTCGAGGAAATCTTGCAAGTATCGTCATATTATTTTCCTACACGGACATTGTATAATCTCTGAACAAACACACAGATAACTTCGAAAAAGAGATATAATGTTATGTTTCTTTTAACCTGGGAGTTCAATAGTTCAAGCTGTTAGTCTTAACTCAATATAAAATACGTGTTAAAATAAATTTAAACGTAAAACGTATCGTCTGCGAAAAATATAAGTAACTGGACGTACTTGTATGTACATTCAGTCAAGAAAGTATTGGGAATGGGTGATTTGTTTATGGTTCCCAATTCAAATTTTTGTTTTTTTTTGTTGTTGTTAGATTGGCACAACTGTTATCCATTTTGGCGCGGAGTTTGATTTGCATCTGTTATTTATATTAAATACAGTAATGTTTTTAGTTATATCATATCTAGTCTGTATTGCGAATTTCATAGTGGACAAAAACATCGAACAAAGAGTTTGTCTTAAATTTTGCATCGCCAATGGAATTTCGTGTTCGGAGTCACTGAAAATATTACAGAAGGCTTACGGTGAATCGACTTTATCAAAAACACGTGCTTATGAGTGGTACAAAGCGTTTAAAAGCGGTCGAGATGTGATGAAAGATTTGCCTCGCTCTGGTAGGCCATACACGTCTGCAACTGAAGTTAACTTTGCAAAAGTGAAGGAAATAGTGACTAAAAATCCTCATTCAACTTTGAGAGAGATAGCCACCGAACTTTCTGTGTCTCACGAGTCGATCCGTAGCATTTTACATAATCACTTGGGTATGAAACATGTTGCCGCTCGGCTAATCCCAAAAGACCTGAATTTTCTCCAAAGACTCAATCGCATGAGAGTCGCTGAGGACATGCTAGAATGAGTCAATTCCGACTCAACATTCATGAAACGCATTGTTACTGGTGACGAGACGTGGGTTTACGAGTTTGACATGCAAACTAGTCAACAAGCTTCGGAGTGGCGACTTTCAAATCAACCGAAACCGAAAAAACCACACCAAAGTCGATCAAAAGTCAAAGTCATGTTGACTGTTTTCTTTGACTATCGCGATGTTGTGCACTCGGAATTCTTGCCAGAATTTCAAACGGTAAATAAAGAATATTATTTGAGCGTTATGCGGCGTTTAAAAGAGCATATTCGACGAAAAAGGCCAGATTTGTGGAAAGAAAATTCTTGGATTTTGCACCACGATAATGCGCCTTCGCACAAGGCCATTATTTTGAATGAATTTTTGTCCAAACACTCAACAAATACCATCGAGCAACCGCCATATTCACCAGATATGGCTCCAGCCGACTTCTTTCTTTTTCCTAAACTCAAATTATCACTTCGTGGCACCCGTTTTCAATCGGTAGAAGACATAAAGGAGAATTCGCGGCGAGAAATGAACTCAATTCCGGAAACAGCGTTTAAAAAATGTTTTGATGATTGGATTATTCGTTGGCGTAAGTTCTATCGTATCTGAAGGAGCATACTTTGAAGATGATAAAATAAATTTGGATGAATAACAAAAATTTTGTGTATTATTGATCTTTTCCCGGTAATTTCTTGACAGAGTAGTATGTGCCCTTTTTGAAATACAAAAAGTAATGTTATCGCGTTTTTATTTTGAAAAAGGTTTATTACATGTCTACATTAAAGTATTGTAACTATGAACTGAAATAAAAAAAATCATAAACGAATTTAAGCAATACTCAATACTTTATTGCACACCATAATGTGTACAAAGATTTTACAACAGGAATTATTGCTAAGTAGGTACAACTAACTCGGGCCGTGTGGGGTCGGCTTTAGAACCATAAGAGTCATAAGAGCCGACTGAGGGAATACCGGGGAGTGGGCAGCAGCTCTCCCTCGAGTATTAACAACATCCACTGCGATCGCCAACCCGCCTGCCAAGCGTGGCGATTACGGCACTATACCCCCAATTTGGGGAGGCCTATGTCCAGCAGTGAACGTCGAAAGGCTGATGGATGGATAGATGAAGGTATAACTATGATCATTATAGACTCTGTTGGGCAGAACAACGTTACGAGGGTGAAGGAAATACGGTTACTTACTTTATTTTAGTAAAACATACATAGATACCATTGACTTACCGACATATGGACCTCGTGTCCACCCTCAAAAGTGTTCGAACCAAAAGAGATACAAAACGCCAAAAGAGATACAATCATGCGCCAGTCTTCGTTTGGTCGATCGACTTAACTATACGTTCAATATGTCGTACTATATTGTGAAAATGTGTAAAACCTTCTCAAAAAAAGTGAAGAAAGAAGATGGTCATATTTTCAGTAAGTAGGCTATTTGCAAGTACTATTTTGCTTAAAAACATAGAATTTTATTTAAATTTTGAATATTTGCAAAAATAAATCATCAACACATAATATTCACTAGAAGCGCTGCATAAGGTGAATCGTGGCGCGGCCTATTGGTTGAAGCTACTTAAGCTAATAAATTATTGCAAAGAAAAGTTAAAACCATTATAATGTTATAGGTTTTCTAAAGAATGTTGAAGTTTGTATGTATTAATATAAACATAAGCTAATAAATTATAGCAAAGAAAAGTCAACACTATTACAATGTTACAAGGTTTCAAATTAGAATGTTGAAGTTTGTATCTATTAATATAATGTACACCTACATTTATATACATAGGTTGACAAGAGACACTTTTTTCGTAAATTTTGTACTAGACCCGACGTCCATTTTTATTAATTTAATGATAGCTACAGTAATTTTGGAATATTCTTATACGGTAATTAGTAGTAATATTTTAGATTGGTTAGTAGCAACTTGGCAGCTAATGCCTTTAACTCGGAAGTATAAAATTACATTGTTATGTATAAGTAGTTTTAAAATGTTGCACTTATTCATTACTCATTTATAGCTTCGCGTTTATATGTTTCACAACTATTTGTTGTGCCATTAAATTGTGAACGTTTTATGCATTAACACTAGAACCTGGTCGATATTGCCATTTTTATACATACATCTATGCATACCTTTCATGGAGATTGGATGAATATTGTATAAAAGTTATGCACTGTCACATCTCATAGTAAATTGCTGCAAAATATCTATATAAACAGTCGGGCTATAAGTTCTGTCAAAATTATTATTTCAATTTTTTTGACAAGATGCACTTAGACTAATTTTAAAAATAGAACGTTAGCGCTTGCTGAAAATAAAAAAGAAATTAATTTCCATTCATGTTCAAATATGAAGTGGTCGAACAAAGAAGAGAATAGAGTCGCGGTTATCGCGTTGGACCGCTGTGGTTAAACGCCAAGACCTCGCACAATTAAGACACCAGCGATCATCAAAGCAGTGAAGGCGTGAATCCAACAAAATTCTGTTCGTAAATAAAAAATCTTAGCCATTCAGATGGGCCTAAGCAGAACCACGGTCAAAAGAGTGTTAAACGAACACCTGGGACTACGAGCTTATCGTAAAAAGACCGGTCATTTTTTGAACAAGCGATTGAAAAAAAATAGCTGGTGGGATTCCGCGCTTTGTTAAGGCGGTACGCGGGAAAAAATACCGCGAAATTTTTGATCTATATTTTTTAGCATTTGACATGCTCCACCACTTCTTAAAGTACTTATTATTTGTGGATAAGGAAAAAGAGACTTTTTGTACGAGCGGGAATCGAACCCGCGTTTTTTCCAATCCGGGGGAGTGCTCTAAGCCACTGAGCTATCGTACAGATCTTTCGATCATCCCAATCTCCTTATTACATTTGTCTTTACGACCAACGCCATCTATAGGAATGCATTTACATGCATTAAACCAATATGCATAGTAAGTTTAATTTTGCAATTAAAATTCATACTATTTGATGGCGCGATTTTTAAACATTTTGATGTATATTTTTTAGCATTTAACATGCTCCACCACTTCTTAAAGTACAAATTATTTGTGAACAAGGAAAAGGCAAAGCTCAGTGGCTTAGAGCACTTCCCCGGATTGGAAAAGACGCGGGTTCGATTCCCGCTCGTACAAAAAGTCTCTTTTTCCTTATTCACAAATAATTTGTACTTTAATAAATGTTATCTGAAGAAAAAAATTTTACTATCGAAGAAAGTTATAATAAAAAAAATAGACAAGGTGTATGCCCACAACAGTATTTCGAATCATGTAAATAAATTTGTATTCTATATTTAATTACCTTTCATTTTATACAGAAATTATCTGAATAATTATGAAAAAGTGTATCATTAATTACATTAAGAAATTGAAAATGTGCCCGGTAGACGTCAATAGGCTCGCCCCCTATTACGTGGGACTTAAACATAGCTGGCGAGTCGTGGGTGTGTAAAATACACCTCTGCCTACCCCTTCGGGGAATACAGGCGTGATGTTTTGTTGTAATTACATTAAAAGTTTTTGACAGAATTTATGACCTGACTTAGTATAAAAACCCGATCCTTGAGCAAATATTTCCATGTGCTCATTCTCAAGGTGACTGGCCAAATGGTGTCAGATGGACTCTACAATACTAAGGGTACTACCAAGTCGCTGTTCACCGTTTCATTTCGCTAAAGAGAGAGAGCTTCTTGTAATGTGACCAAATATCCGAGGTTCTTCATGGTCGGTAACACGGTGATGTGAGTACGGGCCTATTTAATACCCAACCCTATCACCAGTAATGCACCGAGTAATGATTACTTATTTCCCTTAATCCCCACGTACGGCACCTGCTGGATATAGATTTTTTAAAAACATCGAAAAAGCAATTGTGAACTGGAGATTGGGTGTCACTTGCTAAGCCATCGCTTGAATGCGATGGCTTAGCGGTCTAGAGCACTTCCCCGGATCGGAAGGGACACAGGTTCGAATGCCGCTCGCAATAAAGCTCTCTTTTTCCCCTTTACAAATAATTTGTTCTTTACTGTTTGGCCAGGAATTTTCTAATATTTTCGAACACCCCTAACGTGACACATCGCATCAGGGTAGTAAACAATCAAGTAGACGTGATAGATTTCTTAAAAGGCATTGTGAACATTAAGTAAAAGGCTTTTGTTCAGACATAGTCACTTCAATTTTATTTATTTGTATAGAGATTTCTCATATGCGTTCATCTATGGTTAGTATTTTTTTTATTGAATTAAGAAATACTTTAGCTAAGGACTTCATAATATATAATTATAATTAATTGATATAACATAGATCACCACATAAATCGTTTCACCATCTGCAGTTAATTTATTTAAACATTAAGAATATTTTAAAGGTGCTTTACCCCTTTTTTAATATTAACCTACGCTAAAATTTATGTCATCTGTAGTTACGATTTTGTAGTATGCTAATCAGTTTGAAATTCTTCCATAATTGGTTTTGTTCTTTTAATATACTAATCCTTTTACGTCGTCGAAATAAAATACAAAGGTTTCACCATATTTTAGCATTTTATCATGACCCTAAATAATAGTGATAAAGTGCGGAATAAAAAAGATTTTGAGAGATAAATACGTTGTGTCCCAGTAAAGGAATTTTATAGTCGTGATAATAAAATATCGTTTAACACCACAATAAAAGCAGAAATGGAAAGGGCAGGTTATCTCGGATCAAGGGAGGCCACAAAATATACCCTTATCAAGGGTTTAAGGTTTGTGTCTAATCTACTAACAAGCCCAATTTTTTAAACTTTCTTGGCGATAAGTAATCTTTTGATTAGAAAATGTCAAGTCATATTATTTCTGTAAATATTTCCTTTTATTTATTTACAATCCTATTAGATTAAAATCGGAACTACATTGCCGATTGTTTTGTTGGAAAATAAGTACACAAAAGTTGAATCTCATAACGATGCATTCTTCTAAGTAAACGAACTAAATCAACTTTCAAATCAAACATCCGTAAATCCGTAATAGTCTATAGACACTCAAATCGATTTACCGATAAACCTGTAAAAATAAAGAATCACCATCGATCATTTTCTATGAGACCGTTGTTCAACGCGTTCGGTAAACCGAAAACTCCGCTCCAAAATTACTGGCCTAAGAAAACAAGAAAAAAATTGTTCTCGAAGATTTATTTAAGGGAGCGTAAAGATCTGTTTATGGTATGCGTCTGTAATTAAGGGGCTGCTCGCACACGTGCGCGAGCGCAAAAACGTAAAAGAAAAAACTAATACCTGTTACCTTCCAGTTGAGACCGACAGGTCCGCTGACACACTGTTCAGGGATGAGTAATCAAACTTTGGGAACCAGTGATTTATGTAAGCAAGGTACACAATATCTATATATTGTAATGGAACTCAGTAATATATATAATTAAATAATTTACAGCTATTAGCTTTTCTAAATTAATTAACTAAAATAGACGTTTTTAGATTCTTTAAATTTTAACGTAGCTATAAACAAAATTTACATTTTTAACCAATTTTATATAGCTTGTAATTATTCATAGTTACTTTTAACTTCTGTGAAATATCTCCCTTAATTTGAGGCCATGATTTTAAATAAAGTCCGCAAACTTTGAATACCGTTGTCTACCCTAATGTTATCTTATTATAGCTAAAATGACTTCGGTGTTCAGAGATAATAGCTGGGCCCGGGTTCACCACAGTTTTTTATCAGATTTTTTCCAAGAGTCGATAATGCTTTTAGATATTGCGTGTTACCGTGTTTTGGTTTTAGTTGAGCTGTGAAAAGGAGATTTGTACAAGTGTTTAATAGCAATACCAATTATTATTAAAACATTTAGAATATCGTTAGGATATTGTATTCTTTGATTGTTGGACATAAATTAATCGGTATGTGGATCTGCTTATCTTTTTGGTCAGACTAGAAAATCAATACCAATACAAGTAAGAACAATAAGGCCAAAGAAGTAGTTTGAGTAGTTTTTTTTAAAGACTTCACCCTTTTTTTTGTTGAGCCAGGAAAAAATGTAACTAACCGTACACCCCATCGTTCGGGGCAATGAACAGTATAGTGCGGGACCCTCACCCACTAAATAAACCCGCCGTGTGCCGTCTCTCCGCCTGTGTTGGCGGGCCACTGGAACTGTTACATTACTTCAGTGGTTGAAAGACAACACCCTGC
Source organism: Leucoma salicis (assembly GCA_948253155.1). Classification (NCBI taxonomy): domain Eukaryota; kingdom Metazoa; phylum Arthropoda; class Insecta; order Lepidoptera; family Erebidae; genus Leucoma; species Leucoma salicis. The sequence goes on along the minus strand of OX411819.1, from coordinate 8,558,871 downwards.
ACTGATTAATAATCTTTATATCGCATGGCACTTTACAAACACACAATTTCACGGACACAAAGTACACCCTCATTCAGATCAACCATTTGTGGATCACACAAAGAAGGACAACGTGTTGGAATTGAAGCCACAACACTCGGGAAGGCCGTTATCTAAACCACTCCGCCATCTTTATAATGGGGTATTACTGGTGGTAGGGCTGGGTACCAAGTTTGTGTGGTTATCGACCCCGAGTGGGTTGGTACCACCGTATCTCCTGTGATCGGCCATTAAGAATCTCGGTTTATTTGGGAGATAGGCCTTCAGTCTAATTTATAATCGCGAAATGAGTACTTACTATTAGTGTATTTGAGTCCATGAGCGACAATTACGTCTTACCATCGCGTAGAGTCTTGGCTTGTCATCTACCATAAGCATTAAATTATAAAACCGGCCAAGTGCGAGTCGGACTCGCGCACGAAGGGTTCCGTACCATTGACTAGGTAAACAACATATGTATTATTTATTTTTAAAGTTAATATATAACTAAATATTCTGTAAACATTTCAAGCGTCTATCTGTTGCCGTTATCAATAGCGAGCAAAATGGGCAATAAAATCACGTTTGTTGTATGGTCCCCCTTAAATATTTTTTTATTTTATTTTTAGTATTTGTTGTTATAGCGGCAACAGAAATACATTTTTGTGAAAATTTCAACTGTCTAGCTATCGCCGTTCTTGAATACAGCCTGGTGACAGACGGACGGACAGACAGAGCAAAAACGAGTAAAGAAACACGTTTGTGTATGGAAGGCCCCCTTAAATATTTGTTTTATTTTAATTTAATTATTTATTTTAAAGTGAATACATAACTAAATATTCTGTGAATATTTCACCGGATGGACAGACAGACAGACAGCGAAGTCTTAGTAATAGGGTCCCGTTTTGACCCTTCGGGTACGGAACCCTAAAAAAGAACAATACATTAATAAAGATAAAAATGTACGTAGACGAAGAAGAAGTTAAGTATCTCATGGCAAGTTTAATCTGCTTCTGATGCCCAACGATTACATATCCAGTAATTGATGAAAAATCACCCTCTAACTTTTTGTAGATATTGATATCAGTGGTTCGTAATGACGAAGATTTCGTTAATATTGCCCACCCAAAAAATGTTATCGATTCAAGTTGATGACGATTGATGATAATTGTTATTCTTACCGCAATCTGTGTCTGATATATTCTCAAAGCTCTTTGATTACCAGATATGGCAATAGCTTTTTGATAAGAAGAAAGTATTTTGGATATTTTAGAGATCAAAATTAATGATATTTTTTTTAAAGATAACATTTTTAATTAATCCTTATACAATTGAGGTTTTATATATACTTATAACAAAATTTAAGATAATATATAAAACACATCTAGGAACCGATACCTATTTGAAAAATGTGAAATCGAAAATAACAGTCAGGAGCAGGATTTGAACCTGCATCTTCTGGATACCGTCCAGATGCTTTACCAATTCAGCCATCCTGACAATTGCTCCTGACTGCTAATTTCGATAACACATCATACTTAACGTCTTTGGGTGACGCCTGCGCCATCTGTCGGACGTATTTTCATACATTATACCGACCAGGTAAACTTAATTTTACAATTAAGATTTTACCTAATAATGACGCAAACCCTTTAAATATTTAGATATTTTTATATATATTGTAAAATTAAGTTTACCTGGTCGGTATAATGTATGAAAATACGTCCGACAGATGGCGCAGGCGTCACCCAAAGACGTTAAGTATGATGTGTTATCGAAATTAGCAGTCAGGAGCAATTGTCAGGATGGCTGAATTGGTAAAGCATCTGGACGGTATCCAGAAGATGCAGGTTCAAATCCTGCTCCTGACTGTTATTTTCGATTTCACATTTTTCACTTTGTGTTTAATGTATAGTGCTAAGCATGTCAAATGCTAAAAATATATATAAAAATATCTAAATATTTAAAGGGTTTGCGTCATTATTAGGTAAAATCTTAATTGTAAAATTAAGTTTACCTGGTCGGTATAATGTATGAAAATACGTCCGACAGATGGCGCAGGCGTCACCCAAAGACGTTAAGTATGATGTGTTATCGAAATTAGCAGTCAGGAGCAATTGTCAGGATGGCTGAATTGGTAAAGCATCTGGACGGTATCCAGAAGATGCAGGTTCAAATCCTGCTCCTGACTGTTATTTTCGATTTCACATTTTTCACTTTGTGTTTAATGTATAGTGCTAAGCATGTCAAATGCTAAAAATATATATAAAAATATCTAAATACCGATACCTATTTAATTAATATGAGAATTGACCAATAATTTTGGTTCCGTGCCAAAAATATTGGTGGGTCAGTAACTAGTCTTTTTAGCTCATCGGGCGCGCAAAATTCGTTTTGTTTTTGCACAGATAACTCAATTGAGAAAAGGTTGTGTTGTCTGTGGATGCAAATGGGACAATATAATTATGTAAAATATGATTAAGTCAAAATGGAAGTGTACCCAATTTTGAGTACCGGTAATTATAATAATCAAGGGTAAAAATTAAACAGAACGCTACTCACATTCGTAACTCGGTTCCTTATCTGTGTAACGAATTCGATTTGCGTTCTTATACTGGATAGATTTTTTAGTGGGGATCAATTACACAAAATAAATTAACTTAAACCAAAACAATACCTATTGTTTACTGAATTCATATCACGTGCTTTTCTAAAGGCTATAATAGACTATACTATAAAAAGGGGTGTGTTATGTTGCATTCCCGAGCGTCCCACTATGTTATCTCGCCACCATCGGCACGTGTCCTAACGACAATCATTTGTTTTTATTCATAAATTCTTTTGTTTCCGTGATTTTTAATCAAGATGCTATACTGCAGTTCAATATAATAGCTAAGGAAACATTTAGTTACCTGCGTAAGGTCCTATCGTCCTACCGTCTAATTAATAAATTCCTAACAAACAAACTTAACCTATTAAGCCAAATCTTTTGGTTTACTCTGATTTAACAATGTAGTTTTAGAATAACTACTCAAAGGCTAATGTGTGCCTACACACATACGTGGACATTGACAGAATATCGGCATGGTAATGTCTTGTGACATGGCTGAGCAATGGCCTCCGTTGCTATAAGGACGCAATCACGTAATAGTAGTACATATTTATGTTTGCAATTCATTATTGCACGCCTCATAAGCGAAGCGTTGAGGTGTGTTATACTCCCGGTTTAAACGGCACAACTGATTTTCTTCTTTATTTTGTATTTTTTAACATTTAATTGCGTCTTTGGTGACGTGAAATAAATATATTTTCTTTTTTCCTCACGATGTGTTTCTTTACCGAACAGTGATAAATTGTAAACAAATAGACACATATTATCACTCGAGATAAAACTCAATACCCTGGTCTTTGCAGTCCTTGGTTTTACCACTAGACTCATGATAGATCACTGCTTCAATATGCTACGTAAAGAAGTAATAGATGTTATTCCAGTTTTTTGTTTTAATTTGCTTTTTATTGCGTATGGTGGCAGATGAGCCACGGCCCACCTGATGGTAAATGGTAACCGTCGCTCATGGACTCATCTAAACCGGGAGTATTGTCAAGCCGCTTCTCACCATTTTATTTCACAGATATGAAATGGATGAATAAACGGCTATCTCCTGTTACAACCAAAACACAATGATGTGTTTCATAGCCGGTCACACGGGAGATGGTGGCACCAACCCGTTCGGGCCTGATAGCAAGTGAGTACTCCCACTAGTACCAAGCCCTACCATCAGTAATGCAATAGGTGATAATTGCTTACTTCCCTTAGTCGACTCGTACGACACCCATGGGAAAGAATGGGGTGGTGACACTTGTTAATATACTATAAAATAATAGCTATAAGATGATACGATAAATCGCAGAAAAAATGTGGAAGAAATGAACACAAAGTGTGAAAATGTGAAATCCAAAATCATAATCATGAGCAGGATTTGAACCTGTACCTCCTGGGAAACCGTCCCAGATGTCCAGGTTGGCAAAGCATCTGGGGTTTTCCAGGCTGACTGTTATTTTGGATTGGACATTTTCGCTTTGTAAAGATATAGGTAGGTATAAAAATATCAAGATATGTGGATGAAAGTGAATATTTCCAAGTACATTTTTTTTGTATCCTTAAAATAAAATTATAATACACAACAAAGTAAAATCCGCTTAAATTGAAATAAAAGCTAGCTTAAAATAATTATATTTTTATAATTATATAAAAGTAATCTTAAAACTGAGATATTATTTTAACTATAAGACGCCGCGAATTACGCATGACGAATTGTTCAGTTGTAGGAACATACGAGTGATTTGTTATCAACACGTTGTTATTCAGATATATAGTATATTTTTAACAAATAGGCCACGGTTTCGGCTTCAAGAATCGGTCATTGCTAAAGGTCATAAACCACTGATGTCACTTATAATTAATATTAAAAACTCGATATTTTGCAGTTATATTTTTACGTAACCGTGATTCAGAACCCGAAAATTATATTGACATTCTATTCTTAGATTGAGAGGGATGTAGGCAACTGTCCACCACGCTGGCTCACCAGCGGGTTATTACAAAAAAGTTTTTGTCAGTCTCTCTATTTATTTTGGCTAATATCCGAAACGGCTTGAACGTTTTGAACGGTACTTTAATTGCCAGATAGCAGATGTTATAAGGAGTAACATACGAGATACTTTTATTTGTAACTAAAATAAAGTAAAGCGCTATGTATTAGCAAAGACTGATATAAAAATGATTATTTAAATGACTCCGAAAAGTAGGTTATCAATTCTACACGTGTCTATTTAATATTATTGGAAACGCAATATATTCACATAATTATGATAATCAACTAAGGCTTCCAAATAAATATACAATATACTATAGTTGTATGTATACGTGTGTAAGTTTGTAAATATGTATATATGTTGTATACGCATTTCTGCGAAACTATTAATCAATTTTAATATTATGTTTTAATGGCTTATAAATAATATACTAAATTAAATCTCGTATAGTAAGGGAAAAAACTGCGACGCCCCCGAGGAAAGTCAAATAATAAACTTGGCATTAACGAAGTTAAGACTATCTGTCATCGTTGCGTTATGTTCACCCCTGCGGCGCATAATTTATCACCGAGTAATGACAGGAAACTGGGGTTATACCGACAGGATCCAAATCAGAAGTGTCAAAGATGGCTTGACATCTACACACACGTGTTTGTCAATAGATGAATTTTTATTTGTTTTGCTCAAAGCTGTATACAAATCGTTAATGTTTAAAACAATATGCTGTCTTAGGTCATCGTTAGATATGCACGTGTATAATTTACATATTGATTCTGTGTCCATCCAGTTAACATTTAATCTATACTATTATAGAGCTGTAAGAGAGCTGTGTCTGTACATTTAAGATATTTGAGAAAAAAGTCTGTATTAGGCTATATAGGCCTGTCTAAACACAAACCGATTTTTTTTAGAATTTTTGTCTGTTTGTCTGTTTATCTGTTTGTTTGTTCGCGAATCACGCAATAACTACTGGACGGATTTTGATGCAACTTTTTTTATTTGAAAGGCCTTGATTAGACTTAAAAACTGGTGTACATTTTATCCCGCTACTATATCGGGAACCTGAGATATAACTGAAAAACTAGAAAATTATTTAAACTAGATTTTTTTTAGAATTTATTCAAAAGAACTACTAGATGGATTTTGATGCAACTTTTTTTATTTGAATGGCCTTGATTTGACATAAAAACTGGTAGACATTTTATCCCGCTACTACATCGGGAACCTGAGAAATAACTGAAAAACTAGCTTTGGGCTGCGGCGAAGCCGCTGGCAAAGGCTAGTATCTATATATCTATGTATATGTAAAGTACAAATTATTTATGAAAGTGAAAAAGAAAACTTTACTGCAAGCAGGATTCGAACCTAAGTCCCATCCAATCCAGGGAACTGCTCTACACCACTAAACTATTGCAGTCGCCTAACGACGATTCCAAATCTCCATTTCACATTTGTCTTTACGACCCACGCCACTTATCGGATGTATTTACAGACATTATTCGAATATAGTAAGTTTAATTTTGCAATTAAAATTCATAAGATAAGATACAGCCATTTTTTTTAATTTTTGATCTGTATTTTAGCACTTGACATGCTCAGCTACTTTACATAACAAATTATTTGTGAAATGTGGAAAAAGATAACTTTACTGCGAGCGGGATTTGAACCTACGTCCCATCCAATCCAGGGAAGTGCTCTAGACCGTTAAGCTATTGCAGACAGCATTGATAGCGTAGTGCTGAGATCAAGAAAGACAGTAGTACCAAGTTCGATTTCCAATCTGAAATCGAGATCTCGCAAATCACCTCTGAATTTTCGAAATTATGATTGTGTATATTTATATGATATTTGTGCGGTCGTGCCTGATGGTTTATGACTTAAATCCCTCACACTGTCAGAGGAGACCAGAGACGATAATGAACTATAATGGCAGAGATGAATGGGTAGTTTTAGGTTTGATTAATATGAATGTTTAAATATTTTATACGACAAAAGGTGGTTCTATAAATGTTATTTGTTTTCAGGGGACTCGTTTGCTTACAAAGTTCACCTCGAATTAGTGATGCGGTCTTAGTGCAGGAGTTTATCATGTTATATCAAAAATGCTCTAAATATGAAAGACGATACATACACAACACTATTGAGAGTAAGTGCTGTGCAGATCATTGGGCGATCGAGCCGACGCAATCGACTATAAGACACAATAACCGTTGCACCATCTATGCATTCAATTGAATATAAATACACTAACAAACTCAAGTAAATGCTATCAAATAACACTTGGGCCTGTTTTAATGCAATCAAACAGAATCTTACACCTCCATCGGAGCAGAAATCATTCAGCGTCCAATATCAGATAAGAGTTCGAACGATAAGTTGCCGACGTAGCCCGTCGATCAGATAAAAGCATCACTGCATCGTCTCCGTACCCTCAAATGTAACCCACACCATGAGATTAGAGATAATTGAAAAATGGAGCGATTTGAGTTTGTTTTCGTTTTATATATATGCATATTAGAGCTATTTTGGACAACTACTTGGGTTCGGTATCATAAACATGCCTGACATTAATATGTGAGATTATTTTACCAGAAAATACTTATGTTGTTGTTTTTTCTATTTAAGTTTTTACTGCAATGTAAGAGCCTCCGTAAGGAATTGAGGACTAACATTAACTTATATTTGAGGCTAATGAATTGTGTGGCTAATTTTAGGCTAGAGGAAATTTAACTTGTGTGTTAGCGGCCTAAGAATAGAAGTGTCACCACCTATTGCCCACCGTTTATTATCAAGAAGGCAATATTCACCCGCTAGATTCCACATGTGCTTTAGAATATAAATACGTCGCTCTACAGCAGGGGTCGCCAACTTCACTAGACTCAACATCTAGTTTTCACTTGACCCTGTGCGATCTACTAATTACATACTCATTGAAATTTTAAATAAAATAGTATAGTTCAGTATACATTCGAGTAATTTTGACTAATTTGCGCAGTTAGTTTTTTATATTTTTGCTCTATCGCGATGACTGGAGTAATAGCCACGACCGACCAGTCGACCGCGATCGATCGGTTGGCCACCCCTGCTTTACAGCATACTATCATTAGTATACGAACACACCATTTTTCCGGGATAAAAATTACGTATGTTAAAGGTAAAGAACATAGTCCATTCTGGACTCAGCCGTAGACAATAAAATGATGGCTTATAATTTCAGGTACTTACCCAAAATATAATTACGATTTGTTAATTATATATTTACTTGCCCATGTTCATAATTTCGGTGGATTATTTAGATATTTTTATATATATTTTTAGCATTTGACATGCTTAGCACTATACATTAAACACAAAGTGAAAATTTTCGATTTCACATTTTTCACTTTGTGTTCGGTGGATTAGTTATGGCGTAGCAGCGTAATGAACAAACAGATGCAATTTCACACTTATGCTCGTAAGTAAGAATAGTAAGAAGACTGCATGTGGATAGTAGGGTTAAAATATCGTGTTGGTAAGACCGTCTTCCGGGTGACCAACTATAAAATAATAAACATAGCATCACGCCTGTATTCCCCGAAGGTGTAGGCAGAGGTGTATTACACACCTACGATTCGCCAGCTATGTTTAAGTCCCACGTAACAGGGAGCGAGCCTATTGCCGTCTACCAGGCACATTTCCAAACTCCGGGCTGCTACTGACAATTTTCCTTTTTACGAAAAACTCAATAACATTGCTCGACCCGGAGATCGAACTCAAGACCTCATGATCAGCAGTCGCATACACTACCGCTGCACCACCGAGGCAGTTAAAATAACGCAGTGTTATTTGGTTGTAGCGGCTGATAACCGTAGATTTATTAATTGTTTATCTGAAAAATGAAGTAGCTTGGCAGTATTCATTAAAATCCATTCAATTAACGCATTATGGTTTTTACTTAAATATTAAGGATGATGTCATAATTATAATGTATGTACTTAAATATAGGGTCTATTGTAAATGATGGATAACCCGTTAATTGGATTTTTGATGCTATGTTATGGAGGTAACCATGAGCTGTAAATTTTTTTTTTTCATTTTAGGATTGCTAGCGGGGTGAAAATGGTAAGCATTTTAGTATTCTTTTAATTTTACTCATTCATTGGTTTTCACCATTTCAAATTAACGTATTTTTACATACTCTTTTTTGTATCTTATTCCTAGATATATTGTCATTTTATGAAATTGCTATTTTAGCCGTTATTAATTAAATATATTGTTTCTTTATGTCAAAATTTAAATATTGACGATTAAAAAAGGTATTATGCAATAGCTGCCCATTATCTTAAAAATAATAATCTAGGCAGATTATGTAAATTCTAAAAAGTTATCATACATGTCTACTTTATAAGCAATATTGGTAACAGCTTCGTTCATCAATACTAACAAGATACAGTGTCCCGAACAAAATCAAGGTAAAAACTGTCCATGTGAATATATACTTATACAGCTGCATCTGTTTACTAACGAATTGAGATAAAGGTTTTAAAACAGTTTTAAGTTCAACCTAATTATAATCATGCCACTTAGTAATAAAGTCACAAATCTTTAAAATATTATCCTACATTTAACGGTCATTCGTCACAAAAAACGAGCAAAGCAATCATTTATTACTGACACTTAAAAATGAAAAGACAAATACTGCGAAATCAAGCTTAAATAGCAACAAATAAAAAACTAAACAAAATAACAGCCCACTTCACAAGTGCGCTCTTATTTACCGAGACATATTTTTCAGGTCGACGCGAAATCTACTGCATTTTTGATCGAAGTGTAACAGGAACTAAAGAACTTAGCAAGGTCAGAACTTTGATTTAAAGAAAATTGTCGAATCACGACGATTTGTTATATAAAATCATATAATTTAATACAATTATAGGTTAAACACAGTTACGAGCAGGATTTGAACCTGCAGCTCCTGACCATCCAGATGCTTTGCCAATTCAGCTTCAATTCGTGACTGTTATTTTCAATTTCACATTTTCCACTTTGTGTTTAAACATAGGTTAACCTATAATTGTATTAAATTACCTATATAATTTTATATAATTAGGTTGCCCTACTCCTACTACCGGGGCATATTATCCGTACACCTACATTTAATGTTTTGTTGTGCCTATCTACTACATTCAAAAATAGAAAGAATATTTATTTTTAATCTTGTACAACTAAACTAACTAAAGATGTTCATCTAAACATTTACATTAAGTCCAATTTTTTTACGAGATCCCTAAAATTGAATGTCATGCAAAATTTTGCATCATACAATAGAAAGATTATGTATCTGTGATCTACACAAATATTATGTCGTTGTCGTAAGATGTTCCATACAGAATTATATAATGTAATATCTAAATATTTGTAAGGAAAATATTGATAAGCATCATGGTGGTAATCCTCGATCAATGGAGTCGTTATTGGTGTCAAGTGTACCGTGACGAGATTATAGTATTGTGCAAATATCTTGTGATACCTGCATAGTTTGTTGTGATATATTTATAGAATACCATTTTCAACAATATCATATAGGTAGGTACAACACTTATTTCAGTTATTTAACTTTATATATTTTACATAACGTTGTAACGTCGGATGGCTATTTATTATTTTTTTATTTCTTATCTCTAAGGATCGTAGCGTGATCCTTCCTTCAAAATTATACTCACAAATCCTAACTATTATAAAGCTGTAACAGAACTGTGTCTGTACATTTAAGATATTTGAGAAAAAATTATTTGACAATTTAGTATTTTTTCCATTATTTAACAGTTTAAGTGCCTGTAAGCCAAAGAGTATTCTTTATGCTTAGGATTATTTTGTTTACTCTATTTTTGTACAAATAGAGCTTTTTAGGTTGCCGTAAAAATGTCTATGTGTCCATAAATATGACATAATCGCTTATTTTCAAAAGATTTAATAAAGTATGTGTAGCTTGCCGTGTGGGGCCGGCACCAAGAATAGCACCACCCCGTCTCTTCCTATGGGAGTCGTAAAAGCCGACTGGGGGATTACCGGGGGACCGGGCAGCGGCGTTTCCCTGTGTACTAAAAACATCCACTGCGATCGACAACCCGCCCGCCAAGCGTGGCGATTACGGCACTATCCCCCATTCTTGGGGAGGCCTATGTCCAACAGTGGACGTTAAAAGGCTGATGGATGGATGGAAAGTTACAATACATTGTTGTAATTAGGTCCTGTAATATTTAAGTCGTAGTAATGTCGTTAATGTTTAATCGTGTAATGTTGTCTTTTGTTTTTCCAGATAGAACTAGATACAGTTAGCACCGGTAATAATGGGTCATGAAGTTTATTTTATTAAAATAACTAAAACATAAAGATGGCTTTTTTATTAATATGTAGGTACTTATTTATTATTCTTATTATTATTTATTAATTTGTTTAAGGTATCGGTAGAACCATCAGCTTAACAGTAACTTATAAACATCGTTATTCTCTGATCACAGGTAAGTTTAATTCATAAAACAAGTCGTAGTCGAAGTCAGTCATATAAAATTAGTCAGTTAAGTCAAAGTCCCGCTCCAGTGATACGATGGTGACCTTACTGAAGCTTCTATGGAGTTGAGACAACAGGAAAAAACACGTTATGTCGCATTACATCACTTGCCAACACTTATGCACATAGGCAAATCGTTAATAAACAAAAGGCCACCACTTTTACACATTAATTTTTGAGTCTTCGATTCCTTCAGTCATATATTTCTTGACCCAAGTTATTAATTCAATTCTGTTAATAGAGGCACCCTGTTGACTGAAATCAAAAACAAAATTCCCGATCTTTATCCTTTTCTTTTTTTTTTTCGGAAACTGGCTGTCAACAGGGTGATCCACTTGGGCCGGCTATTTTCAGTCTTGCTATTCATCCTATCATTAAACGTCTCGAATCTAAATTTAATGTCTGGTATTTAGATGGTGGAACTCTAGGAGGCGATATAAAAACAGTTTTTAAAGATTTAGATTTTTTAATTACAGAATTTAAATCTATTGGTTTAGAACAAAATTTTTCTAAGTGTGAACTTTTCATTTCAGATACATGCACCTTAAAAGATTCTATTAAAAATTTATTTAACAGCATAGTTCCAAATATCAATATAATAGAAAAAAGATCACTTCGCCTCCTAGGTTCTCTTATTTTCGACGAATCTATAATGGATTTTGTTGAAGAGAAGGTATACAATTTTCATGAAGTTTCGGGGAGATTATTTAAAATTAACCCACACACATGGCTTTTATATTAATCAGACATTGTTTATTTTTTCCAAAATTTACGTATGCTTTATGCTGTTGTCAACTCTGGAATTACCGTAATATTTTACAGCAGTTAGATAACATCGTTAAGGATACGTTCACTTCCATTATTAACGTTTCTTTAGACAATCGATCTTGGACACAGTCTTCACTACCAATTAGGTTTGGAGGTCTTGGGATATGCAAAATTTCTAGTATATCCTTGCCGACATTCTTATCTTCAGTTAATAGTGTTCAAACATTGGTAAATCTAATATTAACACCTAGTTTAGGCAATATTGAAATTTCTTACCTAACTGAAGCTATGGATGCCTGGAGAATAGCTTGCCCAGATGGTTGCCTACCCAGGGACCCGTCCTCACAGAAGCAGTGGGACGAGCCACTATGTGAGCTGGTACGGAATAATCTTTTGCAAACGTGCAGTGGCCTCACAGAGCGTGCTCGTCTCCTAGCTGTTTCTCGTTGAGAGTCTGGTCTTTGGTTAAAAGCTCTACCATCAAATGCATTAGGCACGCTGTTAGACAACAGCACATTCCGTATAGCCATTTCACTACGTATCGGTGCTCCATGCATCGTTCCACACCGATGCATATGCGGCGATAGTGTAGATAGCTTGGGTCACCACGGGCTATCATGTATCAGAAGCGCTGGCCGTTTAGCTCGTCATGGCACTTTAAACGATGTCATCCGTCGAGCTTTTGGAACCGCGAATATCCCGGCAACCTTGGAGCCATCCGGCCTTTTACGGGACAATGGTAAAAGGCCTGACGGGATGACACTTATTCCCTGGAAGATGGGGCGGCCATTAGTGTGGGATGCCACCTGTGTGGATACTTTGGCATCGTCTCATCTCCCAGAGACTTCTCGGAGTGTTGGTGGTGGTGCTATGACGGCTGAATCACACAAACGGCGCAAATATTCTAACCTTGACAGAGGTTGCTTATTTGTGCCATTCGGAGTAGAGACCATGGGCCCCTGGGGATCCGGTGCTTTCGAAATCTATAAAGATTTAGCGGCGAAGCTTGTAGAGGCTACACGTGACCAAAATGCTGGTTTTTACCTTGGCCAAAGGATTAGCCTTGCTATCCAGCGAAGTAATGCCGCTAGTATTTTGGGCACGTTACCGATTGTAGAATGTCACTTGAATGAGCTATAGTCCTCTTGGTCTAAGGTTCATTCAAGTGATTTTTATTTACATTTATTTTTATTATATTAGGATAAGTTTATTTTGTATTATCTTTGTATATAAAATATCTTTTAAAGAAGTTAATTTGATACACATTAATACTTGAAATAACACAAGTTTAGGAAAACAATGCAGAGCAACGACATGATCCTCTTCGTGTTCCCGCTAAAAAACCTTTATTATTCTTATTTTAGACATAGGTAATAAGCAGGATTTACAGCCTACTGGTAAAATCAAGGATCACAAGGACAGTTGTATCGAGTTCGGTTCGTCAAACCTCGCAAGGCACGTGCCTTAGACATTGCCAATTTTTTTCTAAATTAGGTGTAGGTATATGAAAGCGAATTTTCAAGTTCATTACTGTTCGATGAAAGAACACATTGTGGTGAAACCTGCACGCTTAGTCTCACAATGGGCCAGAATCTCAAACAGGAGAGTGGGAGGTTGAAAAACCATAGTACTAATTTTATTTCTAGTTTTATGTTTTACTCTTGAGCACTAGAAAAATGTTATACATACTTACGATGTCCGCGGGATGTAATAGGGTTATCATTATCTAACATAACTAACAATTCATACTAATAATTTTTGTATGCTAATAAACGTATATTTTTGTTGGCAATTTTGTTAGGTATTTATGTAAGCCCTTTATGTAGCTGGAATAATAACACAACATAAACATTCACAAATAATAGTTTATAGAAACGCGGTGCAAATCTGCCGCAGCCGTGCGTCTTAAATCCTACCTTATCTCGTAGACACCATCTATCCGGTGTTCAGTTACAATAAGACATTCTATTACATTCAGCCTCAGAAACTGCCACCGACGCAAAATTCACGCCTGACTTAATTTCCTATAATATTTTTTGTACCTTTTATTTGTTACTATTTCTGATGTTGTAATCTTCTGTTCATGTTTTATGAATAAAAGTGTACGTTTGGTTATACAGAGTGTAATTATTTGCTTATAAGTTTAAGATGTCACGCATGCTTCGTTGAATCTTTCTGGCAATTGTTTATTGAAAGGGTTCGAAGTAAAAATTGAGAGATATTTTATTTTTTCTGAATACTTTTCATCCTTTTTATAAATTAGTATACAAGTTTATGAAATTTGAATTTCAGACGTTTATTTACTTTTATTTGAGGTGTTTATAAGTCAATGTAATCACCCATGGGATAGAATAGATTTGCAACGTAATATAGGTATGTATTTAGTTCGTAGAGAGACATTTTTTTTGTTAAGGCGGGAAAAAATTATCCTAACCGCACACCCCGTCGTTCAGGGCAACGAACAGGGAAGTGTGGGGCCTTTACCTACTAAAGAATCCCGCCGTGTGCCGTCTCTCCGCCTTTATTGGCGGGCCACTGGAACTATGTTACATTCCTTCGGTGGTAGAGAGACGTATACCTACAATTATTTATTTATTATAAATATTCTAACTATATTCCTCTATGTTAAATTTCTTTTATGAAGTCTTTGGGCAATTGGAAAAAATAATCTTATAATAAAGGTCAGATGTCTGGAGTGTTATTCAAACTACAGTAATTCTCTAACTCTGGTATTCACAGATAAAACAGTGCACACATGTGCAATATTTTTTTGTCTCCCCAAAAAATAAGTTTCAAGTTCATCATATCGACTGAGCGGATTCCGGTATGTAGAGCGTGCCTGCCCACCCCCGGGCGGTCTCGTCTTTTCTTACAAATATTTCCAAAATATTTCTCCAACTTGTCGCCGTTTTATCCACCGCTCCTTTCCGTTTAGTTGCTTATTGCATGCTGACTGCCTTTTCAACCAAAATTTGCTATAACACATCTAATGACAAACATATATAAATTTTAACCTGCAATTATAAGGTTTCCTTTTCCTTCGTGGTTATTCTACTTACATCGTTATAGAATGTTGAGAAGTTTATTATCTGCACCAAAATCTTTACGAAAAACTAAAATGGATGCGTGCAAAAACTCCTGTTATGGGTACAGGGTTGTGTAATAAATTTGAATTTATTAATTTTTTAATTATATCGTTAATATTATAGATTGATGTCTCCGAATATCATGGGATGTTCTTTTTTTATTCTGGTATTTATAGATTATTTTTAAAATATATACTCTACCTCATTTTTGTTATTATAAGTTATAGCACTGCCGTGAAAGATGGGCATAGATTATAATCATTATGAAAAATTATGTTCTTAATATGTAACTTGAAATACTAAGCCCCAAAAATGAAATATCTTTTAGTTATACCATTAACTTTTGCGATTAATACTGCAATTTATTTTTATTGACGTTGACGTATATGAGTTATGGACTCTTTAAAATAAATAATTTGTCTTCAATTGTTTATTTCTACGGTACAATTTTATTATTCTACTAAAGTGGAGTTTGTAATTTTTTATATATATTTTTTTTTATTGCTGTAGTGATGGCAACCGTCGCTCGTAGAGTATTGTCAAGCACCTGCGCACCATTTAATTTCTCGGATATGAAATGAAAGAATAAATACTGGATTATTAATCCACAACAATTTGGTATAACTTAAATAGTTTCGTTGCGCCAACCCTAGAATTTATCTTACATCTCGTGCCAAGTAATTTGACACTTTTCACTGACAAAGACCACATTTGCTCTGAGACTGAAGTCACGCAAAAACCTATGACGGTACAAAAAGCAATTAGGATTTTTTTGTACACCATTTCATATGAAATTAATATTTAGAGGAATTTCAAGAAAAAACAATACGAGAGCACGTGTTAAACACGAATATTTTAAACTATGTCTTATTTTTGGTAATTAGGTTGTGGAGTTCCGCAGATAAATCTATTTCGAGATAGTTTGAAGGATTCAGTGTGGAACAATATGTGGGATGTGGACAGAAATTGCTGATGTTCAATACAGATCGATGCGTACTTTTTTCTACTTGTCGAGAGGAGTCATCTAGGGAAATTGTCTCTTCTTGGAAGGATTTAATTGATTTTGTGATAACGATTATTTGTAAAATAGGTACCTAAGTAGTATTTATTTTTCTCTTAGTTAATAACTTACAACTTACTTGTGCCGTGTGGAGCCGGCATCAAGAATAGCTCCACCCCGTCTCTTCCTATGGGAGTCGTAAAAGCCGACTAAGGGATTACCGGGGGACCGGGCAGCAGCGTTCCCCTGTGTACTAAAAACATCCACTGCGATCGCCAACCCGCCTGCCTAGCGTGGTGATTATGGCAATACCCCCCCTAGGGGAGGCCTATGTCCAGCAGTGGACGATCAAAGGCTAATGGATGGAATAACTTACAATAATTATAATAGACTTATTGGTTTTGATGGTTAAACCGATAATCCCATACAAACTTTTACTATTCACACTTTAAACCCTCCCATTTCCCTGCCTTAAATTAATTTCCAAAAATCACTTACTAGTGAATGTTTACGTTATAAAATAAACCGGCAAATTTCAGGTCTACTATTACTAGGTTTGGCTGAGCGTTGAACTTCAGCCAGAACAAGCTATCATGATGTCTAAAAAAATTAAATTAATGTAAGTAATGAGCAGCACCAAGATCTTTTCGACCACTTGGATGAAAGTTTAGAACAAGCTATACTCTGTGTAAGTTTTCTTAATATAAAGTAACAAGTCAAAATTCAATAATACGTTAACATAATTCATGAACCAACAATAACCTTTCACTGTACGTGTCACACTTGCGAACTTAGAGTCCGTTAAAATAAATTGTATAAAGAGGCCGTGTCCCGAGGCGATATGAGATACAAGATACGGATCTAAGCCGAACAGGAAACTCCATTGTACGAACAGATGCGAAATTCCTCTGATTCAGTTCAACATAGATCAATAATAGCGTACTCGTGGGCGTGGCCGATTATATTGCGAAGAATCTTGCTTCAAAGTTCCTATAAAACTCAAAAGATAGTAGAAAAAACGGAGGTTTAAAAATTTTCCGAAATAAAAATTGCGTAGATACAGGAGGCGGATAACTGTGAATGCCATTGTTCTGCACAATGGATGAACAGGAAACGTGAGTCGGCTCCTTATGGAAATGAATTACTTAGATAACAAACACGCCTGTTTACAGAAAACCTTTGTAGGTACGCGTATTCAATTTATAAAAATCTTAAAAGTACATTTTGCCCAAAATATTGCCATGTTTTGTCGCGTTTGCTGATTGACAACGCAGTAAATGAACTTTTCACTATATTACAAATAGTTTTCACACTTTTGGGTGAGAGCTTTCCCAACTTAACCAACCAGTCGTTAAGCGTAATCGTCTAATGAAATATATACCTAATTTGGAAATTTGTGGCGACGTCCAACTGGGGATGAATACCTCTCTCTGGCTTGACAGTCATAGCTTTTCCTACGAAGCTTTCACTGCTTCTTCAATATGTATATTGTTTAATCCATCCATCCATCACCCTTTCGAAGTCCACTGCTGGACATAGGCCTCTCCAAGAGAACGCCACAACATGTGTTTCGCTCATATGGGGGATAGCGCCATAATCGCCACGCTTGGCGTTGTTAATACTCGAGGGAGTGCTGCTGCCCACTCCCCAGTTATTCCCTCAGTCGGCTTCTACGACTCCCATAGGTGGAGAGGGGTGGGACAATTCTAAAGCCGGCCCCACACAGCACAATATAATATTGTTTAATAAAAGTCTATAATTATAAAAAAGAAGGTGAGTAGTGGCTTGGCCTCTTGTATTGATAAGGTCCATAGGCGGTGTTTACTTACCATCAATCAGGTGGATCATTAACTCGTCTACTACTGTAGGGAATCAGCATTTTAATCAAGTAAAGCAAACAATGGTATTGAGTTTGATCCCCATTTCGGGTCCAGAGCAAAGTTTGCCAATCTGCGCTGAGCTAGTGTGAAGGACGACGACTTCAATCATCCTTCTCACGGATCGGGATCCGTCTCCAACAGTGGAATACTAATTTATTATGATAAAATGATACTAGGTAAATCACATGTAACGTTTTTATGGATAACTATTAAAAGTATACATTCTAAGTTTTATTACATTCCTTTGAGATTTTTAGAGCATTTTAGAGTTTAATGAAAATTTCAATTTATTTTATGTCATAACAATCATTTAAATTTAACTTAACGTAATTATAAGTACAATAGAATAAATAATAATACAAAAAATGAATTCATAAATAATTACGTCAAGCTGTTTTGTTTAGATTATTCGCAATCTTTTAATAAAGAGAAGGAAATGAGAAAAAAATGTTTTAAAACACGCTTTTATCAAAAATGGAGCTAAACGAAGTAATTCAGGCGGCAAATTGATACCGAAAGGGATTTTCTACTGTTTTGGAAATACGTCGGCGCACTTTGAGTAGGATTATGTTCGGAGTTGGATAAAGATTGTTTTTACAGCTTTGGGAGTCTTTGGAACCCTTTGTAGGGTTGCGGTATTACGATATTACAAGAACGGTGTTGTGTGCCATAGAAGCACCAATTTTACGGTTTTTCAATGGTACGTGAATGAGTTTTCGGTCCTTGTATCCTTTGACGCAGAACCTACGTGATTGTCAATAGGCTTGTTTCTGTTTCACGCTTTGAATTCTGAATGGGGCATGGTTTTAAGATCCATATTCTCTTTCAGAATATCATTTTAAATTTAGAAAGAAATGACACTCTAAAATATTTTTCTTTCATATTAATAAACTAGATACCTACTTTGTAAAATTGAATGATAACTTGATATTTATACTTTCAGTTAACATCTCTTACTTTTTTTAGAATTTTGCATTGAGGAAGCAAGGAGGTTTCAGGTGTGAAGGGGATGCATGGATCAAGTGTTTTCTCTGCGCAACATTGTGGAGAAGCATCTGGCTGTAGGCCAGAGGGTTTCCTGCAGTTTTGTGGATTTGGAGAAAGCATTTGACACGGTTGTACGAAAGGAACTTTGGAAGATTTTGCCGGAATATGGTATTAACGGTAGACTGCTATAAGCGGTGCAGTCCAACTACATGGACTGCAGAGCTTGTGTGCGGCTGGATGATGGAATATGAAAGAGAGTATTGGTGTAAAGATGCGAAAGGGAATGCTCCGATGGTTCGGACATGTAGAAAGAATGCCGGACGAGCGACTGGTTAAGAAGATATACAATGCGAAAGTGGAAGGATGTAGGTACAGGGGGAGACCGAGACTCACCTACCTAGACCAAATCGGTCATGTATTGAAGGAAGGTGGAGTCAGGAGTCTCCGAAACCGGCGAGCGTTTATGAAGAGAGTTATGAATGTTGAGGAAGCGAGAGATGTATGCAAGAATAGAGTCTCTTGGCTTTCTGTTCTCTCTGCCTACCCCGCAAGGGAAATGGCGTGATGATAAGTAAGTAAGTAAGTAGTACGACACCCGTGGGAACGAATGGGGTGATCACATAGTGGTTCTACATACCGAGGATAGGACTTGTGCTATACAAAGCACAGGTTTACCTCCACGTGGAGTGCTGTTCACAGCTCTAAGCAGGTGTACCCTGCCTGGTTGACCCATTTGACTCCGAGTAAAGAGGTGCTACTCGAATTGTTGATAATCCCAATATCACAAATGGTCTGAACACGTTGAAGCGGTGGAGAGACTTTAGGACTCTTCAATAGGGAATAGTCTGAGGAGCTGTTTGGGGTGGAACCAACATTGCCTTTTTATCAACCAGTAGTAGGATTAATCCTTACCATCTCGTAACTTTCTCGTAAAAAACGGTTCACTTTCAGCACCAGGGTTTTTCCTAGAGCCACAACATGAATTTTTTTACTTCGTTGTTTAAGAAAAAAGAAAGGAAAGGGCGGGTTTAAGAGAAGAGTACTTTTTCACGGTAGGCGGCGGCTTAGCTGTGCCCCTGTGCTTCTGTAGTTGCCAAAGTCGGCGAGTAGCGGTTGCCACTTACCATCAGGTGGGATTACTCATCTACAATTGACGGCAATAAAAAGGAGATGAGAAAACTAAATTAATTGTTTTCATTATCCATTCAACAATCCAATAAATTTATTTCAAAATTTTCCGGCAAATTCTACTGCCATATTTTGTAGAATCTGTAGTGTTTTACGTGTGGACTTTTAACGTACTGACCTAGTGTGTGGTGACATGTTTTGCCATAACCATGCCGACATTGCCACCTTATATTTTCATGGTAAGTAACTTCACGGTGCACTGTGAAATATCATCAGCACGGTCTAATTATGTGGAATATTTTGTAACACAGTGAAAATTGTTGCACGTCCACGCCAAAATGTTTTCGAAAATTAAAATCTTTTCTTGATGTATATATGTGTGTACTAGCTGCAGCTCGCGACTTCTTCTGCGTGGACCTCAGAATTGGGGTCAATACAAGTACCTATCGCCATTTTTATTTAGCCGGTTTTGCATAACTGAGTAACAAACATACAAATATCATAAATACTTTGGAAAATCCAAAATTGCACGCCCAATCATCATTTTTCACAATAAAATTGATTATTTGATAAGTAACTAATAATGTATTGGTCTTACTCAGTAGTTTTCAATAAATCACATAGATAGCGCTAATTTCAAAAAGTACCTTCTCATGTCTTATGCGCCATCTAGCGCTAATTTTAAGAAGTACTTCTACATTGGTCTATAGAAATAGTTCTCACGAAATAAGGATAGCACTGATATTAGTGTCGCGTCGAGCGTAAATATTCGTTATTTTTTTGTTTATTTAATAACAATTAAACCACATCGAATCAGACCGTGAAAAGTGATAGGGCTCTATTCGTAATCATAATAATTCGTAAACGAAAAAAAATCTCGATTAGTAAAGTATTTTGGTCGTTATCGTGTTAACATACATTACCTAAAACAAAGACGTCCGGTCCAAGACATAACTTTTAAAACAGTTTTTTAACTAGTTTAATTTATGAGGCGTGCAATATGAATGAAAAGAATAAATTACATATAGAGTCGACAATTTTATATAGTAATATAGATTGGTTATTGTCTATTTATATAATACTGTCTTGTGTAAGCATATATAATTATGATAGCATAGCATATATGTATAACTTTACTATTCGTCTCTGTAACTTTTAGCAACGTAATTTGAGGCGAGTTTGTTCATTTAATTAAATCGGTGTCACATAATTATGACAAGTATTTTCTACACAAAGTTTATATAGTGGATACAAAAGTTATAAAAAGGAGAATTTAATCCATCTTCAGAAAGACATGACAAATAATCACTGATACCACTTTACCTATTTCAAACTATCTCCACATATTGTTAATAAAACATGAAATATATAAAATACGTAAACCTTTTGTGTGAACATACAGTATCTCTTATGCTTTCAAAAACCTTTGTAGTGTTGAAGGACAGTCGTATATTCGGATTAAGGTGACTTCGGACCGTACCTAATGTATTATGACCTATTCAAAACTAAAAAGGAATAAATCATAGAATATTCAATACATTGAAAAAAGGGCTAGGGTCTAATGCATTTTTTAGCATAACCCACTCGAAATAACCGGAAGCCATGTGTGTACAAATATTTAAAAGTGGTTCGCCTACGGACATTTTTTCTCTAGCTTTTTGTATGCTGAATTTATTTAATAGTTACTATGTATTAAAATTGGACCCTTTTTGGTTTGACATGCTTCGTTCGTGCCTCACAGAGATTAGCGTCAGTATTGTCAGCCACTTTTTGGTTGAACTTTTTGTCAGATTCGTGACAGCGACATTAATAAATAACAAATAGAAGGATGAAAAACATTTTTACATTAATATTTATGTAATGGCGAGGCAATTTTTTGTCGTTCGAAAATGATTTAAAGATAAAAAAACTCTTTTGCTATGTAAAGTTTAGTTTCTGTTTAGCGAAAGATTATTTTGATCGTATCGATTTTAAATATACATTTATAAATAAAAAAGCTTTATCTTTGAAATGCCGTCTACTGACCGTTTGTTAATCAATTTTCTTTATTCTTAGTACCTAGTTATGGACGTCGAAAACAATTTAAAGATAAAGAAAAACATGGTTATATGTAAATTTTACAAACACAGCTATGTTCCTGAAATTTGCAGCAACTTCACTTTAACTACTGTGTGTGTCAATAGTGTGTGTGTATACCCATGGCGTATATGGACCTGTCTGTATGATTACTTATGATACAGAGTTTAATCACCACATTGCTATACATAAGCTGACTAAATAAGTTAAATTAAGATAACAATATAAATGCGACTAAAAACACTTGGTACCAAAATCCCATGACTGTACGTTTAGTCGGCGTGGTATAGTAGACCAATTTCTCCATTCATCCATCCATCCATCAGCCTTTCGACGTCCACTGCTGGACATAGGCTTCCCCAAATTGGGAGTATAGTGCCGTAATCGCCACGCTTGGCAGGCGGGTTGGCGATCGCAGTGGATGTTGTTAATACTCGAGGGAGTGCTGCTGCCCATTCCCCTCAGTATTCCCTCAGTCGGCTCTTACGACGCTCATGGGTGAGCTATAAAGGAAGATGTATAGAAAAGAGAATCATCCACTTAATTTAAGCTATAATATTAACAAATAGTCCTAACAATATTCATATTTATTTTGCAGTTTTCTTGCGACCGATACGTTTCGATACTAAACATTTTATAACTTAATCTACGATTTGAATTCGTTATTTTAGCGGGGAAAGTAACCAGCTCAAATCGGAATCCTTTTTACCGTCTTTTAACAGAGATAACTGACTATCGACCTAACTTGTAACGCGGTGAATAAAATACGAACTCAATTGTGAAGAACTAAGCACGTAAAGTTTTGCACAGAGCTCCAACAATACACATTCATTGCCCCAAATGTGCCTACCGACTGTGTCCTATAAATAATACATTATACACCTCATTGTTATCAAACTCAATGCGAAGCTTTAAGGGTGGATGATCTCTTAAAATAACAAGTGTTTGCTTCAATGATTATCAACAATACGTATACCTTTAGCTGCCTTAGAAAAGCCTTCTAATAAAATTAAATGTGATACATACCTGTTAATACATTTTAAATTTTAGTACTAAGCATTTTGATTATATTTTTATTTGCAGAATTTTGAGTTGCAGTTCTTAGTCGTTTAAAGCATTGTGTTGGTTACCGTTTCCATAATAAAGTTTTATTTGCTGCGACAATTTATTCAAAGTAAATTCAATGAAATCTACAAATAAAATGTGCGTGAATATCACGGCCAAGTTGGTTCACCATACAAAGAAACATTCATCTATTGACAGTCGGCTATTTAAATGGTTTTACACATTTATAATGCGAGTTACGGTAAATACTACTGCTTTGTATAAGTGTTTTGTACTGATGATATTGTATGAAAATAATGCTTTTAATACTATTTCAATATTTAGACGATTCTTCAAGGATACTTAGAGTGATTTTAGTAATAGGTATTAAGGGTTTAGTGATTTTAATATTTGTAGATAGTATGTCACTATAGAAAATATTATCTTAACTATTATTGGAATATAGTATATTAAAAATACATAATCATCCATCCATCCATCAGCCTTTTAACGTCCACTGCTGGACATAGGCCTCCCCAAGAGAACGCCACAACGAGCGGTCCTGTGCTGACCGCATCCAACGGCTCCCCGCAGCTTTGACCAGATCATCGGTCCATCTGGTGGGGGGCCGTCCTACGCTGCGCCGTCCGATACGTGGTCGCCACTCGAGAACCTTTCGTCCCCAACGGTTATCGGTTCGTCGAGCGATGTGGCCTGCCCATTGCCATTTCAGCATGGCAACCCGGCGGGCTATGTCGGTCACTCTCGTTCTCCTACGGATCTCCGTATTACGGATTCGATCACATGGAAATACCAAACATAGCCCGCTCCATGGCCCGCTGAGTGACTTTGAGCCTTGATATGAGCCCAACATTCAGAGACCACGTCTCTGTTCCGTATGTCATCACTGGTAACACACACTGGTCGTAGACCTTCGTTTTCAGACACTGCGGAATATTGGACGAGAAGATCTTCCTTAGCTTCCCGAACGCTACCCAGCCGAGTTGGATTCGTCGATTGACCTCTTTCTCGAAGTTGTGCCTACCTAACTGGACTGTTTGTCCCAGGTAGACATAATGGTCGACAACTTCGAGAAGCGCACTCCCGACTAGGACCGGTGCTGAAATGACATGGACATTAGACATGACTTTCGTCTTGTCCATGTTCATTTTGAGACCCACTAGTCGGGAAACCCTGCTGAGATCATTGAGCATGGTGCCAAGGTCCTCCAGAGATTCTGCCATAACTACGATGTCGTCGGCATATCGAAGGTGAGTGATGTATTCGCCAAATACATAATATTTGGATTTAAATAAAGTGTATAATTATTAAATTGGTATAAGTTTTCCATCAAGTAGGCTACCCGGCCTAACTGGGCCACTAACGTAAAAAAGGAGGCTTAGTAGGCCTGATGAGGAAGGTATTGCAGACCTATGCACAGTGGTTACCAAGCTAGTTAAGTGTCTAGTACTGGATCAATTTTTTTGATGGCATTGTTGCAAGATCTTATCGTACAATTTTGATCCTATTCAAGTAGATCTTCTCATTTTAACGGGGAATTTAGTTCTAAATCAATTTTGTTTCGTCAGCATTCAATAATTAACTTTTAATGGAACTTATAAAAACAATCATAGAGACAACCCACATAATATCGAATCCAATATGAACTTCTGAACAAATAATGCATCGTAAGTAACAGTCTTTAGAAAAATACATTAAACAATATATATAGAACAGATTCAGCTGCTATAGAACACGCCTACTAAATTAATTATATAAAATAGCACGTCATCCGCCTGCTTTAACAAGAGGCAATCAATAAGTATGATAATACCCGCCCAAGGTTCTATTCCCGCCCAGGCAACGCCCAACACTCAGTTACAAGTTTGCTTCAAAATAGGCAGGTTTATTTGTAAGAGGTGTTATTAATTACTTAAATGTATAGTTGTTTTTATGAAAGATTAAATAATGTATCATGATTAAGTGATTTTCGATCCACCTAAAATATGTCGGCTGCAATTAAGTCAGGATTACGTATAGAAAGTTCTCATAGAACAGATTTAGTGCAGTGCTTAAAATAAACTGCACTTTTCACTATTTTTTTAAATTTGATGTGTGTATTTTGTACACAAATTTTCGTGCTCGGGGAAGAGTATCATCGCGAGAAAATCCGCATGGCTGAAAGATTTAATTGACAGTCACTGTGAAAATGGTAGAGAAAAAATTTTAACAGGTACCTCTCTTAATAGAGAGGTTTAGTTAATACTTAGTTACACACGAATGGGCTTAGTTAATACTAAGTAACACACGAATGGGCTTAGTTAATACTAAGTAACACACGAATGGGCTTAGTTAATACTAAGTAACACACGAATGGGCTTAGTTAATACTAAGTAACACACGAATGGGCTTAGTTAATACTAAGTAACACACGAATGGGCTTAGTTAATACTAAGTAACACACGAATTTATTACCAAATATTTAAATTTCTACACTTATAATGTGTGATCGTGCCAATTGCGGCCTATAGCGGACATAATGTATTTAATTGTTATAATTGTATATATAAAATTAAACTAATAATTTATAAAATCCGTCAATGGTATTCTTTTCTTGGTAGAACTTAGCGAAAGATTATGAAACAAATTAATTGTGAAAGAAAGAAAAAGAGAGCTTACTGCGAGCAGGATTCGAACCTGCATCCCATCCAATCCGGGGAAATGCTTTAGACCACAGAGTTAGTTATACATACTTATATTGTTTCATGTATCCTTTCCAGGCCAAGAATGTATGGGCAATTGGTACATCTCCTTTCATTTATTAAAATGAATACTGATAGTTTCCTGTTACACATCAAACATATTGGGAACATAGGGGTAAGCCGTAGGTTTTAGTTTGGCTAAGTGATACGGGTAAAATTAGATCAATGCAAATAGTTTATTACCTTTATTCACCACTGAAGTAATGCAACATAGTTCCAGTGGCCAACTAATACAGGCGGAGAGACGGCACACGGCGGGTTTATGTAGTGGATGAAGGCCCCCCACTACCCTGTTCGTTGCCCCGAACGACGGGGTGTGCGGTCAGGTACATTTCTTCCCGCCTTAACAAAGAAGGTACCTTTATTTAGTTTACAAGGCTATACACATTTATGTATCGAAGGATCGTCAGTTATAATTTCAACATAAATATTTAAACATCAATAACTTGACAGTGCAGCTTGCACCGGCGTGTTTGATCTGTCTAAAAATTAATTTCACCAATTGGCACATTTCGTAGAACTAGTTTTGAGTTTAAACATTGTATTTCAGGGTACTCCGCCCTAGGTATCTTTTGCCACGCCCTATCACGCCCGAAGCGAGAACCTTTCCGAGTTTTGCTTCGCAGTAACTCGTGTTTAGGCGTTCCTTCATTTAGCATTGAAGCCAAGCGAGGGTTTGAGGCGGCTCCGCTTGCAACTTGACATGTAAATTGTTGGGTCAAGATTGCTTTCTTTGTTATATATTTCTATACTTTGGGTACGATTCCTTTAAAGATGATTTGAAGTGTTATTTCGGCACTTTTGATGGATGTTTTTCTTTACCGGTGGGAGAATGAGTGCAATATATTTTTTTAAATATATTTTTTTGTACTCAAATATGTGTACTATATTTATTTTAGTGCACACACAAAAATACGGTTAGTTATATTACGGTGATCCTGATCTAGAAAATGAGCTTGATACCTATAGATTACTTCTCAAAGTAAATATACCTAGTTATTTGCAATCATTATGCAACGTCACTAGGAATATAAGTACTTAATATTGCCAATGAATAGGAACTCTCACCGTGTCTGCTTAGTGCGTGAAGGAGTTTGCTCTAATGAAGTAACAACCCTATTATCGTATAGTTTAACCCTTTAGTTTGGAAATGTGCCCGGTAGACGTCAATAGGCTCGCCCCCTATTACGTGGGACTTAAACATAGCTGGCGAATCGTGGGTGTGTAATGTATTACACACCCAGGGGTGTACCCCTGGCTACCCCTTCGGGGAATACAGGCGTGATGCTATGTTTTTTTTTTGAAGTAACAACGAGAATGAAGGAAGATCAGAACTAATGGGTTTATGCGCTACTATAATCTGCCAGCGGCTCCATCCGAGCGATTCAGACTATAGTTATGTAGATACTCTATGGTACAATAAAGATCTCTATGCAAAAGTTACTATCCTACAGGAACTAGGTATATATTTTTATAGATAAAAAGTCCTTTTCTGAGTTCTGAACTATAAGTATGCTAAATTTCATGATGATCAGATAAGTAGTTAAGGCGTGAAAGCATAACAAACAAACAAACGCACTTTCGCATTTATAATATTAGCAAATGTAAGGCATAAGGGTGCTACATCATTGCTGCTATTTCTTGTCATGGAATTCGAACCTTAAAGTTCCAGGTTAGAAGCTATATTCCATCCATCCATCCATCCATCAGCCTTTCAACGTTCACTGCTGGACATGGACATCCCCAAGAGAACGCCACAACAAGCGGTCCCGTCATGGGGGATAATGCCGTAATCGCCACGCTTGGCAGGTGGGTTAGCGATCGCAGTGGATGTTGTTAATACTCGAGGGAGTGCTGCTGCCCACTCCCTCCGTACTCCCTCAGTCGGCTCTTACGACTCCCGTGGGTAGAGAGGGGTGCGACAATTCTAAAGCCGGCCCCACACGGCCATATTCATAATTAAGCTATATTCATATCACTACATCAACGAAACAGTGTCATTAGGACTAATAAGACACGAACTATCACATAAACACGTGTCATGTTCATAACTGTAGTTCTGTAAACAATACACACAGATAACGAAGATTGCTAGTGACTTTGCATTTTCCAAAGCACTCCAGGGCGCCAGTAAATCCTCTGGAACAAAATATGAAGAATGGTTTAGTAAAAAAAGACGATCACAAAAACTTCGGTAGCAATATTCCTCTCTCATTTCTCTTTGTGCTATACAATAAGTACTCAATATTCTTATCTGAGCATCGGAGTTCGGACCGAGATCTTATCGCGGTCGCTTAATCCCAATACGGGTCCAAACAATGGCCTGGAATGATCGCCACACGTGGACAAATTGGGCATTACTATCGTGTTTTTTTATAATATACATAGGTGGGTTTTTTTTTTATTTTTTATTAAGACCAGCAGTCAATTTGAAATATACTTATTGATTTTGAAATAAAACTACGTTTACGGAATCTATCGCGTTTACTTGATTTTTATACTATCCCGACGTTTCGAATACTTTACAGCATTCATGATGACGGGTGGACTTAGATGGTAGATGTCCAAAGCTGATATGTTGTCTTTTTTTTGTTGAAAAAAAGAAAAAAAAGAATATTAGTAATAGGTAATTGTGACTCTCGGGCCGTTGCAGGATTTTTTTTTCAACTCTTTTTCCGTAACACTATTGGGCACGGGTCTTCTCTAATGGTGAGAGCGATTACCCTATAAGTCCAACATGCTGGCCCAGTGCAGGTTGCCAGACTTTATAAACCATCCAGAAAATCTCTCAGGCTTGCAGGTTTCCTCACGATGCTTGCCTTCATCAAGCAGATTACTGCTTGATGAAGGCAAGGTACAATTTATTAAAATTGTAAACAAATACACACGAAATTTTGAAAAATCTTGAAAGTTCAGAGGTTTATGTACCTACGAGGTCTGATCCTTGGACTGAGGATCGAAATCGATACCACTGCCTCTGCAGTTCTTGGTTTTACCGCTAGGCTATCACTGCATTACAGGATACACATACATATATATGCTATATTTATTATCACAGATATTATGCCCATTATTATCATAAGCCTCTAAATTTTGGTGTTGGTGCTAGACCTCAGTTCGGTTTTTTTTTTTTACTTTTTTAAAGTCAGCTTTAAATTGTATCTTGGGCTTGTGTGTGATGTTTCCAATAATTGACGAAAAAGTATAGTTATGAAATTATATTATTAACGAATAATTAATAAGATCCAACACCTGCCCAATACCAGAACCCCGAGAGCTTTCAGCTCGAACTACAAAATCGCTTCCAATGTCTAGATGAGTGTGAATCAGCTAGCGATATGAACAGCAGGTTCGTGCAAACTGTCCACGCGGTCGGGTCGACTTACTTCAAGGCCAGTCGCGTCAGTAGGAACCGTAAACTCTCGGACCATACTCTCAAACTCATGGAGAGAAAAGAAATGATAGTCCAGTCCTCAGCCGATTGGTCCTGCCTAAGGCGGTTAAACAGACAGATCTCCAAGGCTGTGCGGCACGATATTCGCCAATTTAATACTACCCGTATTAAAGAGGCGATAGAGCGGAACCAAGGCTCGAAAGTGTTCGCAAGAGATCTGTCTGTTGGCCAAAGTCAGTTGACTAAACTGAGGACCAACAACGGCACTATCATTTCTTCTCGAGATGAGATCTTGGGAGAGGTTTAGCAGTTCTATGGACAGTTGTACAGATCCCAGAGCCCTGCTGTTGGCTTGGTCCAAGACCCCAGATCCAAGCTAACTTGGCACTTTACCGAAGATATCCCGGACGTCAGCCTGTACGAGATCAGAATGGCTCTCAAACAACTAAAGAACGGAAAGGCACCGGGAGACGACGGAATCACCACAGAGCTTCTGAGAGCAGGCGGAAAGCCGGTCTTAAAAGCTCTTCAGAGGCTGTTCAATTCCGTCGTTCTCGGGGGCGACGTTCCAGAGTCGTGGACCAGAAGCGTGGTGGTGCTGTTCTTCAAGAAAGGTGACAGAACCCTTTGAAGAACTATAGACCCATCTCACTCTTGAGCTACGACTATAAGTTGTTTTCGAGGGTCATTACAAATCGACTCACGCGCAGGCTTGACGACTTCCAGCCTCCCGAACAAGCCGGTTTCCGAAAAGGCTATAGAACCATAGACCACATTCACACGCTACGCCAGATTATACAGAAAACCGAAGAATACAATCGGCCTCTGTGTCTAGCGTTTGTGGACTATGAGAAAGCCTTCGATTCGATCGAAACTTGGGCGGTGCTGCAGTCCCTTCAGCGGTGCCAAATTGACAATCGGTACATCGAAGTGCTGAAGTGCTTGTATAGAAACGCCACCATGTCAGTCCGTGTTCAGGACAAGAGTACGGGACCGATCCAACTGCAGAGAGGTGTTAGACAGGGAGACGTTATGTTCCCGAAACTCTTCACCGCTGCTTTGGAAGATGTCTTCAAGCTCTTGGACTGGACTGGATTCGGCATCAACATCAATGGCGAATACATCACTCACCTTCGATATGCCGACGACATCGTAGTCACGGCAGAATCTCTGGAGGACCTTGGCACCATGCTCAATGATCTCAGCAGGGTTTCCCGACTAGTGGGTCTCAAAATGAACATGGACAAGACGAAAGTCATGTCTAATGTCCATGTCATTTCAGCACCGGTCCTAGTCGGAAGTGCGCTTCTCGAAGTTGTCGACCATTATGTCTACCTGGGACAAACAGTCCAGTTAGGTAGGCACAACTTCGAGAAAGAGGTCAATCGACGAATCCAACTCGGCTGGGCAGCGTTCGGGAAGCTAAGGAAGATCTTCTCGTCCAATATTCCGCAGTGTCTGAAAACGAAGGTCTACGATCAGTGTGTGTTACCAGTGATGACATACGGAACAGAGACGTGGTCTCTGAATGTTGGCCTCATATCAAGGCTCAAAGTCACTCAGCGGGCCATGGAGCGGGCTATGCTTGGTATTTCCCTACGTGATCGAATCCGTAATACGGAGATCCGTAGGAGAACGAGAGTGACCGACATAGCCCGCCGGGTTGCCATGCTGAAGTGTCAATGGGCAGGCCACATCGCTCGACGAACCGATAACCGTTGGGGACGAAAGTTTCTCGAGTAGCGACCACGTATCGGACGGCGCAGCGTAGGATGGCTACCCACCAGATGGACCGATGATCTGGTCAAAGCTGCGGGGAGCCGTTGGATGCGGTCAGCACAGGACCGCTCGTTGTGGCGTTCTCTTGGGGAGGCCTATGTCCAGCAGTGGACGTTAAAAGGCTGATGGATGGATGGAATAAGATTTGATTAATTGTTTGTTATAGAAACTCAAAAACTACTTAAACCGATTTTAAAAGTTGTTTCGCAAATAAATAGCTGCATTATCATCCTTATCATGGACAGCATACATCACAAAATATTATTTTTATTCAAAAATTAGAATAATGTTGTTATATAGGTAAAAATCGCCTGCAGTATTTCAATAATGCTCCATGCTTCTTTCTAGTGGTAGGGCCGTGCTTATCCCAGAAGGAATGGGCCGGCTCGATCGAGGAAGTATCACCCTCTCACAAAAGATCAGCGTGTAACACCGGTAGTTCGCCTATCGTTGCGTTTTTACGGTGAGTGAAAGCACCAGAGGCCCAAACCCTCTCTTTACTATCCCTCCTCTCTCCTTAGTATCCTTCCTATCCTCTCCTTATTATCCTTCCTATCCACCTCATATCGCTTCTTTTGGAGATGGCGACGCACGAATGATACCTCTGGTGTTGCTAGCATCTATAGGCTACGGTAATCGCTTTCTATCAGGTGGGCCGTATGCTTGCTTGCCACTCATTTAGTATAAAAAAAAATTCGGTGCGTCTTTTGCATGTCTCGTATTCTTAATACTAACTTAAATTTTTTTAACTTCATAGTTATAAAACGCTCATTGTAGCAAACTAAAAGATGTTTGAGACGTGCTTGCAATACATCCAAGTGTTAATAAATTCACGTTCAATGGATTCGGAGCAAAGGACTCGATCATGCGTGAGAATGAAACACTCATTATACGAGTCAGTTATAGTTAATGTTAGTCTCTTTGTTATATTATACATCGTCTGGGTTTTAGCTAAACGTTTTGATATATACAGGCTGATATAAATACAGATTGTAATAGGTGCCTTTTTTGCATTTTGAAACAGACTAAGTAATATGTCTGTATTATTATGCAACTATGAGGTGCAACTATGAGGTAAATTGTCAAACTAAAAATCAAGTTAACACAAAGTGCGAAAATATGAAATTGAAAATAAAAGTCCCAAGCTAGATTTGAACCTGCATCTCCTGGATACTACATGACAATTGCTCCTGACTGCTAATTTCGATAACACATTCAAACTTAACGTCTTGGGTGACACCTGTTAATTTTTATGGCTAAGCATGTCAAATGCTAAAAAAACATATAAAGATATCAAAATAAAAATTAAATGTCAAATAACTGGGTTGCCAGTTAATGCTTACTAATATTATAAATGTGAAAGTGCGTTTATTTGTTTGTTTGTTACGCTCTTGTTCTATAATTACTCAACCGATTAGCATACATACATATATAGCCCAGAACCCATAAAAAGACATAGACTAGGCTTAGACGTATTTTTTTTGTTGCTAATGATGGCAGACGAGCAACGGCCTAGCTTGGATGGTAAGTGGTAGCCGTAGCTCATGGACTGAACTATGCCAAGAGTATTGTCAAGCCGCTGCAAATAATTTAATTTCTCAGATATGAAATGAAAGAATAAACGGCTATCTTCTGCTATAGCCAAAACACACTGTCGTACTTCATGACCGGTCACACAGGAGGTGGTGGTACCGATCCGTTTGGGCCTGATAGCAAGTGAGTACTCTGACTTGGTACCCAGCCACCAGTAATGCAATTGTTGATAATTGCTTACTTCCCTTAGTTCCCTTGTTCGACACCCACGGGAAAGAATGGGATGGTGACACTTGTATTCTTAGTCCGTCACCACACTTAGTGACGTATACGTATTTATATTCTGTAGTCCACGCGGACACAGTCACGGGAAGATTCTAGTGTATAATAAGTTCAACTCATTCAAATGAAAAAAGGGATCACTCTGTAGCTACGTCATGGTTGATGTCGTCTACAACTAAAATCACTAGATAACAAAGAAAGATTTAATGGGCCCTTTAGTAGTTAAAAACGAGACAAATTCACTTTAAAAGCCAATTTTAACGTGTTTTGAACGGACTAAAGCGATAAATATCACAGTTCTTTTGTCACTTTGGGAACGATTCTGAACGAATTATTGAGCCGGGTCGATCTTTCGGGTCGTTAGATCAAATTAAAGTTGTAAAATATATTAAGTATCTTAGAGAGTGCCACAGATACATTAAATTTGACACATGAAATTTTACATTATTCACTTTATCCTATTATATCTACTAACCAATTAATATTATTATACTTTCAATTTGAAATAAAATATATTCTGAAATAAACCTCAGTAATTATTATAGAGTGACAAGTCTATAAATAATTAACTCTACAGGATAACAGACAATACTAAACGCTATGTCATCTGGTTAAGGCAGTATAAAAAATCGATAATAGTCTCGATAATAGTTAATTTATTGAGCTTTTTCGTAAAAAGAAAAATTCTCTGTAGCAGAGTTTGGAAATGTGCCTGGAAGACAGCAATAGGCTCGCCCCCTATTACGTGGGACCTAAACATAGCTGGCGAATCGTGGGTGTGTAATACACCTCTGCCTACCCCTTTGGGGAATACAGGCGTGATGCAATGTTTTTTTTTAATAGTTAATGGTGTGGATGTGTTAGTCCAGGCCCATATTAAATATCTGGGCCTGGTATTGGATGGACGGTGGCACTTCGACGAGCACTTTCGCCGTCTTGCGCCAAGACTCGTCGGCACGGCGTCTGCCCTTGGGCGTTTGATGCCGAATCAGCCCCCTGAGGCAGAATGTCATATTTCACGTGTCGATCGTATCGAGATCACTGTGATTGGTTGAGAAACGACGCGTAATGTCACAATTATCTGTTGGCCAATCACGGTGATCGTACAAGCGAGACTATACGATCGACATGTGAGATATGAGATTCTGCCTAACCCCCCTGGGCAGACCGAGTCTCGCGTGTCGACGACTCTACGCGGGGGTAGTACGGGCAATGACAGTGTATGGCGCGCCCGTGTGGGCGGAGTCCCTGGCCGCTCGCAATAGGGCCCTTCTGTGGCGTCCACAGAGGATTGTGGTGGTCAGGGTAATACGCGGGTACCGCACGGTCTCAACCGATGCAGCCTGCGCGTTAGCCGGAACCCCCCTGTGGGATTTGGAGGCGGGATGCCCGAAGCGCACTGTCCTAAAGTGGAGGTCTCGGCTGGAGACTCCCCGGGCTGGTCTCTGGACCGTAGGGACGCTCCAGCCGATCTTGGATGAATGGGCAGGGTGGCAGCACGGGGTCCTCACCTTCCGGTTGGTGCAGGTTTTGTCGGGGCATGGTTGCTTCGGCAAATACCTGCACACGATCGCTAGGAGGGAGACGACCCCAGGCTGTCACCACTGCGACAGCGGCGAGGACTCGGCGCAGCACATGCTCGAGTCGTGCCTGGTCTGGGATGAGCAGCGCCGGGAACTCGCTGCAGTCATAGGCGTGGACCTGTCGCTGCCGGCCGTTGCGCGAGCGATGGTTGGCAGTGACAGAGCCTGGACCGCGGTCGCCGCCTTCTGCGAGACTGTTATCTCGCGGAAGGAGATGGCGGAGAGGGCTCGGGTGGAATCCTCCTTTGCGGACCCGATTCGCACAGAGAGGGTGCCTGAAGGGGCTGCCGCCTGCGGATCGCGGTCGATACGATGTGGTACCTACCCGTGATCCGCCGTAGTAAGGGCGGGTGAGGGCGCACGGTGGGTTTTTAGTGGGTGAGCACCCCACACTACCCCGTTGTCTCCTCCCCGGGTAGCGAGGTGTGCGGTAGGAAATTTATGCCCAACTAAAAAAAAAAGAGTAAAAAAGCACGTTTAAAAATTAAAAAGATAAATCGGTTAGAGTTATATTTGTGTAATAGAACCTGTTAACCCACATTTATTGCCTAGGTGGGTTAGCGGTAGTATATGCGACTGTATCACGAGGGCCTTGCTTCGATTCCCGGGTCGTGCTAACAAAAATTATGTTTTTTTTAGAATTTTTCCGTCAAGAAATTCATTGAGAATTTCAGCCCGGAGTTAGGAATTTTGGAGGTGTTTCACCCCCGTGCTTCGGAAAGAACGTAAAACCGTTGGTATTGCGCCTGAACTTCCTCCGGTCGTGGCAAACTGTGACTGTGAGAGTGAGAGAACAGAGAGTGCACCTGTATTTGCGCACACGTGCGCTATAATATCTCCTACGTACATGTATGTTATACATGATACTGGCCACTATGACCGATATTATGGTCGGGATACCATTAAATGATTTTTATAAATAATAACAAGATTACGCACTAAATTGATACATTTAGTTATAGAATATATGAAATAACAATATTACAAAATATACATAATATTTGTTACTTTACGTAGGACAATAAATAGCAAACTTTTGTGTGCTCGACTTTTCATGTGTACGGCAAATCCTAACAATGACACGGGACGATCCTTTTTGGCCAATGTTTGGTTAGCTGCATCTTCATTGTCGTCTCAGAAATCAATTTACGTTAATTGTCATTTATTATGAAATAAATATGATGCTTTATCCTGTTCCCTATTGTGTTTGCTCTGCCTCCAAAAGATTGTAGCCCATCAGGCTATTGAGCGCATTTTATTTTGCGAAGAAATTCATTGGAGCGCAAGAATACGTGATATGGCATTTGACAATAATTTTATTAAAGTCGGCCATGACTCGTGAGATATTAGGCGTAACGGGTGAGGTACTGACATAAAGCCTTGTTAAATAATGTTTTCTCAGCTTATAAGCAGATGTTGAGAGTATTTGTATTGATATTAAGTGAAGTGATATTTATGAACAAGATAATGTTACAAATGAAGTAGAAGTTAGACAATTTGTAATAGGACAGATATTTTTTATCATTTAACCAGATGGATATATCTATTACAAACAGTGGTAGCTTAGTGGTATTACCAAGGACCGCAAAAACACATCTCCAGACTAAGGTCCAGAACAAAGGCACGCATCTGACTTTTAAAATTTATACAATTTTTTTTAAGGTACCCTGCTCTATGGAATAATCATGGGGGAGCTTACAAAGATACAATTAACGTATAAACAGTACACCTAGACTCAGAATAACCATATGTATTTTTTTACAATTCATCATTGCTGCATTTGACATGCTCAACAAATTATTTGTTAAAACTCTCTTTTTCCATCTTCACAAATAATTATGTAGTCAATTCCCACTCAAGGAGACTTCATTCAGAGGAATAACCAGTTAAAATATAAATCTATCAACATTTACAAGTTCAGAAAGTAAATTTTCCAACATGAAAGGTGTTGGGGTAAGGTATCAGGAATGCAGGTTTTTTTAGAGACATCTAAGGGCAACCTTATAGTCCGGATAATTGCTTTAGTAAACGATCAGACGTACCAGCCTAATATTAGAAGTACATATAAGCAAGTCGTTTAGAGAATTTTGTGAAAATAAATATAGGATTAGCGAACGTGAGAGTTAGCATAATTGGCATAATTTTAATAAAAGTAACTTCATAATCGAGGGCTGCTTACGGTATTTGAAACTGGTCTCAATTAGTTCGAATAATTAGATTATTATGATTTGTGTTATCTGTTAACCCTTAGCAGAGCTACTGGTATCATACGAAACTATCCTCATATTGCAAAATCTAATGTAAATTTGCTCATGATGAATCTATCGTCACTGATTGTAATTTATTCTAGATTAGCACTCACGTATAATCTAAATATGTACGTATAATAAAAATCATATGTACACCAAAATTGCCAAACAACAGGAACCATTCATTTTTTCTTGGTAAATAGTATCTTGTGTCGCTTTTTGTGCTCTGGAATTATACGAGTACATGCCAAATATCGTGACGATCGGGTAAGTAGTCGGCGTCAAGAAGAACCTAACAAACATTATTCACAGTTCTCTGTAATAAATAAACTCACTTTTATATTTATAATAGAATTGTAAGGATGCTTTATTGTAAAGTATGAATAATATTTAATATATAAAATTTGGGCCGTGTGGGGCCGGCTTTAGAATTTCTTGGAGAGGCCTATGTCCAGCAGTGGACGTTAAAAGGCCGATGGATGGATGGATATAAAATTTATCATCTTGATCTGTATTTTAACACTTGACATGCTCAGCAACTTTAAAGAATAAATTATTTGTGAATGTGGAAAAAGAGAAGTTTATCCCGCTCGCACTAAACATGACTGCCTATGTGGTGCAGCGGTAGTGTAAGCGACTGCGGATCATGAGGTCTCGGGTTCAATCCTCGGGTCGGGCAGAGTTATTGAGATTCTTCATAAAAAAAAAAAATTCTCAGTAGCA
Organism: Leucoma salicis; assembly: GCA_948253155.1. Lineage (NCBI taxonomy): Eukaryota > Metazoa > Arthropoda > Insecta > Lepidoptera > Erebidae > Leucoma > Leucoma salicis. The sequence continues at coordinate 8,521,433 of OX411819.1, read as the reverse complement.
GCCCGGAGTTTGGAAATGTGCCCGGTAGACGTCAATAGACTCGCCCCCTATTACGTGTGTCTTAAATATAGAGGCGAATCGTGGGTGTGTAATACACCTACCTTTTTTTTTTGTTAAACGGGAAAAATATTTCCTAACCGCACACCCCGTCGTTCGGCGCAACGAACAGGGTAGTGTGGGGCGCCTAACTACCTCACTCACCCACTAAAGAAACCCGCCGCGCGCCGTCACTCCGCTTTATACACCTACCTACCCCTTCTGGGAATACAGGCGTGAATGCTATGTTTTTTTTTTACAAATAATTTATTTTTCATAATTTATTATCCTCAAAAAAGTAAAATACATTAGTATCTCATAAAACATATCATTATTATGAGAGGATATCATCAAAATCTAGAAATTGTGTTGTGAATCACGCTCATGCCTTCAAACGACTTTATTTAAGGGTATTTAAAAGTAAGACGAATAAATACAGGTGGTACAGGGTTGCATTTGAAAGTAAAATAAATGAATAGCCGAGGTACAATAAAGTCGCGGTGGTCGAGAACTCCCGCCGTGTGCTGTGGACGTGCAAACATAGTCGCCAAAATGTTTTGTTGTTAAGGTCTAGTCTCAACAGGGCGAATTATCTTATATGATGATATAAACCGTCGCTGATGGACTCATCTATACCGGGAGTATTATCAAGCCGCTCTTCACCATTTCATTTCACAGATATGAAATAAAATAACCAAAACACACTAATGCTGTTTCATGACACGGGAGATGGTGGTACCAACCCGTTCGGGCCCGATAGCAAGTGAGTACTCCCACTTGGTACGCAGCGCTACCGCCAGTAATGCAATGGGTCATAATTGCTTACTTCCCTTAGTCACCTCGTAACGACACCCGTGGAAAGGAATGGGGTGGTGACACTTGTATTCTTAGTCCATCACCACACGGACAAAGATAAATATTTTTCATTCGTAAATATGGTTGTTCCAAATGTGTATTAAATTTACATGATAGACAATAAAGGACATAACCCAGGGTATGGTCTAGTCCCTTGATTGTAGATGTTTCTGAAGACTGGTGACCACTAACTCGAAACAAATGACTTGATTAGACTTGTGCTATAACTAAATATTATTGCCGTGTGGGGCCGGCTTTAGAATTGTCCCACCCCTCTCCACCCATGGGAGTCGTAAAAGCCGACTGAGGGAATACCGAGGGAGTGGGCAGCAGCACTCCTTCGCGTATTAACAACATCCACTGCGATCGCCAACCCGCCCGCCAAGCGTGGCGATTACGGCACTATCCCCCATTCTTGGGGAGGCTTATGTCCAGCAGTGGACTTTAAAAGGCTGATGGATGGATGGATGATAACTAAATATTATAAAAAAATAATATGATTAATTCTTTATAGAATAAATTATTTATGAAAGTGTAAAAAAAGAGCTTTACTGCGGGCAGGATTCGAACCTGCCCCATTCAATCCGGGGAAGTGCTCTGGACTGCTAAGCCATCGCAGTCATCAACGGTGACCCCAAACCTCCACTTCACATTTGTTTCTTTACGACCCACGCCACTTACCTGATGCATTTACATGCATTATTCCAATATAGTAACTAAGTTTAATTTTGCAATAAAAATAGCTAGGTTAACGGTCCAGAGCACTTCACTGAATTGTATAAGTCGCAGGTTCGAATCCTGCTAGCAGTAAAGCTCTATTTTTACACTTTAACAAATAATTTGTACTTTAAAGTAGTTTAGCATGTCAACTGCTAAAATACAGATAAAAATAATAAAATGATGAATTCTATTAATTAACATTTGTGTATTAAAACATTTATGCACTCCAAAATATGATTGTTTTCTCGTAAAATTTATCCAGGAGATGTTAAATATTGTTAAAAATACAATACCATGAAACTACCCCTTAACATCATCTCTTCTCTTCACAAGAACTCTAACTGTCCCAACGGAGGCATTGTTTCTTTCATTCGTAAGGCAAATATTGGTCGAGACTTATTCAGTCCGTTTGCAAACATCATACTACTGGGTGGCGGCCAACAAAGCGCTTCTGAGAAAATCCGTGACAACACTCCAAATATAGTGATTATACACTAATTGTGTGCAAACACCTGGACTTTTATATAGTTTTTAACTTGGAAGACGTATTTTAAAGATGACATTGTCGTTGTCTAATTGATGAGCACTCATTGTACATGTAGTACAAAGTTGCGAACTTGAGATGTTCATGTCGTTGTATGTAAACATCTGCTGTCGCTGTGAATTTAGATTAATGATCCCTATGAATATAAATAAGCTTGTATTTTTTTAAATTGAATTCAAGAAACACAGTTAGAAATGATGCTGCTTAGAAAAAAAAAAAACGGAGCTCTCAAGCGCCGCCATACATAAATCTCAATAACTACATTTTTCGATATTAAAACTCAATTTCAAAATCTGAAACCTATTTACTTTATTATATTCTCTTTTAGGTATGCTTGATCATTGAAGTTATGTCACACAGTTCCAAAGGTCACACGGTGGGTTTATTTAGTAAGTGAGGGTCCCACACTACCCCGTTCGTTGCCCTGAACGGCGGGCTGTGTGGTTAGCAAATTTTTTTCTGCCTTAACAAAGAAAGATATGGGTCAGCTTGGGTAAAAATAATTAATCCTAAAATAATCAATTTTAAATGTGATAAACTTACGATTATTTCTATACAAATATGTATGTATTAATGTTTGCATTAATTAACATAAAACATTCAATTGATATATTTCATAGAGGTCTCTCTCCTAACTTGCTGTAATATCCTATTGGATTAAAAGTAAGCATGAGGGTTTGCGTAGACACTTTAATATCTCCTACGTAGTTGGCTAGCGCTCATCATCATGAACCATGTATTGCTTTTATTAGCATCATAGCATCACGCCTGTATTCCTCGAAAGGGGGTGGGTAGGCAGAGATGTGTTAAACACCCACGGTTCGCCAGTTATGTTTGAGTCCGACATAATAGCTAGCGAGCCTATTACCGTCTACCGGGCACATTTCCATAATCTGGGCTGCTGCTGAGAATTTTTCAGTTTTAAACCTACAAAATTACTTTTAGTAGTTTAAATGTAATCTAAATAAATGATAATTTATGATGGTTTACGATATTACTGTCATTTGTTTTATTTCACTGTAGTCTTTACCATGACAAAACACGTAAAGGTATAATCGGTAAATCGGTACTGTACATCTGCTGTGTCAGTAATTACAAAGTATATTGCTTCCCTAAACAGCATTTTATGTTTCCATCCTGTACTTACGATCTATTAAGGGCTTAATGATATTTTATCGTAATATTATAATCAACCCAGTTGGGAAAATTAATATTTAGTCCGATAATCTTTATATATTCAGATTTAAAATTTACGTACAAGTATTAACTAGCAGTGATATTTATCACGTACGAGATAAACGATTAGGTAAGTCAAATTTATGACTCATATGAATTTCATGTGAGTGTGAGTACCTCGGCATCAAAGTACGAGCCACACCTCGATGAACCGCCAACCGATGGAGAAGAAAGGTTCTCGAGTGGAGACCACGTATCTGATGGCGCAGTATATATCTCCGTTCGGGTAGACCGATGACCTGGTCAAAGCCACAGCTTGCAGCCGTTGGATGCAATCGGCAAAAAACCACTTGTTTTGGCGCTGTTGTAGCTCTGTCCAACAATTTAAAGGTGATCGATGAATCAAAGTTTTCCTTCTAGGCATTTTTGAAAGGTTCTATTGTGTAAAGGCTTACAGCAGACGAGCCACGGGCCATTTGATGGTAATTGGTAACCGCCCGTTAAGGACTCTGCTATATCAGAAAAACGACCTGAAGATCGACCTGAATCCTCGAGAGACTGAAAACTGGGTAAGATTTACATTATTTAGCGATAAGAAAAACAGAAAATGTTTTATTACGAAACGATTATTACGAAACGATTATATCATCAAAATTCCTTAACACTGCATTTACGTATAAAACGTCCTTTCCATCCATACTAATATTGAGAAATTCCACAATATGTCGTGACTACCGCAGTACTAACATAACACACGACATTATCATATATGCACATAATTGTTTTTAATAAAAAGGAACACTTGATTTGAATACTTAGAAGGAAGCGATAAAACCTGTTAACGACCTTGCATCCTGTGTAGATACCGACCGGGTTGACTATACCGATACTTGACTTAGGTTAGGAATGTCATTTTAATTTACATGTACCATTCGATAATCCACCTTAAGTCGTTTCAAATAAAACAGATTTGCTCATTATGAGGTCATATAATAGTTAACCCGTTAATGCAAGTGGTACTTGTCTACCAATATTGATATTTTTAGGCCCAATATTTGTTAATACGTGGGTAAGTGAATGAATGGTTGTGAAGAAATTACTATGAAAAGGTAGTTTTTTTTCTCTCTCTAGGGTAAAGGTTTATGATAACATACATTAATGAGGAAGGTAACAAGATAGTGTTTGTTCATCATATTTCTCTATTTATTATTTTATACACTTTTCTTTTTTTATGTTGGCGGATAAAAATTAACTTAATCGTACACCCCATCATTCGGGGCTATGAGCAGGGTAGTGTGGAGCCTCACCCAGTAAATAAAGCTTTCGAGCGGTGTCTCTCCACTTGTCCTGGCGGATTGCTATTAAGATTGATTAATAAATAATCTATTGAGGCTTATGCAAATACCACCAAAAGTTATAATTTCTAGATAGCGATTTCAATAATTTGTTATTTTTACTTGTTGCAAAAGGATATGAAATCATAAAATATCGCGTGATTACAATTTTAATTTTATTCGAATATAATATATATGTACATATTAGATAAAATATTTATGTTTTAGGTAAAATAGTTATTGTGATAAATCACGTAATTATTAAAAGTCATTATTACATTCGTATTATGTTGATAAATCACGAAACATGAATACTCGAAATAATTTTATAAAAGTAACATCGATGATGTTCAGACGTAAGTAACTTACTATAGAAGCATTTATCAACCAAAACGCATCAAGCATTTTGTGCGTTAAACCAACAAAGCGATTGGCAATCAAGGCACAAATCAGAGAAGGAAGGCGTCATACTGGGCCATTATCAACCGTCACACCAAGTTCAATAGTGTGACACTATTGTGAAATTTCTCACTTGGGGCAAAGGCGACCCGCAGCGTTTGTCGGGTTAGCCTCAAGTTTAAGCCATTGTTAACACACGTGCGGACTGAATGGGCCCTTAGAAGGTTTCTTTGACAACCCTATTTATGTTTGAGGCCTAATTGAATTATAGGGCGCGGCTTATGAGGGCGATATAGATCCGATTTTGTAATTACTGTTTTGTGTTGGTATGTTGATTGTGTCTTATTTGGTCTTGTCAGTGGGGCGAGGGATAATATTTCAAAATACATACGTAAAGGAATGTAATAACGATTAATTATTAAATTGTTATTTTATAAGTACTTATTATCTATCTATATACATATAATTGCTTGTACCGACTGACTGACGATCAACGCAGAGCCTAAACCGCTGGGGTCACAAACTTGAAATGTTGGTTGTCGATGCCTTTTTTGTTGTAGAGATCTACTAAGATTTTTGAAAATTTCACCCCTAAGAGGGTAAAATAAGTTATAAACGGTTGTATGGAACTCTGTCATATTCAAAGTAAGAAGTAAGAAATTTCAAATACCTGTTTCTGGTTAGAAATAAATGTACATGATATAGTGGGATCTTAAAAAAATACGACTAAGATGGTAAATGAGGGGTTAAAAGTTTATATGGGAGGTTCGTCACTTTTAAAGTAAGAAGCACGAAATTTCATATACCTGTTTCTGGTTAAAAATAAATGCATACATGTATCGGCGATTTTACAATTTTTACCCCTAAGAGGGTGAATTAGGGATCGAAAGTTTGCATAAAAAGTTTGTTATTTTTAAAAGAAGGAGCACGAAATTCAATATTGAAGAAAGAAGGAGCATGAAATTAATAATACAATATACGTCGTAGGAGCCACAGTATCTAATTACCGAACGTGGTGAAGAAAATTTAATTCCACGAATACCTACTGTTAATTCCATCAGAGTATCGTGAACAAATTAAAATAATATAAAAGAATACAGATCTCTTTTAATGTGTGCTTTGCCATAACAATTAACAAGTCCCTAGGCCAGTCCAAAAACCACTGAAGGAATGTAACATGGTTCCGGTGGCCCGCCAATATAGGCGGAGAGACGGCACACGGCGGGTTTCTTTAGTGGGTGAGGGCCCCACACTACCCTTTTTGTTGACCCAAACGATGGGGTGTGCGGTTAGGTACATTTATTCCCGCCTTAACAAAAAAAAGGCCAGTCACTGAAAATGACTGGCATAGATTTAAGTAATGACTGCTTTTCACATGGATAGATTTATGTTGCATGCTCCAGAGTGAGTTTTAGACGCAAAAGGAAACACTGCAAACGTCGTTTACAAAGAGTAAACTTACTATAGTAATTAAACCTAAAATTTTGATGAATACTAATAGTTTAATTTCATTTACCTAGATATAGTATTTTTTTAACAAAATCGTTCCTATTTCAATAGTCATTAATTTGCGCGAGCGAAGCCGCGGGGAACAGCTAGTCTTCACTAATGTTATAAGTGCGAAAGTGCATTTGTTTGTTTGTTACGTTATCACGCTTTAACTACTGAACCAATCATCATATTTTTTTCCATACTATATGTATTTTGTATAGAGATAATTAATATGCCGCAGCATAACGTATTTATATTCTGAAGTCGACGCGGACGAAATGGCGGGCCGAATCTAGTTTCCTATAATAAGACGAATGTAGGTACTCTTATTATGTACGCGCATACAAATTATAGGAAATTAATTGTTAAATTGCAATTCAATATACTATTTAAATCATTTTACCAATATATCCGATTAGGATATCAGTTTCAAAAGACTTAACTTAAGTTAAGTTTATTTTTTAAGTTTTATTACGCAATTTCAGCTGCTAGTAGATTATCAAAAAGTATAGGTAAATAAACGCCTAATATTGATAGCTCAAACGTTTACAATAAGCTTGTTTTTTGTGATCTGAACATATCATAATATTAGTTACCTCAAAGAATTCGCATTCTAAAACGTTATATTTTGTTATTTAAGAAAAACATTATCTATCCAATATCCAAGACCCTAAAAATCAACACTTTATCAAAACTTAGAATACTTTTACCCACCAAAGGAGGTGTCATATTAAACTGGTTCTCCCTATCTTAGTCTAAACACGAGAGTTGTCCTTGAGAGCTCAACACATATTTGTTTTGGTTGGGATTGACTCGTGTTATCTTTGCAAACAAGTGCGGGGGCTTGTTTGTATAAATAAAATGGCGGCTAAAGATACGACTAGAAATGTTTGTGTAGGTTTAAAATCTTATACGTAACTTATGGAAACGATTTAAGGAGTCACGTTTCTGAAGGGTAAATAACTTTTTAATGGGAATTATTTTATGATTTAAGTAAGTACTACTTCAATTTTTTATTTATTTATTTAAAGCAAGTTCTTCAGAGAAGGTGAAGCATTATATCGTCAGTGTGATCACCGTAAAGGAACAGAAGACGGAAGACTTTTCCCTAAATAATTACTAACTTAAATGCGGTAAAAAAGTGCCAAGTTTGAAGCTACAACAATTGTATTAAAGAAATTTCATATTGGATATTCGCATAACCACTGAAGGAATGTAATATGGTTCCGGTGGCTCGCCAATAAAGGTGGAGAGACGGCACACGGCGGGTTTCTTTAGTGGGTGTGGACCCTAAACCTGTTCGTTGCCCCGAACGACGGGGTGTGCGGTTAGGAACATTTTTTCCCGCCTTAAACAAAAAAAAAGGATATTCGCATAAGGACAGTTTGGGGGTAATCAGTGTAAAACGCAATGGACTATATAAGTATACTTATTTATTGGGGTTAAATACCTAGATATATACCTTATTAATAATACGAGATTAGAAATGTGAAAGAGGTTTTGTTTATTTGTTATGTTTTTCACTATAAGTACGGAACCAATCAACTTGAAATTTGTCCCAACCTTTTTCGTGCTCCTGACTACGAGTATGTATATGTATTTTGAATACACTTAGTTTGGAGCCCAGAAATAGTAATAGGCTGCTTTATATCCTGGAAAAATTACGGTTCCTGTCGGGTAGCTATTTTTACATAGAGTTAAGTAACTCTTAAGATTAGGTAATCTGTCGTTGAGTGAGGTATTTTTGGGTCAGACCAGCGGTTGCCTGTGGCTCCGCGGCATGAAAAACCTAGTTTTTAGGTTATATACAGGGTCCGTCATAATAAAAAAGTTATAGATAGGATACCTGATATATAACCCCGTGTCGGGCGGTGCTATTGAGCTTTTTCGTATAAAGAAAATTCGCAGTAGCATCCCGGAGTTTGGAAATGTGCCCGGTACACGGCAATAGGCTCGCCCCATATTACGTAGGACTTAAACATAGTTGGCGAACCGTGGGTGTGTAATACACTTCTGCCTATCCCTTCGGGAATACAGGCGTGATGCTATGTTATGATATATAACCTAAAATGTATAGCAGTTTTAAGTCTAACAAGAGCTACTCGTATCAAACAAAAAAATTGTATCCAAAATCTGTTAAGTGAATTTTGCATGATGTGCAAACAAACCAACAGACAAATTTATATTTTAAAAGAATAATTAGGATTCTGCAGAAAAATAAAACATCCGAATTCCGCGCGGAAAGTCACGGGTAGCAGCTAGTGAAAAATAGATTGCCTTTAAAAACGTGGCAAACGCAAGTACCTATACACGTAAAGACTCAAGAATAGATTTTCTCAATGAGTTCAAAATACAAAGATATTTCTTTGACAAACATGTGCGTATCCAATTAATAGTATTGGCTGCATTCCTTCGTGAATCCTCTTTATACGGTACTTCACGCTGGCATAATTGGCCATACAAGGAGGCTTCACGGGCCGCGTTGAACGCAATAAGGAAACGCCGATTACACGCTATAAATAAATGAAATACTGAAGAATATTTTCGGCCATTTATCACACTGAAAATGTAAATTGAATATATAATTGTTTTTATAGTCTCGCTGTATTCTCTTCAAATGTAGGTACGAGTATATATCCAGTAATACGATGGTAAGCAGTTGCCGTAGTGTATAAACACTAGCAACACAACAGCAAAGGCAAAAAGCAACTTAACAAGAGGACAATTTTATTACTGATGACATTTTTTCTTTCATTCGCTGTTCATCCAATAATTTTTTAATCTATTTCAATTAATATCATTCTTAACTAGCTAATAAGTATTTAAAAATACATATATGTATATATATTTAAGAATGATTACTATGGTGTGTATGACTGACAATATTAGGCGGGTTCTTTTTTTAAAATATTAATTCTGGCATGGATACTACATTTTTTAGTGTGTTGAGTAAGTGAAGCCTTTAAAGTCAGCTTTCGCCATTCACCAGGCATCGTTGCGAAATCGATTGCGCGCACCGCCCATTCATGCCTTCACCATGAAAGGATCCTTAAAATTGAATGAACGAGTAATTTCTGTGACATTACGTAATGATTTTTGTGCGTTGAGAGTATTTCTTTGTAGCATTTTATGTTGTGAGTGGCATATTATTGTACAATCCTTTTTTTTATTTTTTTTTATTTTAGGTGGGCAAAAATGTCGCACTCCCCGCTGCCCGGGGAGACAACGGGGTAGTGTGGGGCTCTCACCCACTAAAAACCCACCGTGCGCCTCCACCCGCCCTTGCTATGGCGGATCACGAGAACTCGTACCCAATTGTTATACCTACAGTCGGGTTTTAATTTTAATTGTATTTAGCAGAATACCAGTTTTGGTGAGGCAACTGCCAACTTATCTTCATAGTACTGTGTTTTATATAGCGATATTTCTTTCTCTCTAAGATGGTCATTACCTTTCATTATAGCCAACAGCAATGTTATGAGCTTTTTTGGGAACAGATTTTGTCATAATGTTTTCCTTCGCTGTGTTGCAATTTGTAATCGAAACTGCATGTATCCAAGTAAGTCCTAAAAGACAGGTTTTGCAATGTATAATAAGCCTAAAATATGAAATATGGGTATAAATATGGATATGGTGGGGTCAGTGGATACTTCGGCTTGACAATCTCAATTACTGATGCTTATGATTTTCGAAAAATCAGAAATGTATTTCATGAGGTCAAATACGAGAGCTCTGGCAAAGTTTAATTTCGATTTTTAATTACGTAACTAACGCTGTTCTTATTATTTTTAAAGGTTTTTTAAAGCAGATAAGCGCGAGTACAGTCCTAATAGCCTAGTAATAGCAAGGACAGAAAATATAGTGGTATGCAGATCGATCCTCTGTCCAATGTTCGCAAGCCACCTCTGATTTTTCGAAATATTAAAAATGAGGTAGGCATTTGTAAATTTATTTACAAGGTTCCTGTCTTCGTCCTCGTGGACTACAGAAAACAAATACCTACCACTATGCAAAAAAAAAACATGTCTATCCCTTGCTCTGTAGAAACAAAAACAAATCTATCCCACGGGAAGCGTAGGTACATTTTTCTGGAATAAAAAGTAGTTCAGACTATAATCTCCATTCTGGCGTGATTGAGTCATCCATACAAACTTTCGCATTTATAATATAATGTAGATGGAAAACATCATGAGAAAACCTGTAAAATTAAAAATAACAATCACGAGCAGGATTTGAACTTGCATCTCTTGGAATACCGTCTCAGATGCTTTGTCAATTCAGATATCTGATTCAGAATTTATACAGCTATGCATATAAAATGATTAAAAATATATAATATAGCTAATATAATTAATTTTTAAAGATATTTTTTGGTCATTAGTTAGAGTCTTAAAATACATGCCATTAACAAAAACATATAAAATCAAACTCACGTTCTTATTTCGAATAGAACTCGAATTACTTTGCCATTTCAATTTAATTTATATAAAGAAAATCCATAAATTGAAACCTGTGAAACTTGTTTTTATACTTTCTTTAATTTGTCGCCGAATTTATATTATATAAAATTAGGTAAAAAAAAGTATCCCTAGTAAAAGATATCTGAAATTATCTGGACTATAATGAGCCCCTATACTCAGCATGGGTCCGAATTTCAATCAATAGGAATTTATTGCCCAGATTTGCAAAGGTTACGCTTCGTTTTGAATTTCGATTGTGTAAGGCCGTTATTCTCTTTTTTTTAATAACAGGCCGGCGCGAGCTATGGCCCTCAGCTATTATGCCAGAACAGAAATGACAGTAAGAGTTACGCCCACTTTTTAGATCCTTTTTGTGCAGTCTTCAAAAGTTTTTAAAGATTAAAGAATAAGTTTATGGTTACCCTGTTTTTTTTTTCATTTTATTGTTATTCGTCTAGAATCATTTTCAATTTCAGGTAACTACTTATTTCATGTTTGTGACATTGTGACGCATTTTCATCAATCTACACTAGCCTCATGTTATACCTGTAATACGTATACTACTATCGACCATAGTTGATTGTAATTCAAATATATCTTCTTGTTAAATGGCTCTTGTTGTGGCAGTGTGATAATTATTCAATAATTCGAGAAGGATGGCCACACTCAACGGCCTCCCATAAAATTGGGGAAACAGGCATAGACTTTAATCAATGATGACTGTTTTATAAGTTAAATACACTATAAAGTTACTGCTATTCTCAGGTAGACCATCCATTATAAAGGTCATGATAACGACTTCCATTATCGCTACGTACACACAAACAATCTCAAATGCCTCTAGTGGCCATCTAACACGTGTTCAGAATGCTTTGTTACTTTAATAGTACAATTACAATATCAATTGTACGATGAATCTTCAACTTTGTTTCATTTCATATATAGTCTAAGTTTCTTTGTGTCAGTCTGTAAACTTGTTAAATAATACTCATTGTAAAACGTTGCATGAACATAAATTCTGACATATGAAATTAAACTGTTTTACTAATAGTTAACGTTCGATATTTGCTTGAGTTATCTGTAGGTAAAAGTATTTTTTGTTATGGCAATAGAAGTGAAGAATATCTCTTGATTTTTAAGGGGCACTTTAAGGCTCTCCTGAGTCCTCTCGTAAAATGATTGTGTTACGGCGATCCATCAAATTGAAGACATTTTGTTGGCTTCTATTAAGCTTTTTGCTGTTTTTTTCTGATCCGTCATTTCCTGTGCCCGAAGCCAGGATTTCAACCAAAATATCTGCAAGAATAATTAAAGGTTTTTTATTTTTTTCCTTTTTTCGGTCAGTTCGTAAGTATAGAGTTACACAATCATACATAAAATTAAAAAAAAACATTCGCAGAGTTCGTGAGTTTTTGGCGATTCTTTTTTATAATTTTCTTTTGTGATGGCCGCATTTTGTGCAAGATTAGCAGCCAAACGTTTTATAAGATGGTTTAGTTTAACAGTTGCACCTGTTTGTTAAAAAATACCTTTATCAAGTTGCGTATATACCCGTGCGCTGTTGATTATAAAAACGCTTTATAATTCAACACGGATGAATTAGTAGTAATTATTTATATATATATATATATATATATATACATATATAGCTGCATATTAATATAGTCTTTCTGTTTTAGAGTTATGATGTCATGAGATGCTGTTGAATTCCTGTTACAAACTCCAGTAAAAAGTCGTATGTACTAGATACAACGTATTTTTGCATTATGTATTGCATGTATATGTAGTGCTACCATAGTTAGTTATATATATATTGGCAAATTTTGAAATAGTTAAAACATGTTTATACTTTTCAATGTTTTAAACATCGTACCTCACGAAGCCTCTTGAATTTTTAAATATGTAACAGAAAACTTAAATTATTAGGTTACAGTCTAAAACATTTTCAAAAGTCTAAATTATCGTTCCAAATATTGGCCCAAAAATTTGCTACTTTTTCTTCTAAACGAAAATCTTTCACTTCCGGGAAAAAAATGGAATGCGGAGTAATTTAAAACCGCACGAAATTGCTGCCGTTACATATGTGCAGATAACAGTGTATTTTTACCAGTTGTATCCACACTTAAAAAAAAAAACGAGAAAGAAACGCGTTGGTGGTAAAAAAATTGTTAGTGTAAGTTATAGTTTTTATGAGACATTAATTGTCACGTGTTTTTGATTTGCGTTTGGGACTAATGGGTGTGTGTTATCGCCACATTTCCTTTAGACGTCAAATATTGCGGTTTGGGCGCCAGTTTCACTGTAGATCGGGTGACAAGAACTTAAACGAGATCTGGGACAAGATAAAATAATTAATTTATCTGTTTTATGAATAGTTATTCGTTAACTTTAAATAGAATTGTTACAAGTTATGGTATATCTTATTTTAATAAGAAAGTTTAGAATTGTATTTAATAATACTGTCTTTATATGTATTTAATTATGTAAACTGTGAACATGAGTCTTCTATTGGAAAGTTAGAATATTTTTTTTTTATTTCATTTGCTGGCAGTCGAGCCACGGCCCTTCTGATGTTAAATGGTAACCGTTGCTCATGGACTCAACTATACCCAGAGTATTGTCAAGCCGCTGCTCACCATTTCATTTCACCGATTTGAAATGAAAGAATAAACAGCTATCTCCCGCTACAGCCAAAACACAATGATGTGCTTCATGGCCACACAGGAGATGGTGGTACCAACCCGCTCGGGCCCGATACCAGGTGGGTATTCCCAATTGGTTTCCAGCCCTATCACCAGTCATGCAATGGATGATAATTGCTTACCTCCCTTAGTCGCCGCATACGACACCCGTGGGAAAGAATGGAATGGTGACACTTGTATTATTAGTCCGTCACCACACGGACAAATTTTTTTTAGAATAGTAGTCCAGTCTTCTGTTTCTGACTTCAGATAGATTATTTTTATACTACAAGCCATTTGCCAGGCCATTCAAATTAAAATCAATAAGACTCTATACTAGCATTCTATAGGTACCGAGTGTTGTCCGTTCGATTCCTACACAGGGAAAAGTTTTGTATGATCATCAAGTATCATCCCTAAGCGCAGTCTTAAAAAAAGCTTGACGCGATATAGCATATCATGAATATTCTTAGTCATAATGTAATTAATTTTATAAAATAATCATTTTATAAGCAATATTTTTAATTAAAATATTGCTTATAAAAATATATTAAAATGTATGACACCCTACAACGACAATCGGAAGTAGCTAAGTGTTACACAACGCACCTAATTATCTTCAAGTAATCGCTTCCTGTGCTCAAGCGCTGCGAAACGAACTTCGCTAATGCGAGTCTCATGTCAGTTGGCACTAAAGCTTATTGTCTATGCCGTGGGAACAGAAACTTTTACATGGTCACTAACTAAATAACGTGCAGCTTTTTCAGCGATACATAATGATTTATTCAAATTAACAACAGTCTAATTAGTTTAAAAATCTTCCAGGACGTAGCAATGTCTTAAATATCTAATTAGATTTTAATTAAATTCATTAACCCATAGGATATCGGTGCGGCTAAACTTTTTACAAGAGATTATAAGTGTAATCGATTAAGTGGCGTTCGATGGGTCGTTCCAGTGGGTACGTTTCCGGCCTATTGGAAACTTAATTTTTTATCCGGAAACATATGATGATCTCGACAACTAGTTATCAGAGTTATATTAAGTTCATTAAGCCCTTGATACGACCTCATTAGATTAGTTATATCTAGCGACGTAGTGGCATTTTAATTGTAACTAGACTCCAGATAAAGTGATAATCATGTACTTCTTTTACAAAAAACTAGTCATTGGGACACAATTAATTGTCGATGTAAGACAGACAAGCCACGGGCCAACTGCTGGTAAATGGTAGCCGTCGCTCATGGACTCAACTATTCCGGGAGTATTGTCAAGCCGCTGCTCACCATTTCATTTCACTGATATGAACACAATCAAAACACACTGACGTGCTTCATGGCCGGTCACACCGGAGGTGATGGTACCAACCCGTTCGGGCCCGGTAGTAAGTGAGTACTCCCACTTGCTTACCATCAGTAATGCAATGAGTGATAATTGCTTACTTCCCTTAGTCGCGTCCTCGTACGATACCCGTGGGAAAGAATGGGGTGGTGACACCTATATTCTTACTCCGACGTAATGATTTGCAATAATTGATTTGAATATGCGTTCACTTGACTTGAGAAGTACCTACCACCCTCTCACAGAATATCGACGTGCTTCTCTTGTGTATCGTATAGTGAGTAGGTAAGAGCATCAGAGTCTCAAACCTTCACTCTTTCCTTTTCCATCCAGCTTTCTCAGGGCTTAGCAACATGCTACTGATGCCACAAGTATTGCTAGGGTCTATAGGCTACTGCTTTTCCGTGTGGGGCTGGCACAAAGAATAGCTCCCATAGGAGTCATAAAAGCCGACTAAGGGATTACCGGGGGACCGGGCAGCAGCGTTCCCCTGTGTACTAAAAACATCCACTGCGATCGCCAACCCGCCTGCCAAGCGTAGCGATTATGGTAAAACCCCCATTTTGGGGAGGCGTATGTCAAGCAGTGGACGATCAAAGGCTGACGGATGGATCCATCCATCCATCCATCAGCCTTTTAACGTCTAGGTACTGCTGGACATAGGTCTCCCCAAGAATGGGGGGTAGAACCGTAATCGCCACGCTTGCCAGGCAAGTTGGCGATCACAGTGGCTGTTGTTAATACTTGAAGGAGTGCTGCTGCCCACTTCCCCTGTATTTCCTCAGTCGGCTCTTACGACTCCCATGGGTGTTGAGGAGTGGGACAATTCTAAAGCCGGGCCCCACACGGCATGGATGGATGGGCTACGTTAACCGCTTACCATTAGGCAGGCATGCTATTTTGCCATCATCAGTAGTATAAAAATCCTTCTAATCGAATTTTGATCATGGCGGTCAGAGAAACAAGTCTTCTGTGTGAAACACAGCACATGCACTATAAAGTGTGTGATCAAGTGCCTAATTCGCAATGACTACTTTAATGACTGCAGGTTGTTAGGAAGACTGGAAATTCCTTACAGCACTTTAGCTATTACCTGATATAGGGTTAATATTATGTTTTTCTTCCGCTTAGGTATAGAGGAAGAAGTCACGTTTAAGGTCTATATGACTGTGCATGTTATATCCTTTGCAATTGTTAGAAGTATACTCATCTATTTTTGAACTGCCTCGGTAGTGTAGCGGTAGTGTATGCGACTGCTAATCATGAGGTCTTGGGTTCGATCCCCAGGTCGGGCAATGTTATTGAGTTTTTTCCTAAAAAGAAAAATTCTCAGTAGCAGCTCGGAGTTTGGAAATGTGCCCGGTAGACGTCAATAGGCTCGCCCCCTATTACGTGGGACTTAAACATAGCTGGCGAGTCGTGGGTGTGTAATACAGACGTGATGCTATCTATAATATTACAAAAGATAATGAAAATAGCTCTGCATCTCACAATGATGTCTGTTGTTGTTGATGTGCTACGTATGTGTCATACAGGTAGATCAACACGCTATATAATCGTCTTTTGTACATAAAAGTTGTATTGAATTGTCGATAACCACCGGTTTCCTTTGCTAAAATTAACGCCTTCGCTGACCACGAATCAATATTAGTATTCTTAAACAAACTAAAAGGCCGTGAAGAATTCACGCCCAAAGTATTACCAGTTGTTAAATTTGGTAGTTTGTGTATGGTCCTGTTGTATATTTATTTTGAGGGTAGTGCGAATAACAATTTGAATGATACAGGCTTTGATTTTTTTGATACTTTAGTATCTCATAATAAGGTTGTATTCGTTTTTAGGAAAAGTTTTAAATTGTGCTGTGTAATTTTGTCTCAGGTTCATTTTAGGACAATATTATATGAATTTCACGTAAGTAAATTTGTTTTAGATGAAACTGTATTGTGTTGAGATAATATAAATGTTGACAAAGCACGCAAGTGGATTAGTTTTTTTACAAATTGTCTCCTAGACATTATGGTTTAATTTATTTCGAAAGTAGGTTTTTGCTAGTGATTTTTATTTTGCTAGTAGTATAAACAATTAAACTGCCAATTTGTAGTTAGTTATTAAAATACTTTAAATCATAGAAGCTACAGTTCTCATAAGAGCCGGTTTTTCTATAGGCATATCTGGCATTCATTGACGGGCTTCGTGGCGTAGTCGGTAGAGTAACCGACTTCCGTACACGAGGTCGTGGGTTCAATTCCCACTCAGGACAATTATTTGTGTGATGAATACAGATTATGGGAAATGTCCGTGAATATTTATTATATTATTATTATTTATTCATTCATCCCATGGGATAACCATTTTATTTGTGAAAGTATCCTGAGTAAAAGCTATTTCTAGGTAGGTACCTGCACCCATACTGCAGTTTACTTGCAAACCTACTAATATTATAAATGTGAAAGTTAGATGTTTTGATGTTTTTTTGTTTAGATGCACTCAAACACTCAAAAACTGCAGAACGGATTTGATTGAAATTTAGCATGCCGACATTTTATATCATTTATTAAATTAGGTTGTAACTTAACGTTGCATTATCTATACATATAAAAAATACAGACGCTAGTTTTTGATGAAATTATCTAAAAATAATTTACTTACTTGCTTTGTGCTGTGTATTTTTACTAAATAACATAATGATTACCTTATACACAGATACCTACATGGTATTACCTCGCACACGTCATTACAAGCTATAATTCCTTGAACATTACTTAACGTCATCCCCACGTTTGGACGGCACGACTTAAGAAATAAATAGCTAGCTATCGGGCTCAAAGGTGCCGCCTTTTAAATAAGCCGACAAAGATGCGGGAATCTTTAGCAGTCGTCACAAATAGGCGCGAGCTTTGGTTTGAATGTCGCTTATCTTAACGTGCCAGGCTTTATGTCATGTAACGTGTGGTAAGCGGCTAAGTGGTGACGTCACCACTTGCTCGAGGTGCTCGGAGCAAGTTACTCAGGTTAAGTAAGCGAGCTGATAAACTCCCATTCAATAGTAATAATAATACATTTTTATATGCTTCAGAACTTCAGAAGGCTTGTGGGCAGTCAGTACATTTAGCCTGAATATTGCTAGCATTATGTATAGGTACTATTATTAAATTGTAACAGAGTTGTGTCTGTACATTAAACATATTTTGTGCCTCACAAAATTAACTAGGCGGGAACTCTGATAGCACCAATGATAATGTTAAAATAAATTCATCTACACAAATACTAGCAAAAAGTCCTATCAATCGCGCATTGAAAATACTAAATACAGTACACGAAAACGTTGTAATTTTTGGCAATTGTTACAGTGAATTCGTAAATAATTTATTACATGTTTGTTGTAATTTGTAAATGTAGTTACAATTAAGTCTAGTTATTTGTTCAGTTTTAATTTGTAAAATAACGTGGCTATTGCATTGGGATTTTTTTAACCTGTACAATAGATTAAGGATGTAGGGTAAAAAAAAAACAGAGCTGTGTCTGTACATTTAAGATATTTAAAAAAAATATATGGTATTCGGATATTTAGGTGTGTCAGAACAATTCTTTTAGATTTCTTGTCCGTTTGTCGCAAAAACAACTGAACGGATTTTGATGCAACTTTTTATTTGATAGCTCTTGATTAGACTTAAAAACTGGTATACATTTTATACCGCTACTCGGGAACCTGAGATATAACCTAAAAACCAGCTTTTGGCTGTGGCGGAGCCGCGGGCAAAGGCTAGTAGCATCATAATATATATGTAAATCCTAATTGATTTATTATTCAAATCACGAAAAATCTTGAAGGTCTTCGTTTTGTTATACAACCTTGCAGAAACTTAGTTCCTAGTTTAAGTAGTAATGATGTCAAAATTGAATCAGAAAAAAAAACAAATGAAACTAAAATTTACGTTAGAAAAAAAAACAGTCTTTTGTTATTTATACTACATGGCTGGCGAACAAGCGTACGGCCTACCTGATGGGTAAGCGGTTACCGTAGCCTATTTTTCCTAGAGATGGCATCACTCGCGCGGTGCCATCTCTAGGAAAGGAATAGGAGGTGGATAGGAAGGGTACTAAGGTGAGGATAGGTAGGCTTCCGGCGCTCTCACTCACCATACGAAACACAACGGTAGCAGTAACTACCGTTGTTACGCGCTGATCTTTTGTAAGAGGGTGGTACTTCCACGATCGAGCCGGCCCATTCGTACTAGGATAAGCAACGCTCTACCACTAGCTGACATTGGTACTAAGAAAAAAATTGCTCAAGGTCTTGATATTTCTCTGTATTTTAGTGACTATAAGGGAAATATTAGGTAGTTATAATATTGTCCTCTTCAGCGTAAGTATCTTTGGAATACTAATTTCCTCACTCACAGAATTGGGGGATTTGATATGACAGCAAAAAATTCTGCACGTGATATCTGGCCAATGGCAAGTTTGGTCCTACTTAGTATAGAAGCTGCGACCTTTATGTTTAAATTTGTATATTAATGGAAATACATCTACAAGGAATAATCAGAAAATAACCATTTCATAGTATAATATGTTTTGAAAGCGCTCTTAGACTTAGAAGCAAGTAATGTAAATTTTCCTTATTATTTTTGTGACATAAATTAAATACCATATTATATCTTAAGCCGTGTGGGGCCGGATTTAGAATTGTCCCACCCCTTTCTACCCACGGGAGTCGTAAGAGCCGACTGAGGGTATACCAGGGGAGTGGGCAGCAGCACTCCCACGAGTATTAACAACATCCACTGCGATCGCCAACCCGCCTGGCAAGCGCGGCGATTACGGCACTATCCCCCATTTCTTGGGGAGGCCTATGTCCGGCAGTGGACGTTGTAAGGCTGATGGATGGATGGATTATATCTAAAATTTAGAGGTGTTTTGTCTTGAACTTAGGCTGGGGATCGAATTCCATACCTCTGGTTTTATTGCTAGGCTTTCACTGCATTTAATGATAATATATAATTATCTATATGTAATTATCAACTAAAAACCTGAGTAAAGTATAATTTTTATTTTGGTTTGGACTTTCTTACTAATATTATAGTGGCCGTTTGTGGCCGGCTTTAGAATTATCTGACTGAGGGTATACCAGGGGAGTGGGCAGCAGCACTCCCACGAGTATTAACAACATTCACTGCGATCGCTAACCCGCCTGCCAAGCGTGGCGATTACGGCATTATCCCCCATGACGGGACCGCTCGTTGTGGCGTTATTGTCGTCTTGGGGAGGCCTATGTCCAGCAGTGGACGTTGAAAGGCTGATAGATGGATGGATGGATGGACTAATATTATAAACTAGATTATGTCTTCAGAATATAAACAGGTACATCACTCTGAGGTACATTAATTATTTCTATGTAAAAATCGCTAAACCGCGGGAACCAATCGTTTTTCTGGAATGAAAAGAAAAGAGAAATATTTCGTATTTATAATATTATTAGTTTAATTAATTGAATGGGACGACACTTGGCGAAAGTCCATTATTAATTATGAATTTGTTTTCGGAGTGTTGTGAAATATTGAACGTCGTGTTTCCGAGATTCCTGCATGGTTGCATCGTATTGGTGAGATTCTTCATCATCGTGCATGCTACTCTGCTACACATTCTCCTCTGTCTGTGAGAGTGCCAATCTTAAGTTATTTTGTGTGTGTCCAAAAATAACGGGTGAGTGGTGGGCAAGTCCACCACGATTCGTTTACATACAACAACATGGCATCACGCCTGTATTCCCCGAAGGGGTAGGCAGAGGTGTATTACACACCCACGACTCGCCAGCTATGTTTTAGTCCCACGCAAGCGAGCCTATTGACGTCTACCGGGCACATTTCCAAACTCCGGGCTGCTACTGAGATTTTTTATTTTTACGAAGTATTTCAATGACACTGCCCGACCCCGGGATCGAACCCGAGACCTCATGATCAGCAGTCGCTTACACTACCGCTGCACCACAGAGGCAGTTCGTTTACATAATGTAATAATATTGTGTAACTTATTTTGTGTCCGACATGATTCTCATATGTATATGAATAAATATATTTCTAGCGTTTTTCGTACTAGTAACTCAAAGGCTTAGTATACATAATAGACAAGAATAATGATTTCATGACAAAAACTACACTATTAAAACGAGGATTTAGTTCAAAAACAGCCAGTTTTGGAGATTCATAACTAGCAGCTGTGACGAAGGTAAGTCAACATCAATGTAACGGCTGTAAACCGTGAAATCAGTCGCGAAATTCAATAGGCGAGTCACATCCATGTATAGAATACCAAGTTAAAATCAAAAGACATGTGTTTGTAATACTGACACCCGTGCTATGACGAATCGACGAAGAAAGCCCGTACAAATCTCTAAGAAATAACCGAAAAACCGAAATTTTTCAGCGATTCGTTCCACACAGAATTCACGGAGCCCTATTACTGTATCCTGCGGAGTATAAAACCTTTGACGGTCCTGCGAAGGGACTATCAACATTTTGATTGTAGCGTGCTTTTTATTATCTGTGCTCGGCTTCTCCCTGTAGCCGTGTATAATGAAATGTTGTAGTACCGAGTATGTATGCTAATGAAATGTTGCAGATATAACAGAGTTAATAACATCTTTTACAGTTTAGAATTTTGAAAAAAAAAACTATATAGAAAATACATTTAAAGACAGTTTTATCGTGTTTACCTAAGTGCTTGTTTTAAGTAGTTTCTAAAGAAGCTTTAAATTATTAGTACTTTTTATAAATCTTATAATAATTTTAAGTTTCAAAATAATATACATACAATTAACTAAACATTCAGTTAACTCATATCAGATCACAAATACTGATAAGCAGACAACAGGTTTATAACCCCTGAAACATACTAAAGCCAAGGTGTCGCACTTTTATATTTACCGTCGAATCGGAACGAATTGCAAACAGAATAGCGACCGATTTATCATTCTTAAACGATAGCCGTAGCTTTGTACACTAAATGGACATCCCTGATTTCTGTCAAATGTCACGTATCTTGGTTCAAATTTTTTTATATGTACTGTTAAAAAAATACAGTGTAGCTTATTTTCTAACGCTTAAACTACGTCAGTCTACAAACGTGTAAGTTTGCAGTAGTGATATCATTAAGGATTTAGGTTTACAAGATTTAGGTAAACAATGCGGGATGTGAGTTTAGTTTTACTTCAGCAATGAATGACAGAGGAACAAAAATGCTAATAAAATTGTCCATAGGTATGTAGCCACAGTTCATGGGTAAATAAATAATAACGAATCGGCCAAGCCGGTCTTTACCTCTAACGTTGCGCAAAGGAGGGGAGAAGAGAAGAGTATCATAAGTGAAACATAATCATAATAATAATGAGCTCCAGACTGTAATTTTGTCACGTCAGGGGGGTTAGACGGAATGTTCTCACAATCGACATCGTATCGTCTTGCTTGTGATTGGTAGAGAAATCGACGCATAATATCGCAATAATCTTTTAGCCAATCACGGTGATCTCTTAACCAATCACAATTACACGATGTCATGTCGATACGATTTAGTGAGATACATTCTAACCCCCCAGGTCTCAGGTCACTTGACTTACATACGCAGGAGATATAGTGCACAAGTGTCTGCACACAAAAGCACTCTCCTTTCCCTCACACTCATAGCTTTATGGGATGGTATACCCACACCACCGAATAGAGATCAAATGCATGACCAAAGGCTTTACGTGCTTTCCGAGGTACGGGTGTCAAACACCCCCAGCTTCCTAACTCCGGGCCGGGCTGCTATTCAGAATTTGGACAAAAAACCCCAATAATTATTTGTTGGAAAACTCGAGAATTGAACCCGATATCTCATATACGTTATCTGACTGATAGACTACCGAGCTTAATAAAATGATATAAATACTCGTAGGATCTTAAAATAAATCAGACCAGTAATGAGCATCTCTATTTGTTGCCACAACTTTTAATGTAATTGTGTCGAGTTTGTTTTCTCTAGTTTTATCTTGTTACTTCCCTCCAGTGGCCAACAAAACCCGCAGAAGAGAATGGCTTTAACACGTTTATTTCTTAGTCAAACTTCACATGCATTATTATTAAAACTATCTAATAAAGATTTTATTTCTCTATCTATTACTGACACACGTTGAGAAAATCATTAAAGCATGCATTCTTTTCCTGCGGTTCCAACGCACTTTCGCATTTAAAATTTCTTACTTACTTATCATCAGGCCATCTCTCTTGCGGGGTAGGCAGAGAGAAACTGGTACCAAAAGGCTCTATTTTTTACATACATCTCTTTCTTTCTTTCTCAACATCCGTAACTCTCTTCATATTAGTATATGCTCGCCGGTTTCGGAGACTCCTGACTCCTGACCTTTCTTCAATACATGACCGATTTGGTCGAGGTACCTTATTTTCGGTCTCCGGCTACATACATCGCTCCACTTTCATATTGTATATCTTTTTAACCAATCGCTCGTCCGGCATTCCCTTTCGCATCTTTAGACCATTATTCTCTTTCATACCTACTCATTCTCTTACGTTGTCGTTACAACGCTTTCGTTCAGTCAGTCTAACTCCACAGATTTTCCGCAGAGATCAATTGATTTTAATTTCATGCTCCTTTTTGCATATCCAACTCTCGCTCCCATAAAATGTTGGGAACAATAAAATTTCTAAAATAATTTAATGACTACTAATATACATTTGTGACGATGTCTGTAAGTGCAGTTAAGTAGTGCGAAATTGGTTGATATTTTAAGAGAAACATTACCAAAAATACTGCGATGTTATCGCGTTCGCCGATAAGCGATATCAAACGTTTGAGCATTTAACGAGTTCATATGGATCCTTACAAGCTACCTGTTTTAGTCGGAAATGTTTAAAAATATATATACAAAACGTTTTTTCAATTATGCTTAGCGGTAAGATGATACAGAAAATCAGTTTAATTCATTGTACGCTCGGTGATATTGTAACTGCTTATTGCCATGGTATGCAAAGGCAACGATCTCAAATCTTTGGAGTTATTGATATTAAATATATTTTTTATAATCATTATGTATGCGGTACTACTGAAGCAAACCGGCTTCAGGGTTTTTTTATATAAAACTAGAATCTACCCGCGGCTCCGTCTACGTGGACACATATCAATCTACGGCTCATTATGTAAAAATAGCTATCCTACAGGAAACTTTCGTTCAAAATCTATACTCTTTTCTGAGCTTCAGACTATATGTACGCGAAATATCATAAGGATTGATCACGTATTTACAGCGTAACAAGCAAATAAACAAACTAACTTTCAGATTTTTAATATTAGTAAGAATTATGATGTAAACGCAAACACGAATCCGATACCACCAGAGGGAGATCTGGGGTGTTAGGCAGAATCTCATATCTCACATGTCGATCGTATCGTGATCACTGTGATTGGTTGAGAAACCGACGCGTGATGTCGCAATAATCCGTTGGCCAATCACGGTGATGTCTCAACCAATCACAGTGATCTCGATACGATAGACATGTGAGATATGAGATTCTGCCTAACACCCCAGGTGTTAACTTTACGATCACGCTTCACGTGCTTTCCGTGTTCTGAGGTATGGGGGTGGTACACTACCAACTTCCTCCGACCTGCTACTGGGAATTTCTTGGTGGAAAACTCCAATACCCTTCGAACCCGAGACCTCACGATCCGTAATCGCATATACCACCACTAGACCATCAGGGCAATTAAAATAAGGATTGCATAATTAATAACCATTCGTTTTAACCAGCGTTCATATTCTTCTCAATAGTCAGTACAGAAACAGAGGTTGTTTATAAGGGCATGTAGAATTCCACCTCACGAAATTACCCCTCACCCCATGGTCATATAATGTTTGTATAGACGGGCCTCGAGGCGTAGTCGGTAGTGTAACCGACTTCCGTGCACGAGGTCGTGTGTTCGATTTCCACTCAGGACAATTATTTGTGTGATGAACACAGATATTTGTACTACGTCTGGGTGTTTTTCTATCTAATTATTATATGTATGTATTTACAAAAAAAAGTAACATATGTATTATATCCGTAATCTTGTACCCATAGCACAAGCGTTAAGCTTAGTTTAGGACCAGAGGACGTTGTGTGAAATGTCCATGAATATTTATTTATTTATATATCAAAGGAATATACTTCCTGCTCTACTTCAATTACTTAGAAGGAATTTTGATAGCTTCTTATCTCTGAACTCAAAATAGTATTATGTAAATGTCCCCAATTAAACAGTGTCCCATTAAAAAGTACCTACCAACTATAGTATAATATTAAACTTTTGATAACTGAATAGACATTAAGCTATATGATTATTTGGTTGTAAAATTTAATGACAACATTTTTATATTAACGTTCCCGATGTGTTAGTGTTAGATAACAATACAGTTTTGGTAATTTAAATTTAGAATTGAAATGATTCTTATCTTCATTGTTATTCGTGTAAATATCTATGTAAATACAAATTCTATTATAGCTTTAGATAAGTAAGTAGAAACATTTTTACATTTCGTTTATTTTTAAATTCCTAGATAATATTCCACTAACCACGTATTTATAGGTATTCTAATATAACTGCCTCGGTGGTGCAGTGGTAGTGTATGCGACTGCTGATGATCTCTCGGGTTCGATCCCCAGGTCGGACAGTGTTATCGAGCTTTTTCGTAAAAATAAAACTTCTCAGTATCATCCCGGTGTTTAGAAATGTGCTCGGTAGATGGCAATAGGCTCGCCCCCTATTACGTGGGACTTAAACATAGCTGGCGAAACGTGGGTGTGTCAACAAAAATATGCTAATATAAAAAAAAAATGTAAATCATTTTTAACTTTTTAATTTTTCACCAACGTAAATTGTTAATATCAATGTGAAAATTATCAATTTTTTAATTCTGCTGACGGGAATCTATTCTAAAGCCTTTGAAGAATGGAAAAAATCTGAGATTTGTAATTTAACAATAATCGCACTTTCAATGTTGTTATATGAAATTGTTAATTAACTAATGTATAACTTATTGAAAAATCGTGATAAACATTTTTCGCTGGTGGATTCGTTGATCTCTCCTGTAAGTTCCTGATATTTTTCAAATTAAAATTTCAATATTTAATAAGTTTAAATAATATTTTTGTTGAAGTGCTCGAAGGGGATGTGGCTTGCGCAAACCCGAGTACCCGTTTTCGGACGTATTTTCAGCCCTTGGTAAACATTATAAATATTGGTTCTACAGTTTCGGGAGTTAGGATTCTTTTTTAGGCAATTTCCTTTTCCTTGTAGGAATTTTTATAGATTTGAAATATCTCAAATAGTTTTAGAGACATAAGCAAAAAACCAACCCCCTATTTTTGGTTATTTGTTTATAACTTTTGTAATTTTTGCGAGTGCGTCTTGAATTTATTCAAAAACATTCCACATGCGATTACGAATTGAATCCTCAACCATATTTTTAGGAGCCGGCGACAATTTTGACCTAAAAGGCACTTGTTGAGTAGACTATAATAAAATATTGAAATGGAACTTTCATACGGTCAGATAATAAACAATAATATCTATTATTATGAATTGCTAATAAATCCTTATTGAACTTTACTAATGCTTGTCCATACTAAATATTACTCTTTACTCTGTGGCTAAAATATGTTTTACATGTCTCAGGTACACGTTGTCATAACTCTTGACCTGTAATGACCTTTTGGACATTCTCCTGGGGTTGCCAATATTAATTTTAAGTATTTTACGTCTTATGTATAAAGATTTTAGTTTTAAAAGTTCATAAATGTTTAATTTTGTGAGAAATTACACACACAAGATTTTTATCAGTGTATTAAAAATTGAATCCTTTTTGCTAGCGTGTGCATTACCAAAAAGTCTCAGTTTGTATGCTTTGTGTAGGTACAACATCAAAACAAATAATTAATTTACAATATTTTAGCTATTATAATTAAAAAAACACAAAAATATTTTTTTTTAAAAGACAATCCCTGGCCTTTGATAGATCTATGTATTGTGGGGGACTTTAAAAATATACAATTTTACGGACACAAAGTATACTTACCTAGATTCAGAATAACCATTGGTAGATCACATAAAGTCACAGGACTGTGTGGGAATCAAACCCACAATACTCGGTCGGGAAGCCGATATCTAAACCAATCCGCCATATACGCAGTCAAAAAATAAATTTTTCATTACTCATACCCGGAAAGTAGGTTTGAAGTTGCCTGTAGAGCGGGTTGAAAGTAATACTTTTCAGCCCTAGGGAGAATCATTTTCAACTGACAGCTGTCAAATTATGTAAAAAAAAATATAGTTCTATTTTCACATTTCTATTTAACCTTATTCTAACTTACTACAGCCATTCAATCACAGCGCGATGTTTAATTGAAATAACAAACACAAAGTGAAAAATGTGAAATAGAAAATAACAGTCACGAGCAGGATGTGTATAGTGCTAAGCATGTAAAATGCTAAAAATATATATAAAAATTTCTAAATATGAAATAGCAAAGTTAAGTATTAAATAAAGATTTTTTTAACGACCACCTCCTACCTATTATAATTTACTTACTTTCAAATATTTCTTTAAAATAATATAGATTTGGGTAAAATAATTTTACCATTTTTTCAATGTTGAAAATGAAAAATAATGGCTGTTATGCTGGCCGGCCACAAAAAAAAATGGCGAGAAAGCGCCAATCCGATCTTCATTATAAATCTAAATGTAAATTAAAATTCACTCATTTTTGCATGTTTTTATTTTTACTTTCCTTGTATTCGTTATGAAAAGCACAGTGTTTACCTCGGGTTAAAGACTTATTTAGTCCCGAGACGGTTTAGTTCGAGGGAATTTACTTTCAACCCTAGGATAACAATGTACTATAAGCCTATAATTTTAAATTAAGATATATAGTAGGTATTTAACCATTGTGTATTTAATTATATTATCATGTCAGTTATTTTATACCTACTTACATATTTGAAGTCATCAGATTTATACAAACAAAATGTCTTGATGATTTGTGATATTATTTAGGTACATACATATTATATTATTTATTCCGCTATGTTTTATTGATTTGGACAAAAATAATGCACACTAATATAATTATTTAAAAATACATAAAAGTTTTTTAGTTCCCATTCCTACAGAGCGTTTCTTCTATTGAATAAGTGCACTGTAGCGTACCTAGAATTGGCACTTATTACTTTAAAGGCACATTGCAGCTTGGCATTAAATCAATTGCAGACAATTACTATGTGACTGTATGCTATGTATGTATATCAGTAGTTTTATAGGTGCTCCGTTGGTATCCACATGCAACTTTAGAAATTAATTCTGTCAAAATCATTAATTAAAAGCATAATATACAAATCACAAATTGTACCAATTTTACCATAAAATTACTTTTTTTGGCACGGACCACAATTTTTTCTATTACTAATAATATATAGGTATTTAATCGTAAGTAAGTTAACAAGCGGGCCTAGCCTAGTTGCATTCTATGATCGCTAACGCTATAGAAAACTCTTAAAATGTATGGGAATTTGATATCTTTAACGATATCTATGACGCTAAGTCACGTGACTTAACGTTAGAGATGTCAAATGTCCATACATTTTAATAGTTTTCTATAGCGTTAGCGATCATAGAATTAAACTTGGCTAGGCCCACAGAAAAAAAGTATGTTTTGAAAAATTTATCGTATTTAAAAGATTTCATTATATATTATATTCAGATTGACTAATGTTATTTTATACGTACCTACTCCAAGGAATCAATTAGTTACAGATTAAAAAAAAAACGTTCTGAGTGCATTTAACCTCATTAGTTAAGCAGTTTGTATGTTATTGAAAAGTGATACGAAAGTTCTGTGTAAACTGAACTCTTTTCAAAGCTCACTGTGGATACCTTACTGATAATATTATCAGTAATTTCTCTTTAAGTATTGCAATTCAGCAGTCAAGTTTGATGTCTTATGCAAATCTTTGCAATTTAAAAATTACTTTAGTAATGGTTGATATTTATTTAAGGGTTTTCTAATCAATGTTGTATAAGTAAGTCAGTCAATTTATAGGAATATGGAATGAAAATCAAAATTAAATTATAAGTAAAGGTTTATTAAGATTCGGAGATCAAACGAAAGTCTTGAATACTTAACTAAGTATCAGTCTACAGTACATATAACATAATTGACTTAACCAAGAGAATAGAAAAAAAACTTAACTAACATACAGTTGACACGAATGGAAGAATTCAGCAATAATATTCATATTTATATTTAACTAACTTACATAAGTTTTTAATCCTAATTTAACAATTATATTTAAAACTTAAACTATAGATTGGCACATTCGGCCCACAGATTATAAATGTCATTTGAAATATATATATCTATTTCGAAACAAGAACGCTATTACTAAAATTGTTACCTACCAGCTAAACAGTGAAATATAAAATCACTGATAACCTTAAAAATAAAATCTTAGTACCTATTAAAGCTTCAATTCTGTAACCGATATTCGGAACCACAGTAATACTTAAACCTAAAGAAAGTCTTTTTATGTTCATTATCACAAACAAATTAAAGCATTTAAGTCACATTAAAGTAAATTTAAAAGCTTCGAATACAATACACATATAAATTATAATTAATAAATTCTACTTATGAACTAGTTAAAGCTTTCAAAATTATTGTCTAATATAAATTCTGTATCACAGACAAAAACTAATTTCTAATGGAAGACATTGGATTCAGAAAAGGAAAAAGTAGAATGATACGTTTGGCATGACAACTATTTCTACTAGGATGTTAAAAGCCCGCGAAAAAAGAGCGTCATACCTTAGACGTTTAGGCAATAGCTGGTGCAATGATAATTACAGTGCAATTCATTAAAGCTGTCTACCAAAACTTGTGACAATTAATTGTTAACACACTATTTTAATGGGTATCACAGCGCCTCGCTATACCGCTAGAGATCACGAAGTTTACTTGCTAAAATCACAGTGTAGAGGCGCC
This sequence comes from Leucoma salicis, assembly GCA_948253155.1. Classification (NCBI taxonomy): domain Eukaryota; kingdom Metazoa; phylum Arthropoda; class Insecta; order Lepidoptera; family Erebidae; genus Leucoma; species Leucoma salicis. The sequence goes on along the minus strand of OX411819.1, from coordinate 8,491,328 downwards.
GATCAGACACATCACTAAGTCTAATGGAAGTCGTTGGATTAGTGCATTCAAGCACGTTTAAATCTAAGTTTGGAAGACACGATTTTGTTTTCACTGCATTTTAGAACTGAAGAAGGAAGAAGCAAGATTCTAAACTAGTAACAATGTTTACATACGAAGCAGTTTTTAGAGGCCGTGTAGCAGATTTCTCTCACTTCGTTGGCCATGTTATCGCTGATCTCCAGATCTTCGCTGATAAGCTCGTAGCGGTTGTTAGCGATATTCTGGTTTTCAGCGTTATCATTTTCTTCGACGGGCACCGGTTTGACCGGATCCATAACGTGGAAGAAGTCCGAGAAAGGCACGAGAACGGGTTCCTCGGGGTATGCAGTCTTTTGCGATGGTAGGTCAGTGCGGGGGCCTGAGTTGGAGATCAACTCTCCCAACTTTGACCAGCACTTGTTAAGATTAACGCGAGTTGAAGTTGTCACCTTGCGGGAAAGCCGTGGCTTGGAACTCTGAATAAAAGAAAAATAATCATTAACTACAGGGCTAATTACATTACTTTTAGAAGTGTGACTTGTACATGTTTTTGAGATTAAGTTTGGATATAAAAATACATACCTGACGATTTAGAAACTTCGTCCAGGGAGAACGAGGTGACAGGACTTCCTTCTGCGGGGATTGGTTTTCATCCTTAGCTAAACACATATTAACTATTTTACTGTTATGTATGCTAACTAAGTATTTATATAACTAACAGCTACGCTACTACTACGTATTTACAGGAACTACGATTAAACACAGAGCGACATACGCGCACGGTGCGTGAGCAGGGAATGATGGAATCAGGAAGGGCGCTGGCCCTTTTATAGATGGAGCCCTGTTTAGGTCGCGCGCATGCGCGTGCTCCGAGAGCGGGGCGAGCGCGCGCGCAGCACGCGATCAGTAGCGCGCGCCCACATACTGGTTTTTACGAACAACTTCTACGAAAAGAGGCTTTGACGTGCCGCGTTTTAGAATAGCTATAGAGTACGTTGGGCTTGTAAGTCTTCTTGACTAACTTGGAATGATGCGATATTTAGAAATCTTTTCTATGTTTAAGGTAAAAGCTCGTATGTTTTATCTCATCGTTTAATTTTGTATAAAGTTCAATATTTTACATGTAGTTTACCATGTAAATAATGATCATTCGATCATTCAACTAAATAGAAAGTTTGGAAATTATGGAATTCAACAGGCAATTAAAAACGTACTAAATTAATATGCTAATATATGCAATAGCTTTCCAGTTATAAATCTTGTTATTATACAAGAGAAATAAAACAGCTATTTTCTAGGTACATACAAGCTAGGCTAGTCGTGGCATTAAACGTCTCCTATCGCTCCTCAGGCGATTCCTAGCAAAACAAACAGCGCTATCGCTGCATTATGAATCACGGCGTGCAGCTGCCCATCGGATAGATAAGTTCCTGTGCAGATTTATCACTGTGCGCTGGTGTCGCTTCCTGTGATTAAATCGTATGCACTCGCGCACAAATCACAGGCAGCGGACTGATAAATCATTTCCTCTGGTCACTTGAGCGAAGGATATGAAGTGGTTATATTGTAATAAACTTAGATGTTTTTTTTATCTTTATACCTATGTCGGAGTCTACAGTTTTTATACGATAAAATAAAAAATAATTACATTAAAAGTACATATTATATATTATAGAGTAGCATACAATCTATGAATTAACAAACATATATATAGGTATAATATGAGTTAGAACTCAGGACAATGAAATAATAGACAATAATTCTAATCAAAAGTTTATTATTAACTGTATTTATTTTAAGATCAACCATAAAGCCGTTGACCCATTACGGTTAGGCAGACTAAACAACCCATAGAGAAAACTGGATAATGAGATGTATTTTCATAAAAAAAAAACTGATGCGCTACGAATGTTGATTACATTTTTAAATAATAAATTATCATTGCTTGTTGCTACGTCCTGGCTACGCTTTCGCAGTAAACATAGTAACATCTGCATTGTACGTAATTTATGTGAAAGTAAATATTTTCTAGTTCTAGTGATTTGTCCTAGCAGCATGAAAAGTCAAGTGATAATTAAGTACTGTAATAGCCAAGTGTCACATTCAAACCAGTGTTGTCATGTTTAAAATTATATTAAATTAAAACTCTCCTATAGGAAATAATGGAAAGTGATAAAGATCGCAACGTCTCGTCTGCAACAATACAATAAAAATTTTAATGAAGCCATCCAATTTAGTAATGATTTAAAAAATAAAGATGTTTGTTTATCAAAGTAATACAAAAATATGCAGAAGCGCATGAGACGAGGCTTCATCAGCACGTGAACGTAGAGGCAATCCAGCTTCTCGATAGCACGGACTTAAAAAGAAAGCTCATAGAACTAAACCTTTTGAGTAAGTGTAGTACTAATAGTGGCTAGTGATAAGTGTTAGTTAATTAGTACACATGAACACATGAACAAAGTCATCAAATAGTATGAATTTGAATTGCAAAATTAAACTTACTATATTGGATTAATGCATGTAAAGAGTACCGCAAGGGAGTGCAATAGCTCAGTGGATTAGAGCACTTCTTCGGAAAGGAAGGGACGCGGGTTCGATTCCCGCTTGTACTAGTTCTCTTTTTCCTCATTCACAAATAATAATTTGTACTTTAAAAGTAGCTGAGCATGTCAAGTGCTGAAGAAATAGATCATAACATCAACAAAGTGTAAATAATAGAACACATTATACAAAGTGTTTTCGCCTTAACAAACTAAAAATTGCCAATGGACATTTTTTTAGAGATACAATAGTTTAGTATCCCGTTCATGTTAAATTTAAATTACTTATTAGTATATAAAGACTTTACCGTGTGGGGCCGGCTTTAGAATTGTCCCACCTCTCTCCACCCACGGGAGTCGTAAGAGCCGACTGAGGGAATACCAGCGGAGTGGGCAGCAACACTCCCTCGAGTATTAACAACATCCACTGCGATCCCCAACCCGCCTGCCAAGCGTGGCGATTACGGCATTATCCCCCATGACGGGACCGCTCGTTGTGGCGTTCTCTTGGGGAGGCTTATGTCCAGCAGTGGACGTTAAAGGGCTGATGGATGGATGGATGGATATAAAGACTGAATTGTAATAAGTTTAAGCGCCTTACAAAAAAAAATGTTTATGGAACCCTTAACAACCTGTACAAATTAGTAATCTTTAGGAAATCCTATATACCTAAGTGCTTTGTCAATTTATCACATACTACTACGTATTTTTGTAAATCATAAAATTGTTTAACACATCATATACTTATAAATAAATAATATTGCGGTAACGATAGATCAGTCCCTAGACAACAATGGAATTGTAATTAATATTATTTTTGTACTTACTTTAAATTATTGGAACTTTTGAGACCTATAAGAATAAATACAAATTGTAAAATTCTAATTACAAAGACATTTCCATTACAATTTTAGCTATAAATTATATAGCATACGTTTTATGATTATAATTTACTAAGAATCTTTTATCGCTTATCCAAGTTATCCCTTCATTCCAATACTAATAAATACTGGAGTTTCCACTCAAAAAGAAAATGTTATATAATTTTGTAAGCTATTTATTCTGTTTTTTGTCTTATTTTCTGTAAGTATGTGTACGTTTTGTACTTTATATCTTAACCAATTTTCCCCTTTGTGTGCTAAAGTCGTATGAAACACTGAAAAGTAACTGCTTCTTGCTGTCTTGCTGACACCTCTAAACATATTAATTTTGAACCGTTTTATAATCAATAAATATACATTTACCGTTATTTTTAAGTGTGTGTTTGCATTCATTATGACGTCAAGTAAATTTAATTTACATTTACTTGCGTATGCGCAGGATGTAATAACAGTTTAATATCCTCAAAGACAGACTAAAATAAATATAGTGAGTATTCATAGCTACGGCAGCTTTTCGCACGTAACTGACTTATTTTTATTATTTTTACAGGTTGTCTATGGTTGAATGTGAAACAAAAGCACGTTTCAGAAAATCTCAGTGTGCCTATAACTATAAATGGTAGAATTCATTATCAGATTCAATTGAAGCTAGGAATCATAATTATATTTGGAAGAGATTGCTTTAGCTTACACATTTTTTTGTTTTAATAACAGATTGATGTTTAGACACACCTATATAGTCTAATAAAGTAGTTTTTTCTCAAATATCTTAAATGTACAGACATAGCTCTGTTACAGCTTTATAAAAGTATAGATAGATTATTTCAAACAAACTTTTTGTTTTGCTAGCCAAAGCTTGAATCGATATATTTGTACATATGTAGATAATTTATAATTTATTGTTGTGTATTCTACAATATTCTAGGGGTTATATTCATTAGGGTAGTAACTAGTGATGTAAGATGACAAGTGGCAATTCTAATAATGGGTGGTACAATTTTTATTAATCCACCAACAAAATTATGATTTTTCTTGCTCCTGGTCGGTCCTATTTGATAAAAATCGCGCATAAAATATAACGTTGAAGTAAATTTATTTAATGAACCGGCTCAATATACAACGTATAAGTAAACCGTTTGAGTATTTTGCCCTGATTAAGACGTAACATCAACTTTTGAAGGTAATAAATAAAATAATTTATATGTTTATTTAATGGTTTCACGAGGGTTTTAAAACTGTCTATGAGTATTTAATGTCTTCATTTCTTATAAGAATAAGATAAGTAAATATTATCATAAATAGTGTGTTAAAATGTAAGCAAATATATATTGAACCGTTATTGCTCTACATTTCAAGCGTATCTACGTATTTTTTGTAAGTTAAAGCATTAATTAATAATTATGATATTTTTAATACTTAATGGTTTATTTGACTGTTAAATTAGACTGTGGTTATTTTAGCTGCAACAAAAGATATTTGGGTAATTATAAAGTTTATATCCCGATATTTTTTATATTTAGATATTTTTATATATATTTTTAGCATTTGACATGCTTAGCACTATACATTAAACACAAAGTGAAAAATGTGAAATCGAAAATAATAGTCACGAGCAGGATTTGAACCTGTATCTCCTGGATACCGTCCAGATGCTTTGCCAATTCAGCTATCGTGACAATTGCTCCTGACTGCTCGCCGCTGGCATCACCCAAAGACGTTAAGTATGAATATGTTATCGAAATTAGGAGTCAGGAGCAATTGTCACGATGGCTGAATTGGCAAAGCATCTGGACGGTATCCAGGAGATGCGGTTCAAATCCTGCTCGTGACTGTTATTTTCAATTTCACATTTTTCACTTTGTGTTTAATTTATATCCCGAAGTTGGTTAACCGAACATAAATAGAATAAAATAATGTCAACGATGATTGTTAACAACCACTGTCTCTATTCAAGACTGACCATACGAACATTGTGTGCATGATTGTCTATTTTGAAATTGAAAGTTGACAGATTTTATGTCACTCCAGTAAAAAAAGTCACAAAATAAAAAGGTAAAATGATAATTTTAAACCTGACACTTCAGAAATCCAGTTTCCCAGTCCAGTCGAGCTACGTAATCGATATCTCGCCCCTCAAAAGAATTTCACAACGTAATACTTTCGTCTAAAGAAAAAAAAAGTTCGACCACAACCCGACCACGTGCAGCGATTGCTTTTGAAAAAAGAACACTTTTTGCTCCTCCTTAGGTAAGGTTACAAAATTGAACTTTGTGTTCGGTACGTATCTACTATAATGCATCCAATAAGATTTCAATTATATGTGTATACATATTTATGCGTCTGTGTGTATAATATACACACCGTTGTCGAATGCACCAGCAGGGTTTTTATAGCGTTAATTATAATAGTTAGTGTACTTAAGCTTTATAGGTGTTGGTTAATTAATTTTTATGTTTATAAATAAAAAGACAAAGATTTTAGTTTAACTTCACTTATTGAGCAATGAACTATACCAACAAATTATTTAAATACACGCTTGTTATTTAAAACCTAATTTGATTCTAACAACTATTTTCTTGTATACAAAGACATCTCTTCAATCATCTTCTTTTTTTTAAAAACTAAATAGTAATAACACAGGTTTTCAAGCATTGCGTATTAATACACTACGTTGTTTATTAGCATTATAGTCATAATAGTGGCAACATTATAAGCAAGCAAAGCTAGAAAAGGATATTATTACGTACGATAAAACATCTCACTCTCAGAGAAGTCAAGAAAACCTATTTTGCGCTACATAACGAAAAGAATACATTATAAATAAGTTTGTCAATTTGTATGGGCACATGGTACCCGGTTCACAATTCACAATGGCATTCCAATGAGGGCTACCAGTTACTTGTGTCATTCTGAAACTATCAATAGAATAATATGTTACAGGGATTGTTTTAGGAAATTCAGATACTTACTATACCTATTAAAGTTAATTGGTATCACGCATTACGATATTTAGATATTTTTATATTTATTTTTAGCATTTGACATGCTTAGCCATATACATTAAACACAAAGTGTGAAAATGTGAAATCAAAAATAACATCCTGCTCGTGACTGTTATTTTCGATTTCACATTTTCACACTTTGTATTTAACTCATTACGATATTCAATTTAGTAAAAATTTTGTTTATAAATACATTATTATTATTATTTAATGCGTAAGTAAGTTTGTTTGTTTGTTTCACGTCATAACTTCTGAATCAATAATCATGAAATTCTGCAGCCCAGAAAAGAACATAGGCTACTTTCTATCTCGGATAAATTAATGGTTCCTGCGGTATAAGATATTTTTTGTATAGAGATAATTGATGTTCTGTAGTATGAGACATATTTTTTATTCTGAACCCACACGGACGAAGTCGCGGGCTGAATTTAGTTTGAACTAAACTCCTTTCTGATTAGGTACACTATCTCAATTTTTAAAATGATTGACGGCAATAGGCTCACCCCCTATTACATAGGACTTAAACATAATTCCCGTCAATTTAGTTAGTATCACAGGAAAAGATGTTCTTCCGAAACAATTTGGATTAGCAAAGTTATTGAGAGCAGAAAATATTCAAAATATAAATAAAGTACAATATAAAAATGTATTTACGTAAAGCCATTGTACACTTTGAAGACCGAGGGAATGCCCAGAAATTGATCAATTGCCTCAAACTTCAAGACTTAGGATACAGGCGTCAGTCGGTGGACCACCGAATGAATGTAACATAGTTCCAGTGGCCCGCCAATAAAGGCGGAGAGACGCCACACGGCGGGTTTCTTTAGTGGGTGAGGGCCCCACACTACCCTGTTCGTTGCCCCGAACGACGGGTGTGCTGTGCGGTTAGGTACATTTTTTCCCGCCTAAACAAAAAAGAAACAAAAAAAAAAAAAGTTGTCAGTCGGTGGATGACGTTTGTCTATCGTATGGAGTGATTAAACAGGTAGACTTAAACACAGATATAGATGAGATAACAAAGAATGTTGTGTGTGAATATGAGATAGCTACGCCAAAAAGATTAAAAAGATTGAATTCTTCAGGAGAGTGGGTAGACAGTGAAACAATTCGAGTGTGCAGGTTTAAAGTAGAACCATATATGTTTCCTGTGACGCAATGTTCCGGTGCTGGCGTTTCGGGCACTTGATTAAGATGTGTCCTATAAAAAAACTACGCTGTCCTAAGTGTGGAGAGAACCATAACAATTGTAATATAGACTTATTCAAATGTATTAACTGTCAGAGACCTCATATGGCACTAGATAAATCATGTCCGATATTTATAAAAGAAAAAAGTATCAGAAAAATTATGTGTGATAGTAATTGTACATACAGAAAAGCACTATTCTTGTATCTAGATCAAAAGAAAAATCATCCTGAACCTTGTAACAACGTAAATTTATCGGATAGCAACATAAACAATTTTCAAAAAAGTCAACACACCACATATAGGGATGTACCTATTATTAAAACGACCGCAAGTAAATAATAATATTCAGAACGAAGAACCGGGCATTATGGATTGCGAGAATAGAGAGGAAGAAAGTGCCGAAGAATTTGTACATTCAGCAATTTTGGGAAGGAAATTACAAAGCAAATCTAGGAGAAAGAAAACTCGGAGTGACGGCCACACGAATCGCGAGGGTTACATTGAGGAGGAGGAGGAACAAGTTGAGATGCGGAATAGTAGTGAGGAAATGCGTGATGGTAGTAAACGAATACCAAGTAGTAAAGTATTGTTCCATCAATTTAAAAAATAAATAAAAGATATTTACTCGTCCGAGTGTAGCTTACAAGAAAAAATTAAACATGTTTTTAGTTATATTTTTGAGGAATGTATTCATTATGCTCAGCAAATTGATCTCAATATTTGCAGATGGATAGTGCCCAAAAAAATATATCTTTGAATTTATTCCAATGGAATGCACAGAGTTTAAGACCTAAGCTTGATGATTTTACCTCACTATTAACACAAGAGAAGGTACACATAGCTTTGATTTGTGAAACTTGGCTTGATTCAATGTCATTTCTTAATATTAGCCAGTATAATATTTATAGACAAGACAGAGTAGATTCGTATGGTAGGGTGGCTATCATTGTACACAATTAATTAAATACCCAAAAAATTAATTTAGACATCTCTAACTCGGGAATAGAGTTGTTATGTATTAAGATATTTAACTGTCGTCATATAAATTACGTTACTGTGGTATATTGTCCTAGTTCCGTTGTAACATTGCAGAGTGACTGGGATAGCCTATTTTCTAAGTTTACAAAAAAATGTATTATCGCAGGGGACTAATGCTCACCATACGAATCGGTCACATAAAAATGATAATAGAGGTAAACAAATCTATGATTCAGATTTAGAGTTTGGCTTCTGTTCTCTTAACGATGGACGACCTACTAGATTAAAAATGGTTAATAATAACTTGCAAAGCTCATCTCCTGACATAACATTCGCCTCTCTCGATATTGCTATTAAATTTCAATGGTGTGTGATGAATGAAAGCTTAAGAAGCGACCATCTACTTATCAAAGTAATGACTCAGTATAGCGAATATATTAACACGGCTATAAAACGTAATTATAAGTTAGCAAATTGGGCAGGGTACAAAGAATTTCTTGTAAAAATCCAGTTTACCGATAGAAGTAGATAATGTGCAAAATTTATACGATACTTTTATTCAACAGATAACTAAGGCGGCCGATAAATATATTCCGATGACTATTATTTGTAATGTCCCTGGTAGTAAGTTCAAGCCAAAGGGATATTGGTGTCCTAGTATTTCTAAATTAGTAGCAGAACGTCGTTTAACTTTTAAAAAATTTAGAAAAATTCCTACACCCTCAAATCTTTTAGTGCTAAAGGAGAAAATTCTTAACGCTAGGAAAACTATCACATCTGCTAAAAGAAAAGACTGGAGAAGGTATTACAAGCTAGAAAAAATTCAAAATCAGGCTCTCAGAGCAATGGGTGGATTTATAAGAACCACTGCCATACATGTTATGGAATGTGAGATGTGTGTACCACCATTGCATATAAGGAGGAAACTATTGGCTACAAAATATTGTTTAAAGGCACGTTCGATTACAAATAACATTTCAATTAGGTTTTTGTTAGAATTAAATAGTATCAAAATAAAAGATATTGGTCCAATAAAAATATCTAACATACTTACACACGATGTTATCCAGGTCAAATTAAAGTCAATATCAATATCCAAAAAAGAATATAATATTAAAACAATAAAACTAGAAATATTAAGAGAGCTATTAGTAACATATCCAAATTATTACATTATATACACTGATGGGTCTAAGAACATTGATGGTTGTGGGGCAGCGTTTTATGATCCTCAAAATTCTCATGCAGGCATCACCAACACTTTTAAAGTGAATAATATATCTACGTCGGTTATGTTGCTGGAGCTCATTGCAATCTCTGAAGCCTTGTCATATGTTCAGAATATAAATAAAAAAGATATATTAATTTGTGTTGACAGTAAGAGTGCCTTATATCATATTGCTCGGTGCGCCTCTGGATACAGAGGTGCACCGATAGCATACGATATATTAGCCAAAATCAAAACTTTGAATAGCGGTGGGTATAACCTGAGATTGCAATGGGTTCCATCACACATTGGTTTAAGCGGAAATGATGAGGCTGATCGGCTAGCCAAATTAGGAATCACAGATGGACAACCTTTAAATTTCCATTTGTATTACGCAGATATCTTATCAAGGTATAAACATGTGTGTCACGAGCAGTGGAAGTAATACTTTAATGTAAGATCGAGAGATAAAGGGATTTGGTTTAGAACTATTGTATCCGAACCGCCACATGTGCCATGGTTCATTAATATCAAATTAAATAGAAATCTTTTAGTACTAGCTCACAGATTGAGGTCAGGACAATAATTTTGCGTACTTAATGAAAAAAACTGCTTCACCAAACTGTGAAGTTTCTGGTACAGTAGAAGATATTAGCCATTTATTATATGAATGTGTTAAATATAAATCAGCCCGCGAAGACTTGACTAAGTCTGTAAAAATAAATACATACGACGTGGGGTCGTTCCATCATATACTGGCGATGCCTGGCTTTAAGGCTGCTATAGCTTTGTATAAGTTCGTACAATTTCGTTTTATATTAGAATAATAATAGTAAATAAGTTTCTCCTTTTGTATTTTATAGTTATAAGTTACGATGGGACTGACATATACTTAATATTATGTATAAAAGTCCCTAAATTAAATAAAGAGAAAAAAATAATATTTAATAATATGAAAGTATTGCTATCCAAAACCTCTCTATTCATGTGTAACTAAATTTATAATAAACTTTTATTTGCATTTTATTTTTTATAATTAATTAAAAACCAATTGAGAGATCAGTGGCGTGACATTCGTTAAACTGCGCGTGAACACGCAACACGCCACGCGTCCATTGCGTGACAGTAAAGTAAGCCACGAGACAATTTTTCAGAATAGCGCGCGTACTTACTTTTGACGTTTCATACAAATTTTAGTACGAATATCGATATTGGTAGTTAATATAATTAAGTATCTATACTATTTTAAAGCTATAATAAAGCTGTGTCTCTACATTTAAGATATTTGAGAAAAAATTAATGAATTAGGCTATATAGGCGTGTCTAAACACAAAACCACTTTTTTTTGATTTTTTGTTTGTTCGCAAAAACTACTGGACGGATTTTGATGCAACTTCTTTTGTTTGATAGCTCTTAATTAGACTTAACAACTGGTATACATTTATCCCGCTACTATATCGGGAACCTGAATATCTCAGGCCTAAACAAAAAATTAGCTTTTGGCTGCGGCGGAGTAGCGGGCAAAGGCTAGTAATTAAATAAATTTATTGATTGCAGTTTACGTAGTTGCATTTCATAAAGTACCTAATGTATAGGATATTAGAATTAGTAGTTACTAGTGTACGAGCAAAGCCATGATTTATAATTAGTTAATAATTCTAAAATATATAAAATCATATACACACAGATATTAGATTATTGTTAAACTTTATTAAAAATGAAAATACCTAAATTGAAAACAGACTGTACATAAGCTGTTAGCTTGAGTCTGGAGTGCATTTTTTTAAAAATAAATATTAGAATTGAAAGCAAATAGATCAAATATGCACATAATTTCGAAATCTCACTCGAGCATGTTTTGCGAAGTCCGACCGGTCATCGAACGCGCTACCTATATTTTGACGATAAATAATTCACTGACTTATACTACTGATTAACTCACTGGCCTTTTCTAAAACCTCTTAAACAAATGTTTAACGGCAACACGTTTATTAGTAAGGGCGATCATGAGCCGTAGAATTGTGACCCTCATTTAGATGATATGCTTATTGTCTCTATGAAGGGCCTATATTTATATTCACACGTATCGTTTATGATTAGCTTATTTACGTATATTGGTTATTAATATGGAGAAGATAGTATTAATATTTACTCTATGTGCTTTTAAGTATAAAATGTAGTGCAACAATACTTCATGTTTACGTAATTCGTTATCCGATTTTTAATTCTTAATGAATCGATTTACGTAGAGAATAGAAAAAATTGATAGGTATAATTGACGCATCACTGAAGGAATGTAATATGGTTACGGTGGCCCGCCAATTAAGGCGGAGAGACGACACACGGCGGGTTTCTTTAGGGGGTGAGGGCCCCACACTACCCTGTTCGTTGCCCTGAACGATGGGGTGACGAAAAGGTATAATTGACGCATATCCATTTTTATATTAAATAATTATTCTAATAGCACAAGTCATCAAGAATTGAATTCGATTGAATCAAATAAAATGGTTCGTCTAATCCAAAGATTTTCGGCACTAATAAATAAGACGGGCCTCGTGGCGTAGTCGGTAGTGTAACCGTCTTCCGTGCACGAGGTTGTGGGTTCGATTCCCACTCAGGAAAATTATTTGTGTGATGAACACAGATATTTGTACTGCGTCTGGGTGTTTTATCATGTAATATATGTATGTATTTACAAAAAAAAAGTAGTTTAGGTATATCTAGATATTTTTATACAGATACTTTTTTAGCAATTGACATACTTAGGTATATATATTAAACACAAAGCAACTGGACGGTATCCAGGAGATGCAGGTTCAAATCCTGCTCGTGACTGTTATTTTCGATTTCACATTTTTCACTTTGTGTTTAAAGTAGTTTTTATATTATATCCGTGATCTGGTACCCATAGCACAAGCGTTAAGCTTAGTTTGGGGCCAGAGGACGTTGTGTGAAAATGTCCATGAATATTTATTATTTTTATTATTAAAAAACCAAATGCAGTTATTACTATTTCTTTATTAATTCCTTAGAGCAGGATGTCTGTCCAATAAACTAAAAGTCCACTAGCAAATACGACTAAATCAAGTACGACTGCGAAGCGAAAGACAACCTTATACGACCATACGAACAAAAAACAACTTATATGAATAAATCAAAAGCTAGAACTACCACACATACATACACTAATCCAGGGTTGAACGGTTTAACCACCATCTAATATACGGGTGGAGTAATTTCAAGATATATTTTTGTTTACTACCATTTACCTAGTTTTTAAGTGATATCCCAGGTTTCCGATGTAGTAGCGGGATAAAATGTATACCAGTTTTTAATTCTACACAAGAGCTATTAAATAAAAAAGTAACATCAAAATCCGTTCAGTAGTTTTTGCGTGGTACGTGTAACAAACAGACGAAATATCTAAAAAAAAGTTTGGGTTTAGACACGTTTATATAGTCCAATACAGTATTTTTTTCCTAAATATCTTAAATGTACAGACACTTTATAACAGTTAGGATAAAAAAAAAAAATATTAATTCAAGTCCGTGTAGAGGCTTGCTTATTGTTATGCAATTTACATGGAATCGACTAGAAGCACTGTAAATAGCAAATCCATTTCAAAAAGCCCTTGAAATGGATTTGCTATTTACAGTGCTATAAATTAAGGTTTGCGATCTCCGACATCCGGTTAGTATAAATTTTCTTAAAATTTTTCTTATTTTCATCCGACTAAAAAGATTCATAGCCATCCCTAGTTAGAGATATAACACAAATGACGTACAATATAACGTAAACAGCCCTTCTGCAGACACTTACTTGAATAAATGTTGTAAGCTGAGCTGCGCGTACGCAAACGCACACAGAGATTTAAAGCACGCGCACACACGCGTCGCACTTCTAATCGGCGGGCGCTTTCCTTCGCGTGGCGGGCGTGTGTGTAGCCGAGTAACATCCCCGTTAAGGGGCGCAGGTGTAGCATAGTGAATGACGCGGCCGTGGGAACACACCTCAACCCCGAGTTCCCATGCTCTGCCACCTGCCACCTGCCGTACTACGCATAATTCGCGTTCGTAAATGAACGGTAGTGACCACGTGTGCCCGGTTTTTTCATCTTCGGGAGGACGCGGAAGACCAGTGGAGGCCAATTAATTTTATCTTAATGATTTCTGAGCGCGGTCAGTGGGTGTGTCGATGATGGTTACTAATAATATTGTACTAGTAATAACATTGTAGGTAGCTAATTTCACGGTTTTTAAACTACCTTTTAGGTTTGAGTAATTCTCTAAAAGAAAAATATAAATAGATTTATCACAAAAATAAATCGCGAATACTTAATAGTTAGCCTTCTTGATCAATAATTTATTTTAGTTGCAAACAAATTTCTAGAACATTACTTTTCACTAAATATGTCAGCTTGGCAATATTACTGCAATAATAACTTATGGTACACAATTTTATCTCACTATAAAGAACATATGAATAAGTAATTGTATCCATGAGGACTCGATCCAGGGGAATTCCGTTTTAGTAATCAGTACTATAATTTAAAGCCTCCTCTACAAATTTATACGATCTATCAAAGTAAACTAGCATTAACGATGCCTGATACTAATTATTTTATCAGATATCAGAAGTAATTTTAAATAAACTATTACATACATTAAAATATCTAAAATAGCTTTCTCGAAAGAATCTAAGGGTTGTACCAATATTATTACATATATTATATATTTTACTGGATATTTTTTAAGTATTCGAAAATGTGAAATTGAAAATAACAGTCACGAGCAGTTTATGTATTCGATCGATCGATTTTACATATCCGCACTTTGTGTTAGTTATATCAACTTCTTTTTTATTTTTTACTCATACAGGATTGCCCTTAACAATTGGTTTACGATGCTACGTGAGATAAAGCAATCTATAAGCCAGAATTGAGTTAAAGGTACTCTAACTCGATTGCTTTTCTGATACTTAGACCTGAGATAATGAATAACAAAATATGGTTCAGGATTTGATGGGTCTACTTATTTCTTTGTATTAGGAATTGATGTATCTACTAAAACATACAATATTTATATTGGATTACATATAACTATTTTTATTAATAATAATGAAGATATAGTAAAAACTTAAAAAGTCTTATAAATGAAAATGACAGGCGGGATTTAAGTTGCACGTCATCATTTTATTCATTCGCTATATTCGGCCCGCGTCTCCGTCCGCGTGGACTTGCGAATATAAATACGTAACTCTAAGGTAGTTTAATTAACGCTATTAATCAAAATAGTGGGATACCACGGAAAGCATTAAGTTTTTCGAGATTAAAAGTAGTAAGCCTATGTGCTATTCAGGTCCCCAAACTATACGTAAGCAAAATTTCATGATGATTCAGAAAATTTCATGGCTCAGTGTGGCGTGTAAGCGTAAAGAACATACTCACTTTCACGTTTATAATATTATTAAGGCTTTTACTGTTTTTAAGTGAAGATGTAAAAAACTGATTTTATTGCAAGTTAAGAAACCATCTTCAGCTATGTTAAAAATTAGACCAGCAATGTGTCAATAGTAGACAGTATAAATTATTTAAAAAATAAAAGCTTTCAAAAAACACCCAGTAAACATAATTAGTATTATAGGAAAGCCAACTAAACGCACTGCTCCAATGAGACAGAGAGCTTTCGGAGTAAACAAAAAAATATCATCGATGTATACATTTTTTTTTGATATTTGTTGATTTTTAAAAACTGCAAGACCAATTTCGATAAAATTTTAATGAAACCAACTTTGAAATAGAACCTACCAAACAAAAAAAAAATCAATAACATCCATTTAAAGAATCACTGAAATCGATACATAATTGGCGAATTAAACGCGTAATAAACATACAGAAAAAAAAAACATACTGTCGAATCGAGAACCTTCCTCCTTTTTGAAGTCGGTTGATGATAGCACTCAAAAACACGTGCCTGACACGAGTCGTTCGTACCACTGCGTGAGCAATGTGGAGAATGTTTACGTGTGAGTATGAGTCGTTTTCAACGGACTTTGAAAAGGAGGAGGTTCTCAAATCGACTGTACGTTTTTTTTTATAGATATAGGTACCTATATAGGGTCTATTAGCCAGTGACTTCCACTACCCAATCTTCCTAATATCGCGTAATTTGAACAGCTTTAAGTTGACGATGATTATAATGGCGTTATTAATATCCGTTAAGTAACAGCCTTTAATTTATTAAAAGTCATATCGAGAAAGCGTTTTACGTATTGAACAATTAATTAATCCTAAATAAATAGAGTTAAAAAAAATAAAAATGTTGGTGGATAGCAGAGCATGTCAAGTGCTTAAAATATATATAAAAAAAACAAAATAAAAAAAGAAATCCAATCGGATGTAGAAAAAACGAACTGTAAAATCATTTTGAATTTACTCCTTTTCTTTGTTAAGGCGGGAAAAAATATACTTAACCTCACCCCGTCGTTTGAGGCAACTAATAGGGTAATTTGATGCCCTCAACCACTTAGTAAGCCTGTCGTGTGCCATCTCTCCGCCTGTATTGGTGGACACTGAAGTATTTCAGTGGTTGAATTTATCACCCTAGATTTAAATATCTTCCTCAAAGCAGACAAAACCGTTGCAATACCGACGATAACACGTAACTTATCATGTATTTAACCTGTGGCCCACTTGTTCCGGTAATTGTTAATGTGACCTGTTCCGTATTTGTTCCGGTCCGGTACATATTGTTCCGGCTCGTGCGCTATGACCGTTGAATTCAACGATGCCATCCCTAACCAGTATGCATTGTAACGTACGATTTTTTTATTGCACTATTAGGGTAAGCAATTAGCCTCTCTATTTCCCTTTAATTTTGTGTACAATATAAAATGGGTCATAAAGGCTACAGAAATGTACTTTGTAATAAAAAAAATGGCCTGCGTTAGATTAATACCTAGATTCAGGTTGTTTTTATGAAGGTTGTGGTACTTCTATGTTTGGGGTATTATACCATCTATTAACCTAAATGTTAAAAACATAGCATCACGCCTGTATTTTCCGAAGGGGTAGGCAGAGGTGTATTACACACCCACGATTCGCCAGCTATGTTTAAGTCCCACGTAATAGGGGGCGAGCCTATTGACGTCTACCGGGCACAATATAAATACCTTCTTTTTCTTTTTTATTTGTTAAGGCGGGAAAAAAATGTTCCTAACCGAATCGAACAGGGTAGTGTGGGGCCTTCACCCACTAAAGAAACCCGCCGTGTGCTGTCTCTCCGCCTTTCTTGGCGGGCCACTGGAACTATGTCACATTCTTTCGGTGGACAATGTAAATACCTACCTATATTATTATGCTCTAACTAAAATAGACTAACATTAATTATTATGACAAGGTTAAAAAAATGTTCAGATGTCTTTAATAAAGCAATTACATATTAATAAACGAATTTTAGATTTGATATTTTTATTAAAGAATATTTTATATTTTAAGGCTTATTACCGTACTCTAGAGCCATATCTTCTTACATTTTTTTATAAACAAGCATTAGGAAGTTATTAGTATTCGCTCTAAGTATTTACACCATTATTAGGTCAAGTTTAATTTAACTTTATATAGCTTTTGCACTTCATTCGCACTATTATCGTCAAAAACAATGATTTAAATAACCCCATTCATCTATTCATCAGCTTTTTAATGCCCACTGCTGGGCAAAAGTATCCCCAACCCAAAATGAGTCGTTGGATATAATCAACAGATCGTTGGCCAATTTGGTTGTCCTACACTGCGCCATCCGATACGTAGTCGTCAATTACTTTACTCGCGCCAAACTATACAATTACGAGAAAAAATATGGCTTTATTTTATACACAAAAGTCAAAATACACACAACAAAAACACGAAAAGTCAATTTACCTTACATATTTAAAAAAAAAGAGTGTTATTTTTTGCAATATCACTTTTATGACAATTATATTTAAACTTTTCATAAAAATGAGTGTGACACTCATTATAACAGTTGTATCCTTAGGCAGAATAACAATTTCCTTTGCCTCTGATTATAGTTCGAAGAACATGTAGCTTAAAGATAATTACTTGTTTGGGTCTGAAGGCTTCATGGCCGCGGGGTATAATCATCGCATCTCATGTCGTACCCAGCTACTGTTTTGGAAAAATAAAACCATTATATGGGTGTGGGAGGTGGGCATATGACTGAGAAATGTTTTACTGTGAACAAAAGGGTTTATTGTTAAAAGACTACTTCTGTAAATGCCTCTTATGGGTGAGCTTAAGTACATAATAAATTACGGAAAAATATATTTACATATTTTTTTGTTATTTACAAATTGTAATCAAAGTACTGTAAATCGGTCTTAACCAAACAAAATGCGCAGCATATTACTTTAATATAGGCTTGGTTTATGAAAACTAGCTTTAATTTATATAGTTACGATAAATATCAGCAAATAAATGAATATAAAAACCAATTGCCATGCGTTAGCCTCGCAAAAACTCGAAAACGACTAGAGGGAATTTTATTAAATTTTTTGTGTGATTAAGAGGATAGTTGTTTGGCTAGGTTTACTATTGGACTCGGTAGATGGCGCAATCATGTACTATTTTGCTTTACTACACCCACTAAATAGACCCGTCGTGTGCAGTCTCTCCGCCTGTATTGGCGGGCCGCTGGAACTGTATTATATACTTCAGTAGGGGCAGGACAACGTCTGCCAATTTCAGCTAGTTCTCTATAAAATTTAGCGTCTAAAAATACAGCAAAAAAAATTATTTTCCGTAACTTAGATCTTACTAAATACTTAGAAATGTTTTTAAACTAGATTCTGTCCGCTGCCATGTTTTTTTTATACTGCGTGGGTGGCAAACAAGCATACGGCCCACCTGATGGTAAGCGGTTATCGCAACCTATACACACTAGCAACACCAGCGCCCTTACAATAAAAAACGAAACGTTAGACGAACTTTTGTTTCGAGTCATAGTGATTGATCAACAGTCCGACGCGTGATTTCTGATTAGTCGAGATTTCGACACGTGATTCAGGCGACCAATCACAATGAAGCGAAACGAAAGTTCGTCTAACGTTTTGTTTTTCATTATAAGGGGGCAGAGATCTACTCGTGCATCGCCATCTCCTAGGAAAGGGATAGAACGTGAGGGGGAAGGATGAAAAGGAGAGAATTAAAAAGATAATCAAGAGATGATAGGAATGATAATAAGGAGAGACTAAGGAGAGGGTTTTAATCTACGTGAATATAAAGGAGTCTTTCAACAGTACTAATGATTTTTATGCTTAAATCCCACAGGAACTGATTGCACAGATGGCGGAATGATGCCTCCCGCTCGAGTGTTGTGGGTTCGAAGCCCTCACAGGACAACTCTTTGTGTGATCCATAAATGGTTATTCTGCTGAGTCTGGGTGTAATTTGTGTCCGTGAAATTGTATGTTTGTAAAGTCCCCCGCGATACAAGGATTATTCCTTAGTACAGGGTGTTGTCTATAACCACAGAAGTAATGCAGCATAGTTCCAGTGGCCCGCCAATACAGGCGGAGAGACGGCACACGGCGGGCTCATTTAGCGGGCGAGGGCCCCAAACTACCCTGTTCGTTGCCCCAAACGACGGGGTGTGCTGTTAGGTACATTTTTTCCCGCCTTAACAAAAAAAAAGGGTTTTTTCTATAAAAAAAAAGAATAAAGGATTAAAAAAATTAAACTTTTTAAACATCAAAATATAAACCGGTGTCAAGTCAGGTTTGGTGGCGAGATTACTGAGAAAATTATATATAAACACCCATCTACACCTCTGGGTTCTTCGTAGCAATATGCCTAGTTTAGTATAATAAGAGCCGGAGATTACATTTCCGATAACGCAAGTCTCTCATTAATCCTTCTACATAGTTGGTGAGATATATCTCCATTTAGTAGCCAACTGAGTTGTTATTCATTAATGTGAAGTTTTATACTTATCAATGACAGAAATCGTGTTTTTTAAACTTGGATAACGTGTCTCGATTATATATTGTTGTCATTAAATCTTACATGATTAGGTAGAGCTACCTCATACTGTCGTTAAATCTATGTAAATATAGTTTAACTAACTGGTTAGTATACATGAGCATAGTCTAATTGTGAGGTCTCGGGTTGGGATCGTAGGTAAGGCAAGAAATACGCCTATTAAATTGACAATTGGCTACACATATTTCTTCTGCTTACTCTACGTGATGAATTTCATCGAGTTATTATTACATCATGGTTGCAATCCAAAAATTGTTTTTTATTGACTATGGTGGCAGATAGGCTCACCAAGTGGATGGTAACCACGGCTCATGAGCTCCACATTAAGAAAACTACTAAGCCACTACTCAATATTTCATTTCAAAAAATAACATATAGCATCACGCCTGTATTCCCCGAAGGGGTAAGCAGAGGTGTATTACACACCCACGGTTCGCCAACTATGTTTAAGTCCTACGTAATAGGGGGAAGGTTCGCCAGCTACTCGCATGTTTATGCCCCACGTAATAGGGGGTGAGCCTGTTGTCGTCTACCGGGCACATTTACAAACTCCGGGCTGCCACTGAAAATTTTTCTTATTACGTGCTCAGGCAGTGTTATTTAGAACCCCGGGTCAGCCCGGGGTTCGAACCCGAGACCTAATGAGCAGCAGTCTCTCACGCTAACGCTGCACTACGAGGCAGTTCCAACATTAAATATTGGTTCATTTCACGTATGGGAAATGAATGAATGGATAGCTACCTCCCGTTGCAACCAGTAATGGAATAGGTGATAATTGCTTGCTTCCCTTTAAAAGTCGCCTCGTACGACACCAAACCCCCATTCTATCCCTTGGGATGGAATGGGGTGGTGAGATTTGTTTCGTAATCCGCCACTACACTAATTTGATCTAAATTATTCTACCCCAAGGGATAGAATGGCGTGGTGACATTTGTTTTCTTAACCGTCACTACATGAATGTGATCTAATTTATTTCGATAATTAGGTACGGGTAGAAAACTGTTGCAGAGTAAAATTTGACTTTCTTCTAGCTTCTTAGTCTCATTAATATCCCACTGTTGGGCATAGGCTTTCTCCACAATGAAGGAAAAATGGAATGGAGTAGCAATATTACTTAGTGTTACCTTCTTATTCTTCTACCTGTGTAGTCTAGTAGATGTCTGTACGTTATACATACAAATTGTTGTACAGTAATCACTAACAATCCTTTCAAGGGGGCCCTGGAACACGAGTATAATTACATTTGTCGGTACGCGGCTGGAAGTGAATCTCAAGCTTCAGAACAGAATGCGTTGCAAATTGTCTTCCAAGTACTAATTATGTTTGTAAGCAATAATTTTACAACACTTGTACATATTATAAAATGTGCCTGTAATGACCTAGCAATTACGTAATTAAGTACTATTTTTAAAATCTCTCTGACATCCATTGTAAGAATTTTTTGCAAAATTGGTTATTAAAAAATAGGGAATATTCATTTTCTTTACTATAATGGCCCTTGCGTGAGCGATCAAATAATTTCAGTTTATATGTACTTACTATACAATTGAGAAGTGAATTCTGTTTTTACATTTGTTACAACAATGTTGCCAAGGAAAAAAATAATTGTACCTAATAAAATTAAATGAACTTTATTCTTCCTTCCTCGTAAAAGTCTAATAAAGGACAAGTTTCATCCTAAGTTGTGCAATTGTTTCAGTGAGTCTGGAGTTACGTAATTTCTCGGTTAAGTGGATATATGTTTTCGCGTAGGTACTTGGTTCAATTCTAACACAATTTGTATGGTTGTGGTCGATGTTATTGAACTGTCTTCGCCACTTACATCTAGCTACATACGAACTGACACATGAAAACTGATGTATCCTACATCGCGATATTAAAAGCTATCCGAGCGATGTACATATATATATATACAAGAACCCGACAAACAACCGTCGGGCAGTTAGCCCACCAGACACAACACCCGTCGGTGTGGTGGTCGGAGGATCCTCCCTTTGCAATGGGGGATGAGGAACATTATACCCTGTTCCTCTCACACCCCCAAACTGGTGACCCCGAGCAAGAACGTCAGCGCAGCCTTCGCAAGCTACGTCATCGTGACGTCATCATCACTTCCTCACGCTTTCAAGCAGCGAGTCATACAGCCAGCCAGCATCCACGGCTACTACGGGTACCCTGACATCACCCACACAGCCTTCTCAGTGACCTTGGCACAGTACACTGCACTTAGGCTGGTCAGCAAGCAGAGACGCACTTCTCTCCTGGTCGACGCAGCAGCCAGCCACTACGCATCACTGCACTACTCCGACTCACTGGAGCATTTGCACCATCACCCCGACTCACTGGGGCATCACCGCAGACAGTTCCGACTCACCGTGAACTATGCGGCATCTAGTTCCGACTCACTGGAACGTTCCACTGGCCCGACAAGCATCACAAGATGTATGGACGACTCAACCTGCTATCGACCTCCGGTCTCGGAGGGGAGTGATGTAGCGACATCTATCTCGCCACATACGAACTGACACATGAAAACTGACGTATCTTACATCGCGATATTAAAAGTTATCCGAGCGATGTACATATATACAAGAACCCGACAAACAACCGTCGGGCAGTTAGCCCACCAGACACAACACCCGTCTGGTCGGAGGATCCTCCCTTTTCAATGGGGGATGAGGAACTTTACACCCTGTTCCTCTTATCCCCAAACGGTCACTATGTATGGAACGGTGAAAAGGTTCGTGATCACGTTGCTTGCAGTTATTTTATTCATTGTCATTTTTATTGAATATGACTGACAAGGGGGATTTAGTCCATAGTACAGCATGTTTACCCTTTGTGGGCTGACAGATTTCACAAGCCGTTGAGAAAATGTCTCACGTTAGGTGGCGAAAAATCAGAGGTGTTTGAGGAGAGGTCTCAACCGTGGACTGGGATTGAACTCGATACCACTTTTTTGCAGTCCATGGTATTCCATGATAATATTATTCCACTAGGCTATCACCACTACGTGGTGAGTGAGTGAGAGTAGTGGGGATCTGATTTTCGATGTATAGTGAAACATTTCGATCGATTGATATTTTCATTGACAATGATATTAGAATATTGATGTTTATTTATATGCTAGTACCAAAATAAGATATTAACATCAACTTCACATATTAATGATAAATATTATCATGTTAGTCATTAATTTACTAAAACGCTGTAAAATTATTCTGAAAGAGGAAATTTTTTAGACGAAAGTTTGGAGAACCCGGTCATGCGTCAGGTATACGACTGGTCGTGCCCCGGGGCGGAAACTTCGAGGAAGCGGCGTTCCTGGCCACCTTAGGGACCTCGGAGGTGGTCAGGAGGATCGGGGCGCTGGGGCTTAGGGTGGCCCTGGACAAGTCGGAGGCCCTGCTTTTCCATGGGCCTCGACGTCTGCCTCCTGCTGGCGCTTCGATCACGGTGGACGGGGTCCAAATTGGAGTGCAGGCCCGGATAAGTATCTGGGCCTGGTGCTGGACGGGCGGTGGCGCTTTCGCGAGCACTTCCGTCAACTGTCTCCGAGGCTCGTCGGTGCGGCGTCCGCCCTTGCACGGCTCATGCCGAATATGGGCGGACCCAACAAAGCGTGTCGACGGCTTTACGCGGGGATGGTCCGGTCAATGGCGCTGTACTGCGCACCCGTGTGGGCGGAGTCCCTGGACGCACTAAACAGGGCTCTTCTGTGGAGGCCACAGAGAGTCGTCGCGTTCAGGGTTATACGTGGATACCGCACGGTGTCGACGGAGGCGGCCTGCGTGTTGACCGGAACCCCTCCGTGGGACTTGGAGGCGGAGGTGCTCGCCGAGGTCTACCGGCGGGCGTCGCAAGAGCGGGAGGGGGGTGGACGTCCCCCGCCCAGCGTGGTGGCCAGATGGCAGGGTGACGCCCGCCGAGCTGCCATGGCCAACTGGAGAGCGCGGCTGGAGGCACCCCGGGCCGGTCTTTGGACCATAGGGTCGCTCCAGCCGGTGCTGGAAGAGTGGGCAGGGCGACGGCACGGAGTCCTTACCTTCCGACTGGTGCAGGTGCTGTCGGGGCACGGTTGCTTCGGCAGACATCTGCACATTGTCGCAAGGAGGGAAGCGACTCCGGGCTGTCACCATTGCGGCTGCGACGAGGACACGGCGCAGCACACGCTCGAGTCGTCCCTGGCTTGGGCCGAGCAGCATCGTGAACTTGTCGCAGCAATAGGGGGGGACCTCTCGCTGCCGAGCGTCGTCAGAGCGATGCTTGGCAGCGACAGGAATTGGAAAAAAAAAGGTCTGGTATGCGACTCATTCTGTTTAATTAGGTTTCTATAAACAATACGAATATTATAAATGTGAATAAGAGTTCGTTACGCTTTTACGTCATAATTACTTAATCTTACTTACATACTTATCATCACGCCATCTCCCTTGCGGGGTAGGCAACGAGAACAGGGTGTCAAAAGGCTCTATTCTTGCACACATCTCTCCCTTCCTCAACATTCATAATTCTCTTCATACACGCTCGCCGGTTTCGAAGACTCTAACTCCAGCTTCTTCAATACATGACCGATTTGGTCAAGGTAGGTATAAATAAATAATACCTACCTAAAAAAATATTCACGGACATTTACACAGAACGTCCTCTGGTCCCAAACTAAGCTTAACGCTTGTGCTATGGGTACCAGATTACGGATATAATACATGTATTACCTACTTTTTTTTGTAAATACATACATATAATAGATAGAAAACAGTCTTGGTCTCCCCTTCCTTCCCCTTACTAAACCTATCATCATGAAATGTTGCATACGTAGCTATATATATATGTTTACCTATAGTACCATCCATCCATCTATCAGCCTTTCAACGTCCACTGCTGGACATAGGCCTCCCCAAAAGAACGCCACAACGAGCGGTCCCGTCATGGGGGATAATGCAGTAATCGCCACGCTTGGCAGGCGGGTTGGCGATCGCAGTGAATTTTGTTCATACTCGAGGGATTGCTGCTGCCCACTCCCGAGGTATTCCCTCAGTCGGCTCTTACGAATCCCGTGAGTAGAGAGGGGTGGGACAATTCTAAAGCCGGTCCCACACGGCACACCTATAGTACCTATAGTACACATCCCAAAAAAGAACAGGCAATGTTTTAGCCCATAAAAGTGGTGGATAGCTATTTTACATAGATTTAAATTAATGTAGGTATCGTATATTACTATATTGATCCAATTCTAACTCGAGCAGAATCTAGTGCGTAATAAATATATATATATATATATATATATATATATATATATATATATATATATATATATATATATATATATATATACATATATATATATATATGTATATATATATATATATATATATATATATATGTATATAGACTTCCGTCTTCAATGACGATAAATAACATGTAGAGTCTACACCCAATTCCATTCGATGGATGCGCAAATTTATTTGAGGAAAGTAGAATTTTCTTTACATTCTTAGTGATAATTTACTGCGAGAGGAACTTGAAACGAAACTACGAGTATATACTCCCAGCGTGATATCTACATCAGTATGCGGGACAATATCCGTAATGTAGTGTACTTAACAGGCTCGTGCCTGTAATGAACTCATTATTTACGACTATGTACATTTATTGATTGGGTCACATTTATATTTTTTTAAGCGATACCGTAAAGATTTATATAAATAAAAACTATACTATACTTATTGTTAAAATGCGTGCGTATTCAAAAGAAAAAAATCTGCCCCTTCTTGTTACTATGTCAGCGTAATTAACCACTTACAATGCAAATTGAAGTGAAGCATATAGTGTTTCTGAGATACCATGAAACCTATAAAAATAAAGCACCCCGTTAATATTTATCAACTTAAATAAAATGTGTCTAAAAAGCAATACAAAACAGTGAAGCATTTATTTATTTTTCTACATTAAAACCTGCACAGACGAATACACTATCGATTTTATTGTGACATTTATTACGCCACCAGAAAAAGGATATGCGCATATAATGCATACATACATTTTAAAGCGCGCAAACGGAGATAGGTCAAACATTCGCCCCATTTATATGCGTCCACGACACTCAAGGAGCTATTCAATATAATCAGAAAATAAACGGAAAGGTCACGCGCGCATTTAAGGGCCGCACTTTTGCCTCGATAAATTTACCTAAAATAAAAAAGTTTAACATACGAGCTCTCGAACCATCGCAAAAAACATTGTCGTCCGATAACCGTGCCGCACCAAAAACGTAAGCAGTATCATTAAGCACACAAAATAATGTTTTCCATTTACACAGACGCTTCGAGGCGGTTATAATTTTGTATACGGTGAATGTTTACTCAGTAAGAAGTGCTATGGATCGGTAACACCTGCCGTGTTTTCCCACGACAGCGTTCGGCCGTCTTCGGGTTTCGTCGGGAGTAGTCGGGTGTGCCTGATGCGCGGGCGACGCTTTAGAATTTAGATAGAAACTTGTATCTATGTTTATCTTGTCACGCCACTAATCTGTGTGGCGTAGTTCAAATGCGTTTATATGCACGATGTGACGTGTTCATGAATAATTGTTTATCAAATATAGATTAACTTTTGGAGTTTTAATTAAGTATGGCGGATATATTTCAGGAAATTATATATTTAAGAACACATGGGCTTTAAATGCTAATCATACATTTGTTATATCTGATCGTAATAATTGATCCTGGAGTTAATATCCGGAAGGGGCTTCTTACATTTGTGATTTCGACAGGAAATCCAATCAGGTTGCATTATATATTCAAATTGGTACATAAGTACCCAATTACGAATGTGTTTAATTCTAATTACTTTTAATCAATCTACAATCAGTTTAAAGTCTCCTCATCTGTACCTGTAGGTACTATTAGAAAACTGTAACAGAGCTATGTTTGAGCATTAATGATTATTTGAGATAAAAAATAGGTATCGACTGTAAGGCGTCTCTGAACACAAAACATTTTTTTTAAAGATGTGTTTGTCTATTTATTTGTACTTTTGTTTATTTGTTTGCACCTCACTCGGAAACTAGGTAGGTAGGTACGTACTCAACGGATTTTGATACAACTTTTTCTTGTTTGGAAGCTCTTGGTTAGACTTAAAAAGAGATATATGTACTAATATGTTAAATTCCATTACTATACGGGGAACCTGAGATATAACCTATAAAGCTAGCTTTTTTCTGCGACGGAACCGCTGGTATAGTGGGTAGTGATAATATAGGTAATAGGCATGATGACTGTTTTTCAAAATCTATTCTATGATATTCAGAAGTATCTAATAACTGAAAAATATATTCATATTTCTGTAAAAATATTGGATTTTTATGCAGTAAAATTAAATTTAAATTTTAAATTTCATACTCACGTCATAACGCACGTCATTTGTCATGACGTCACGCATCAGTACGGCAACAATTTAAACATTAGAGTCAAAGAGAATGTAAAGAGCGAATGACGTCACGTCTTAGCACGAGACGCCATTTCGGTCTAATTGGTGTTTAAGCTATCATGGGGGATTGTTGTATTTTGTAGGTTTATTTTATAAAATATATTATTAATCTCACCATTAAAATAAGAATGAATACATTTTTCGAAATCCTTGAATCCTATTTCATTAGATCACTTCAATGTTTTCACGATACTTTATTACTGTCATCCAGCCTATTAGGTAGGTACTCGGTATAGGCATATTGTTTACATTAGCCTGTATCTCCATACTTAGTAATTAGTATCATGTACATGTAGGAAATGTAATTCAGCATTAGTCGTGTAACTGTAAGCAAAGTATATATAATATATTTACTGTGCGGTAAGTATCTAAAATATGTTCTTTAATTTGAGGACCTATCATCTACAAATTACAAAAAAAATATTACAACAACTCTATGATAGATAAGGCTTATAGGTATCTATAGTAAGTCAAAACCGCTCTCAAAAAAGGTAATACCTAATCTCAAATACCGGGTACAGGATATCAATAAAGTTGCAATAATTATTACTAAAGCCTAGACTCAAAACAAACAAAATAGAACGACGTGCATAACAGGTATCGTATAAAAAAAAACGTTTTCAACTCCGATCCGTTACCATTGAAACAAAACAATGACGGCAAAATATGCGAAATATAAGAGCCCATACTGCCTTATTATGGATGTAAAAAAGTGTGTTATGGAACCAGACGTGACAGTAGTAAGAAAATAAATAAACAGAATAAATTGTAGACTACAACAGTGCACCGTTATGTTCGTAATATTTTGCTATAGGGTTGACAGATTCCAATTAATTTTAACTCTTAATTACTCAGCTTAATTATTTATTGTTGTTGTTGCAGGTATCTATAGCGGATTTGTTGCTTCACCATGAAAACCGTGTTCGTTAATGGGATACTTCATTATCATTATTTTAAACATATCAGTATATATTTTATATATGCATTGTGTTATCGAAATTAGCAGTACCGCGCAATTGTCACAATGGCTGAATTGGTAAAGCAACTGGGACGGTTTTCCAGGAGATGCGGCCTGTTATTTTCTAATTCACATTTTCGCACTTTGTGTTCATTTCTGTGATTTTCAGATTTACTGAAGTTTATACCATGATTACAACCGATACCCCCCATGACGTCCCGCCAAAAACTCCGCCTACTTAATTACTGTGTAATTATTAATAGGTTTCCAGATTAATAAAAACCGTTACGATTAACTAAAAGAAATATCTAAATCTCCTGGGTGTCGAGTAACTATTTTATTTAGGTATTTAGAGAAACCGGGTATTCTTGAAAACACGGGTTCAAGTCTCGCTCGTGCCTGCCATTTTTATTTAATTATACCTACATTATGTGATCTTGTAAATGGCCAAGTTTTAAAATATATGATTACTTATCTATATAAAGTATAAAGTATTTGTGAATGTGGAAAAAGAGAACTTTAGTGCGAGCGGGAATCGAACCTGCGTCCCTTCCAATCCGGAGAAGTGCTCTAAGCCGCTGAGCTGTCCCACTGACCTTCGGCCATACACAATCACAAATAATTTGTACTTTAAAGTAGCTGAGCAAGTCAAGTGCTAAAATACAGATCAAAATGGTTAATTATGTTTATCCAACCCTAACTTGTCACTAGGTAACGGTATTGGATGGAGACAAATCAGCCAGCCTATAAAAGTTCAGTAGGCCATTTTGCAGTAGAGATAATTAACGACTGGTTTCTGCATAAACCATTACTCGCAAAATACCGTGGACAGTGTACACCTTTTCATTATTTTGATATTCGAACTGTTTTGACTACAGACTGGATTGAAATGAGATTTTTTTTTTCAACAAAAGCTTTGGCAAGGAGGTAAAACTAATAATAATTAAAGAGGTAAAATTAAATGTTAATTATAAATTTAGTGCTCATATGGTAGGTTTTGATACCGATCTACCGTGCCAAGTGTTGTGGGTTCGATGCCCACACAATATAATGTGTCAATAATATAATAATCACACAAATTGTTCCGAGTCTTGGTGTAACTACCTACTTTGTTTTCGTTAAATTGAATGTTTGTAAAGTCCATTGCAATATAGCTTTTATTCTATAATGCAGGATGTTGTGTCTTAAAAAAATGACGTATAGTAACTACGGGTAATTACTAAATACTTATACTCGTACAATCATCTAATCTAAATCTAAAAGAAACATACCTGCTGGGTATTAAACATACCATCAACTAATTGAGATAAATATTACTGTGATCAATTAATAGGCTTTTCCGTAACTTGATTAAATAAGTTTATTTGAAACGGGCCATTACAAAAAAATATTAGTGCCTAATTAAATATGACTAATGGCAATAAATTGTCACCATGAAGTTTCTATATACAAAAAAAAGAGTAAGATCCAATATTTGTAAAAAGAATATAATATGAAACACATTAATTAAAAATCAATATCGGTGAGCGCAAAAAGTGTACAAGTCGTATCGCGTCTTCCTCGGCGCGAGTGCACCTGCTCACTTCTCCCACGGTATTACATACGGCCAGTTTTTTTGTTTTTCAGCATAAAATAAGCACTTTCCTTTCAACTTTGCAATTTTTGTGCACCTCCTCTCTCATTACACGACGCGTTTATGGGGATCCAGTTAACGACATTTTTTAATATTCGTAATTTTTATTTTGTTTTACGTTATGTGAAGACTTTAGGTTAAACGACTTTTTAAATTAATTGAATTCTTTCGAACCTCGACAGTGTTTCAATCATTCTATTTGAGGTTTCAATATACCTCACACCAGCTTTATGCCACACAATCCGGTTTGATTCTACCGCAAGGCCTCTTTCTTTTCCACCGAAGGAATGTAACGTAGTTACAGTCGCCCGCCAATAAAGGCGGAGAGACGGCACACGGCGGGTTTCTTTAGTGGGTGAAAGCACCACACTACCCTGTTCGTTGCCCCGAACAACGGGGTGTGCGGTTAGGTACATTTTTTCCGCATTAACAAAAAAGAAGGCCTTTTTCCAAATTGTTCTTTATTTAAATCGACCGTTTCAATTGATAAGCTTTCATCATTTTATGAAGTAAGTAGTCGTTCCGATCGTAATGTAAATTTGCGTCAATCAGGCAATGCCCATCGCATTCTATAGCATCAAGTTAACATCCAAGAATATCGTTAACTTAGAGTTGCAGCTTGCAGCTTAGTGTTACTGCGACAGAGTGAAAGCCTAATTATACGCCAATGTAAGGTTTTAAAACTTTCGGAGGAGCGTAGGGTATTATCTGTTCTTGGTCCCTTACTCATCCACAGAGATAAGTAGTTAACTAGTACATATACATAGGTAATCAAAGCCTTTATCTATATAAACCAATCTTTACATAGCTGAATTTTCTATATTTTCCGTAGCTAAATTTAATTCTCATTGCATTTTTTCCTCATTAGTAAGTACCTAGGTAGGTAAATTTAATAAAATTACAAGATACATAAGTACTATTAGGTAATAACGAAAACAAAATAGCAATTTATTTAAATTAGCAATTTATATATTTGCTGTGTGGGGCCGGCTTTAGAATCGTCCCACCCCTCTCCACCCATGGGTGTCGTAAGAGCCGACTGAGGGAATACCGGGGAGTGGGCAGCAGCACTCCTTCGAGTATTTACAAAATCCACTGCGATCGCCAACCCGCCTGCCAAGCGTGGCGATTACGGCACTATCCCCCATTCTTGGGGAGGCCTATGTCCAGCAGTGGACGTTAAGAGGCTGATGGATGGATGGATGGAATTTATATTTATGTCTAAATTATAACCCGATATCTACGTAAAATACTCGTAGTATAGGTAATACAATTCTAATATTCTTTTTTATTTTGTTCTGATTTTAAAATACAAATGCAAAAAGCAACCCTAATTTTAAAATCATGTCAAAGTTGCCAACAAAAAAATGTGCCATGAGAAATATGGATAGATTGAATAGCACTACAACAGGTGTGCTATTATTGTTAATGCCCAAATATGCATCGGTTTCGTATTTTGTACCCTATTGTTCCCTCAAGGACATTAGAGCAAACTACGATAGAGATTTAGTTTTTTTTTTGAGGATCGGTTCGTCACGATTGTTATTTTGAAAAAATAAGTGTTTTTTATAGCGTAGATACGTGATTCGGCGTAAAAATTTAAAATTTTAAGATTAAATACTTTCAAGATCTTTTATATTTACCTACTACCTATCTTCACTATGATTCTTTTTTATCGGCCAGTGATTCTTGATAATCTAAGTCTAAGTGGGATTTACTTACATAGCCGCCTACAAAGTAGAGAGACCTATCTTGAAATGAAAGTAAAAAATCATACCTATCTATCCTTAGAGACTTTCTTCATAGGTTATGAAATACCTACATTAACCCAGCTTTAGGTACCTAATTAGCTTGGTGGGAGTCGGTAATCATTGGTTATAATTAGTTTAAAGGACCAATTAATTATGAAAGTGGAAAAAGAGAGATTTAGATAGGTACTGCGAGCAGAATTCGAACCAGCGTCCCTTCTAATCCGGGGAAGTGCTCTGGACCGCTAAGCAACCTAATCATGACGTCACACGTCACCATTGGGTGACACCCAATCTCCACTTCACATTTATTTGTAGATGTCTTTAGTTTAGTATGAATTTTAATTTTATTGTAGGTAATAATGAGACTTACTAGATTGGAATAAAAATGTATGCAAATAGGTACTAACATTCATCCAATAAGTGCAGTGGGTCTTATGTAAATAAATCTAAAGACAAATTGGATGGGGACCACAGTTCACCAGAACGGTGTACAGAATCAAGGGAATTGAGGAAGGTTTTAATACAGGTAAATAAAGACCAATGTTATGCTTTAACTGAACCGAAAATCTACTAAAGAAATTTTCCCGCGCATAAAGCAATTTGATTTGGGAAACTTCACAACGCCTAGGCCAACAAACAACCGACTGTGATTGGTTCAATCCCGACCAATAGTGAGGCGTGTTTCGACCCACGGGCGTCTGCGCGCACGCCTTCCTAACTTCTATTTTTGAATTCGAATAGATTTTGAATGCGTTCTTAATTTTTCCCATTTGCTGTTATAGTCCTTCTTATAGTCGTATCGTATGTATAACAAAAAATCAGTTGCAGTTGTTGTAATGAAAATAATATAATTTTAATGAATATTTTATTTAATAGACCCATTTTTAAAGACAATTTACTGAACTAAAGTACAATTACTACTTCGTGAGAGACTTTACTAGCATATAAAATAAAATAAAAATAAAAATATTATCATAATATAAGTATATACCTAGTGTACCTATATTATACACTCAGGCTCAAGGTTTGGTAAGAGGTATAAGCTCCACACAAAAATCAAATAGTTCCCTGTTTTTTTTTAAATCTGTTCCACACTGTAGGTATGTAAGTATCTTATCGGTATCTCGCCTTCTCGGTCAAATTCTAAGCCAACATGCCTAAAAATGATTATCTTCAGCAATTTTAAATTAAAAGTAATTAGTACCTATATTCAGTGCTTAGGTACCTATTAATTGACCACTGAAGTAATGCAACTTATGCAACACAGTTCCAGTGGCCCGCCAATACAGACGGAGAGGCGGCACACGGCGGGTCTATTTAGTTGGTGAGGGCCCCACAGCCCCCACACTACCCTGTTCGTTGCCCGACGGGCTGTGTGGTTAAAAAGGCACCTATTAATTTCTTCTAAGGAACCGACGCGTTCAGCTATTATCTAGCTGTAGTAGGTACCTAGGTAAAATATATAGGTAGTGAAAACAGAAAAATATTGCTGGGGCAGGAATCGAAACAACTTTTTTTAACTAAAATTCATTCCCAATGTTTTAAGC
This sequence comes from Leucoma salicis, assembly GCA_948253155.1. Classification (NCBI taxonomy): domain Eukaryota; kingdom Metazoa; phylum Arthropoda; class Insecta; order Lepidoptera; family Erebidae; genus Leucoma; species Leucoma salicis. The sequence continues at coordinate 8,458,098 of OX411819.1, read as the reverse complement.
TAACGCAAATAATACCTACATTTGCAGCAATCACTTTCTACTTCACATCTTTACCGTCTATGAGAAGTTGTGGGTTTGAATCACACTCGCAGTACGTAACTTTTTTCTACTTAGCACCTATACATTTATTTTCGTGATTCGTTCTCATAGAAATATCGAAATAGCTTCAAAGGAAATTAAGCAACACCAATAATATCAGATTAAAAAATATCTACCTACAAGATCACCGCGCAATTACTTTGAAATATTAAAATATATCCAGCTCATATAATGATTAAAAGAAAATGATAAATCAAAAGTGTTACAGGAAATTGACGTCAACTGGACGATGTGTTATCGCTTCGATACCAAAATCTTGATACACGAAGGTCCACATCGTAAATTGTAATATGCGGATTCACGCTGCTCGTTCACTTTTTGTATTAAGATATAATTTAAATTATACATAGATATAGATGTATTGTGATAGATCTCCATTTCATTCAAGACAACAATTTACGGGCACCCAGAACAACCATTTGTGGACTAATAATTGTCCTGTGCGGGAATCGAACCCACAACATGGCACGTGACGTTGGTATGTGAAACTCTTCTTTACATAAATATGTTTAAGAGTAACAAAACAAGTTTTTATTCAACTTAGGTAAGCTTCTTCTACTTCGATCCATAATGCAATAGATATTGCGTCGGCCCCAAAAATCCATCTCGGTAAATAACAGCGCCCTTGAGAAGTGAGCTCTTATTTTTATTAGCTCAAAAAGTACCTACTTTATTTGTTGCTATTTAAGCTTTATTTCACAGTGTCAATGTTATTTGTCTTTTCACTTTTAAGTGGCAGTAATAAATTATTGCTTTGCTCATTTTTTTGACGGATGATCGTAAATGTAAGATAATATTTTAAAGATTTGCGAATTTATTACAAAGTGCCATGATTGTAATTAAAAAAAACATAGCATCACGCCTGTATTCCCCGAAGGGGTAGGCAGAGGTGTATTACACACCCACGACTCGCCAGCTATGTTTAAGCATAATAGGGAGCGAACCTATTGACGTCTACCCGGCACATTTCCAAACTCCGGGCTGCTACTGAGAATTATTCTTTTTTTTTACGAAAAATATCAATAACACTGCCCGACCCGGGGATCGAACCCGAGACCTCATGATCAGCAGTCGCTTACACTACCGCTGCACCACAAAGGAAGTTAAGATTGTAATTACGTTGAACTTAAAACTGTTTTATAACCTTTGTCTCAGTTCGTTAGTAAACAGATGTAGCTACCTATTGCACGCCTCATAAGCGAAGCGTTGTGGTTGGTACTACTCTCGTTTCATGCAGAATAACTGATTTTTGAAACTTTAAATGTCTCTATTTATCATATTGCACTTGTAAAATAATATATACACACACATATCAAGAAAAAACACTATTTTTAACACTCATGATATTTTTGATGCCATTTTTGTTATATAAACTAGTTAAAAACTGTTTAAAAAAGTTCTGTCTTGGACGTCCGTGTGTTGTAGGTAATGTATGTTAACACGATAACGACCCAAATACTTTACTAATCGAGTATTGTTTTTTCTTTTACGATTCAGTATAACTACGAATAGAGCCCTATCACTTATTACGGTCTGATTCGATGTGGTTTAATTGTTATTATATAAACAAAAAAATTGTGAATATTTATGCTCGATTCGACACTAAAACCAGCGCTATCCTTATTTCGTGAGAACTATTTATATACACCAATATAGAAGTACTTCTTAAAAATAGCGCGTATAAGACATGAAACCACAGTACTTTTTGAAATTAGCGCTATCTATGTGATTTATTTAAAACTACTTAGTAAGACCAATACATTATTAGTTACTTATCAAATAATCAATTTTATTGTGAAAAAAGTAAGATTATGAGGGGTGCACTTTTGGATTTTTCAAAGTATATAAGATTATATTCACATGGACACTTTTTAGCTTGATTTTGTCCGTGACACTGTATCTAGTTGTAATTGATCATCGAAGTTATAGAATGCAAAACACAGAGTCAAAAAAAATTATAGCTATAAATATACCTATCGTAAATATTTGGGAACGAAACCTGGCATTTTAAGTTTGATAATCTCATAAATGAGAATGGTTAATTTTTAAAGGCAATAATAAAGTGTTATAAAAGGTGATATAAAAACATTTTCTATATCTATTATCTAGTGATCACACAAGTAAGAGAATTAAACTAAACAGACAATTGTATTGTTTTTGTAATATCGAGTCTTTTTGCTCAATTTGCAATGTTCCATTCTTAGAGAGGTCTCTCCATTCTTACTAAAATAAAATTTAGTCTAAAGGCCACTACGCTGGTCCAGTACTAGCAAACTTCACAAACAACACAGAAGGCCAGAGTAAGGACCAAACTAACTACCTACTCCGTTGTCTCCCTGGACAGCAAGTGTGCAGTTAGATTCATTTATCTCGCGTAAAAAAAGGGTAAGAAAAATATTGATTTTCTTAAAGGTAACAAAAAATAACAAAAAAATCTCTCCTAATGATAAGGTGGGAATTTTATTATTCCCTTATTAAGATAACAAAATGTAAATAATGACACAAGAAATGAATTCATGTTCTTTGCAGACTCTATGTAGATATCTACCTATATAAAATAAGTAAACTTGTAGTCTATAAAATGGCAGAATATGTACTGCCATCTATAAAAGTTCAGTAGAACTAAAAGTTTCATTAAATGGCCACGCGCGCTGGAATCGCTTCTTCTACCGCGATGGCTCTTCTCTACCTTAGAGTGTACAGTATTACTTAATTAAAGACAGTTAAAATAAATTATTATTCTAATTTTATTGTCGTTATCTTTGGATTATTAACTGTAATTATACTATTGGAGTTAGCTTAAAGGTCTCGAATGTGTCTTCATGAATCATGTTCGTATAAAAAGTCAACTTTATAATATGTTTACATAGACGATACAGGTATTGTAACATATTACTACTTAAGTGATCTCTATGCTACAATAATCTCTGCGTTATATTAACTGGATATGTTATACATATTAAACTTTATAACGCTATTCGAATCAAGCTTTCAATAGCTTGCAATAACTCCACTGAAATGTAAACAGCGCCCTCTGTCAACATATCGTCGAAGCAAAGTCCGCCCGTGCTGAAACCGCCACGAGCCAACAAATAACTCCCTCCTTGTTTATCATAAGCTCATTCGTATTTCTATCTCCTTCACACTTCAGTCTCGCTCCTATCGCATCGATCATTGATCTTTGAAATTCGAATGCGGTAACTCGAGCGGCGCGCGCGCAGGCCTTCGGCCACTGAGTTCCGTCCTGCTCACACGCGCGGCCTACCGTTACAGTTGTCTCGTGTTTCTTTTATCGCCGTTTTATTATTTCTTGTAGATGATCACGCGATTGTTAGCTGTCGCTCGGCGCGCACACGTCACATGCTCCATCCTTGTCTTACGTTAAAACCGCAATATGTTATTTCTCTTTCAGTACGGCGCATGTCGGACTCGCTGCCGTGCGTCGATGTTTTGGGAAGTGCACCCGCCCGGCGTTCCCACGGTTCACCTTCGGCCGACTTCCTTACGAAAAAAACAAACAAGAGCACTTTGTTGAAGAAAATCGACGTCTGCCGGTCGCGCTGAATGATTAATACAATTATGATCGCGCACGCTGCTACCTACATGGCTTGACGGTAATAATAGTGGTAATAATACGGGACACGTGGTCCACGCCTCGGACTTTTGAAATATTATTATAGGAATATATCATTTATTTGTAAGCTACTGTAAAAAAAGAGAAATAATTTTCCTTCTATTATAAATTAGGGATTAGCGAGAACTCATTTGTTGAGTATAGTTTCTACGCAATCGTAGCGAATGTTTTCGTAGCTTTTCGTAGATGTTAGGTAAACATAGTGATGATTATTGTTTTATCTTTTATCTTCTAAAGGTCTAGTTGTAAGACCCATGACAATGACAGTGTTGTCGAGGTGGAACTTAACCTAACTTTTATAAAATTATCACATCCCCATGAAGGAAAACATCTTAAGAAAACCTGCATGCGAAAAAAGTTCTAAGGATGTGACATTATTAACATAACTTATTGATGGTATCGAGATATGTTTCCTAGTAGGTACTAGAGATATATAAGTACTTACGTATATTCTGAATATAAAGTTGTATCGAATTAGCATATCCGTTTTTTGTGTTATTTTATTTACAACGACGAAGTAATTAATCTGTTTCGTTAATATTTTGTACTTAATTATCTATGTATGTTATTGTTTGTATAGAGAAGGCTATAATTATAATTATTTAATAGTGTTTCAATAGTGAGGCTTGTAGGTACTTGTGTAACAGGCACTTTTAAATTTAGAAATTCTGAATTCTGAATTACGGTACGGATTTTTTTTTATACTACCTACGGTCCATCTGATGGTAAGTGGTTAGCGTACCCTATAGATACTAGCAACACCAAAGACATCACTCGCACGTCACATTTCCAAGGAAAGGGATAGGAGGTGGAGACAAAGGATAATAGGGAGAGGATAGGGATAGGGGTTTGAGCCTCCAGCGCTTTCACTCACTATAGGAAGCACAACGATAGGAGTAGGTACTTCACCTATCAGGCTGGTCCATCCATGCTGAGATAATCAAGTCTCTACAATTACTTGCTTTTCAATAAGACAAGTTTTATAAGAAATAGTGTACAAGTATTTTGACCGATTTAAATAGTCACCTTTTCATTTTGTTCTCTTTTTGTTAAGGCGGGAAATAATGTACCTAACCACACACCCCGACGTTGGGGGCAACGAATAGGGTAGTGTCCCCTCCCTCTAAATAACCTCGCCGTGGGCCGTCTCTCCGCATGTAGTGGTGGACCCCTGGAAACCCCTATGAAATTAAAATCGTAAATTTACGATGCGTCGGTGGAAAAGTTGGACTTCGTCTTTAGCCCCTAAAATTGGTCCTCTTGGTCTTTCCCCCAAGAAAGTTGGTGGTCACATTGCCTAGGCCACAAGTGACTGGAAGGGGCTTAAGATTACTGTGCAGTTAATTGTACTGCACAGACAAGCACAAATCTCTGTGGTACCATCAGCTGCTGCTCTCATTATCCCAGCACTCAAGGAGCCACCTCGTGATCGTAAGAAGCAGAAGAACATCAAACACAATGGCAATATCGCAATGACAATGACCCCTCACTCAATGGCTAGGTATCTCTAGCACAGTGAAGGAGATCCTCGGCACTGCTCAATCAGTAGGCTGTACCGTCGAGGTCATGTAGGGGACCTCATCAGTGTCATCAACACTGGCGCACTTACCATTGATGATTAAACTGACTGTTTAATTTAAACTGTTTGACATTACTTCAGAACCAACTTACATGTATAGGTATGCGTTCTAAGATATTGTTTTTATTTTCGTTTATTTTCGGCGCCAGCTGACTTAATATCGTGAGAATTAGCTAACTAACGTGATTAAGGTCACATAACACAGTGATTCATCTGCCATAGGTACATGTTAAATCAATGAAATTAAATTTAACAACATTGTAAACCTACATTCAAGACATTTGAGTAATAAATGGTTGCTTTTTAGGCGTCTATGTGCTGGTTTTGTTTGCGCATCACACCAAAACTACTGTACGGATCTGGATTAAACTCTTTTTTTTAATTTAAAACAATCTCAATAGAGATATAACTAAAAACTAACTAGCAGGGCAAAGATTATTTGTTTATAAGGCGTTATGTAAAAATATACGATTACTTACGATTTTGTTTTTCATAGCTTCTCCTGCGTATAAACATTAAACTTTTAATTTCTGTCCGTGTAATAATACGAATACGAATATGTCGCTGTTGTACTTGAGAATATAGTTCCAGACTGATACAGCCCAAATAATATCTTTTCTCCTAACTATTATAAAACTGTAACAGAGCTTGTTTGTACATTATTTGGGAAAAAATACAGTATTAGAATATTTAGGTGTCTCTGTACCTACACAAAACAATTGTTTAAGAAGTTTTGTCTGTTAGTTTGTTCGCATAACGCAATAAAACTACTAAAAGGATTTTAATGAAAATGTTGTTTTATAATTATAATAACAATTTATTTGGGACTTTAACATGACATTATTAGATAATTAAATTATTGTAAAATTTTAGTAAGCATGATCAATTATGTAATAAGCCCTGTCACATATACCTGGTTATCCTGTATTATAAGTGACAGGATTTCGCCGATTTCATTAATTTGACAATAAAATATTAGCTTTGTTTTATATTGGACAGTGTGTGTATAGCCCTTGACTAGATTTAAAACTGGTATACCTATGTTTTATCTCGCTAACATATCGGTACCCTGAGATATAACCTTAAAACTAGCTCTTGTCTTGAGCTGCGGGCATAGACTAATATGAAATAAAAATCATTATAGTTAATTGGTTAGGTATTCGAAAAAACTAAGTGTAATAAAAACTAAGACTAAGAAAGTCTTAGGTTCAATTTCAGAACATTATTAGAAGCAAAATATAGCGCAAAATAGCGCGCAAAAACATTGCCGTCCCATGAATAGCTGGATAGGCTGGTCCCAATTACATGAAAGTAAAGGTTAGATGCCTTTGTTTTTGTTTAGGCGGGAAAAAATGTACCTAACTGCACACCCCGTCGGGGCAACGAACAGGGTAGTGTGGGGCCTTCACTCACTAAAGAAACCCGCCGTGTGCCGTTTCTTCACCTTGGTTGGCGGATCACTGGTACTGTGTTGGATTACTTCAGTGTTCAAAAAAAAAGTTAGATGCCTACGTGGAATAACTAGTCTTATAACTCTGCTAACTCTTTTGAGAATAAATACGCAACCCTATACATTGTTTTTCATAGTATTTCTTAAAAGTGGATTGTTTTTATTGAAATATGGATATGTGTGAGCGTAGCGATGGCAGATGGCGAATCATGCTTTTATGCGGGACACATTCAATCAGACGGGTACGCGACGTAGGTAATAATATGGATACGACACAAATATTTGTTATTTTTATCACGATACTTAGCGGTTTGATGTTCTGGTGTTGGTGTATCCATGAGTGAAGGTTGCCACTTATAACCTATAATCAGATGGGTATCTGAAGTGTCTGGGCTTATGGCATAGACAGAAATATGCGTTTCCCACAACGCAAATTTTGCCTGTCGATTTATCTGAAAATATATACGTACATCTCGGAACACCTATATTAGTGTTAAGTGATTATATATTAAGAAATATGAAAGACTTTTATGAACAGTACATAGAATGGGCTAAAATGTGGTGGTGTTTTATGTGGTCTAAATACCTATATGTAAAAATTAAAATCTTTTTATAAAGACAATGCATTATGAAAGTCTAGATTATGGTTAGCCTTGCCTCAATGTAGTTGACTCTCTAAAACAAGTTTCGCAAAGTCATGCTTATATTACTTTTTGTAGCTACTAAAATTCTAATAATAAATTATTATCGTAAATAATAATAAATAAATATTCACGGACATTTTCACACAACTTCCTCTGGTCCCAAACTAAGTTTACGCTTGTGCTATGGGTACCAGATTACGGATGTAATACATATACTACTTTTTTTTTGTAAATACATACATATAATAGATAGAAAACACCCAGATGCAGTACAAATATCTGTGTTCATCACACAAATAATTGTCCTGAGTGGGAATCGAACCCACGACCTCGTGCACTGAAGTCGGTTACACTACCGACTACGCCACGAGACCCGACAAATAATAATGAGAGAATAGGAAGGATAATAAGGAAAGTATAGAGAGGGGGGTTGGGCCTACGGTGCTTTTATTAAGGCGGGAAAAAATGTACTTAACCGCACACCCCCGTCTTTCGGATCAACAAACAGGGTAGTGTGGGGCCCTCATCCAATAAATAAACCCGCCGTGTGCCGTCTCTCCGCCTGTGTTGGCGAGCCACTGGAACTATGTTACATTACATCAGTGGTCACATGGCATATCAGATAATTAAATGCTTTCAGTCTAACGTCACATTATAAAAAACATTAAAAAATATAATAAAATGTCGTATCTACATTATACCTAAAGGCAAGCTGGCATGTGCTCAAGAAACAATATCCCTACTTATACGTAAGACGTCCCGAAGGAGCTCGGTTCTCACGGTAGACCCTCACTGGCACACACGTGGCACGAACAAGCGTCACACATAATTATACCAAGTGTAATGTGAATAATAATGTCGGACACAAAATATTGTTGAAAGTTTTCGTACACAACAATAATAACATTGCGCTTAGAGCAAGTTGCAATGATATTTGTTAAAACGTGGAAGTATTACTACTCAAATACCAAATAAATTTTATTCTTGGGCTGTTTCAGATATTTAAGAGAGAGAGAGAGAGACAGCCCCCTAGCTGAGTAGCATAAACGTTGTAGAATAGAATAGAATAATCAACGTATGGGATTGACAGTCGGTTACGCTTACGTTGTCGTAGCCTTATGTTAATCTCATACATGGATTATTTATATATACACTTGGCTAGGGGCAGCTAACTAGTGTCCTATTACTAATTCCAATAGAATTTATCAAAAAAACTCGTAGGCTATTAAGTACTCTCTTTAGTTTGATCATTAAATTGCATTCTTAGAAAATGTAACACAGAAGGCGTTAAATATTTGAATATTAATAATAGTGAAATAATAGTCAGTTATACATGAATTACATTACATTTTAAAGAACTACCAAATTGATTGATGCCTTCAGGGTACCACATAAAAACCATACTACTTTAAATATCTATTGTCTATAATGGTATTGATCATGGCAAATCAAGATATATTTTCTAGTATTTAATAATCCAATCTGACTTGTTCATTTTCCTTTAGGCGTAATGCGATTGCGTAAACAATGCATATATATATAGTTGATTTACAGGCATTTATTTTAGATATTTTTAGCATTTGACATGCTTAGCCATATACATTAAACACAAAGTTGAAAATTTGAAATCGAAAACAACAGTCACGAGCAGGATTTGAACCTGCATCTCCTGGATACCGTCTAGATGCTTTGCCAATTCAGCCATCGTGACAATTGCTACTGACTGCTAATTTCGTTAATAAAAATTAAATTTTAACAGACGCATCACTCCACTCGCGTCGCTAATTCCAAGGAAAAGGATAGGAGGTGGAGTGGAAGGATAATAAGGAGACTAGGTAGGGAGGGCTGTTGGGTCTCCGGCGCTCTCACTCACCGTACAAAACACAACTGTAGGAGTTCCTACGGTTGTTTCACGCTGGTTTTCTGTGAGAGGGTGGTTCCATCGACGAACCGGCCATTCTTACTGCAAGCAATAGCATTAGCCTATTCTCAGCCCTCTGAAAATGATTTAATAACTATCGTACAACAAGCATATTAACACCAAAATGCTAAGCTAAGAGCTATCGAATTATCATAGTTAGTAGATACTGTGACATTTATTGCTGATTACATTGATATCGAAAATGAACATAAGTTAATATTAGATAATGTTTTTTTAAACATTAAATGTCACAGGGATATATAGCAGCGATATCATCAAAAATATCAGTTAATTTTAAATATGTGTTACAAATTTCTGTTTTAATATATTGAGTGGTTCAAACGCAACTAAATAAATATTAATCTCGTGTTCAGGCGATAATGATCGCACTTTGGTAGCCATCAAAAGTTCCAGTAGCCATATTTCCAACAAATGCGTCTATAAACATGTGTTTTAATGTAAATGAATTAACATTAAGAGGCGTTAATATTACTGACAAAGATACCCTAATTATGTGTAGGAAGTATTACGATAATATCAGATATTTATTTGCTACTTTATAGCATAAGTTTCATCATGGCTTTTTGATTATTATCATTAGAAAAGTGCTTGTAAAAGCATATTATTTAGTTGCAGTTATGTTTTTGTTGAGATATCCAGAATTTGAATATTATCATTGAGACCAATGCCCAATTCCTCAGGCCAAAGAACACCGCTCTGTTGCCCACTGGTATATCAAGTTGGCACGGGTCCCAAGCCTCGACTGATGGGGCACTCTAAAGCATGTATCAAGTAGAGTCAGTTTCCAAAAATATGGAATGGCTGGGAAACATTTTCATAACTATTATAAATATAATTATGGTTCATACTCTCCTAATAGTATCATAAAGAATACTATCTATGTGATAGCTTAGCGGTCCATAGCACTTCCACGGTAAAAGTATTTTTTTCCACTTTCACAAATAATTGATTTTTTAAAGTAGCTGAGCATGTCAAGTGCTAAATACGAATCAACATATTTAAAAAAATCGTGCCATCAAGTAGTATGACATTTAATTGCTAAATTAAACTTCCATACATCAGCCTTTTAACGTATACTGCTGGACATGGGCCTCCCCAAGAATGGGGGATAGTGCCATAATCGCCACGCTTGCTAGGCAGGTTGGCGATCGTAGTGGATGTTGTTAATACTCGAAGGAGTGCTGCTGCCCACTCCCCCGGTATTCCCTCAGACGGCTCTTACGACTCCCATGGGTGGAGAGGGGTGGGACAATTCTAAAGACGGTTCATACGGCAATTCTAAAGCCGGCCCCACACGGCTAAATTAAACTTACTATATTGGAATAATGTACCTATGTAAATGCATCCAATACAGACATCCAAAACAAATGTGAAGTAGAGATTTGGAGTCGTCTTTGGGTGACTGCGATAGCTTAGCCGTCAAAAGCACTTTCTCGGATTGAATGGGACGCAGGTTCGAATCCTACTCGCAGTAAAGCTCTTTCCACTTTAGCGAATAATTAGTTCTTTACTGTAAAGCTGGCTAATCCACCCTATAGTATATTCAGTATTAAAGAATCATTTTTTTAAATGTGTTTCATTAGAGGTAGATAATATTAACCATTATATAACCATTAATTATAAACCAGCTGGTATGTTTTGTTTAATATTAATACATATGTTCCAATGAAATATTAATAGAAATAAAAATGCTCTTCAAATTAATCATTTAATACCCAAGTAGTTTTTCAAACAAAAAGTAACTCATTCAAATTGAAGTACTGTCTTCATTTCAATACAGTTTTATGAGTGTATTGATATATCATTGCACTTAGCCTTTCATTCGACTTGGCTTATCAGCCCCAGAAACGTAATAACTACGCATAATATCCAAATTAAATGATCTTTCATGCATTAAATTTAAGTCGTCATTGGCGTGTATTGTTCTGTAGTTATGTACCCAGCGTAGTGTGAACGCGGTGAACGACAACACCTGTCCGCTTTTCCCACACGGGAACGGATGTCGCCTGTCGAGCTATCTGAAAACATATACGTAAGTCTCGGAACACCTACGTTAGTGTTAAGTGATATGTATTTATTGATGTTATGTGATTTGTTCGCTGGAATAATTATGCGAGTCGGTGAGAATTTATGGGATTAAGGTGAATTACAGTGACTAGTGATAGTGTGATGTGACCCGATGTTCTCGTAAACAAAAACGATAGTAAACAAAGGTTTAAAAATAATGCTAGGATATCCATAAATGTTAACTGTATTTGCTGGTGTGTAACAGACTGAGAATTCTAAGAGATTATAGGCATGATGACTGTTTTTCAAAATCTATTCTATGATATTCAGAAGTACCTAATAACTGAAAAATATATCATATTTCTGTAAAAATATTGGTTTTTTTATGCAGTAAAATGAATTTTAAATTTCAAACTCACGTCCACACCATTTGACATGACGTCACGCATCAGTACGGCAATAATTTAAACATTAGAGTCAAAGAAAATGTAAAGAGCGAATTACGTCACGTCTCAGCACGAGACGTCATTTCGGTCTGGTTGGTGTTTAAGCTATCATGACGGATTGTTGTATTTTGTAGGTTTATTTTATCAAATATATTATTAATCTCACCATTAAAATAAGAATGAATATATTTTTCGAAATCCTTGAATCCTATTTCATTAGATCACTTCAATATTTTCGCAATACTTTATTACTGTCTTCAAGCCTATTAAGGGAAAACACGAAAATCCCACAAAACCAGTAATAAAGTTCATCAAACATTTCATATGTTCTTGAACTCAAATTAAATTTGTACCTACTATTCTATTTTTAATACACCTGTGGGCCTAGCCAAGTTACTTTCTATGATCGCTAACGCTATAGAAAACTTTTAAAATGTATGGAAATTTAACATCTCTAACATTAAGTCACGTGACTTCGAATATACCTTCGTTAATACGAAGGAGTATTTTATTACTCACGTGACATATTGACCTGTATTTTTATTTTTTTGTTAAGGCGAGAAAAAATGTTCATAACCGCACACCCTGTCGTTCGGGGCAACGACTAGGGTAGTGTGGGGCCTGCACCCACTAAAGTAACCCGCCGTGTGCCATCTCTCCGCTTTTGTTGACGGGCCACTGGAACTATGTACGTGACATTTTGACCTAATACTATGTTGAAAACTGGGGTGGATACAATTTTGGACTTGCCTTTTCCCTGACTCCGTGGACACACGAGCGTTCTTTTTCATGTATTTCGCGACTGCTGCGCAGCAATTTAGAAATACCCTTTTGCTTTGCGGGACATTAGAATGAAATTAACTAAATCAACCATAGTAAGAGCCTTATATGCATATTGAATGGCCTTTTGTAAGGCAATTACATAAAAGCATCCATCCATCTATCAGCCTTTCACCGTCCACTGCTAGACTTAGGCCTCCCCAAGAGGACGCCACAACGAGCGGTCCCGTCATGGGGGATAATGCCGTAATCGCCACGCTTGGCAGGCGGGTTGGCGATCGCAGTTGATGTTGTTAATACTCGAGGGAGTGCTGCTGCCCACTCCCTCGGTATCCCTCAGTCGGCTCTTACGACTCCCGTGGGTAGAGAGGGGTGGGACAATTCTAAAGCCGGCCCCACACGGCACAAAAAAGCATTTGGATAATAATATGTTATGAAGTGTTTTTTTTAGCGAGCGTCATAATCAATAAAAGCGAGGTGCGTATTTACAGAAGGAAAAGAACCCTATCGTATTTGGTCCCATCCCATATGGGGCAGTATTGATATGAAATAAAATATTTTTTTTAACACCAGAGGTATCACTCGTACGTTGCTAACTTCCAAGTAAAATGATATAAAGTGGAGAGCAAAGATATAAGGACAGGATGAGAAATGAGTAGGGAGTTTCAGCGTCTAACGCTCTTACTCACCACACGGCACACAATCGTAGGAGTACCTACCTACCACCGAAAGAATGTAACATAGTTCCAGTGGCCCGCCAATAAAGGCGGAGAGACGGCAAACGGCGAGGTACACGCCTTAAAAAAAAATTGAGCACCTACCTTTTTTTTTTTTATTTACCGAAGGAGGAGTACCTATCTACCTCAACTAGATAGTGTTATAGAAACTCATAACTTGTTGAGTTTCTGTAATAGGGTAGTACTTCCACGGTCAAGCCAGCTCTCAAGCAAGACTCTATCACAAAAATCGGACTATTTTTACACATTTTTAACTATCTCCGACCTTGTGATAAAGGACTATATTCTCGTGTGTAGCCACAAGCTAGCTTATGCAAAACCTTCAAAGACAACATAAACAATTAAGTGCCTGCATTCACATAGTTTCTTGTTGATCGGACGGTCACAAAGTCACGTTGAGTTTAAAGATATTAGACCTAATTATAAGTTAAAATATTTTTATAACTATAAGTTTTGACTAAATTGTTTTCTTATGCAGCTTTGGACCACCCAGACATTGACGCCAAGATAAATCATCCACGGAAGCGTGTACTGTCATCAAACTTAATATGTAATTAATTAGAGTATTATTCATATTAACATTCTATAGCCCTCGTTTTTTGGTGGATCAAAGTTCCGACTTTTTATTGCAAGGGAAATACTGCTGTATTTTGTTAAGTTTTTTAGAGAAACGCCTTTTTGACTATATTTTGACTACCTCTTTGGATCCAGAATCATAAAAAATGAGTTATTATTTTAAAAAAATATATATTTCTACTATTTTGATCTGTATTTTAGCACATTTTTTCCGGGGGAGTAGGCAGCAGCACTCCTTCGAGTATTAACAACATCTACTGCGATCGCCAACCCGTCTGCCGAGCGTGGCGATTACGGCACTATTGCCCATTCTTGGGGAGGCCTATGCCCAGCAGTGGACGTCAAAAAACTGTTGGATGGATGGATGGATGATTTTTGCACTTGACATGCTGTGCTATTTTAAAAAACAAATTATTATGAAAGTGGAAAAAGAGTGTTATGTGAATATTATAATTAAAATTACTTTTACGGAATCTCTCGCGTTTCAACATTCACCATCACGGGTGAACTTTTTTTTTATTTCATAATAACGAGTAGTATATTTTTCCCGCCTAATAAAGGTAAGTAGTTAGACTATTATGAGGCTGATTAGACCGAATTTATTAAACAACAGCTAGAAAAAAACTTAGTTTCAACTATTTTAGAAGATATTTTCTTTTCGTTATCACCATAGTACGATCTTTTGATATTTACAAGAACTAGGGCTGCACTCTGAAAAAGTGCTAGTGCTGTAGGCCCCGCGAGTGACGAGGCCTTAGCTAGCAATTTTTGGGATTGCACATATACGAGTACATTGTTTTGTAACATAAATAATTTAAAGTGAACACACAGTTAATTAAAAGTGAACACACGCACGTTAATAGTTAATAAAAATAAATAAATAAAATAAATAAATGTTCACGGTCATTTCACACAACGTCCTCTGGTCCCAAACTAAACTTAACGCTTGTGCTATGGGTACCAGATTACGGACATAATACATATATTACTTTATTTTTTGTAAATACATACATACAATAGATAGAAAACACCCAGACGCAATACAAATATCTGTGTTCATCACACAAATATTTGTCCTGGGTGGGAATCGAACCCACGACCTCGTGAACGGAAGTTGGTTACATTACCGACTACGCCACGAGGCCCGTCAACAATAGGCCACATGCATTTGCATTTTTCTAAATTCGGTATAATGTGGATATATTTATTTATCTGATGGTAAATGGTAATCGTCGCTCATGGACTCAACTATACCGAGAGTATTGCCAAGCTGCTGCTCACCATTTCATTTCACACATATGAAATGAAAAAAATAACGGCTATCTCCTGCTACAACCAAAACATACCGGTGTACTTCATGGCCGGTCACACAGAAGATGGTGGTACCAACCCGCTCAGGCCCGATGGCAAGTGAGTTCTCCCACTTCGTACCCAGCCCTACCAGTAATGCAATGGGTGATAATTGATTATTTCCCTTAGTCGCCTCGTACGACACCCATGGGAAAGAATGGGGTGGTGACACTTGTATTTTTAGTCCGTCACCACTCATTTAAGTTAAACGAAATCTCCCTTAGTAGACCTACATTGCCGTGTGGGGCCGGCACCAAGAATAGCTCCACCCCGTTTCTTCCTATGGGAGTCGTAAAAGCCGACTAAGGGATTACCGGGGACCGGGCAGCAGCGTTCCCCTGTGTACTAAAAACATTCACTGCGATCGCCAACCCGCCTGCTAAGCGTAGCGATTATGGTAAAACCCCCATTTTGGGGAGCCCTATGTCCAGCAGTGGACGATGAAAGGCTGATGGATGGATGGATGGAGACCTACATGTTCGTGTGTCCAGCATTTTCAAAGTAGGTTTTATCGATGCTTGCGATATTATTATGTTTTTGTACACAAATTACTGTAAGGCATGTTATGTCTTAATTCCTGTCCAAGCATGGTTGCCTAGAAGAGATCGCTCTGAGCGATAAAGCCGCCAATTGAAACACTTGTACAGTTAAGCCTTTAACTTTGTTTGTAACGCAATTTTAAGGTTTTAATAAAGAGATCTATCTATTTATCTATCTATCTAGGGGTGCACACACGACCACTGAAGGAATGTAACATAGTTCCAGTCGCCCGCCAATAAAGGTGGAGAGACGGCACACGGTGGGTTATTTAGTGGGTGAGGGCCTACACTACCCTGTTCGTTGCCCTGAACGACGGGGTGTTCGGTTAGGAACATTTTTTCCCGCCTTAACAAAAAAAAAGGGATGCACACTCACGTTGGATATAGATACCGCAAGAAATCATAGTAACAAGGGACACGGCTCGCATGCTTGCGCTACTATATGTGCTACTATATGTACCTATTAAGCGTTTGCGCGCGATTGTGGGAGAGCCAAGTGTTAATACCATGTAATATTAATGAGTTGAGTTATCTCACGAGTTTCTAATCGAATAATATTGGTGTTATATCCGTGGAAAGTTGAACTTTAATCACAAACTGTAAGCTTTCTTGCAATAAACTCCTTAAGTTATACGGCATAATATTGGTTTTTTCATTAGTATTACACCTATATAAAATTTGCATGGGATTAATAACAGTTCTTACTAACATTATAATAAGAATTAGTTTTGTACAAAGTTTCGTGTCTATCGCGCTTCTTCTGTGCTCAATCTAATTGTCTGCCTAGGCAATAATTATAAACCTTTCTAATTGATGCAGTAAATACATAATTCCTTCATAATTGTGAATTAGTGACTTTAGTATACTCTTCGACGCAGCTATTGAAGGGACCTAGCTCATAATGTTTACGTGTAAAAAGATACAATTACTCTTTTTTTTAATGCTGTTGGTCAATTGGTTAAGTACATATTGAGGTTCTATTAGTTATTTCTAGTCCTAATAACGACAAATGTAATGGCTGACCCCAGGTCAATCGCCGCAACAGTGTCCTAAAGCAAAGCTTACCAATTAAAAGGTAATGGTAACTGTTTGGTGGTCTCAGCATGGTTTTATTCACTATAGCTTTCTCCGATCTGGTCAAGCAATAACGGCAGATGTCTACTCTACCGAACTCCGAACAATGATAGCAAAACTTGCAGTGAAACAGCCCCAACTCATGAATCAATCTTCACCATTATTGCTCCATGATAACGCGAGACCTCATACAGCACGAGAAACCGTTTTAACTCTACAGGAACTGCAATTAGAAACCATTCGTACCATTCGTTCACCCTTCGTATTCGCCAAACCTTGCTCCTACGGACTACCATTTTTTTCGTGATTTGGACAATTTTCTACGTGATAAAAAGTTTTCTTCCCAGGAGGCAGTACAAAATGCTTTCACACAGTTTGTAGAATCTAGATCACCAGAGTTCCATCGCAAAGGCATAAATTACCTTCCTCCCATCCCATCTAATGATGGCAGCAATGTATAGATAATAATGGTAGATATTTTGATTAAATAAATATGTTAAATGAAAAAAAAAACTAATCTCAATTTTTCAGTACAAATCGACAATTTCATACTTTAACCCCTAATACATATTCCACAGTCAATGGTAGCATGTCTGTCAGTAATACAAATGTAAAAAGCATGAGAGTATTTTTAAATTAAAAATTTATAGAAACCCTTAACACAAAAATCCTGAACAAAGAAAAAATAATTTTGTCCGTGTGGTGACGGATTAAGAATACAAGTGTCACCACCCCATTCTTTCCCACGGGTGTTGTATGAGGCTAAAAAAAGTAAGGGAAGTAAGCAATTATCATCCATTGCATGACTGGTGGTAGGGTTGGGTACCAAGTGGGAGTACTCACTTGGTATCCGGCCCGAGCGGGTTGGTTCCACCATCTCCTGTGTGATCGGCCATGAAGCACATCATTGCGTTTTGGCTGTAGCAGGAGATAACCGTTTATATTTCATTTCAACTGTGAAATGAATTGAGGAGCAGCGGCTTGACAATACTCTCGGTATAGTCGAGTCCATGGGCGACGGTTACCATTTACCATCAGATGGACCGTGGCTCGTCTGCCACTACATGCAATAACAAAAAAAAGAAAAAAAAACCTACATATATACTTTCCCTTTCCGTTTAATATAAGTAGAATATGAATTCGGATCATTGCGTCAGGGGGACCTTTTAATAATATTGTACAATCATACTTTCCAATTTTATTTAACGGTGTTTGTTTCTAGTCAGGCACAATTATGTAGCATCTTTTTATAACGGCTTTACTTCTTCATCATGTTTTGGTGGAACAGACAAAACCATGAAAGTCTCTGAAGGTGAACAGAATGCTTTTTATAGACAATTTTCTAGAGGAAATAAACTATTGTAAACATTAAAAAATCGCGCCATCAAATAATATGAATTTTAATTCTAAATCAAACTTACTATATTAGATTGATGCATGTAAATGCATTCCGATAGATGGCGTTGGCGGTAAAGGCAAATGTGATAAGGAAATTGGAACGATCAAATAGATCTGTACGATAGCTCAGTGAACACTTCCCCGGATTGGAAAAGACGCGGGTTCGATTCCCGCTCGTACAAAAAATCTCTTTTTCCTTATTCACAAATAATTTGTAGCATAATATCCTTAGATCATTTATAGTGTAAACGATCTAAGATAATATCATTTAAATTCAGGACCGAATTAAAGAAAAAAGTTTTTATCCAAAATAATAAATAAGAGGAAAGACAGTTGAAATCCTCAATTGACTCACTCGACTGCACAGATGGCGGAGTGATTTAGATACCGGCCTTCCGCCCGTGAGTTGTGGGTTTGATTCCTACACAGGACAACTCTTTTTGTGATCCTGAAATGGTTGTTTTGAGTCTGGGTGTACTTTGTGTCCGTGAATTTGTCCCCCGCGATTATCATTTAGAGCAGAGAGTAGTCTTTCAAAAAAATATCCCCACAAGTTCTCAAAACATGCACTATATTGAGATCAACCATGGCAGTGGAAATAGCAAGATCTACCTGAAGTGAGGTGTAGCAATCAATTTAAAATTTAAATAATATGGTACTGATTGTGTCCTGCGGCTGATCGTTATATGACATTTATCAATTTATGCCCACGGTCATTCCCAACATCGAACATTGACAGCAATTTAATTGCAATTACAATCTTGTTTCAATTGCGTCTGCAAATAAGATTGAATTATAACTCCATCGTAGGGTTGTCTACCTTTGTTCAATTGATTTTTTTTTGTGAAAAAATAGTAAACGTTTATTTTCAGTATCTAATTAATAGATACATACAGTAATAAAAAAACATTGCAGTCATGAGGACTGCCGATAGAAGTGAAAACTTAAAATTATAAAAAAACATACAAGCCTAAACTCGATGGTGTTATGTCGTTTTATAACGGAGTTCCAATGGCCACCTTCTAGCTCCATCATCAGACCATCTTAAGACAAAGTACTCGTCAAGAAGAATCAAACGATTCCAAACTCGATGGGGTTACGTCATTTTATTACAGAGTTACTGTGGCCACCTTCCTGCTGTATCATCAGACCCTGGATATCATCTAGAACTGGAGTACTAGTCAAGACATTTCAAACGAGCCCTAACTCGATGGAGTTACGCCATTTAATTACAGTTTCGCATGGCCACTTTCCAGCTCCATCATAAGATCCCGGATACCATCTAAAGACAAAGTACTCATCAAGACGAATCAAACGAGTCCAAACTTGATGGGGTTGCGTCGTTTCATTATTAGAGTTACTGTAGCCACCTTCCAGCTTCATCTTCAGACCCTGGATACCATCTAGAGACAAAGTACTCGTCAAGACGAATCATACAAGCCCAAACTCGATGGGGTTGCGCGGTTTTATTATAGAGTTCCTAGGTGCACCTTCCAGCTCCATCATCAGATCAGCTCCATGTCATCATAATATTGCATTGTCACGCGATATACACATGGGTGTAAAATTTTAGCTCAATCGGAAACCGGGAAGTGTGTCAAATTTAATTTCCAATGCACACATTATAGCTGCGCCTCGTAACGGTGTCGCGAGTCCAGAGATTTTATCTCATCTAAAAATATGCGTACCGCGCTAAAAGAAGTTTTCACTTCAATAATAATTCAGTTTAACCTTCAATAAACTCTTATAACTGAAATAAATATAATAAACTAGCCTTCGCCGGTTATATCTCAGGTTTCCGATATAGTGACGGGATAAAATGTCTACCAGTTTTTTAGTCAAATCAAGCCTTTCAAATAAAAAAAGTTGCATCAAAATCCGTTCTGTAGTTTTTGTGTGATGCGCGAACAAACAAACAGATAAACAGACAAAAAATCTAAAAAAAATCGTTTTGTGTTTAGACACGCCTATATAGCCTATTACAGTAATTTTTTCTCAAATATCTTAAATGTACGGACATAGCTATGTTACAGTTTTATAATAGTATAGATAATAACCTATAGACGCTAGCAACACCAGAGGCATTACTCGCGTATCGCGAACTCCAAGGCCTTTTCTTGGGCACGGGATAGGGTGTGGACAGGAAGGATAGTAAGGAGAGAATAATGGATGAGAAGGGGGTTCGGCATCCTGCGCTGTTGCGCACCATACGAGACACAACTGGACAATGGTAGGAGTACCTATCGTTGCCACTGAAGGAATGTAATATGGTTCCGGTGGTCCACCAATAAAGGCGGAGAGACGGCACACGGCGGGTTTATTTAGTGGGTGAGGGCCCCACACTACCCTGTTTGTTGCCCCGAACGACGGGGTGTGCGGTTAGGAACATTTTCTCCCGCCTTAACAAAAAAAAATAGTGGAGCCTGGGGTTTTTTGTATAGTCATTCTACTACGTCAGTGTTTCTTAGTAACACTCATAATTTTTCATAGTATTCTAACACTAGTAAGTACCTACTAGTACTCACCACTGAGGCTGGTCCTCAGCTTTCAATGACATTTGACACACAGATTTGGATGCACAGTTAATTTAACTCTATGGTTTGTACCACCAAACTGATTAGTGAAATAAATTATTCCAAAAACAATAAATTACTCCAAATTTGCAATCACGTCGTTTCTAATACCCTCGCCACTCGTCACGAGTGGTGCACCCGTATACTACAAGCAATATATTCTATAAAAGTAATTTTAATACTACTAATATAATAATATTCGCGTAAATATCCAGCCCTGTAAACGCGTTGCATATGCGTAGAATAGACTTACTTCTGCATAAAGAACAGTGCTGTATACATTTAACAGAAGATGAACAAGTACATTATAGTTAAAAAACTTGTGTGATTTTAACTTATCAACCCTTAACTTAGCTATCACCATCCTGCAATCACGACAATTGTCAACTTACGATGGATGGATTGTGCATTGAAATAAATGAATCGTAAAACAAGTTGTTGTGCGATCGTTAAACCGAGTCTAAATTTGTAACATGGTGGATGCAATAACTTCTAGTAAGGAAGACGTTGGTCCAACTGCGACGGGAAAGTTACACTTAAATATTTTAATATCGTAAAAAATAATAACTTATAAAGTTTTTTCTATCGTTAAAACAACACTTAGCAGCTCTGATAACTTTATTTTAAGTATTATAAAACATTTTTTTTTAAAAGAAAACCGCCTTTTAATGCACCCAGGAACTAAAAAGCAATCAATAATTGATATTTAGATACGATTTCCGTGTAAGACACCTACTGATGTGTTTGATACCGGTGTCAAAAATGTTTTTAATGTTATCAAATTAGGTATTTATTATGAATTGTTTTTGATACTTTTGGACTTGGCACCGGCTTCGAACACATCAGTAGGTGTCTAGCTCGGAAATCGTATCTAAATACCAATTATTTATTGCTTTTTAGTTCCTAGGTTTTAAGTGCCGTGTGAGGCTGGCTTTAGAATTGTCTCACCCCCTCTCCACCCATGGGAGTCGTAAGAGCCGACTGACGGAATACCGGAGGAGTGGGCAGCAGCACTTCCTCAAGTATTAACAACATCTACTGCGATCGCCAATTTTAAGAATTTACCATCATCAGATCCTTTCCTGATGACTATGGGACCACCTGGGAAGTATACCTTATCAAACAAAAAAATAATTTTGCAAATCGGTCCAGGCGTCTTTGAGTAATCGGTGAACATACATAAAAAAAAAACGACGAATTGAGAACCTCCTCCTTTTTAAGAAGTCGGTTAAAAATCAAATAGTATCGACATATATTTAAGTACAGCATAATCTATATAATAACTATTTGACAAACCGGACAGTTAGACGGGAAAACTGTTTAATCTCTATTAAAAAATAAGTTGCATGTGGTTAATATTATAAACTAGCTGCTATCGGCGACTCGACTAGCCAAATATAGAATTCTAAAAATATCTTTATTTACCTATAAAAGAGTATTATTATTCGTTGTAATGTTTTACGATTTTTACGGATTTTATCATATCTCATTAAATTACCATTGTCAGTGACTAAAACAAGCCAGCACATACGTCAGAGAAGTGATTGATTTATATTACGTAAACGAGTACTAACAGGTAATTCGCTTATATTTAAATGAATGCGACGCATGTAGAATATACAGAAACTAAATTTTGTCAACAAGTTATTCATGGTTTCACATTAATAGTTTGAACTGATGACAGTATGTAGGTATTTGTACCTACACCATTTGAGATTTTTTAAACTTCGAACCATACCGTTAGCATTTTCATAAAATCTTCCCGGGATCTTTTGCTTATATCATGGATGTTAATTTTAATTTGTTTTTATACTTAATTGTAATGTTATTATTAAAATAAAACTACGACGAGTGGTAGTAAAATTTCTAACCATAAGGAGTATAGAACGAATCTAGATGGTACGTTAGTTTAACTTAATTTATTTGGTTCAGAGGGTCGTTTAGACCTACTAAAATTCGTTATTATGGTAAAAAATATTCGATATACGATTCAAGCTATAATTTATTCGTATACCACTGAGCAAACTATTAATTTTTCGATATAAAAAGTTTGCTTCACGTCAATCTAGTGTCTCTTCCGACTACCTACAAAATTTTATCCAAATCCGCTTAGGCGTTTAGACCTGATTGGTGGACAAAACCTTTTTTTTTCTTTTTTTTTGTTAAGGCGGAAAAAAATGTTCCTAACCGCACACCCCGTCGTTCGGGGCAACGACCAGGGTAGTGTGGGGCCTGCACCCATTAAAGAAACCCGCCGTGTGCCGTCTCTCCGCCTTTATTGGCGGGCCACTGGAACAATATAACATTCCTTCGGTGGTAATTGGTGGACAAACCCAAACACATTGATAGTAAGTAATATATAATATTATGGTATTATATTGTTTTAGTATCTATGTATTGCTGAACTGGCTGTGGTAATTATTATCAGGCGTCAGTGAAATCAAGTTTTAACAGAAATCGCAGATGTTATCAAGTGAGGAATATTTTAGTGATGTCGAATTAATTGCAGTTTTACAACAAAATTCAATACTAATGTATTGTGATATTTTAATAACATTTCATTAAAAAAAACTCATTTTATTATTAACATAATCTGATTAAAATTTTAAATTGTATTTTTACGACAACCAGACGTGATAATAATATAATAATATTATAATAATTTCATTATCGATAAAGATCTCTATAGCGAATTGACTGCTTTAGAGTTAAAGTTATCATTTATTCTATACATTAATATTTACATAGCTAAGTAGATATATTATATAACAAACTAGTCTAATAATCTGATCGAAATAAAATACAACATCTTCTTATCAGGAAATCGATCTGTTAATAGCACATTATATATACACGTGCTACATTTTTGTAAGTTTAAAATTCTTTACTAATACTATAAATACTAAAGTGCGTTTATTAATTTGTTACTCTGTATTACAGTAACTACTAAACGGATCATATATATAGGTATAATTCAGAGGGGAAAAGGACATAGGTTACCATTTATCCCGGATAAATTAATGGTTGGTGTGATATATCTATTTTTGCTTAATGATAATTGATCTGCCGTAGAGTTACTTCGTCCGTATGGACATTGGAATACAAAAGCGTTACTCTCTTTGTTTTTACATAGCATCACGCCTGTATTCCGCGAAAGGGTAGGCAGAGGTGTATTACACACCCACGACTCGCCAGCTATGTTTAAGTCCCACGTAATAGGGGGCGAGCCTATTGACGTCTACCGGGCACATTTCTAAACTCCAGGCTGCTACTGAGAATTTTTCTTTTTAGGAAAAAGCTCAATAACATTGCCCGACCCGGGGTACGAACCCAAGACCTCATGATTAGCAGTCGCATACACTACCGCTACACCACCGAGGCAGTTTTTCTGGTGTAAAACGTAGCCTGATTATAATTAGGTATGTATGCATAATTTAATGATTTTTGGTTTACTAGTAAAACGGTGTGTAAGCGTTACAAACAAATAAACAAACACCAAAAAGCAATTTCGTATTTATAATACATATTTAGTAAGGATGACCGCATTCTGATGTCACTGACGAAGTTGTAGGCCGAATCTAGTGTAAATATAATTCGAAGGTACATTTATGTCCGTGTGGTGACGGACTAAGAATACAAGTGGCACCACCCCATCCATTCCCGCGGCATATACAAGGCGACTAAGGAAAGTAAGCAATTATCACCCATTGCATTACTGGTGGTAGGCTGCGGAACGGCTATCTCCTGCTACAACCAAAATACACTGATGTGGTTCATGGCCGGTCACACTGGATCACCACCACTATGACCAAGCCGCAATGCGCAAGTGTCTCTCACTTGGTACCCAGCCCTACCACCAGTAATGCAATGGATGATAAATGCTTACTTCCCTTAGTCGCTTCATACGACACCCGTGGAAAAGAATGGGGTGGTGACACTTGTATTCTTAGTCCGTCACCACACGTATTCCATTAAAATATATTATGTATTGAAATGGTTAGTCGTTGGTCGTTACTATAAATGATTCTGACTGATGGTTGAATGTATTTAGGTCTTGAGTTCGAATTTCAAAACGGACCAATAAAGTTTTAATTCAGTAATATTCTCTATCTATTCTTTAACAGGTCGCTGTTCAATAAAGGCTAAATAAATGCCACATCCATCATTGTAACTGACTTAACTTTACCTACCTACCTATGGAAATAAGAGCTATTAGGTGTTATTTAAATATTAGCGATGGTCGTCTAGAGCAATTTGATATACGAGAGACATTCAGTTCTGTAAATCGAGAAATAATAGATAGTATAGCCTTTGTGCAGATAACGCCACCGTCCTTAGTTGTTAATATACGTCACCTATACGCTTTTTAATTTATGTTTTACTAGCACTGTCCGCGGACTCCGTTCCGCGTTAGAAATTTTTTTGTCCCGGCCCGTTTGTCCCGCGTAATACTCCAGGTTAAAAGTTCGGGATAAATAAAAATTATGATGATGAAGGTTTTTTTTTGTTATATTGGTTTTTTGTTTTCTTTTATTGTTTTTTGTGTGTTTTTTATGTTACTGTTTTTTGTTGTTATTTTTATTACTTGATGTTGATAATATACACTATTTACATTATTTACATCATGTTTACTTATTTTAATTGTTCATAACTTCTCGATATACTATATTAGTACTTAGTAATGTTATCATTTGGTACTAAAATATATTGTCTTTCAGGAGTTCCAACCCGAGATAAGCCAAATTAATACCATATGGGCTAAATAAGCTTCACAAAAATTATTTTTAATCCACAATTTTAACAGTAAAAGCTGTTATTGTGAGTTATCCGTAGGAGATAGGCATATGCTATTGCGGACTTTTTACAGATTTTGATATGTTCTTTAATATTGTAGTACATTTTTTGTTCTATCCTCAATCGTTTCCGCAGCGCACGCGATGAAAGCAATTTTTTTACAACTTGGATTACATTATTCAAGTTTAAGTAAAGATGCGTAATTAATTTTGGAAATTATTATAGCCTATGACACTCCACAATAACGTAGCTTTCTATTCGTGAAATAATTTTGAAAATCGGATCAGTAGATCCAGAGATTACCCCTTACAACGTCACGAACTCATAACCTCACAAACTCACAAACCTCTTTATAATAAAAGTATAGATAGTATAGATTATTAATGTGCATTTGGCTTTATAATTTGTCTATATCTATACTATTATAAAGCTATAACAAAGCTGTGTCTGCACATTTAAGATATTTGAGAAAGAAATGACTTTATTAGGCTATATAGGCGTGTCTAAACACAAAACGTTTTTTTTAGATTTTTTATTTGGTTGTTTGTTCATGCATCACGCAAAAACTACTGAACGGGTTTTGATGCAACTTTTTTATTTGGTAGCTCTTGATTAGACTTAAAAACTGGTATACATTTTATCCTGCTACTATATTGGGGACCTGAGATATAATCTAAAATGCAGCTTTTGGCTGCGGCGGAGCCGCGGGCAAAGACTAGTACAAATATAAAACTGAATCCCTATTTCACTTGGTCATGCAATAACTCGAGAACGACTTTACATTATTTCATTTTTTTTTAAGTTTTCTAATCCTCTTACGAAAAGAAAAATTAAGAAAATTGCGCAGGTAATTTGGATATTTCCAGAAAACTATTATTAGATGCATATTCATAGCTAAGACAGGACAACGTATGTCAGGTCAGCTAGTACTTTATGAAATTACACAAAATCGAAGTGTCAGTTTGTAAAGTTTTACTAATAGTATTTTTATAAATGCATGCAATGCCGATGTCATGAGGTGTAACTTAGCCTTTATTTTATAAGGATTCTGTACAAAGAAATACCACACGCGTACGAAGTCACGGGTAACAGTTAGTAACTAATCTATATTACTAAAAGAAGAATGGTATTGAATTAGGTCAACCTTATTTTTTTTCAAACGTTTTTAACGAAAAACTATTGTTGCAGTACAATCTACGTCTTGATTTATAGACCCTTGGTAAATTTTTTTTATTTGTTTAACCCTAGAATACTAATCATATTTTACCAGCGTAAATACTAATCATGAGTCATTTTGACTACGTATGATGTATCTAGTGCGAAAATAATGAAACAAAAACCTACATAAAGGCATATATTTACTTTATTTATGTACTTGTGCTTATTACACATGTATTTGTTTACAAAAACGGTTATTTTTTATAATATTTATTAAAATAAATCAGTTTAAGCCTCCTCACGTATTTTTCTAGACATAAAAATCACCAGTCATATATTTTTTTTAAAAATTTCCAAATAATAGGAATTTTCTTCTTTACAGCTTAATTACTAATCGACAAGACCTTAATAAGTAACATAAAATAAAATTTTGGCTCATTTGGTACCATTAATACATATTTCTACTTTATGTTCCCCCCATACTTTTTTTGGTACTTTATACACATAACTTTAGTCATGCAATATTTTTTAGGGAAAAAAGTGAGCATCGTTTTGCTTTCTATGGAAACAGTTACTTTATTGTGTAGCCTGGAGCTATCCCCTGAATCTGAAGGTAGCCCAAAACATGCTTGTTTTCGCCATGAAGTACCGTTTGAGGCAATTGAATAATACTTGTAAAACTTGTCATGCAAATGTTTGCATTCTGGCTACTCATAAGCTCTTCAGCTACGGGCGGCAAATCCGTGTTGAATACACTGCTAGATAATACCTCCATTGGTTCCTCATCTTCATCACTTTGATTGAGATTCAATCTCCAAATGGTGTTCAATTTCACTGCCTTCAGGTTCTCCATTGCTATCACTGTTCACGCCGTCATCATCGTTAAAATATTTCGTAAATTCTTCGTCCGTGAAGGTTCGAACACCTGACCGAGAAGAAGTCATTTTTAATCTAAAATTAAATAAAATAGTATATAAGAACAAACAAGAATTCAATACGCCACAAGCGCGTTGTAATTCAAAAAGTTACACAAATACTAATCATAAGTCATTTTGACTCTGAGGGACATCGTATTTACAAAATGACGGCACTTACCGGTACGGCGCTGCTACTCTTGCCATTGGCCTCCCGGCAAAAGAGTTGACACCAAGAATCACGACGATTTGCGCATTCGTTTAAGAGAAATAACATGAAATGTAGGCGATGCGAGTCAAAATGACTCACATTAGTATTCTAGGGTTAAGGCATTGGCAGAACCATCAGCCTAACAGTAACTTATAAACATCGTTATTCTCTGATCACAGGCAAGTTTATTCATCAAATAAGTCGTAGTTGAAGTCAGTCTTATAAAATTAGTCAGTCAAGTCAAAGTCCCGCTCCAGTAAAACGATGGCGACCTTACTTGCTTCTATGGAGTTTTGGAAACCACAAGAAAAAACACGTTATGTCCCATTACATCACTTGCCAACACTTATGCACATACACAAATAGTTAATAGGCAAAAGGCCACCACTTTTACACATTAATACTTGAAATAACACAAGTTTAGGAAAATAATGCAGAGCGACGACATAATCTTCTTCGTGTTCCCGCCAGAACTCCGACCCTTGGTCCATTTTTTTTTATTTGTTTAAGGCATTGGCAGAACCATCAGCCTAACAGTAACATAACATCGTAGGTATTCTCTGATCACAGGTAAATTTAATTCATCAAACAAGTCGTAGTTGAAGTCAGTCATATAAAGTCAGTCAAGTCAAAGTCACACTCCAGTAAAACGATGGCGATCTTACTGAAGCTTCTTTGGAGTTTTGGAAACAACAGGAAAAAACACGTTATGTCGCACTACATCACTTGCCAACACTTATGCACATACACAAATAGTTAATAAGCAAAAGGCCACCACTTTTACACATTAATACTTGAAATAACACAAGTTTAGGAAAATAATGCAGAGCGACGACATAATCTTCTTCGTGTTCCCGCCAGAACTCCGACCCACCATGCTAGCACAGAGTAAAAGTTTATTTGTCTGTATAAAGAAAGAAACTTTTACTCTGTACTGCCTGCCTGGTGTTACGCGGGCTTTTTTCATAAGAATCTAACAAATGATTATCCAATAATTTTATTTTTATTTATTTCATACAATAAATTTGTCAGAACAATTGTTTTTTTCTTAATGCTCATCATAAAGTCCAATACTGTTCATAAAACTATTACAGCTTATATACTTAACTACTATAGCATAGCAATACTGTTGGCATATATGTATGTCTCTTCCACGAGAATATGCTTAGCCTTCACATTCAAGGCTAAATTATATCTACACATCAAACTTATCAGCACAGTATCAACTGGTATCCATATATATTACGTTATATACCTATTTGTTTATAACTGGTATCTATTTCGAGAGCGTGGGTAAGTTTAAATGCTAATTTTCTAATCATGACATATAGCACCATTAAAGCTTATACCTGTTCTTTGATGTTTAACAAGATTCTTAAAATATTGTAGACTATCAACGAAATGACATCAACTAGCTGCTATAGGTATAACGTCATACAAAAAAGATGTTTAAGTTGTGTGCAAAACACGTTTTTATGGCCATGCTTAAAAACATATTTATATAATAACATTACAGCATGTTTAAAGCAAACCTTCTGAAGTATTTTATAAAACAATCAATATTTTAAA
Organism: Leucoma salicis; assembly: GCA_948253155.1. Lineage (NCBI taxonomy): Eukaryota > Metazoa > Arthropoda > Insecta > Lepidoptera > Erebidae > Leucoma > Leucoma salicis. The sequence continues at coordinate 8,428,624 of OX411819.1, read as the reverse complement.
CAAGTCAAGTGTGTACTTAATATTGATGGTACTGAGTGAATGTTTTGATCGCCCAGTTGGCATAGCGTCTGAACAGTATTTAGAAGGCCGGATTCGCACTCCGCTGGTGGTTTCCTTTTTTTATATAACGTTTTGCTGGCTCTGTGGTGCAGCGGTAGTGTGAGCGACTGCTGATCAAGAGGTCTCGCGTTAGATCCCCGGGTCGGGCAGTATTATTGAGCTTTTTTGTAAAAAGAAAATTCCTCAGTAGCAGTAGCAGCTCGGAGTTTGCAAATGTGCCCGGTAGACAATAGGCCCCCTATTACGCGGGACTTAAACATAGCTGGCGAACGGTGGGTGCGTAATACTCCTCTACCTACCCTTTTGGGGAATACAGGCGTGATGCTATATAACATTTTCGCTCTTCGTGTTTTTATAAATGGCTGAACATGTCATGTGCTTAAAATATATATAAGTATATATATAAAAAAATTGCAAATAATATAAAGTTTATTGAAATGGAAACTATCCAAGCCCTTTCAATGTGATTCGACCGTTATAGACTGACTACCGCATTTTGGCTAAATCTGAGCCGGACGAAAACCAGTTTAATTTTTTTCTATGGTGTCCAATTTCACACGTCCACGTTAAGTGAACGAACACCAATAACAGACTAATATCCTGTGAAGTAATTACTATTGGAACTCGAATTTAAATATACACATCATTATGAAAATAAAACCTCGAATTCTGTTTGTTTTTGTAACAATAACTCTTAACTAAGGCATTTTATGGTAAGTGTAAATTGTTTGCTTGACAGTTATAGCAAAGTATTATAATTTCCACTATGTATTTCTTTTTTGTAAAATATCTTAATTTTTGAAGTTTTTTACTATGTTTTTCGTTGGAAATATTTTGATCTCTATTTTAGAATTTGAGGGATATGTTTAAGCATGTGCAATCTTTTACGAATTATATTTAATTCGCTTACAAAACAAGTGTGCTCTAAAGCACGACCGACGTTAAACTTAACAATAAATTAAATATATTATTAAAAACTGTAAGCTTTGAGTAAATTAAATTTAAAAAAAAGTGTTTTCTTTTACTACCTAAAATGAGTGAATTAAAATAAATAGTGATATTAGAGGCTACAATAAAAAAAACTATTTCCTTAATTTTATTTTAAACTTGTGTGACGATCGGAGTACGACCAATGAAAATGTCGCGATTTACTTATCGTTTCCGAACATGTATTAATACCCCCATATTTGACATACAGTATTAATAATGGTCTTGGGGCATACAAATCTTTAGCTTCACTTCATTAATATCAAGATCGATCCCGACTTGCGCCAGTTGACTTTTTAAGAAATATTTTTCGACAAAATTGAATATTGAAAGCATAAAAAATATATAATAATATATAACAAATAAGAGTACGAGAAAGAAAATGTGTGCTCGCACCTCTCTCTCTTGCCCCTACAGTAATATACGAATCGTAACTCTCTTTCTTTCTATCTTCACTAACTTATATCTCCCTCTCAACTTCTGTTCGCCTCACCCGATCAGCACTTCCGTAACGCATTCACCAGCTTACTCCCCAAGTCAAGCGTGCTTATAGAAGTATCTACTTCCATAATTGCGTTATAAAACCAATTACAGGCTAGAAATATTTTACTAGCCAGAGAATAAAGCTATAGTCTGAGGCAGCACCATTTAGTGATTAAATTCAGTAGTTTGTACTTTAATTATAATATAAATTGATAACAGCCGATGAAATAATAATATGTTATTAACCGGGATAATCAATAGATATACTATCTGTTAATACAGGTTATAAAAAGAGTGTGTTTCATCCTAATCCAGTCAGTTGTTTTGCATAATGGAGTAACATACATCTAAACATTCAAACGTCAAAATATACAAACGTTGACATCTATGACTTGACTTCTTGATTTATGAGCTTTGTGACATCTTGTCACAACTTCCGCTATTGTACGTTTCGTTTCGTGTTAGTTTCATAAACATAGGAGGTAGGTTTATAGGCCAAAATATGCTCGGTGTTTATCGAGACCATCAGCTAGTTGTTTTTTTTAATATAGGACACACAACAAAATACCGTTGACATTTAAACTAATATGATAAAGCTGAAGAGCTGTTTTTGTTTAAACACGCATATTTCTGCAACTACTGAACGGATTTGAACTAAACCTCTTTGTGTTTGATAACACACTTCTTACAATAGAATAGAGAAAGACAATAGGCTATAATATAATATTTCGCTACTACTCTTAGTAACTGAGCAAGAAGGAACTAATTAAAAAAGCACACTAAGCGGAAACGACGTAAGAGTGCGAGATTGGCTAATGAGAACCCATCTCTCATTAGAACTGCCGAATTGTGTGTTTATAATAATACTAGGATAGGTGGGACATGAGACCAGCGTGGTGGAATCTAAAAGATGACTGAGATTCGCACGCAACAGTGAAATATATATAGGTGTGAAAAAAAAAATTGTTTTTCACTTGCGGTTTTTTTACTCAACTTATTTTCACGTTGTGTGTGAATCTGTTGCCGCGCTTTTAATTCATTCCAGACTCCGTGCTGCTTCTGAGAATTCATAAAGTTTTTACTAATACACACTAGCCTTTATACAATCAAATAAGGATTAGGTTCTAAGCTAATAATTTTAACAAACCAACACAATAAGTTCTAAAATGCTCTATTGTCAAAATAAATAACAACCATTAGTAGGTAAACTGTAGTATTGCTGGCATCCCCTTAGTCATTGGCACTTTGGATTTTAAATGCAAATATTAAAAACTGGTACAGCAAAAAACATCTGTTCTACTTTTTTTCATAATCTGCATTAGTAACATTGTTTGCAGAAAAAAGTAGGTTTTATAATATTATAGCTGGCAGCACTAAATAAAATTAATATATACCGGCGCCATGCAGAACTGTTACAACATCACTTTCTAATAAGGGTTATCAATTAACGACTGTAACATAGATTATTTATTATTATGTTTAGTTTTTAGGTAAATAATGGCAATGAGTGCTTTTTCTAACCAATTTTCTGTTATAATCTTACTTTATTAGGTGCCAATGACTGATTTCTATGTGTTAATTACTTATGGTGTCAATGACTGTAATTTCAAATATTATTTTGTTCTTTTTTTGTTCTAATTAAATTGATTAATGCATTTTCATTTGAAAATATACATACCAGAGAACCCTTAGTCAATGTTTGCTGACTTTTTAAACACCTATCAATTTAAAATATATATATATCAATCTTAAATATGCTTAGAGTGCCAATCATTATACAGTTTACCCTATTTTATTACCTTTTTAAAAGGAGTCATTTTATTTTTTTATGAGGAATGGGCCCACTACAGTTTGTAACGTTTATTATTGTATTATATATCAAATCCTTCCTTAGACTCCCTAGATATCAGTAGTAATATTATCTTCTTAAACTCTAAACGGAATATTGAGAAATTAATTGAAACTTAAGAGAAACGATAAACATAAAACTCTTTGTTTTGTTATATTTGCATCCACAATTATATTTAAATCAAATGTAGCTTTTATACGTATTTAAAAAGTACATTCGATTTTGATTTAATTAGGAATCGATAATGTGCTTTACTGTACAAGTGATAAATATTTTTTAAGCATTGAGAATTCGTATTATTCTAAATAGAGATTGCCTGGTCTACTAGAGAATCTATGTTATCCTGATATTTACATACATAGATTCACGCCTTTTTCCCAGAGGGGTAGGAAGAGACCACGATTTCCACTTGTCACGATTCTTTGCTCATCTTTTTCCCTCATTCACTGTCATTATATTCGTCATACATGCACGTCGGTTAAGGGTACTTCTGACCTGACCTTTCTCGAGAACTTCTCTGATTGGGTCAGAGAACGTTCGATGTGGTCTACCCCTCTTAATAATATAATACATATTATTATTATACGACAGTAAATATTTATTTTATTAATTATTATTGAAATCATGGAAGGATAAACAAATACACGTAGTCCAATTAACAGCTTTTATTATATTAATAATCTTCATTTGCGAAATCGTCTCTCAATAATAATACCTCGTCTAAGAAAGATGCAGATGGTTCGATATTATCCTGATGGCGAGCCCAAGATAAAAACCACACAATCGAGATAACGTGTGCACAGCAACCAACAGTGTATCTTCCTACCAAACAATTACAACAATATCCAGCAAGTGCAGTCCTAAAATAAGCAGTTTGTGTGGTTCATTTAAATAGTATTCACAAACACGTGCACACCGGAGGACATAAAATGAATAATCAATCGGTAATCTGCAAGAGAAGCAGCACGCTTGTAATTAAACTAAGTAATGTATGGCAATGTTCTAGAAATAGGGGGCTGAACGGTTGCAGGCACAGACAATGGTTGTGGGATGTTACTGCTATCTGCAATCTCTAGTAGTTTAACTGGCACTACAGATCTATTAAGAGTATCATCTTGCAGTCTGTGTCTGCTGCGCAGCGCGACGGGCTTACCACCAGCAAGCCATACAAACTTGTTATAAGCGTTCCACCTATTTAAATATAAAATTATAATAGTTGATTGTCATAATATATAATTCATGCAGGCTACTTAAACTAATTTTAAAAAATATGATTTATTATCGCCATTGCATTGTATATGACTGCACAGATGGTGTAGTTTAGGTTTGGATACCGGGATCCCACCAGAGTGTTGTGGGTTTGATTCCCACATAAGACAACTCTTCGTGTGTACCACAAATGTTTGTTCCGAGACTGGGTATATTTTGTGTCTGAGAAATTGTACGTTTGTAAAGTCCCCACGATAAAAGGATTATCTCTTAATGCAGGTTGTCTAGATAAAAAAAAGGAAATATAAACATACTAATATTAGTACTTTTTACGTGATGTGGCGGTATCCACTACAAAATGAAGTTTCTTTCTGCAGATATATAAAAAACATTGTTTTTTTTGTGCTCTTCAAAAACGGAGAACCACATGAAATGCAGATATTCCGGTATCCGAATCTTCTTGTTGTCTGAGAAGTTTGTGTACTGTGTAATATTACTAAGCACTTTTTAAAAAGTGCCTCTTGTGGATTTAGGTGAAATTAAAGCAGGTACCTACATTTTAAAAATATGTAGTATATAATAGGGTTGCAATATTGGTTTCAAGCTTTAAAACTCACCTCGCTACAAATCCACTCGCAAACAAGTTGGCACACATTTTCAGTTGATTCAGAAAGTAATTGTCTTTATACATTGCGTTGAAACACAATTCACACAACGATTTACTGGAAAAGGAGCTGATTTCAAAGATTTTTTTGAAAGAAACAGTCATTGCTGTCAGTGTCAATAGGATTTGCGTTTCATTCTACTGTGATCATTACATTTATTAACATAACAAAAACATTCTCAAAAATGTAATTTAAATATTTTAAATACAGTTAAATTCATTTTAATTAATATATAATATTAAATAATCTTTAATGGCAATATTATTTATTTACTACATGCGTATTTGAATATGTTTTTTTTCAATTTGAACTACCCCGATTTTCCTTTACATTAATTATTTATGCATGTAACCTTTTATATGGAAGATTAGTTTCATGGAAGTAACATGTAGGTCCATGATTAGTTTATTTAAAATCAATACTATTACAATTTTTAATAGATTTCATATTCCGGTTTCATTTATACTTCAACTTTTGGGAAAACACATTAAAAAACGAGCTATTATTTTAGAGTATAATGGCATCATTAAACGCAACGTTTTCTAATGAGCCCAGAAAAAATTGACCCCTTTACTCGTAATCTATCTATTGTTTTCATTATGTTTACATGGGTGTTCTATTTTCAAACAATAAAAATGTGTAAGCAACCAGTCTCGTTGGAGTTATATTTTTTTCGGCGAACACCAAAAAGACTGCTCTCTGAGTGTCGTTATAAAAAAAACTATTATAAAAGAAAACTAATAGCCTTATCTTATCTTAACGGTACCGCAAATTCCTTCACAGATAAGTCCGGCCATAGAAAGTGACAGCATCGTCACTTTCCATGATAATTAAGATCTTCTTTAACCCTTTATGTAACAAACGAGTTTCTCTCTATGTAGATCAAGTGCTAGATAATTCTGCCTAGCAATTTGACATCTGTTAGTAATTACGTTAACGTAATATATTTAAATATACCTACATACCTAAATATAGAATATACCTATAGTCCTATAGTGCATCTTATTATGTACCTATGTGCCTATCCTCAGTAAGGTACCCCAAAAGGCTGACGAATGGATGGATATTACGTAAGCTGACATTCTCTTTTATAAACAAACGGCATAATATAAATTGATGTGTTAGAATCAATAACAGGATATACGGCCTTAAAATTCTACAATTATTATTAATAAATCAGTAGATGAGTAAAGTCCGTTATCAAGAGATTCAACAAATTTAATCGCATTTTAAATCACATCTGTACCCTCTAAAAAAAAGAAAGAAGTCAATATTTTTGGTAAAAATACTTTTTTTTAAATTCATATGAAATGATAAGTTGGTCCTATTTTCAACTCATTACTTATTAATATCTTTCCTGAGAGTGGTGAGGCCTGAGAGGTTAAGACTGCAGCTTGAGTGCGGCCGCCCGTACAAGTAAGTACCAACGTTACCACGTACCAATAAGTTATCCGTGATACATTTACCCATGTTCTTAAAAAAATAAACAAATTGCGTAAAACGAGTAACCATGGTAATTCTAAGTGCAGTTGACGGGTACCCAGATTAATTTGGTTCAGTTGAGTGTACTTAAGTTTTATATTACAAGCCTGAGAAATTGCGGTCAATGTCCCCAATGTACGGCGATGGATTTGAGACCAAAGAATATATTTGAATATGTAAACGGCCAGAACCAACAAAGAAAAAATGAAAGATTTACAGGTTTAATTGTAGAATAATGTGGGAGACTTACACATAATTCTGGGGCTATTCTTTGCAACAGAATATTTTAATTACGTAAAGATTAAATAAATATGCTATGTGTTCTCTTCGTCGGATGTAAAAGATTTCAAGGACTTTAAAGACAGTGGTATACCTATAGTTTAATACCCAGCCCGAGGTCAAAATCATATCTCATAAGACCATGAGGTGTGTAACCTCTGCTTTTGGAAAATCATGTGTGAATTTTGTTACGAATCATTGCGCTGCATGGCTTACAAATTTTTTAGAAGGCTTTTGAAGATTACCAACTCTAACTGGGTTAGCGTAGTGGACTACAGCCTACTTACATTCTTATTCCGAGAGGAGATCCATAACATGAATAGGATAGGAAAAAAAATTTTTTTTTAATTGCGTATGGTGGCAGACGAACAATTGCCCACTTGATGGTAAATGGTAACCGTCACTCATGGACTCAACTATACCGAGAGTATTGTCAAGCCACTGCGCGCCATGCAAATGAAAGAATAAACGGCAAAATAAAATAATCTTCTTACAGCCAAAACACACTGACGTGCTTCATGGCCGGTCACACGGGTGACGGTGGTGCTAACCCGCTCGGGCTTGTTAGCAAGTGAGTACTCCCACTTGGTACCCAGCCCTACCACCAGTAATGCAATGGGTGATGATTGCTTACTTTCCTCAGTCGCCTCGTACGATACTCGTGGAAAAGAATGTGGTGGTGACACTTGTATTCTTAGTCCGTCACCACATGGACAGAACATGAAATCAGAGGATAGAGTTATCCTCTGATTTCATCCAAAATTAATCACAAAATTAGATAAGTACCTATGGTTTTCTATCGTCGAAGGAATTTAACATATGGAAACGTGCACTTCTCTAAAAGTTGGAGACATCAAAATAGTTTCGCTTTTAAATATATTATGAATAAAATGATATACTTAGTATTAATTTTTCTTGACTAAATTTTATTCTTTTCGTGCATTGAAATACCTGCATCAAGAAGCACGCTTCAAGATATAGCTGCATATTACATTTTAATTGTCAGTAGCCTTCACGTCTTTTACGTCAATGGTTTGATTAGCCAGACAATAATTGTCTCTTATTGTCTTGATCTTTACCATCTATTTTATACATCTCTAAGTTACCGAACATTTGATTGCGCAGACACCGGTTAGATACTACCTTCCGTACGAGCTGTGGGTTCGATTCCCAGTCAGGAACGAGGTTGCTTTTGTGTCTGAGTGTACTTTGTGTCCGAAAAATTGAACGTTTATAATGTCCCCCGCGATACACGGATTATTCTTTAGTGCAGGGTGTAATCTTTAAAAAAACATTTAAAAATATAGGTAACTGTCAGAAAATGCTATTTTTAGAGTTCTATACACTTTGGAGATTACTGTCAAACTTGCACAACCATAATATACACATAATATCTAATTTTAGAAAACCGGTCTCTCAATTCTATTAATATTTTGTTATATGTGAGTTACTTACTGTTTCATAGGTATAAAATAGGTGAAGTAAGTATGTACTCGTAGTTCCCCTCTTATCAACTGACTTGATTTATTCTTTTCAATATTAAAATAGAAAAGTTGTAAACATGCAAATCTATTTAATAATAATATTTCAATAATTATGGTGTACGATGTAACTCTATATTAATCTATTGTCTATATTGTGTCTGCAAATCTGTGCTATACTTAAAAAAGTGCATAGCATATAAACTCTGATTGATTAAAGAAATTATATTTATGACCGCAAATGAAATATAATGAGAAAACGACGCAAAAACAGTCAAGAGTCTTTCAACCCAACAGTCCGCCGCACAGTGAACAATCAACGGTATATGTAAACATTGTAGTGTTTGTAAAACTTCGGTGTTTGCACAGGCGTGGCGGTAGGCGGTGACATGTAACCATTGAAGTGAACTTATACAGATATGATGTCATGGTTTAATACGTTGAAGGGGTGAGACGATAATGTAAAGTTATCAGAGAAATTAAGGACAGTGTGATAGCGGCCACGTACAAAGTTAACCACCAGCCCTGTTTATGGGAGTCGTAAAATTTATTAAGAACCTTATAGTGACCCTACCTGTTATTAGGGTACTACACCCTAATAACAAGAGAGTGCTCTCTCTCAGTCGATCTCATGCAGCTGTAGTACATCATGCGTTTTTTTAGGCATTCAGGCGCCTAGGATGTGTTTGGCTTTGAAGTTGGGTTGTCAGGTGATTAGGGTGAAGGGCAAGCCGTTGTTGGAAAATTCTTGAAGCAGCAGTGACCCTAAATCACAAATCTATACGTAGCTTATATTCACGTCTCTCATATACCCATCAGTTTTCAATAAGAAAAGCACTTTGAATATCTCTACGTATTACATTTTAGTGGGTTTCAAACCATTTTATACAAACGGACAATGCTATAATGTTGGCACTGCTGCCCCGTTTTTTTACGCCAGGTGGGTGAAAAGCTTAAGGTGGAATTATGATGTGCTCGGTATACATGCGTAATACCCACATTGTACCTTCTGGCCACCATTCATCATGGTACCATGTCATTTTGATTGCCTAGCCCTCCCTCATCGAGAGCCGCTCGCGGACCACGTGCGCCACCATCTTAGGCCTGTTTTTTCCGGGAGGCATAACTGATCTTGCCTGGATCAGTTATCATCACCCCCAGAAGGAGTTGCTGATCTTCTAACTTTTGTGCTCTTCCCCCTCCTTTGAATACATAACCTCCTTGCAAAAGGAGACAGTGTTTTTCCACCAGTTCTCGCTCCAGAACATAGCCCGAAATCACAACTGAGCGTTAGAGTACAAGCTTACTGCCGGGATAATTTTACCTACCTAGTAAATAGATACTGTTTTGTTAAAAATACCGTGTTTGGAGTCATGAAAATGACTTATAAATGTGTCTTGATGCGTACAATAATTATATACCTAATTATTTTTTTGGTGCTCACAAAATTAGAATTACTAATTTGCTATTTAACACGTATGTTTTACCCGTTTGTGCAACTAATTGCATTACGTACATATCTACAAACACGCAACACTCTCTTTATATGTATTGAAATCAATATAAATATCTATATGCTGATAAAACAGTATGATAAGCATGAAAGTGTGGTTTCCATGTGGCCCGTACATAGAATCATTAACACCTCGGTGTATTGTAATTATAGCGGGAGATTCCGTTGATTCAACAATTTTCCATATGTAAAATGAAACGTTGAGCACTGCCTTGAACAAATTATACACAGCAACGCGTGACTAGGTTTGCTAATAAACATAAATTCACTATCACAGTGTTTATCTTCGATGAAATCTGAAACTACTTATCCGAGTTTAACGTTTTTTTTTTCAAAAAATATGCCTTTTTCCGTCTTAAAAGATAGGATAGTATTTTTTAATTCATGGAAATATCTAATAACTTTTTCATGTGAATCACGCGGTACATAATAAAGTTATCAGACGAAATGATATGAACATATTAAGTAGAAAACTGCAAAATAAAGTCGTTAAATATGACATTCGAAATTTTAAAGTGACTTCTAATAGTCCGTAAGTACACACCTGTTTATTCCAATACCTTACTGGTTACCGACAAAGATAACGTATTTTCATATCAAGTGCTCAAAGCAAACATCAAATAGGTCCTATGTTGATATTTTGTAGATTACTTTAAGCCGGTAAGCCGTGTAAAAGGGTCAATACTCCCGAAACTTTATAAATACCTAAATAAATATTTGTGATCAATTACTAGGAATGTAAGTTTTTAAAGTACGATAAAGATTACGTAAGAAATCATTAAGTATTACTATTTCAAGTGCTTAATTCATACATACGAGTATTTGTTCATTTTAGTACCAATCTATATAAAATAAACGAAAAAAGTATTTTATTACTATAAATCAGATCTCCGATTCTGTAATCGATTCCCACTCAGGACAATTATTTGTGTGATGAACACAGATATTTGTACTACGTCTGGGTGTATTCTATTATACATATGTATGTATTTACAAAAAAAAAGTAATAGGTATATGTATTATAGTTTGTACTATACATATAATAACAGTATTTTGATAAGTTTAATGCGCGTTAAATGTGTTATCATGTATACTCGTATGTATTACCTATATCCGTAATCTGGTACCCATAGCACAAGCGTTAAGTTTAGTTTGGGACCAGAGGACGTTGTGTGAAAATGTCCGTGAATATTTATTTATTATTAATATTTATTTTATTATTCACTGGAATCAACTCAGAAAAAATCTCTTTTGTTATAACATTTTTAGCCATTGCCCGTGGTTATATCTCAGGTATAGGCAGGATATACAAGTGTTTTATTCCAGCCAATAGAGCTATGATAAAAAAAATGTTCATCAAAATCCGTTCAATAGTTTCAGCGTGATGAGCGAAAAAAACAGAAGCAAATTCTAAAAAAAAAATTTGTGTTCATAAATGTCTAAATGGCCCAATATAGTAATTTTTTTATCAAATTCATGTTACAGCTTTGTAATAATTAGTATAAAAGACACAGAGAAAAGAATAGAAAATTCAATAACGAAAGATAAATGTTTATGAATAAAACGTGAAGGTTGTGTGTTGTAACCTATTGTAGAACTTACCTGTGACCAAATGTTTATTTTATTATGAAGACCATTCATTTCACAAACATTTTCGTATATTCGTTCCTAAACACCATTTTGAGATAACACAGGAGCTCTAATATTTTAATATGGAACAATTCTGATCGTGACGAGAAGCACGACTTAACCTTTCCAAGGAGGATGTCTAGTATCTAATTTTAACACAGGAACGAGCCAATATGAAAGAGCAGACTTTAATACGACTCAGTGACATCTTGCTATTATATGTGTTTACTTTATTTTTTCTCAAATTCTTCCTTACTTCCTAATAACTATTATAAAACTGTAACAGAGCTTTGTCTGTACATTTAAGATATTTGAAAAAAAAAATGAATGTATTAAGGCTATATAGGCGTGTCTAAACACACAACGATTTTTTTTGGCTGTTTATCTGTTTGTTTCTTCGTGCATCACGCAAAATTTACTGAACGAATTTTGATGCAACTTTTTTATTTGATAGCTTTTGATAAGACTTAAAAAGTAGTGTACATTTTATCCCGCTACTGGATCAGGAACCTGAGATATAACCTAAAAACTAGCTTTTGGCTGCGGCGGAGCTAGTTCTTTTATATAGTACTTATATTTTCCTTATAAGATAAAACTCTACCAATTTCTAGTTTTTCTGAAGGTGCTTTTATAACTCAAAAATGGCTTTATCGATCTTAGGGAAAATTAGTAAGGAGTTCTAAGTATATACTGATTTGTATGCATGTTTTGCAGAATATTATTCAAAGTTTTAAAACTACGTCACTCTATTTAAAGTCTCTTAATATTCTTAATTTTCACTTTAAAAGCTTCGAAACTATCTCAATATATATTTGTAAATAGCCAAAGCTATTGTGTGGGAGATTTAATGATAAGCTTACGTTCAAAGTGAGTCCATACAAAACCCTATCCATTTCGTTACTTACTTATCTTTTAACGTGTAAGCCGCTGAACAACTATCGAATTTAGATTGTTTTAGAGGAACTAAAAAAACAAAAGGTGGCTTAGTCGGTGAAACTGTGTGAAACCTTTATAGTAGGTTCTTAAGTTAAGGATTAAGAACATTCACACTTAGACTTGAATTTAGAACCTTATTTTTATTAAATATTTGACTTCAGACTGATGCGCCTAAGTAATTTGTCAAAATTTTGTATTGATAGGGGAAAAAAGGTGGAATTTAGAAAATAAAAACTTTAACAATAACGTCGCAAGCGAAATTTAAATATCGCTTTATTAAAAGATCTTCCTTATAAAATTTGTATCCCAGAAATTGAGATTCAGTTTTGCAGATTGATTGGCGAAAAGACACCCATAAGTTTTAATTTACTATTTTAACAGTTCTCTGGTTTTTAAAATATGTGGGTGGCAAACTGACATACGGACAGGATAAGCAAAAGGTTTGGATTCTGACGCTCTCACTCACCATATGAAAAACTTCTATGGGAACGTGGTACTTCGCCCCACTGAAGGAATGTAATATGGTTCCGGTGGCCCACCAATAAAGGCGGAGAGACGGCACACGGCGGGTTTCTTTAGTGGGTGAGGACCCCACACTACCCTGTTCGTTGCCCCGAACGACGGGGTGTGCGGTTAGGTACATTTTTTCCGCCTAAGCCCCTTCGCCGATAGAGTCGGCCTATTCATGCTGGGACAAGCAAGGCTCGTTCCAGCTTTATTACATACGTAGTAGGCAAAATTGCGACTTTGTCCACGTAAAATTCGATTTATTTATAAAATCTTGGTCTTGGCCTAATATTTTCAAGACGATTGATCAAGGTAATTTAGCATTGTAAAATATAAGCTGCATTTCGCTTCCTAAAATCCCTCCTATGCCCTTTTACGGGCTTCATACTTTTACTCTATGCCAAACTACATTAAAATCGCCTTATAAGCGATAAAAGTGTGACCAACAGAGTTTTTTTCACACTTTTAACATTAGTACCAAAATATAAATTTAAGCGTAATGTTTAATATTCTACAGTTTTAGCACAAATATATTTCTTCTACGATTGCCACATTAATTCACTTACTTATTACTTATCGACATAACTTTTGCAATAACACAAATAACAGATTATTTGAAATGTATATTATCGATACTATACGTATACATAACACATATTTACCGACAACACTACTACAAGGTAAGTATGTATAATATGTATTTAGTTCAACGACGTGGATGGAATACAATCTTTGCTTTTCACACAAAAACCAGACATTAGGGTGTATATCATCAGCACGTTACATCGTCTCCTTGGAATTTACGTCATGTCATAAAAAGATACGTGATAGAAAAAATGAACGGCTGGGTGGTTCAATCATAGTAACTCTTAAAGAATCCTTGATCCTTGCGTCACCGCGTCAACAAAGCGTTGCCCACGCGCTAATGTATTCAACACGGCGATTGATGAAGTATAAAATTTCTTCGTACCGTCTCACTCACAATGGAATTATGATAATTTATCGGTTGGCTTGTGCCGGCCGAGTGTGTGGGAACGCGCGCGGCACGGGCTTTCCCACGAGCCTACTTTGCAACGAAGAACGTCTCTTTAACTGTATACAGAAGCGTCGCTTACGCCGTTATCTTATCGAGTGTCAAATGAATTTTAATATGAAAAGGACGTAAGAGCAAAGCGGTTTCTTATACTAACACTTGTAGCCTATTCATAGAGCGTTGGTAAGACATACGACGTTTTACTGTCTGGAGTGGTGAGACAGAATTGGAGTAAGTAGCGTCACGCGGCGTCGACCGCACAATGGGTCGGTGTCTATGTCGACTCGACTAGCGGTGCTGGGAACAAACTCACACCTTTGCAAGGTGATAGTCAATGTTATTGTTTTGAGTGACTAATTAGCATCATGTTTTTAACATGCAAGGACGTGAGTTCTAATGTTAATATGTTTACTACTTTTGACATAGAATATTTGTCAAAGCCTAATGGTTTGTCAGTATTTAAACTCGTGAACTCTTATTAAAATTCCATAATTCATTTTTAGGTAATATTTTAAGAGTTTAATTGCCTGTCAAAAGTTCTTAATATTACAAAGTGGAAATATTACATTGATATATATGCTTTTTTAAGTATGGGAAACGAGAAGAAGTAATAACGTGGAAATATTTTGTAATAATATGTCTTACATTGCTGACAGGCGTACAAGATTGTTGTAGGTAGAGCGGCAACATTTCTCGAAGTAGAGCACAAATAATAATTATTAATAGCGGTAAGCAGTAAAAAGTGCGATAATAATTTCTATTCGTCAGCCTGTCTGTGTGACCGACGGAGGCGATAACACGCCCCGTGTCGCCGCAGACTTGCGCCTTTGCCACTAGGCTGGCAGGGTTGCCACCTTAATAGATATAAAGTTGCAGAGATTTTGTATTTAAAATGTATAACTCATTTCCCAGAAATAAAATGGTGAGCATTATATTTAGCTAAATTACTACAATAAACAAAACAATTTCGTCATCTGCAAACATGCCTAAGTTTACAGTCAGACTAATGCCTAGTTCCTATATCTAGTTGAAAGTAAACCGTAAATTTACTTCACAGTACATACACTCAGGAATAATGTAAAATCATTCTGTCCTGATATTGAAATGTACACATACGTAATTATTATGCGTGATCATTCGAAAATACGTCATCAAAACTAGTAATAACTAATAATATAACGCACATACGCTGTCGATAAAATGAATACATTTTCCTTGTCTCATATTAGGGGAATATAATTAAAAGCCACGAGTCATTTGAAAGGAATAATAGCCGTTGTGACGTTTATTATTGGCGCGCAAATCACGGGGAGTTTCTTCGTATAGGTACGTGTCTATAGGAAGGAAAAGAGGGTGCGCGTGGGAACGCGCGTTGGCCAGGTGTCATCAGCTGAGACCCTCAGTGATTTCAGACATACAGCTGTTTGATCTTACCGGTTCTGATATAAGAAGAATTATTATTTCTATCTCACTCTTTCACACAAAGTATC
This sequence comes from Leucoma salicis, assembly GCA_948253155.1. NCBI lineage: Eukaryota > Metazoa > Arthropoda > Insecta > Lepidoptera > Erebidae > Leucoma > Leucoma salicis. The sequence goes on along the minus strand of OX411819.1, from coordinate 8,413,021 downwards.
TTAAATAAGAATAATTCTTAAAGTATAGTTAAAAGGATTTGTGTAATAGAATTTTTCCGTGTGTCATTATTTATTACATACACTATTTAATATTCGTAATTATAAATATATACTTTGGCATAATTACCGTGTTGACAGTAATTTTTGTTATAATAATGATTTGGGTAACAGGGATATTATGTGAAAATATTTTATACTAGCTGAAACCCGTGACTTCATCTGCGTTGCTTAGGTAATATGCACTTATAATAATAGTTTTTCTTAAAACTAATCTTTGCCGGCAGCTCTGCCGCAGACAAAAGCTAGTTCTTGGCTTATATCTCAAGTTCTCCAAATAAAATATATACCAGTTTTTAAGTCTAATCAAGAGCTATCAAACAATACAAAAAAAAATCAGTTCAGTATTTATTGCGTGATGTAAGAACAAACAAACAGACAAAAATTCTAAAAAAAATGAGTTTAGAGATGCCCAAATATCTTAAATACAATGATTTTTTGCTACTACTTACTACTAATCATCACGCCATTTCCCTTGCGGGGTAGGCAGAGAGAACAGAGTGCCAAAAGACTCTATTCGTGCATACATCTCTCGCTCCCTCAACACTCATAATTCTCTTCATATACACTCGCCGGTTTCGAAGACTCCTGACTCCATCTTTCTTCAATGCATGACCGCTTTGGTCTAAGAAGGTGAATCTCGAAACTAAGAAAACCTAATTGATCTATCTATCCAGTAGTTTTTCCGCGATGCGAAGAAACGGCAGACCTCTATCATTTTATTTATATACATATAAATACTCTATAAAACATTTTCTACTAACACAACAATATATAGTACTCAAAACTATCTAAATTAAACTATATCAAGATAACTTATTAATACAAATAAAAACTCAATTTTTGAACGTGCCATCCCTACTTTTATCACGGGCGTTTTGCCACAATCGGGTGTAGGGCGCATAAAAGAACAGCGCGGGCCGGCGCGCGCGCCATTCGCTCTTAGATCGTCGCGCGCGCACCAATGATTCTCCCCGCCCGTACAATGTCGCCGCCGCACGGCGCTTTCCATCCACCGGCGCACGCGCAACCTGACGAAGAACCCGTCTCCAGAACATACCAATACAGAAAAGTCATGAAGCCAATGCTAGAAAGAAAACGGAGAGCACGTATCAACAGATGTCTCGACGAACTCAAAGATCTTATGGTTACCGCCCTCCAAGCAGAAGGAGAAAATGTTTCGAAGCTGGAAAAGGCTGATATCCTAGAGCTAACCGTCCGTCACCTCCACAGCCTGAAGAGAAGAGGACAATTGGTGCTAAAGCCTGAAATGTCTTATGCAGAGCGCTTTCGTGCTGGATTTACTCAGTGTGCTACGGAAGTGTCTCAGTTCATAGCAAACGCTACGCTAGCTGCTAATGCGATGCAGCGTCAAGGTCCTGTTGATCCTCAGGCTGGAGCCAGATTATTGCAGCACTTAAGTAATTGTATAAGAAGATTAGAGAATCCTCAAGTGGTACAGCCTCAACCAGTTGTACCAAATGGAGTTGCAAGACCTACGCCTCTGCAGGCGATTGCTCCTGGACCTCCTCCACAACAGACTATTCAGAGAACAGTGTTACCAGATCGAGGAGTGAAAAGGCTTGCGGAGATGGAGCCAGAAGTCGTACACGCAAAGCGTGCATATGCACCGCCTTCGCCGCCGCACAGCCCCGCCTCCGAGACAGACTCCGCCCAGTCGATGTGGCGGCCGTGGTGACTGCTCCTCATGAAGCATGCTTAAGAACCCTGTGACAGAACCAATCTTTCTCATATACAAACTCCTCTTCCTTACTAGGGAATAGACGCTACTCAAAGGTACAATTATTTTGGGATTTGGATGGAGATACCTTTTGTCAGTTTTTTACGTAGAGGTGCATGGTATAATTATGAGAACTTTGTTTAAATATATTTGCATACGTGAGAATTGTTGTGTGATAAATAATGATTATTGTTGTTTTTTTCTATTAACGTTCCTAGAACTGATGTGTATTAAAGAAGTATGGATTCTCATTGTCGCTTTGTTTGTTGAAGTTATTTTTTAATTTAATAAATTAAGGTTTTTGTTCCATTAACATTTGTTATTTTTATATTCCTAACTGCTACGTCTTCCATGAATGCATTTATTTTGATAAGTATCAAAATGTTAGCACCTAAGTTAACTGTGATAATGTGATAAATGATTACTCTTGTAGGGATTGTTAGATTACGAATTAATCGAATAGATTTTGTTTGCAGTAGGATAATTAGTGCTAAATACAATAAACAATGTTAGTAAAATATTTGTTTTGTTTTTAATAGATATCTCCTAATATATCCATTTTAAATGTCTATTCAAAAACTTTCCATTAATATTAGAACAAAATATTATGGGAGAGGTGTATACAGGGAGTTTCTAGTAGACGTAAGACTAATAATATACTGCTATTTATAATAAATATATTTAACCTTAATGATTAAATATTTTTAATTTAATCTTTCTGTAAAGGAATATTTAACATATTCATTATGTTATTAACACAGTAGTAATCGGAAAATAAGCAGGTAGGTATTAAAGGGTTAGGTATATAAGTAGAGTATTTTCTCACATCTCTTGTCTTATTGAATATTTCCCAAACATTTTTAGATGATATCTATAAAAATCATTACGAACCAACTTCCGAAGACGAAAATTAAATTACTTTGAATAAATAAATAAATATTTACGGACATTTTCACACAACGTCCTCTGGTCCCAAACTAAGCTTAACGCTTGTGCTATAGGTACCAGAGTACGGATATAATACATATACTACTTTTTTTTTTGTAAATACATACATATAATAGATAAAAAATACCCAGACGCAGTACAAATATCTGTGTTCATCACACAAATAATTGTCCTGAGTGGGAATCGAACCCACGACCTCGTGCACGGAAGTCGGTTACACTACCGACCACGCCACGAAGCCCGTCACTAATACACACACGAATAATTATATCAGTCACAGATCTTATGATGGAACCCTGCGGGTGTATTGGCAAGTGGCCTAGTACCTCCATTTTTAAGCCGAGTCAATTAACTTGCGCTGAAAATTTTTTGACAGTTCCACAGACACTGTGAAGGGGTTAAATATAATCGACATCTAGTGCATAAGTATTTGTTCTCGATTCAATACCAGGTACCCAAATATTTTGTTAACCGCTACAAGTCTGGGTGTGCGTTTACGGCCTTATTGGTTAAATGACAGAAGAATTGAACATCTTACTGTGACGTCTTGAGATCGAATCCCGCGACGTGCAAAATGTCTTTAGGTAACTACATCATGAATTATAATTAAGAGTACGAAATCAGGGATTGTATTCAGGGAAAATGTTTGCTTACCCTTTATTATTCCAGGACTTACTTACGTAGGTATACGAAATATGATTGTGTTATACCTTCATTTACGTCTTTGTAGATAAAGTGTGGATAGAGTAAGTGTAACCAAAAATTAATTCTTAAACGGTCGTCTACGATATAAAAATAGAGTCTTCTATAGTAGAGTAATAGAGTCCGAGTAGAGAGATAATTCCCCAGTTTAAGGATTTGTATCTAACAATATAGGTAGAGTAAATCAGAAGAATCCTGACCGCAGCTAGGGATTCAAAGTACGTCACTCGAGCTTAATAGTGTTGCTCCCGAGATGGACACTCGACTACTTTTTATCACCCTATGAGAAAATTAATAATTGTTACTTATAGATAAGAATAATAACATTTTTATTTACATGTAATTAGAAACAATAAGACAACATAGAAATAATTAGAGGCTAATGTTTATACCATTAAGTTTTTTTGTAAAAAGAAAAATTCTCAGTAGCAGCCCGGAGTTTGGAAATGTGCTCGATAAACGGAATGGGCTCGCCCCCTATTTCGTGGGATTAAACATAGTTGGCGAACAGTGTGTGTGTAATACACCTCTGCCTACATTTTCGGGGGTACAGTACCTATTACTTGTTGATACAATGTTTGTGATTGATCTCTTTAGTAATTTTAACTTTTACTAACAATATCCACATTCCAAATTCAAATTACTTTTAGTCCTTTGGGATGAAAGACGTACTTTAGTTTCTGTTTACGAATAATAAACTAGCTATTTTCCAATAGCTAGTTTATTATAGTGTGTGTGTAATACACCTCTGCCTACATTTTCGGGGGTACAGTACCTATTACTTGTTGATACAATGTTTGTGATTGATCTCTTTAGTAATTTTAACTTTTACTAACAATATCCACATTCCAAATTCAAATTACTTTTAGTCCTTTGGGATGAAAGACGTACTTTAGTTTCTGTTTACGAATAATAAACTAGCTATTTTCCAATAGATGTTATATAGAATAATATTAACCCAATTTAAAAAAAACTAGCGGCCTCTCATATCACACAGGCATTTGATGTATAAGACGCGTTAAGACCTAGCGTTTCATTATCATTAATAATAACTTAATTAACTTTATATTGCACTTAAGGCAATAATTATCCCCATTTCCTTAAGCAGCAATTGCATGGGAAAAAATATGTTCATACACTGTTAAACTACTCTTAAAATTAGATTATTAAAGCTGATATTGACTTCTCTGTTCTCATTGCACATCTCCATTCAAAATGAAATCAGTTTAGTGTTGTTTAATAAAATATCCAATTAAATTTCTTTGTATTGTAACATGTTCACACGCGATCCGACAACTGTGACATGTTCTTACTTAATACGTCATTCTAAAGTGAATGATATGTTAAAACTAGTACTGTTAACGGGATTATACCATGAAGGCTATATTATGCTAGTGCATAAGACGTTATTTTTAATGAGCGTGAGAAGATCCATAATCATACACAACAAACCCACAGGTTTCTCATAGCTTATTTGCAACCAAGCGTAGGATACAGAAGACTCGTGCAGAAGAGTACCCAGAAGTATAACAGTCACATTTCACCTACATACCCAATAACGGCAAAATAATTCGATAGTTCGGATATGTGGAAAGAAAGCCGGACGAGTGACTGGTTAAGGCGGGAATAAATGTTCCTAACTGCACACCCCGTCGTTCGGGGCAACAAACAGGGTAGTGTGGGGCCTTCACCCACTAAAGAAACCCGCCGTGTGCCGTTTCTCCGCCTTCGTTGGCGGGCCACTGGAACTATGTTACAATCCTTCGGTGGTACAGCACAGGTGGTGGCACTTTTTGGTCACCCATCTGATTGCCAACCGAGTTGATTGCTTAATCTTGCCAATAGTTCAAACTGCAAATGCAAAACAAGGCGTCAACCTCGGCAAAGCCTCTCAACCAATTAATTACTAGCAAAAAGCTGAGCTTTGTGAGGGCTCGCGAAGTTTTCTACTTAATTTGATAATTTTCGACAGATAAAATAATATTAAATAAATATTCACGGACATTTTCACACAACGTCCTCTGCTCCCAAACTAAGCTTAATGCTTGTGCTATGGGTACCAGATTACGGATACAATACATATATTACTTTTTTTTTTGTAAATACATACATATAATAGATAGAAAACACCCAGACGCAGTACAAATACCTGTGTTCATCACACAAATATTTGTCCTGAGTGGGAATCGAACCCACGACCTCGTGCACGGAAGTCGGTTACACTACCGACTACGCCACGAGATGGCGTTAGGAATACAATAAAATTCTAATTAATTAAAATTTTATATTTTTTATGTTTTTATACACATACTATGTTTTATGATAGATAACACATCTAGAAATAAATTGAAATTACTATGTCAAAGCCCAAATCTGAAAGTGTGATAGTTTCTCAGTAAAGTGTACCACAATACGCATAGATTGTGGAATAGTACTAGTATATAGTACTATTCTATAACAATAATAAATGTATTTACAAATCAGACATATATGCTGTATTTCACAAAACGCCAAATAATTACATTCCAGAATTAAGCGAAGTCTTCAAATATCTTTATGTGAATGATATTGGATTACGTTATTAAATTTACCTAACTGTAAACAAATGATGTTATACTTACCCAGCGCAAGTAGTTTCAGTTTGCGCAACGATATTTGTACCTAGTAGTTCCGTTAAAATCGACCGGATCTGATTTACTGCAATTTAAAGAATAGAGATATAATGACACAAACAAACAAATAATCAATTTATTATGTACTGACATTGTTATGAAATTTGAATTTGTTTGCTCAGGTAGGTATGTGCTATCAAGTTTAAGACTGTTGCTGATCTAAGTGGAATGGAGTAGAAGTCGATAATCTTGAGATTTAAATCTCTTTTTGTAAAATAAATGGACTAAATAACAAATTATTTGTGATAAATAAATGGACTAAATAACAAATTATTTGTGATAAATAAATGGACTGAAGAACAAATTAAATTAGCTGAGCATAGTGGTAAAATACAGAACACAGTTTTTAACATTTCATTCTCCATCCATTCTCCATCAGCCTTTCAACGTCCACTGCTGGACATAGGCCTCCCCAAGAGAACGCCACAATGAGCGGTCCCGTCATGGGGGATAATGCCGTAAACGCCACGCTTGGCAGGCGGGTTGGCGATCGCAGTGGATATTCTTAATACTCGAGGGAGTGCTGCTGCCCACTCCTCTAAAATGTATAAATAGACTACTTTTTGTACTACCTACTTTATATCAAGATATTTGCCCTATTGAAAGAATTATTTTACTTACTGGTATTCAGTGCAGAAGAGGTAAACTTGTAAAATACATAGTTACAATAGTATTTCTGTAGATAATAATAATACAACCTGTATTTTTGTTACAAATATTTACATACTAATCCAATGTAACACTCAGGTTTTCTATCAGAGTGAAAGGGATTTAGGCATAGTACACTAAGGTAGCCCAGTGTAAGTTGGCAGATACTACAAGCTGTTAAGAAAATATCTGAGGCTTGCAGGCTTCTTCACGATGTTTTCCTTCGTCAAGCCGTGATGATTTGTCAACAAATACCTACATATAAACATAATTTAGAAATTTTCGAGTAAGCAGATGCGTATGTTTTGCGAGATCTTACCAACTCGATAATCAATTGCGGATTGAACTTAATACCACTTTTCTTGCTGGTGTCCGCTAGACCAGCACTGCAATCAAACAAAGATTAAAAAATATTAATATAAGAATAAAAATCGCAAAAAAGCGATCCCATTAAAAAGCCATAAAATATTCGTAATTTCTACGATATCTGCTGGTACCATTAACAAATTGCATATATTGTGTTAATGCTGTTATAAAACAGAGCTAGATATGTTGTTTTCAAATAGTTTTTAAATTTAGTAGCATAACGAGAACATTAACAAAATTCCCGCCGATAATATGATTATATATTTATTAAAAGCATAATATACTTTGAATACTTAAACTCGTGTGATAAGATCTCTGATAGTCTGCACCTTACAAAATTATATGATTTTAAAAGATTTTATTTAACGACGACGTAAGAGAGCGAGTAGGTATGAAAGAGAGTATTGGTGTAAAGATGCGAAAGGGAATGCTCCGATGGTTCGGACATGTGGAAAGAATGCCGGATGAGCGACTGGTTAAGAAGAAGATATACAATACGAAAGTGGAAGGATGTAGGTACAGGGGGAGACCGAGACTCACCTACCTAGACCAAATCGGTCATGTATTGAAGGAAGGTGGAGCGTGTATGAAGAGAGTTATGAATGTTGAGGAAGCGAGAGATGTATACAAGAATAGAACCTCTTGGCACTCTGTTCTCTCTGCCTACCCCGCAAGGGAAATGGCGTGATGATAAGTAAGTAAGTTATTTATCAGATAGAGGGCTATGATGTTATCGAACAGATTTAAAATTTGGACGCATAACGGGAAACAAAAGATACCCCGCCATTTTAGAAGTAGTGAGCGTCGAAACGAGTGCGCATGAGCATAGGAATTAGTTCTGTAAAGCGTAATTGGAACATTTCGAACGCGTTCGCGTGAGGGCAACCGTGGGAAGCGCCCGGTGAAAATACTACGGATCGCCGCAATTTGGGATTTCGTTACGGCAGTAAGCTTTTTTGGTATCAGATGATAAACAATTTGGAAGCCTTGATGTGTAGGTAATGTCTCGAATTTGCTTCAGTGAAGATTTAACGGTTCTGTTTTACGTAGGGATATCATGCGATAGTAATTTGTTATAGACATCGTGACGATCAAAGTTTGTTAGTTGTAATAATTTTACTATAGACATATTTTGGTTTTTAAAAATAAGATAGGGGGTAGTATAAAAAGCACGTCTATTGCACGCGTCATAAGCGAAGCATGGAGGTGTGTTCTACTCCCGTTTTACACGGAACAACTGATTTTTCAAACTTAAAATGTCTCTATTTATCATATATTGCACTTGTAAAACAATATCTACACACACATATAAAGAATAAACACGATTTTTAACACTTATGATATTTTTGATGTCATTTTTGTTATTTAAACTAGTTAAAAAACCACGGCTGGTGCAACTCAGCCGAAACGTCGAGGTTAGTCAAAATAATAGTATTTTGATAAGTTTTATGCGCGTATAGACCCGTTAAATGTGTTTTAATAGTTAAAAAAATGTTTGAAAAAAATCTGGCTTGGACGTCCGTGAGTTGTAGGTAATGTATGTTAACACGATAACGACCAAAATACTTTATTAATCGAGTCTTTTTTTTCGTTTACGAATTATTATGACTAGGAATAGAACCCTGTTACTTTTCACGTTCTGATTAGACGTGGTTTAATTGTTATTAAATAAACAAAAAAATACTGAACATTTACGCTCGACGCGACACCAAAACCAGCGCCATTCATGAGAACTACCTTTTTTACGTACGCATAGCCACCGGTAGTTTTACTATCGTCAACAGAACGCTGTTCGCCCGGCCGGTACATTGTTTTTTGTTAAAAGAAAGTTCTTACCTTTGCTTGACGAACTGATGATATTTGCCAAGTATAATAACTATTTTATCCATAAAAATAATTAAAAACACTAAACACACGTAAATAATAACACACCAACGTTATACAATACGAAAAAAACATATTTTACATTCCACAATTTTTTTGCGTGGCCTTGTCGTGCGCGCGGCCCGGAACTGAGAGGTAGACCAATATAGAAGTACTTCTTAAAATTAGCGCTAGATGGCGTATAAGACATGAAACCCACATTAGTACTTTTTGAAATTAGCGCTATCTATGTGATTTATTGAAAACTAGTTAGTAAGACCAATACATTATTAGTTACTTATCAAATAATCAATTTTATGTTGAAAAATGAAGATTATGAGGCCTGCAGTTTTGGATTTTCCAAAGTATTTTTTATAATGTTTGTGTAGTTTTTAAACACAAAAAAAATGTTTATCATATATCTGGATAAATGTCTACAAAGGTTGAATGAAAAGAATGTGGGAGTTCAAATGGGCGACTCAGTGGTTAACTCTCTGCTATATGCAGACGATGCGGTTTTATTAGCGCAGTCCGCAGCTGACCTGCAAACCCTAGTTGACGTAATGGCAGAATTGTAAGAAAAGGGGCCAACGTGTTAATGTGAGCAAAATCAAAATAATGGTTTTTTGAAAGAGAAGAAGCCAGGACAGATGTTAGAGTAGCAATAGGAAAAGGTGTGCTAGAACAAGTGGATGAATTTGTATATCTTGGATGTGGATTCGGATTGTGGAGTCGGGATGGAAGGTATCAGCAGTCATCACCGCTTTTTTTTTGTTTAGGCGGGAAAAAATGTACCTAACCGCACACCCCGTCGTTCGGGGCAACGAACAGGGTGGTGTGGGGCCCTCACCCACTAAAGAAACCCGCCGTGTGCCGTCTCTCCGCCTTTATTGGCGGGCCACTGTAACTATGTTACATTCCTTCGGTGGTGAGCGGCAGTCATCACCTGAGACAGAGGGCACGTGTCGCAATACACAACGCAGTGCTTGTCCCAACGTTATTATATGGAAGCGAGATTTGGGTATGCAAAAAGGAGCATGAGAGTAAAATCAATGCGGTTGAAATGCGATCTCTGCGGAGAATCTGCGGAGTGAGGCTGACTGACCGCATTCGTAACGACGACGTAAGAGAGCGAGTAGGTATGAAAGAGAGTATTGATGTAAAGATGCGAAAGTGAATGCTCCGATGGTTCGGACATGTGGAAAGAATGCCGGACGAGCGACTGGTTAAAAAGATATACAAAGCGTAAGTGGAAGGATGTAGTTACAGGGGGAGACCGAGACTCACCTAGACCAAATCGGTCATGTATTGAAGGAAGGTGGAGTCAGGAGTCTCCGAAACCGGCGAGCGTGTATGAAGAGAGTTATGAATGTTGAGGAAGCGAGAGATGTATGCAAGAATAGAGCCTCTTAGCACTCTGTTCTCTCTGCCTACCCCGCAAGGGAAATGGCGTGATGATAAGTAAGTAAGTAAGTTAAACACAAAATAAATATTTTAAAATTAAAAATAAATTTCTCCCATTCCAATTTAAAAAAAATCTAATTCAAATATGTATTTATTTCATAGGCCTATTATATAGTACTTAAAATCCTCAAGAATTCACAAATAATTACCACGAGCGCCTGAGGCGAGTGCATCTGCAGCAACAAAGTGGCGATAGCAATCGCCATAAGTCGGATTCCTATTAAAGCCTTTCACAAGAAGAACCCGGCAAGAAACTCAATTGTCACATTTATAATTAAAATAATTAATAAATATTCACGGACATTTTCACACAACGCCTTCTGTTCTCAAACTTAGCTTAACACTTGTGCTGTGGGTACCAGATTACGGATATAATAAATAAATTACTTTTTTTTTGTAAATACATACAAAAATTAGATAGAAAACACCCCGACGCAGTACAAATATCTGTGTTCATCACACAAATAATTGTCCTGAGTGGGAATCGAACCTCGTGCACGGAAGTCGGTTACACTACCGACTACGCCAAGAACCCCGTCGAAATTCGCCAATGTATTAAATTTTAATATACTTATTATACATAATTAAAATGACATGTAAAAATGCTACACCAAGATGACATATACCACATAAAACAAAACAAAAATGAGGAGAAGCTCAAGTCCATTTTATTTTATACTCAAGATAATCGACAAAGGTTTATTAGAAAGTCTAATTTTTATAGTTTTCTTAAACTTATTTAATGACATGTTTTGGATATTTTCAGGAATTTTATGTGAAATTCTGTGGAGACGAGTACTGTGTGCAATAAGATTGCTTTTGTCATTGATAATTATGGTAAGTGACGATACTTTTTACTCTTATTGAAATTAATAAAAGAAGTCATTTTGATAGCATGTATGTGTAAGATGGAGCGAAAGGATAATGCGAGACACAGCTCTAGGAGTACCTACGATTGTTTTAGGCTGATCTTCTGTGAGAAAGCGGTACTTTCTCGATCTAGCCAGCCTTTTCATGCTGAGCAAGGCTCTATCACTAATAATAGGTAAGACACATATCTAAGTATTCAGTGAGGTTATGAACGCTTACATCTTATAACAATAGAAACTTGAACACCTGATCCACTTACAATAGGTAATACGTCAGCGATATCATTTATATCAATGACAGTATAATTGCTACAAAAAATAGTGTAATCTAGATTGTAGCGTCACCTTGATTTGTTACATGTTATTACCAATCAATAAACCTTTCATGACAATCTCAGTCACATCTCACAGCTTTAATTTATTGATTTGATTTTTATTACTACACAAATAATTGGTTTATTTACCCGTCTTATATACATTTGCACTGTATTGGCCTTCTATTATATATTTTTTCTTTTTAAATAATAGCTACTCGGTTTGAGTATTTGTCAAGACTTATTAGGGATATATTTGTTTTACACATTTAAGTTTTATTAATAAAACAAGTAACAGTGAAAGTCTTTTTAAAGTACAAATTATTGGTGAATAAGGAAAAAGAGATTTTTTTGTACGAGCGGGAAACGAACCCGCGTCTTTTCCAATCCGGGGAAATGCTCTAAGCCACTGAGCTATCGTACAGATCTTTCGATCATCCCAATCTCCTTATCACATTTGTCTTTACGACCAACGCCATCTATCGGAATGCTTTACATGTATTAAACCAATATAGTAAGTTTAATTTTGCTCAGTGGCTTAGAGCGCTTCCCCGGATTGGAAAAGATGCGTGGTTCGATTCCCGCCCCTACTAAAAATCTCTTTTTTTTTTATTCACAAATAATTTGTACTTTAAAGAGTAGCGGAGCATGTCAATTGATAAAATAATAGATCAAAAATGAGTGAGTCATTTCAAATTAGTCATAGTCAAGTCAAAGTCAAGCCTCGGTAATGTGGTGGCGACTTTACTGAGAAGCTTCTATGGGGTTTTAGAGGCAACGGGAAAAAACACGTTACGCTGCATTACATCACTTGCTAATACTTATGCTCATACACAAATAGTTAATTAGTAAAATTCCACCACTTTTACACATTAATACTTGAAATAACACAAGTTTTGGAAAAAAATGTAGAGCCATGACATGATTCTTTCATTTTCCCGCCAAAACTCCTTGTATATCGTTTCCAACCAGCCAAATTGCTACTATAAATAAGTTTAAACTAATAAGGATCGTTATTATTTAGCAATGGAGTTGCTCCAGATTAAAACATGTTTTTAATTTTCTCTTTCTTCTGAAGTCATCATTCATACGAGTACAATCCATCCCTAGTGTCAACATTCATTATATGTCATACAATAAAGCGTGTCCGTGGTTATGTGACATATTTACTTTTCTGTAATTTCTTTAATATTTTTTATAACATAATGTTAATTTTAAATTTATTAGTTACTACTTAGATGCCGTGACTTCATTCATGTAGACTTTATAATATAGGTTGAGCAGAAGGTAATGACGTGACAGCATAAGAAACAAATAAACACATTTGCGGCTTTAAAATAATAATATTATAGTAAGAATGAGGTCACTAAAATTTTATTTTCGAATGGTGGTGACTTGGTTTGCCACCTATCACATCTCGTTACCTCGGGGGTGAAATGACATATATTTCAGTGGCCCGCCAACATAGGCGGAGAGATGGCACACGGCGGGTTTATTTAGTAGCCCTGAACGACGGGGTGTGCGGTTAGGTACATTTTTTTCCGCTTTAACAAAAAAAAAGGTGTATGTATTTCTATAGAGGATGCTCTTATCCTCCTAAAAGATTTACACTACAAAGAAGAATATGTATACCTACTTGTTTAAAAATAATTTCAAATATAAAAATTTATTTTTTTAACAACAGAATTATTAAGCTTATTAAAGACAATCTCTCAATGTAAACAGCGTAAGCAATCGCAGGAAGTGATGTGAAAGTATATTTTAGGAGCACAGTTCTGACAACTGGTTCACCCGTAGTTTACCGGTGAGTATCCAAGCTGGGTTACTGGGGTCAAGCTAGTTATTTCGTGTGAATACTGGTAATTAACAGCATCCTGTTAAATTGTAGTAGATTTCAATGTAGTTAGAAGATGAATGGTACTTTCCAAATCACCTCGAACTTCTAAACATGATTCATAAATAAATACAAAGTGCGAGAATGTGAAATCGAAAAGGATCTTAACCTGGTGTGCTCCTGGAGAAAATTCGCCAATTCGGTTTTCCAGGTTTTACAAGTTCAAATCCTGCTCGTGATTATTATTTTCGATATTTTGATCTGAATTTTAGCACTTGACATGCTCAGCTCAGAATAAATTTTGGATAAAACTGAGATTTGGATTAGCGGTCCAGAGAACTATTTTTTTTTTCAACATCCTTTGGTACTAAACTAAGCTTAACGCTTGTGCTATCGGTACCAGACTACGGATATAATACATATTATATTACTTTTTTTGTAAATACATACATATAATAGATAGAAAACACCCAGACGCAGTACAAATATTGTTATATATGTTCATCACACAAATAATTTGTCCTGAGTGAGAATCGAACCCACGACCTCGTGTACGGAAGTCGGTTACACTACCGACTACGCCACGAGGCCTGTCGCAAATGCTTAAAAATATATATAATAATATCAAAATTATTATTCATAGTTAAAAAAAATACTAGATACGTATAATAAATTGACCCTTTATTTTCAGGCTGGTGTTAACACTAGAATTGAAATCGAATAGTGCGGTAGCTTTCAAGGTATTTTTTAGATTCTAAATTACGTGTCAACCTTTACGTGATATCCTCTCTAGTTGCATGTATATGTCCTAGATCTGTAATGATGATAATGTGTGTTTTGTTTCTGAGATCCTCAACAATAGTACAGTTTTTTTTTGTTGGTGCTGGAAACACCAAACGAACAGGGTAGAATGGGGCCTTCACCCACTAAAGAAACCCGCCGTGTGCCGTCTCTCCGCCTTTATTGGCGGACCAACGGAACCATATTACATTCTCGACGGCTTCTGGAACCTGCCAAGCTGCAACCTAATAAAAAATTGATTTTACCTACAGGTATGTAGGTATATATTACACTCGTATCACACGTACGTACGTATTTAGTCCGTGTGGTGACGGATTAAGAATACAAGTGTCACCACTCCATTCTTTCCCACGGGTGTCGTATGAGGCGACTAGGGGAAGTAAGCAATTATCATCCATAGCACGACTGGTAGTAGGGTTGCGTACCAAGTGGGAGTACTCACTTGGTATCCGGCCCCCCCCGGCCCCCGGGTTGGTACCACCATCTCCTGTGTGACCGGGCATGAAGCACATTGTTGCGTTTTGGCTGTAGCAGGAGATAGCCGTTTATATTTCATTTCATCTGTTAAATGAATTGGTGAGCAGTGGCTTGACAATACTCTCGGTATAGTCAAGTCCATGGGCGACGGTTACCATTTACCATCAGATGGACCGTGGCTCGTCTGCCACTAAATGCAATAAAAAAAAACAATTTTAAGCAAATGATTCTTTAGTTTAGACAACCATTTAACATAATTTTCAAATTTAGAATATAAAAATTACCAATAAATTTACAGCCTTTTAAATTCAATTAGTATTGAGGATTGTTTTTTCTTTAAGAAAATGTAAACTATGAATTAAAGAATATCTAGTTAACGTTATACATAACACATTTCAGTATTGTGATACCAAGAACTTCAACATTTTCCCATTTGGCTCTCACCGAAGGATTCCTTCGCGACAAAATAGGGCTATGAAAATCGCGATTCACAAGCATTACTATTCTAATATGTTAATGTGATAGCTTCTTTATCTTTGAAACAAATGTAAAACATCCAATAATAAGTAATATATTGCTGTTTTTTGCGACTCATACCCACATGTGATCATTGATTAGCACCTTTCTAGCTTGTTAGATAATACATGTGAATTAGATTGGCGCCAAAAGGCATTATATTACATATATTAGGGTTTAAATTAAATAATTATGCAAAATTAATATTAATATTATCAGGTAGGCAATTCCTTTTAATTTATAACCAACTAACTGCACCTATGGATTAGTGTTAATTAGGTTTGATACAAATCCATCCATCCATCCATCAGCCTTTTAACGTCCACTGCTGGACATAGGCCTCCCCAAGAATGAGGGATAGTTCCGTAATCGCCACGCTTGGCAGGCGGGTTGGCGATTGCAGTGGATGTTGTTAATACTCGAAGGAGTGCTGCTGCCCACTCCTCCGGTTTTCCCTCAGTCGGCTCTTACGACTCCCATGGGTGGAGAGGGATGGGACAATTCTAAAGCGGCCCCACACGGCAGATGTCAGATTTGATACAAAATCTATGTTCAATTGTTTTTTTGATACTCTGTACTAAAAGCTGACAAATTTTGTTCAGCAGTTTCTTTCAAACTTCGTATTACTAAACCTTATTGTAAGACCCAGATTGAGCCTAAAACTCTGCGGTCAGATTTCAGACTTAAACTTCTAAATCAATAAATAAGTTGTAATTATAATCTGTTTAAAGGTGATTCTAGCTAATATTTTAAAAAAGCCTATATTAGTGCCAATAAAACTTTTTATATGTAAAAAAACAAATAATTGACAAATAAGTCCAATAGCCAAAAAGTTTTCATAGTTACTGCTGGTAAAACCTTAAGAGATCCATTAAAATATTATACTAGAGATGGACATAATGGAACAGAGGCGTGATCTCTTATTGCTGACCTCATAACGAAACTCAAAGTAGCTCAGTGTGCTAAGGAACGGGCTATGCTTGGGATATCACGTGAACTCATTACGGAAATTAGTAGCAGAACAAGAGTGCTTGAAATAGCCAGCCCCGTCAGTCTAAATAACAATAGATAATATTTAGATATTTTTATATATATTTTTAGCATTTGACATGCTTAGCAACATACATTAAACACAAAGTGAAAAATGTGAAATCGAAAATAACAGTCACGAGCTGAATTGGCAAAGCATCTGGACGGTATCCAGGAGATGCAGGTTCGAATCCTGCTCGTGACTGTTATTTTCGATTTCACATTTTTCACTTTGTGTTTAATGTATGTTGCTAAGCATGCAAATGCTAAAAATATATATAAAAATATCTAAATATTTATAGGGTTTGCGTCATTATTAGGTAAAATCTTAATTGTAAAATTAAGTTTACCTGGTCGGTATAATGTATAAAAATACTTCCGACAGATGATGCACGCGTCACCCAAAGACGTTAAGTATGAATGTGCTATCGAAATTAGCAGTCGGGAGCAAGGGTCACGATGGCTGAATTGGCAAAGCATCTGGACGGTATCCAAGAGATGCAGTTTCGAATCCTGCTCGTGACTGTTATTTTCGATTTCACATTTTTCATTTTGTGTTTAAAACAATAGATAAGCCACATCGCCCAACAACCGATAGGAAAATAAAAGTTACTCGAGTGGCGACCACGCATCGGACAGCACAGCGTAGGAAGGCTTCCCGCTAAATGGACCTCTTTCTCTCTCTTTCTTTCTAAAGGTTAATGCATAGTTGATTAAGATAAATATTCTAACAAATTGTAATTCTTCAAAACTCCTTCACATTTTCTTCATTAACAAGTTACATTCATGCGAAGCTGGGGCGGATCACTATGAAACGTTAAAGCTAAACATGTAATCAATAAGTGTCATAAAGAGAAGAGTCAACTTAACGAGGGCTGTGGACTTACATGTAGTGTTTACTATGTCAGTAAATAGCTTGTAAATGTCACCGGTAAGTAGGCCCTGCCTACTCCTACGTGTTTAGCTAGTAGATAATCGTGGGTTGCACTCTCAAAGTGGTTCTACAAAAGTAAATCTATATGAAGCTATATCTGTTCTAATATTTAGTAGGTTCGATTCCCACTCAGGACAATTATTTGTGTGATGAACACAGATATTTGTACTGCGTCCGGGTGTTTTCTATCTATTATATGTATGTATTTACATAAAATATATATATATATGTATTATATCCGTAATCTGGTACCCATAGCACAAACATTAAGCTTAGTTTGGGACCAGAGGACGTTGTGTGAAAAATGTCCGTGAATATTTATTTATTTATTTAATATATCTAAAGGTATTAACATAAGGTAAATTTTTATATCACTAGTAAAAACTAAGTAGTAAGGTGGTCTAGCGGTAGTGTGAGCGAATGCTGATCATAAGGTCTCGGGTTCGAACCCTGGGTTGGGCAGTGTTATTGAGCTTTATCGTAAAAATAAAAATTCTCAGCCCGGAGTTTGGAAATGTGCCCGGTAGACGGTAATACGCTCGCCCCCTATTAAGTGGGATTTAAACATAGCTGGTGAACCGTGGGTGTGTAATACACCCTTTTGCTACCCCTTCGAAGAATACAGGCGTGATGCTGTGTATGTATGTATGTACTAGTAAAGGATGAGATGTAATGGAGATGTCTATTTGTACGTTAGAGCAATTTCTAGAGTACTGATTTGTTTTTTTCCTTCAACTCCTTCAAATCAGAAACTCACATTATTCCAGATAGATTATGGTGATATACTTATTATCAGTATATTTATATTATATCGCTGTAACAGAGCTATATCTAAAATATTTGAGAAAAAAAAACTGTATTAAGTTATTTGGGCGTGTCGGAATTAAAACTTCTTCAGAATATTTTGCCTGTTTGTCCGTACATCACGCAAAAACTACTAATCCGAATTTGATGTTTTTTTTTTGTTTGATAACTACTTAAAAACTGGTATACATTTTATATCGCTATGTTAGCAATCCAATATATAACCTAAAAACTAATATTTGGTTAATTTAGAGAGCTCGTGTTGATGTTTAGGTATATTATGGATATTAAGCCTTTTGAGATACATTATGGCAAGCATGCCCAATATGGCTTTGTGAGCATAGCCCGGGGCGGTTGGTAGGTTTTATTTTGCTTACGTATTAACTTGATAATAGATACTATAAAATTCATTATAGCGTTTCTAACTAGCTAATATTTCAATCAGTCGTACAATTATAATATCGCGTGTTTGTCTCTAATCGTCACACGAGTTTAATAACATAAAATAAATAATTGAAATAAACAACTTCCTACTCGAACCGATTACGAATTGATTTCGTAAACGGTGTTCCGTATCGTAATATAGAAATGCAGTATTATGACTTTCAAATGAAAGTCCAAATTATATTTGCTATAGGTATCTACCAATTCAGTAATAGTAGGTTATACTATTTATAGCTTCACGCCTCTTTATTAAAGGTTAAGCAGAAGGGTTAAGTCATTCACATTTTGCCTGTGTGCTTCATTCCAAAGTAATATTAGAACCATTTTTTACTAGTGGTTAAAGCCTTATTGTCCTTGCATGAATGAGCCGGCTCGCTCGAGCAAGTACCACCCTATCACAGAAGATCTGCGTGAAACAATTTTAGGTACCCACAAAGATTCTTACTCTTGTTTTATATAGTGTTGGAGTTGGCGAAGCACTCACTGCTCAGCTAATTTTAAAGAACAAATTATCTGTGAAATGTGGAAAAAGATGTGGTTAAAACAAATGTGATGTGGGCCGTTGGTCAGTGCGATGGCTTAGTGGTTAGAGCACTTCCCCAGATTAGAAGGGACGCAGGTCCGAATCCCGCTCGCACTAAATTTCTACATTTTACAGCCCATGTGGTGGCCCAGTGTCAGCACGTCATTCCATTCCACGGGTGTTGCAAAAGGTGTGTCTATAGATATAAAGTTGAGGATACAATATAATTACGAAAGCAGAGAAAATTACCCTTACCTTTAGCATAGTTGTTATTTTTTTTCTTATTATATTGGAAGCTACAACACAGTAGTTGGACACAGTCATAAGTTGCAAAAAGAGAAAAAAAATACTACATCCAATGACTCCAAATACTTTTGATTTTTTGCTGTTAAAGATAAAAAACATGTATATGATATACTTACTTACTTGTGATATTAACAGGCATTTACTACAACTGTATAGTTTTCGCAAAATACATGTTTGTAAAGTCTTAACAATGTATCTTTACAGCTTGACGGACTTCGTGGCGTAGTCGGTAGTGTAACCGACTTCCGTGCACGACGTCATGGGTTCGATTCCCACTCAGGACAATTATTTGTGTGATGAACACAGATATTTGTACTGCGTCTGGGTGTTTTCTACCTATTATATGTACCTATGTATTTACAAAAAAAAGTAGTATGTGTATTATTTTATACACAAACCATTATTTTATACATATACTTTAATTTACCGACGTTTCAACTGTATTGCATCGGCCGTGGTCACGGGAGACGGGGAGTCAATCCGTCATATACGCGATTAAGACCCGATACGTAAATATTTGTGTATAATGTGTACAAATCGCGAAAGTTTAAAAGTCTTTATATGTATTATATCCGTAATCTGGTACCCATAGCACAAGCGTTAAGCTTAGTTTGGGACCAGAGGGCGTTGTGTGTAAATGTCCGTGAATATTTATTATTATCTACGAGTAGCTTGTTAATAAGTACAAGAGTTAAAAATAAAGCAATAATATCTGTTGGTTTGCAAGCCCTTAAACAATCACCCCAATTAGCTATGGAACACTAGACCCCATAAAATACTGCGGTGCGGCGCGGCGTGCCGAAAGCGTAACTTTATAAAAAGTAAAAGTCACAAGCGCTCTACAAATTTGCTACCAGTTTTACGTAAGTCCCTTTCGATGCCACCGATATCGATGCTCTATCGATCTACAATATCGATGCTTTCCTCACTATTGTAATAAATATAACAATGATTACGGAAACGCACGATATGTCAATAAAAAACATTTTTTTTAGATAACGGCTACCGGATGTTGAGGAAATGGCTTCGTTGACCATATTACCGGAATCTTTTGAAATTAAGATGTTTTTATAATATTTATATAAATTATTTTGATTCAGTACCTAGGCTAGTAGATTATTTTTCTATAATCGAATAACGAATCTGTGTCCGTGTGGAGATAGCCTACGAATACAAAAAAAAAATGTCAAGAACCTATTCTTTCCCGCCGGTGTTGTGCAAGGCGTCGTGGAAGTAAGCATCATCATTGCATTATTGGTGGTAGGGTTGGGTACCAAGTAAGAGTCCTCACGTTATTGAGCCCGTTCGGGGTGATACCACTGTCTGCCGTGTAACCGACCTTAAAATTCCTGATCTTGGCAGTATTTTTGTTATTGATGAGTCTACGAATGACGGGTATTACTTACCATCAGATGGGCGATCGGCTGCCAGCATAAACCATAAAAATGAGTATTGTAAGAGTAACCTATATCAACTTTTTAAAGCACATAGGACGCTATCATTTGCGAACCTTGTGGAACAGCAATTGGTGCTCCAATGCAAAACACTGTCTTTAGAAAACGATTCAAATGCCACTTTATTCAAGATTGTTTAAAGAGATAAATTGTTTAATTGAATTCGTGATGTCTGGATGAAAATAGCTTTAATGCGAACGAACTCCAACTGAAGGCGCTTAAAAAAGTTCATAATTATTCAACTACGAGGATACAACGTTAATTTAAGTGACGAACATTTAAACTAATGCTTTATCACACATTAAGTGGTGTCTGATTGTGATACATGAACGAGACGGGTATTTTATTTAAGTGATTCATAAAAAGGTAACTATTTCAATCATATAATATTTGCACAGGGATAGCCTAGCGGTAAAACCAAAGATTGCAAAGACGGTGGTATCGAGTTCGATCCCGAGTCAGACCTCGTATTACACACACCTCGATTGCTTGAAATTTTCGAAATTATGAGTGTATTTGAGAAAAAAATATCACAACTCAGGAAAACATGGTGAACAAACCTGCAAGATACAGAGATTTTCTAGACGACTTCTGAATTCAGCCAACCTGGACTAGGCCAGCGTAGTACATCCCCTCTCAATCTAAGAAGAGTCCCGATGATTTCATCAACACAAAGTGTGATAATGTGAAATCGAAAATAACAGTCACGAGTAGGATTTAAAACTGCATCTCCTGGAATACCGTCCCAGATGATTGCCAATTCAACCATCGTGACAATTGCTCGAAACTGCGAATTGGGATAACACATTCATTCTTCCGTGTGGGGCCGGCTTTAGAATTGTCCCAACCCTTTCTAGCCACGGGAGTCGTAAGAGCCGACTGAGGGAATATCGGGGGAGTGGGCAGCAGCACTTCCTCGAGTAATAACAACATCCACTGCGATCGCCAACCCGCCTGCCAAGCGTGGCGATTACGGCATTACGGATTACCATGACGAGACCGCTCGTTGTGGCGTTCTCTTGGGGAGGCCTATGTCCAGCAGTGGACGATGAAAGGCTGATGGATGGATGGATGGATGGATGATTCATTCTTAACGTCTTGGGTGAAAAAAAAAGCATTTGACGAATGCTAAAAAAATATCAAAAGATTTCATCAACGTTGAATTTTATACAGATTTCACAATAGGTTGTCTTCTTTCTAAGTCTTGCTTTCTACCTCCGTGCGAAATTCCGAATTGGTTCAGTAGTCTTGACAAAATGTTACATATAGCAACTGCTATATGTAACATTAACATAACTATGTAGGTATATTAATATTACTTACTATGGATTTGTGTATATAATATTACAGCCTGTCAAGTCAGCCCAGGCTTGATTAAAAAGCCTTAAGATAGTCACCAGTCTGGTAATCATTGGTGATTCATATCAATATCAACATTATCCGTTTCGTTAGACAGTCAGGTTATCTAAGATAGGTACTCGAAATAATGCTGATTAATATTATAAATGTGAAAGTACATTTTGATCTATATTTTTAGCACTTGACATGCTCAGCATATATCATAATAATTTATACTTTAATGTGAAAGTACGGTTGTTGTGTGTATTCACGCTGTAACTATTCAAATAATCATCATGACTTTTTTCATACATTATGTCCAAAACCGAGATCAAATAATAAGCAAGCCTTTTATTCCATAAATATAGACAAATCCTGTGATATAGCTATTTAGCATTAAGGGATATAGGATAGCTATTTAGCACATAATTAGTAGTATAGTGATGCTGCACATAGATTTTCAAAACTAGATTTTACCCCCAACTCTGTCCGATTACTCTATGGTACCTATGACTCTGTACTCTATGGTACAGTAATTATCTCTAAGTAAAAATAGCTATCCACGGGAACCATTCATTTTGTCCAGGATGAAAGGGAAATGTAAAATGGGTTTCAGACTATGTATGTACAATACATATTGTATGTACAATTTCATGATGATAGGATTTGTACCGCCTTATGTGCATACCTACCCACATATTGCACTTAAGAGACGTAAAGCAATATTTATATCGACGGAGCAGATAGAATTTTAGAATAAAAAAATCCAAGAGTGTTGGCACAGTCCAAACGAATTTATTTTGTCTGTCTAACATGCTCACTACTTAAGCGTAGATATCTTAATTCCAATCATTGACACCATTGTACACAGACGTGAATAATGAAAAGCTGCACTCACACAAAAAAATATATAAAAATAAAAAGTAATTAGAATCGTGACGACCTCTTGGCTTAAAGCAATAGAATTAATTGATAGTTATAAAAAAGCGCGCTAAACCGCACAAATTGATACTATGGCTTTTTAGAGTTCCATTTCGGCAGTCACTCTAGGTTGTCTGTGGCCGGAAACGGAAAAACACGTAAATAAAATGTCACTGACTTTTTTAAGATTTCATTACTGTTTACATAATTTATCTGTGAATGGTACGGTGGTTCCGTATAATGTTTTAAGACAAATATTTATGGGATCCATATACTTACAATTATTCTGTATCAGAGGTTCTGAATAACATCTATATTCTTTTTTACTCTCTAATCTAAGCCCGTTATGTATAACCCTGGCCGGGAGAACGGAAAGGTTTGTCTGGATTCCGTTTACAAACGTAGTGCACGCGTTTAAAACCATGTCTTACTACCCATCCATACAGAAGATCGTCGCTAAGCAAAGTTTCGTATGGTGAGTGAGAGCCGGGGGCCCAAAGCCTCATTCTTATTTTCCTCAAGGTCCTGTTCATCATCTCTTCTCTACCACACTCCCTCTCCGCCTCCTGTCCTTCGCTTGGGGATGGAAACGCGGTATGCCTCTGGTGTTGCTAGCATCAATAATATACGGTAACCGCTGACCTATCTTCAACCCTATACTTGCTTGCCAACCTTGTAGTATGAGTATCATGATATTAATTACAAGTAAAATAAGCATCGCCACGCTAACAGCCGGTTTTACCCTCCCTCCGCATTAGATGTTTCACATCAAAAATATATGTTCCCGATAAGTAATCCCCAATATATCATATACTAAAACCTTCTACGAAACACACTGCATCTTATGGTATAAGTATTATTCCGATCTGTTCAGAAGTTTTCGCAGTATAACCGAACAAAAAAACTGGCTCTCCATTTATAACTATAGATAGAAGATAAGGTTTGGAAGCATATATATATTAGCGGTTCATGGAAACGATAGTATTCATTCGGAAATAGTTTTAATAATCTGATAAGGACTAGACTACGTTCTTTCGTCGTTTCAAATGATATCTATCATGATTCAGAATCAGTCGTTTGTGCTTACGGATTGCCCGAGAACATATTCGTTAGTATTCCCATGTTCTGATATGTATACTCTGGAGCAGTAAGATAAATATAACTAAAAATATCTAGTTAGCAATTTGAAAAACCATCACAACGCTCTTGTTGGAACTTCGCACAGCATATACACGGTCAGATTTTTTTAAACGGCGAAAGTATATCTACATGATCACGCGCACCAATCATTGGCACCTTAGGTCAGGAGTACTTACATCTAATCAACTTGACATGTGCCTACATTCTAAAGGTGAACGTTCTCAGACAGAAATTTAAAAAGGTTGGTACAATATATCATAAACTAGCTTTCACCCGCGACTTCATTTCCGTGGACTGTAAAATCGAGTCTAGATACTTTTCTATACCTACTACGCAAAGAGTAAGCGTATAGCCAGAAACTAGTACGTAACATATACGTACTAGTTTCTGGCTATACGCGCATGATGATTGATTCTTAAAAAAGCATATGAAACGAACTCACTTCCATATTCAACATTTTTTGCTAATTAACAATAAATAAAAGAGCTTGTGCATTAAGACTGTTAATGAAGCAACAACGATTGCTTGAAAAAGCTGTCATTCTTCTATTAAAATACGTTTGTGGAAAAATATATCGCAATTTTCAAGTCGAAACAGTCGTTTTTAACAACAAGATCAGCAGTCATGAAACATCGTTGGGTAACGTAAGATCAGTGAAGTTTGACAGATGACCCAAACATTTACATAAACAGTGCACTCAAGTATAACACACAAAATAGAAAAATTCTGGAATTGAAAACGCATTTGTATGATTTTTTTGTGATTTCATTTTTGCCATATCATTTCGATTCAATATAAATTTCAGTCTTTTTTTAAATAAAATCTAAGACTAGACTTTCTATAGCTAAAAGCAATTAAATAATAAAAAATCCAAATTTGCTGTATTGATTCAAAATTCGTGCATAAAAATACTGACAAAACTATTTTGCAATAACATTTCAACATATACACAACTAAAGTGCAAAAAGTATAGACGAGGTTTTTTTAAATGATCTTAGAGTAAATGAACAAAAGTAAGTGTTACGTTAGGTGAGCGCGGTTGCGTCAAAGTCGCACGTCAGTACGGTCGTGATTGCGGCGCGCGCGCCGATCGCCGTCACGCGCCCCTGGGTCGTGCACGAGCGAACAGGGACGAACTATACACAGTTACTTTCTGAACAAAAAGTCAGATACTTTACTCATTAGGGTCATGAGCTAAAAATAAATGTCACAGGTACCTACAACTGTTGCCTGTAAGTTACTATAAGTAGAGGTTATGGATGTGTTTTCTAGATACCGCTGACCTATTTAGATTTCAATTTATGATTTTTTCTTAGATTATAATAAGGTGGACACCTGACGTCTTCCGTGCTATGGAAAACATGTTAAGCAGTGGGTCTCGGTTAGTAGTTGTTACAGATTGTCAGTCCTGAATAAAAAATCTGAGTTTAGTCTGGTTTTAAGGTCACCAGTAGTCCCCTTCCGTCCGATAAGGTTAGGGAGATTATAAGATTAATTATAACGTGTGTAAACAATAAGATAAATTCAATATTACCCAGAATATACAGTGTTGTCGGAAATATGTCTTAAGATATTTTAAAAGATGAAGTGATTACGAATAGTACTAGTCTAAACAATGCACATTATTGGAAAAATATTAGTGTCGTGCAAACACTATATATTATGCCCGTACACTGTACCTTTAATATTAGTCTGTGAGTCTAAAATGAAATTATAAACACATAGTTTGAATTATAATATAAAATAAGTCTAAATAAACAACAGTATAACTGTTGCCAAAATTACACATGACTGATTTTCATATTTGGTAAATACCTACGTAGTTTTATTATATTGAAGTGTGTCCTAAATAGTAGTATTCGTGGTTATAGAAAATTTTATTTAATAACAATTGCCTGTCAATAACATGGGGCTATTTTGTTTCTTCAATAAGTCAACTTCAATAAATTGGGTAAGTAATCAGTTATATTAACCGAATCCCGAGTCCGTGCCAGTACACAACTCGCCACAGGCGATAGTTTTCCCACGGTCGCGGGCGGCCCGCTTCGTGGCCAAGTATAGCTCAGCCATTTGCATACCCGCCCCCCTCAGCTTACCGTATTACACTACCAAGAAGTTATGCACGATGCACAAGCGTATAGTTAAAGAAATATAAGACATCTTTATCGGGCCGTGCAGTAGTTTGTGGTAACGACGGGCAATTCATTTCTTGATAGATCAAGAAGAGCTAATGTATACTAGTATAACTAGATTTGAACAGACGATGTTGTTGATCGTTATTTTGACAACATTGTCATTAGCGGACGTAGACCCCTGCATAAATAATGCTATCGGTTCTCACGTGGGAGAATTTGTATATAGCCTTGTGTTATATTTACACGGCATGTTTCTTTTGCTATGTCGTTACGTCGTTAGATACATGGAGGTGCATCTTTAATTAATATTATAAATACGAAAGTACTCGTATGTTTGTTAACGCTGTAACTACTGAAACTATCGTCATGAAATTCTTCTTATATATGTATATAGTCTGGATCCCAAAAAAGAACATAGGCTACTTTTTATCCATGTTTTTTGTTAAGGCGGGAAATTTAACCTAACCGCACACCATATCGTTCGGGGTAACGACCAGGGTAGTGTAGTGGGGGGCCCCCTCACCCACTAAATAAACCCGCCGTGTGCCGTCTCTCCGGCTGTGTTAGCGGGCCACTGGTACTATGTTGCATTACTTCTGTGGTCCGCCAGCGGTTTACCCTTTTGTAGAGCGACCTCTACTGAGCGACGCATATGCACACGGAGCGTCGCACCTTCGCGGGAGCCTCAGCACCCGCAGCCTCAGCTAAGGCGGCATCAGGCGCAAGTATTCGCGCCTGCGCCGCCCCTCGCAGAATTTTTATCCTAGAAAAATTTACAGTTATTTTCGCATAAATATAATGAGTGTGCCGTAGATTGATGTATGTACCACGCGCAAAGAGGCTTATAATGAATTAAAAATTAAACTATTCTAGATGCGTGGAGATTAGCATGATGTATCAGAATAAAACATAAACTTACATTAGAAAAATTCCTTGACTTGATTCATCAAATGTCATTTTAAAGAACAAATTATGTGTGAAAGTGGAAATAGAGAGCTAATGCGAGTTCGCAGTAGTTTAAAGTAGCTGAGCATGTCAAGTGCTAAAATACAGATCAAAATATCCACAATTTTATTTATCGCTATTCTTTATAATACATACCTATACATAACTAGAGAAGCGTCCCTGGTCCCTTAAGGTTATGTAGATGAATTGAATAGGCTTTTGTGTAAGCTAATGTGTTTCACCACCTAAGTTGTCAGTATTATCAAGCACTGAG
Source organism: Leucoma salicis (assembly GCA_948253155.1). Lineage (NCBI taxonomy): Eukaryota > Metazoa > Arthropoda > Insecta > Lepidoptera > Erebidae > Leucoma > Leucoma salicis. The sequence goes on along the minus strand of OX411819.1, from coordinate 8,385,502 downwards.
CTGTCACTAGAGGAGGACATATCTCTTTCTATTTTTTATAATAGTTTGTTCTAGAAAAATCATTGTTTGGTTCTTTATAATTTTAGGACACTTCAAATTAACAGGGTAATAGTTATATAGTACTTAGTAGCTTTGAGTAATTTTAAGAAAGATTATTTTAGTTTACTCCTTAAATTTATAAAAATATTTCTTACTTTGAAATAGAACACTGATCCTGCTTGCCTCGTAATCGAGTTAAACACACTAAAATTGCTTGTGAAAACAATCAGCCAAAAATGGAATCCGATCAATTCATCAAAAACTAATAAAAATATTTTCTCTGGAAAACACATTAGTTATAATTTAATTGTATATATAGACGACATCTTTAATTAATTAAGCCTAATATAAAGTATCGATATTATCGTCAATTAATTTAAAATCGTTCTTAATAAGAATTTTTAATGTCTTACGGGCGGCACGGGTTAATAATTACAGAGATATTCAAACCTTCTACGGTGGATAGATTATACCCCTTAAGAGAACACCGGCAGGTAATAAAGTGGCGTATAAATCAAGAATAAAGAATCACTGTTGATTGCCTACACAGTAGTTTTAGTGGTCACTTCACCAATGTCCCGCCAGGGTTATACCATGTGTGGTCTAAAGGATTAATTACTGTAGTTTAAGTGTTAAGGTGCTTTTATATCCCTTAATTATGAAATAGGAGGACATGGAATTGCTCACGTGACATTTCAATCACGGTGCCAATCTTGCCGTTAATTTACATAATATAATTTACTGTAGTGACATAGCTATAATAAACCTCTTTATTAAAAACGCATTTGTTAAAACTGGCTAAAATAGGTCAAGTTAATTTCTTATCAACTGCATCGAAACATTTAATTCCACAAATAATATACAAGGAAATTATTATAAAATCTGCGAGAGAATTCAGTAGGAGTACAACATATATGATTGTAAGGCCTAATTGAAGACAAGTAAACTAAATTAATTGTATGCATCCAATAGTATTTTGACAGAATTCCCTTCAAATCCTATCTTTAATACTTAGAAAATTAACTATTTTCACACACATATTCTTGCAATTATATGTTTCATGGATTTGATTTTTTTTTAATTTATTAATGTAACATGGAATCTTACATTTTTTTTAGTAATTAAAGTGTAAATTTTAATAAATAGCTCAATATTTTACTTAAGGATTAACAAAAAGTTATTTCACTATTTTGCATTTTCTGGGAAAATTTTCCATAGTATTGTATATTTCTTTTATACCATCAAAAAGTAGAGATTTCAACGTATAAAAAGCACATGAAGCATTTTTTTCAAAAAGCAGATATTTTAGACGTGAAAATTTTTGATTGAAAATTAGGGTGATTATTCGATATTTAATCAAAATAAGAAGAAAAAATAAATATTTTGCATCAAAAAGGAATTACAATGTGTTTGAGATATAAAAAGGTAAGTTTTCACCAAATTTCGCGAAAAAATATTATTTTTTGTGGAAGTTAAAAGTAAAAAACCAAGTCGGTTTTTTAGATTTTTCACATAAATTTTGAGGTTATGTGAAAAAAGTGTAGTAGAAAAGTTGTAGATCTTTTTAATGCCTACAATTTTGCCAATTAAATTTTTTCGATAGAACTCTTAGTTTTGCCAGAAATCGTGATAAACCAATTTTTACCCTTAAAAGCTCACCCCCACCCCCTTCCCGAAGTCAAATCGCCCGTAAATTATTTTTCCTTTTATTTTTGTTATATTTTTTTACTTTTCCAATGGGTTTCATCCTACCATTATTTTTTTTGTTTTCGAAAATTATCGACACTGGACTAGTAGGTACAGATGGGGTTGTAGTTTTCATACCCCGCTTCTCGCGAGCTATGAGTTTGACACTCACACCAGTCATAATATTTGTGAGATGAATTAATAGTTATTTGAAATCCGGGAATGTTACCGGATTTCTTAGGTACCTACTTCCTCTTTTTTTTCGACATTTATAAGTTTTAGTGAAGGAACGAGGAAAAATATAAGGTAGATAATTTTATATATAATTACAGAACAAATCTCTTAATTTTTCATAAATATAGTTTCTTTTTCTTGTTGCTATTAATGGCAGACGATACGTGGCCCACCTGATGGTAAGTGGTAATCGTCGCTCATGGCCTTAACTATACCGAGAGTAAATGAGAGAATAAACGGCTATCTTCTGCTACAGCCAAAACACAATCACGTGTTTCATGATTGGTCACACTGGAGACGGTGGTACCGACCCGTCGGGCCCGATAGCAAGTGAGTACTCTCACTTGGTACCCAGCCCTACCACCAGTAACGCAATTGGTGACAATTGCTTACTTCCCTTAGCCGCCTTATACGATACCCGCGGGTAAGGATGGGGTGGTGACACTTGTATTCTTAGTACGTCACCACTCTAAGAAGTTTAGAGTCCAGAATAAGTCATTGGTTTTATAATTAAAGTGGCTTAGAGTGACGTATTTACATTCTGAAGTCTACAGACACAAATTATTTGTGAATGTGGAAAAAGACAAGTTTAGTGCGAGTGGGATAAAGACAAATGTGATGTGGAGATTGGGAATGGCCGTTGGTCAGTGCGATGGCTTAGCGGTCTAAAGCGCTTCTCCGGATTGAAAGGGACGCAGGTTCGTATCCCACTCGCACTAAAGTTCTCTTTCTCCACATTCACAAATAATTTGTTCTTTAAGGTATCTGAGCATGTCAAGTGTTAAAATACAGATCAAAATGTCTACATGGACAGATAAAATTAACAAGTAAATTAAATGTGAGTTGCTGCACAGTCAATTAGCATCGTCTCAATCTATCAAAAATAAAAAAAGTTATGCAGTATAAAGCTCATTGCCATTCGCCGTTGCACGACTTGCGAAACTAAAAAAAAAGAAACAAAATGGAAGAGTTATCTCTATTTGTGTATAGATATAGTTGTTTTTGAGAAAAGCGATCGCCCCCGGTTCCCACGGCTAGCCTTCCGGCCGCGGCGAATTTTGACAGATATCTTAAGAATTAACTATATTGGTAGCGATGGCAAAAACAAGAACATTCGTTTGCTTTAATTGATTTATAGATTTATATAAATTTCAATACATACAATTATGCTGGTGTCTGCAAGTTTGTAACAGATTTTGATCTATATTTTAGCACTTGACATGCTCAGCTATTTTAAAGAACAAATTATTTGTGAATGTGGAAAAAGAGAATTTTAGTGCAAGTGGGATCATGGCGTCGTAAAGACAAATGTGATGTGGAGATTGGGAATGACCGTTGGTCAGTGCGATGGCTTAGTGGTTTAGAGTACTTCCCCGGATTGGAAGAGACACAAGTTCGTATCCCACTCGCAATAAAATTATCTTTTTCCATATTCACAAATAATTTGTTCTCTAAAGCTTGTAACATTATTTTTAACATAAAGACAATCACTTCGCCATGGTGTCTACTAACAAAACAAATGTATAATTTGTTTAATGTTTAACCTATACTACAAATGTAGCTCGGTGATCTCGATGGTATATAGTTTAATATGCGACTATGGATCATTAAATTTAGGTTTAGTTAATCACTGGTCGGAACAGTACCTACTCGGACTTGTAGATTCGGAAAGTACGTAAAAACAATCATTATAATATTTATACTAGATTTTAAGAGTCTATTACTTAGCTGTTTTAATATAAGAGAGTGAGTTTGATTCTCAGTTTAATATATCGTCTATTTATAAGAAATATCTCTTCACAAATTATTCCACTAATGCAGAGATAGTTGAAAATAGAGATAGAGTAGTACACTTAGCAGTAGAGACAGTGAACAGTATGTCCAGAGGAAAAAATTCGTAGAAAAAAAATTGTCGTCCTTATTCTCTCCTTATTATCCTTTCTCTCTAACTTCTATCCCTTTCCTTGGAGACATTCTAGAGATATCTTTGGTGTTACTAACGTCTATCGGCTACGGTAACCGCTTACTATCGCGTGGGCCGTATACTTGTTTGCCGCCGTCGTAACAAAAAAACTTTACCTACGATACGTTGTAGTACACACATTATTTGTTTAGGAAATAGAGCGATGTAATCTTAGACGATGAGTGGTTAGCACCATTAGCTGCCTATCAGTATTTGAGTGCTGAAATCTCACAAACAAAAATAACAATAATCATTATAATGTCGATGATTTTGCTATCGCTTCCGGCAGAACTGACCGTCAATTAGTATCGCAGGCGCTGCGGACTAGTTTCGATCTGTCGATGTTTAAGGCACGTGCACACCGGCTATGTTGATAATAAGGTTCTTCGTAATCACACTCACCTATTTCCAATTCTGTTTACAACTTTAACAACCAATCGATCAATAGGTATATAAAACAAATCAAATCAAGGCAATCAGTTAACAACATCCAGATTACCTAGTAGATTAAATATATAGGCCATATTATTTACCATAAAAATAAAACTAATTCTAATTGAATATATATTTAATAAATTGACTTAAACTTATACAAATTAATTAATAAGGAATAGGTAACAAATTAGAAATATTAGCCTACTACAATTCATTCATCACTGACAACATTACATATTAAAACTCTTTTTTTGATAATGTACCAACTAAACCAAAAATAATATTCTCTTTTCAATTCAAATCACTTTTCAAGATTGTAGATCTTGAAAAGTATAATTCTACTTTCCTTTATAATTTGCGTTGATATTATGTTCACTGTGAAAATATTTTCGGTCTGGATGAGAGGGCTGAGATTATCGCTGACCTGTGGTTACTGATGCCCAAGGTTCGTGCGCCGCGCCGAATACAAAATATTTAAGTTTACCCGCGATGCAAATATGTAGATAATATTGTTTAAAGTTCCTAAAAGAAACCCCCTTCATTATTTTTAAATATCGTTACTACCCATTGTTATTTTATTAAGATACAAAACTAAGTTCGTTGGCCCTGTTAAACTTTACAAGAGTCATAAAAGACCGTCAGTCGGCGAAGACCTTTATTGTGTCAGCCAGTCGATTTGTCTAAACAATATATTGTAACCTAACTGTACTGGATTGTTAGAAGCTGAGCTATGCAAAATTGTATTACCAAAGTTGGCTTTTTGTTCTGGCCAGTATTGGTCAAATACTGTGAATTTTAAATTCCTAACGGTATAAATATCTGTATGTAAATTGAATCGATATTATCTATTGCAAATTGAAAAGCTCGAGACTAATTTATTGAAATTTGCTTTTAATTATTGGGAGTCGCTTATTTATATTGTTATACCATAGTGTGAAAACCGACTGCCAACACTAATATCGCGAGCTTGAATACAAAGCTAGCTTTATATGTAATAAAACACAAATAAGCATAAAGAATTTTATCATTTTTTTTTTTGGTTTTCATTCTGGGCACGCTATAAGTATCGCTGGGCTTTTCCGGCCGGAAAACTTTAGTATAAGATCACGAATATTATAGAAATCTTAAAATTAAAATATATTCGATTAAGGGATTGACTGCATTTTGTGAACGCGTTAGCAGCGACTGAAATTGAACTTGCTCTCTTTCTGAACCATGTTTCTCCCTCAGAAATATGCTTGAAAACTCTATACTACAGGAAAGCAATCAATCATTCGGCATCTACTGTTTACAGAAATAACAACGCCATCTATAGTTACAAAACTGGGTATCAACATGTTAAAAATCACTTGAGAAGTACAGATAAACCTCTTCTCTTTTGATTCAAGTTTTTATCATAATAAAACAATTAAGGGTTCCTCACACATCTACGCGTCATCTTTCTACTCAATGACGTACTTTGATAGTGATGTGAACAACAACGTCATCATTATCACACTCGAGTGAGGAATTCCAATTACTATGTAAGCCGTAAAACAAATAATAAATCTGTCAATGATTTTAGAGGTCAAAGGTCAATGAAAAAAAGTAAAGAGATTGAATTCTATTGTCAATTCTAATAACCCATATATATCATATTAGCTACTTACTTACGGTAATCCTACTAACGGTAGATTGGTACCTATGTAGAGGGTACCCGAAAGGGTAAGCCGCCGGCGGACCACTGATGGAATGTAACATAGTTCCAGTGGCCTGCCAATAAAGGCAGAGAGACGGCACACGGCGGGTTTATTTAGTGGATGGGGGCCCCATACTACCCTGTTCGTTGCCCCGAACGACGGGGTGTACAATTAGGAACATTTTTGCCGAAAATACGAAAAATGGGTGATCAATCACGCCTAAACGACTAAACAGATTTGGATATGGTATACAGATAGATTGTGGACTGGATAAACACATAGAATGATTTCTAATATTTTTATCTGGTAATGATATTTTCTTAATATAAAGATACTATTATAGAATGGATTTTAGGAGGAGAGCCCACCACTCACCCACGGATTGTCAATCCCGGTTATCTTTGGACAGAATAACCTAAGATTGCCAATCCGCACTCTCACAGATAGAGGAGAATGTGATAATAGCAAAGTAGCATGCACGATAATGACAAAAAACTCACCAACGCGACACAACCATGCGATACAGTAGAACTCTCAGAACCACAATATTGCAATATTCCGCAAAAATCCGAACATAAATTCGACACGTGTGTGAAACACTCTAAACGAGGCATTCTCAAGAACGCTCGGCAACAAATGAGCCACTATTTAACTATTTTTATATTTGAATTTTGCAATCTATGTAGACAAAGTCGCGGGCAAAAGAATCCTAATCCTTACTATGATATTATAAACGGAAACATGAGTTTGTTTGAAAGACTTAGACGTTGTAACTAATAAACCGATCATCATGAAATTTTGCATACATATAGTATGGGTCCAAAAAATAACATAGGCTACTATTTATCACGTAAAAATAATAGTTCACGTGGGATAGCTACTTTTACTTCGACATAATTGGTGTACTGTAGAGTGATGTATTTATATTCTGAAGTACACGCGTAGTGAAATTCTAGTAAGCAACAAGCGGTAAAATGAAATATTCCTTAAACACACCACAGTGTGTGATTATTGTAAGAAATAAAATTTTGAACTCGATTTTTTTTATATTGATAGCCTTATGTATATTATATGTACTTACTATTAGTAATTCATCGCCACGGAAACAATATTGCTGAACAATGTAACCAATCAAATCACTAAAATACTGAACGATTTAAACATCAAAATCAGGTTGTAAAAATTTATAGAAAAAATCGATGTCAACATCTCGAATGATCGCATCACTACATAGTGTGGTAGGTATCTGTCCACTTGTGAGAACCGCTCGCCGTACATTTCCCACGCGTGCCACAGATAAACAAAAACACCCACGCACAAGTTTTGACTGTTCAGCCTAATGATAACGAAGCAATTATTATTTAATAAATTCAATTGCTCTTGGAGACGGATTCTGCATGCATGTTTTTTTTTATGTTTGAAGATATCTGAAGATTCAACGTCTTGTACCTATGACCTCAGTTTATGAACTCACATAGTTCACTGAATCCTCAAACATATTTTCATCAAATGCATCCTAGAGTAGTACTATTATTTATTGGTTTCTTCCATATCTGATCAACATTACAAGTCATCATCAAACCATAAAAGTTAAGTTAATCAAAATTAGTACCTACCTACACTTGTAAAGTATTATATTTACCAACGTAAATAAATAATTAAAAAATAGAATTAAACACAAAGTAAAAAATGTGAAATCGAAAATAACAGTCACGAGCAGGATGCTATTTTCGATTTCACATTTTTCTCTTTGTGTTTAATGTATAGTGCTAAGCATGTCAAATGCTAAAAATATATATAAAATTAACTAAATAAAAAATAGAATCAAAGAGTCAGCTTACTTATTTATTTATCATCACCATCTCCCTTGCGGGGTAGGCAGAGAGAACAGAGTGCCAAAGGCTCTAATCTTGCATACATCTCTCGCTTCCTCAACATTCATAATTCTCTTCATACACGCTCGCCGGTTTCGGGGACTCCTGACTCCACCTTCCTTCAATACATGAGCGATTTGGTCTAGGTAGGTGAGTCTCGGTCTCCCCCTGTAACTAGATCCTTCCACTTTCGCATTGGATATCTTCTTAACCAGTCGCTCGTCCGGCATTCTTTGCACATGTCCGAACCATCAGAGCATTCCCTTTCGCTTCTTTACACCAATACCACAGTTTATGGATTGTAAAACTGTGCCAATATTCTCTTTCATACCTACTCGCTCTCTTACTCATTGTCGTTACGAATGCGGTCAGTCAGACTAACCACACCACAGATTTTCAACAAAGATCGCATTATTTTACTTTCATGCTTCTTTTTAATCGTAGCATATAGATAAGTATACCATCATAAAATCATAAAACATGCCTCATTTAATAATATAAATGCTTGATAAAGTTAATTAAAATGAATCATCCAAACATCGTTTGACTCTATTGACGCAGTAGTCATAATCTTGAACGCCATCATTGAATTAATCAACAAAAAATTCGATAGGTTTATGGCAGACACATTCGATTCCAAATGTAAATATGTTAATGATAAATCATCTAAAGCCATAAAAATAATTAAAGAAAAAACTTTGTCTCTGAACTGTATAATACGATTTTTCGCGAAGACATTACCTACATAGGTATTAAGTTTCCAACATAAAAAAAAACATTATTAAGCTAATAACAGAACGTATGTATGCCTACATTATGTAAATTAGCATATTTTTTTTTTATTTCACTAATAATTAAAAAAAAAACGACCAGGTGTTCGAATTCGTATTCGATAAATAATAAAGAGGTTATTTGTATTCATAAAACCAGTACCTATTCGTTGCGTCACTAATTCCAATCCACGTCATGGGTGACGTCAGATATGATAAATAAATTTAAGCAGAAAACGTACATACACAAGAAGGTAAACTTAAAACCAACTTTATGCTAAAACATTGAGAATCTTGATAGCAAGGGGTCATGAGTTCGAAAGCAACGATAAAATGTGAAGAGGAACTATCAGGGAGAAGGAATGAGGAAGTAGGAAGAAGAATTATAAGGGTGATGAGGAGGATTGGGATATTTTTCACGTCAATATTACATGAGAGGTTGGCAGATCCCCTGTAAGGCAGCCCATTTTGGCAGGAATCAACAAAACTCTACCCCCAAGAATTCATGGAGGAGTACCGTGGCCAACAGCGGGCCTTATATACGTAGTCTATTAGAAAAGATACACTTCACACTTGGAAATAATCCACTGCGTGACACAGGACATTATAATGTGCATAAATAAAACCAAACGTCCACATACAGTCCACATACAGCGCTACAACATCTAATGTAACCATTGAATGAATGTGATATATAAAATTCTCGTGTCACAGTGTTCGTCGCCGTTCTCCTCCGAAGCGGCCGATTCTTATGAAACTTTGTGTGTATATTCAGTAGGTCTGAGAATATGATGTAAACTATATTATAATTTTTTTTTACTATTTTTCATACCTCTAAGTGGTGGCCCACGCCAAAATTTTATTTTTATTTTAGGACAAACAATTTTATTTTTATATGATTCGGCATAAAAAATACATACAACCCTAAAATTTCACCTTTCTACTGCCATGTTATTTTTATAATTCGTCACCGTTCAGAGCGCTCCATGCCTCTTTCACTCATATACCTCATCCTCACATACTTAACAATAAGTTAGTTATTTTTGTCTCAATAGAAAAGCCCTAAAAATAATCTAGCAATAATTTATATGGCATAACAACGTTTGCCGGGTCAACTAATAAATGAATAAGAAGAAACGAATAATAATAAACAGAGAATCTTTCTTTAAACAATTTTTAGAAATTTCGAGCAAATCTGTACCAACGTACTTCATTGGATATCTTATAAATACCTCTAGTTCCACCTTACTTAATATGATAGTGGCTGGAATAACTAAAGTAATTCAGAATAACCGATTAGATCGCTTAAGATGGATCTTATGAAGCGTGTATGCCTGCAACAAACCTGATGACTCTCACAACAAGAGATTAAAGAAGTTTACTACTAAAGAAATTCGATCAAGGTTCTCTGTTGGACCTTTAATACCCTGTAAATAAATAATATTAATCAATAAATAATAAATAAATATTCCGGCCGTGTGGGGCCGGCTTTAGAATTGTCCCACCCCTCTCTACCCACGGGAGTCGTAAATACCGGGGGAATGGGCAGCAGCACTCCCTTGAGTATTAACAACATCCACTACGATCGCCATCCCGCCTGCCAAACGTGGCGATTACGGCATTATCCCCCATGACTAGACCGCTCGTTGTGGCGTTCTCTTGGGGAGGCCTATGTCCAGCAGTGGACGTTGAAAGGCTGATGGATGGATGGATGGATGAAATAAATATTGACGGACATTTCACACAACGTCCTCTGGTCCCAAACTAAGTCTAACGCTTGTGCTATGGGTACCAGATTACGGATATAATACATAATATTACTTTTTTTGTAAATACAGACATATAATAGATAGAAAACACCCAGACGCAGTACAAATATCTGTTGTTAATTACACAAATAATTGTCCTGAGTGGGAATTGAACCTACGATCTCGTGCACGGAAGTCGTTTACACTACCGACAACGCCACGAGGGCCGTGTGTCTTCTTATAGTAGTGGTTAGGTACCTATGATTGCCTTATTTTCGTTTTATTTTCCTTTCTAGGTTAATGATATGTATGAGTAATTAAGTAATTCATTCATCCTTACGCGTAACATATTCTATCCTTCCTTATTTATAGCTTTAACGTCTTTTATCTACTATTTGTGGTTAGCTGACTCACAATAACGACAACCATTACCTACACAATCCTATAAACGTCACCTTGTGTTTAATAACAATAAAAATCAAGAAAGAGTAAATGTCGATATAATTGATGCTTTTTTACATGCTGGACTTATGGGACTTATCATATTGATGGTAAGAGATTATCAAGTTGCCATCTTCCTCATCCTCTCCTTAGTACCCTGCCTATTCACCTCCCATCCCTTTCCTTGATGTCTCTGGTGTTATCAGCGTCTATAGGCTACGGTTACCGTTTGCCCTAAGGCGAGGCGTAAGCTTGTTTGCCACCTTCGTAGAGTATAAAAAAATACTGTAAAATTTTTAAACTTGTCTCTAACTCGTTGTCCTAATCGCGTTTCGTCGCCTTCATATTAGGTGACAACGGAGGCCATAAGTATATTAGTTGTATAATATACTTATGGCCTCTATTTGATATTTTCGTGTCGCGTCGCGTCATATTACCACGTTTGTCGTTCACCTAGTACAACGGGTTAGTGATGGATAAACTTATTTTGTCTATATTGATTTAACTAAAGTGATCACTTAGCGTATATAGAGCTCCAAATAATCCCATGATGCAAATTTTTAAGGAGTGCGCAAAACGTCTCTAAGTTTTAGATTAAGAGCTCTGTTTCGATAACAGTAGGGCATTTCATAGGCATGTGTCATTGTTTAGTCTTAAGTATCGTCTGTCGTAGACCAAATAGAGTCACATCTCAGGAAATAACACAGATAAGATTTATGACGTTATCCGTTAGATATGTCGGGAATGTTTGTGATAACTATGAGCAAGTTGTGGGAAAATTGAGAGGTTGATTGTGTCAAGGTCGAGGTGACTTATAGAAAACAACTTTGAATTAATATTTTCTTAATCTTTAAAGCATATCTACAGTTATAATTGAATCCCATTGCAATACGTTCCAAAGCTTTTATTTTCAACAATTACATGTGTAATAAAACAAAAAACATCATAAAATCTACGTGGCATAAAAAAATTAAAGGGTCTTAACTTCGTCCGTCGGAATAACTTATAATTATAGTTTTAAAACTGCAATTTTAACGATGGACGGAATAACAAAAGATTAACTAATCTTAGCTCGCGCTTCTACCTGGCCTTCGGATAAAAAAAACGAAAAAATATAACGCCCCATTAAAGTTACCGCTTAGACTGTGCCATTTATTACGTAGGACGTTTTGAAAAGGTCCTTTTGTCTACGTAATTTCTTGAAAATACCGCCAAACTTTTAACACAGTCAAAGTCGGTAAGATCAATTGGCAACACAACTGTTATAGGCCAGTACTAATTACAATGCGGGTTTATTTTCGTGCAGTACAACAATAAATTGTATTGTAGTCTTTATTTACACTTTTCTAAGACAATGAACAGTCCTTTTGAGTATTGAGGATGAACGGGTACCTACCGATAAAAAATTTAAATGAATTATATTGTGGTAAATGTTATAATGAATATGGGTAAATTGAAAGGTACTTACTAAACTCCTAATGTAAATAAAAGTTATGTTTAAAAAACTGCTATAACATTAAAAAATTAATTTACACTCTGGAAACTTATAAAAACGTATTACATTTTGTGCGAATTATCCTAACTGCTACGAGTATAAAGCCGTAACAGAGCTGTTTGTCTGACATCTAAGATATTTGAGAATAAATGACTGTATTAGTATAGTTTATAATGCAGGCGTGTCTGAAGTCTGAACACAAAACATTATTTCTTTTTATTTTTTGTCTGTTTGTTTGCTCGCGCATTACGCGAAAGCTACTGACCGGATTTTGATGTAACTTTTTTTTTTTTGATAGCTCTTGATTAGACTAAAAGCTGGTATACATTTTATCCCGCTACTATATCGGGAACCTAAACCAAGATATAACCTAAAAAGTAATATTTATAAATTAAATTTTGCTTTAAACTTGGTTTCACTATGACGAAAAACGGGCATGGATCCCCGATGGAACGACACCATTAGGGTGATTGAAGTTTGGTAGATAAGTATGGCTTTAAAGATGTCGTTGCGGGGAACTTCATTAATAAATCAATAAAGTAGCACAGACACTATTTTGTGATTCTCACCGCTACGGCTGGGTATGACCTCAATGGTCTAGCGGTAGTGAATGCGACTGCGGATCATGTGGTCACGGGTTCGAGTCCCGGATTAAACCAACAAAGTTAGTTAGTCAACCCGTGACCACGGCCGTTGCAATACGGTCGAAACATCGGGAAATAAAGGTATTTAACCTCAGTATATATACGCGATTTAAGACCCGGATAGTACTCCTATAAAGCTAGTGTCTTATGACACTGGCCGCTGTGGCCGAAATTGCAGTCGAAATTACGAGCTGGAGAGCTGTGTACTTCGCAAAATTCATATTACAACATGGATACGATTTTTTTTAAATAAAGCCTGCCTACTATTACATATTGTAAACAAGCGAGCTACCTACATTCCGACAATACTCAACATTCTTAGTCGTATTTATTTAGAAGAAAAAATATCCACGTGCCCCATGTTGTAAAGGAACCCACATGAATCCCATGAACTTAAAATGTTGTTTATAACCACTGTGAGTTATTAAAATATTTCATATGGTACAAAAAATCAAAGTGGTCTCCAACCTCCAAGAATTCCCTGGGAAAGTATGTTACGCATGCTTGAAACCCGATCGTTAGGCCACACGTGCTCCTGCGCAGTGCATGAATGGGACAGGCCAAGGGCGAGGAAGGGCCACGGAGAGCGGAGTGCGGGGGCGAAGGCTTTTTTCAGGCAGTACGAGGCAAGACGCCGGTGTAGACGTGCGCCTTGCGCTCATAATTAATAATAAATAAACCAGTGTTAATTTTAAAGATCAGTTGTAAATCATTTAGTGTTGACTTGGGACTTCATTAATTCGTATGTATTTCATAGCTTTTATTTTATATTTAATTATGATTTGTAATTTGTGTTATGTTTTTCGTAATACTCTCTTCCTTTATCCATTACCCTGTAATCTATGTGTTCAATTTACAAATCCACAAGTCCCTTTTATTTAGTATTTAATACAAATTAAATTGGTTGATTTAATGTGTTATTTTAAAATATATTCGTAACTTGCATAATTAATTTTACTGATATGTGATACCATTATTTGTGCATACATTTGTTGATTATTATTTAATTATTAATGAATATAATAATTATATAACAGTTACGAAAATGTCGTCGGATCCGGCGCCTTTGTCGAAAACTGCGAAATATAAGAAGATTACCAAACCGCTTTTGGAAAGAAAACGGCGCGCGCGCATCAACCGATGTTTGGACGAACTTAAGGACCTCATGGTGGGAGCCTTGGAGGTATGTCCGATTATTTTACAAAAACCTAATAATAAGCTGTAATTTGTAATAATAAACGTTAATATCATAGGTATTGACGTCATAATATTTCTAAAACTTTTTCCCTGCTTGAAACAAGTAAACAACTAATAAACCTAAACAAATACCGTAACGTTGGTAATTAACTAATTAAAAATATAGGCAATTTTAAATATTTTTCTTATATACGTTAGGGCTTTATTAATTGAAGGAATGTAATATCGTTCCGGTGGCCCGCCAATAAAGGCGGACAGATGGCACATGGCGGGCCTCTTTAGTGGGTGAGGGCCCCATACTACCCTGTTCGTTGCCCCGAACGACGGGGTGTGCGGTTAGGAAAGTTAATTCCCGCCTCAACAAAAAAAAAGGGCTTTGTTAATCAGATGAACTGAAGTGGTATAACCATATAATATCTATGTAGGTATGCTGTTAGTAGTGGCGTTCGTCTGAGGTTCGATTTCTGGGTCGATTAAGAGTGATTGAGGTTTTTCCTGTAAGAAGTTTTGAGAAGCTACATTGTGTCTGGACCTGTGTCTGATTAACGGCGATAGGTCTGAGATATAAACACCTGTATTTTGCATAATTATTGACCAAGATAATACTAAAATAATCTCTATTTTCTACCGGTAAAGCTAAGATACCGCATTGATCTGTTATTATCATAATTAACGACGCGTCGCCATTTTAACATGTTTGCATAAAAACCAAATCAACAAACAATCTTTCAACTTCATCAAAATGCAATTCATCATTCATTCACACGCCATTTATTTTTATCATACCGGTTGTCCTTCTATTTATGAATGCACTTAACAACTGTACCGTCGCCAAACTGGAATATAAAAGTACACAAGTTCAATTACGACAGAAGACCATTATTCAGTTATACAGTTATATTAATGTTACATTGGTACCGTGAGAACCCCAGTCCGCACCTGCCAACAGTTTACTCATCTTTTTCTTTTTGTTCCAGATCGATGACGACAACCTGAGCAAGTTGGAGAAGGCAGATATCCTTGAGTTAACCGTTAATCATCTTACAAAGTTGCACAGTCCTAGAGACCCGGTTCTAGAAGCAAAAAAGTTTCAAGCGGGTTTTGGACAATGTGCGGCTGAAGCATGTCGCTTTATCATGGCCGTGCCAGATTTAGATGCGAATGTGAGCCAAAATTTAATAAGCCATCTATCAAGACTGATTACAGCACAACCTTTGACTATTCAAGTGCCAGACAGACCGCCATTTTCGCCACCTACTTCACCGTCTTCAGTCATTTCCGATAGACATCATTACTATAGCGATCAGGATAGATCGTCATCGGATGCGGAAGACTCCGTCTATTCTAGCGAAGCACCGAAACAGTGGGCGTATAACAGACAGCCTGCTATAAGGCCAAATTTTAAAACACCACCTACAGGGCTGCTTACAACCGTCGACAAACTAAACTATCCCGCAGAGCCAAGAAACGGAGCGTATTTCAAAAGAGTTCCGGCCGAAGCTAAAGATGTTATACTACAAAAAATCAGACAGCATATAATGGACAAACGTAACAACGATAACGTTGACATGAACGCAAACGCAGAGCCAGCGCCTGAACCAAAATATTTACAAAGAGATGAGCCGTACAGAGGTGACCTTGCGTATCAATATTCACCACAAACCACAATGAGCGATACGCTTGATCTTAGAAAAGTAAGATCGCCTGTGAAGACTAACGAAACTGCATATTCTACCATAAAAAATATCGTAGTATCTGACACAAATCAATTAGACGCGGTATCTCAAAACAAAGTTGACGTGCTTGCTAATGTTACGGAACAATGCGAATTGCCGATGGATTACAGCAATTTACCGCCTAAAAAGAAAAGGAAATTAATCGAGTAC